>CM070780.1:26610339-27292839 GCA_036346955.1 Dipus sagitta
CTTATGTGTGGCATGGAGGGATGCCTTAGCAGTTAAGGCACTTGCCTGAGAAGCCTAAGAAGCCAGTTTTTTTTTTTTTTTTTAATAAAGGAGCTTGTTCCTCTTTTTTTTAAAATTTTTTTTGTTGTTCATTTTATTTATTTATTTATTTGAGAGTGACAGACAGAACGAGAAAGAGGCAGAGAGAGAGACACAGAGAGAATGGGCGTGCCAGGGCCTCCAGCCACTGCAAACGAACTCCAGACGCGTGTGCCCCCTTGTGCATCTGGCTAACGTGGGTCCTGGGGAGTTGAGCCTCAAACCGGGGTCCTTAGGCTTCACAGGCAAGCGCTTAACCTGCTAAGCCATCTCTCCAGCCCAGAAGCCAGTTTTGACTCTCCAGAACCCACAAAAGCCAGACGCAGAGAAGGTGAGGCAAACGCAAGGTTGTACATGCCTACAAGATGGCACAAGCATTTGGAGTTCCATTGCAGTGGCTGAGGCCCGGCTGTGTCAGTTTTCTCTCTGTCTCTTTCACTCTCTCTTATACTAAAAATTAAACAACAACAACAACAACAACAACCGTGGGCCCCAAGGGTCAGCAAATGTTTTCTCAAAGGGGACAGCTAGGAAATTTTTGTATTCTTTAGCAAAGGATATTGCTGTATAGCCCAGGCTAGCCTTGAACTCAGAATTCTCCTGTCTTGCATCCTGAGAACTGGGGTAACAGGTGTGTGCCACCATGCCAAATGACAAAAATATTTTAACTTTTGCAATCTCCATGGTCTCCACCACATTACTTATCTAGATGTAGCGATGGTTCAGTGGTTAAAGGTACTTACTTACAAAACCTATTGGCTTGGGTTTGACTCCCCAGCACCCACATAAAGCCAGGCACATAAAGTGGCACATGCATCTGGAGTTTGTGTGCAGTGGCAAGAGGCCCTGGTGTGCCCATATTATCTCTCTCTCTCTCCCTTTTTTTTTTTTTTTTTTGCAGTAGGGTCTCACTCTAGCTCAGGATGACCTGGAATTCACTATATAGTCTCAGGGTAGCCTCAAAATCACAGCACTCCTCCTACCTCTGCCTCCCAAGTGCTGGGATTAAAGGCGTTCACCACCACTCCCAGCTCTCTCTTAAATACATAAATAAAAACATTAAAAAATAAAATTGACATCATTCTTTTAAAGCTAACCAATGGAATTTAAATAGCACTATAATTTTTATTTACTTATTTATTAGAGAGAGGGAGGGGGGAGAGTATGACCACGCCAGGGCCTCCAGCCACTGCAAATGAACTCCACACACGTTCGCCACCTTGTGCATCTGGCTTATGTGGGATCTGGACAATTGAACCTGGGTCCTTTGGGCTACATAGGCAAGCTCCTTAACCACTAAGCAAAATATTTTATTTATTGATTTATTGGCAAGAGACAGAGAGAGAGAGAGAGAGAGAGAGAGAGAGAAGAAAGAAAGAGGCAGATAAAGAGAATGGGCATGCCAGGGCCTCTAGCCACTGCAAACGAACTCCAGATGCATGTGTCACCTTGTGCATCTTGCTTACATGGGTCCTAGGGAATTGAACCTGGGTCCTTAGGCTTTACAGGCAAGCACCTTAGCCACTAAGCCATCTCTCCAGCCCTAAATAGTGCTATAATTTGATACATATCATCAGTGGAATAAGCAAACTCCTCTGTAAGAGTTGGATATTTTGCTGATAATGATGCACAAGGCTGCTGACCTCAGCACTTGGGAGGAGGGTCTGGAGGAGTTCAAGGTTAGCTTGGAGTACATGGAGACCCTGTCTTAAAACAACAGCCACAGCAAGAACGAGTTGGATATTTCAGTTTCTTGTTCTCCTTGAACTCCCGTCAACCCATCTCACAGCATCGTAGCCCAAAGGAACACACTTATAATTGATCACCTCACGGTTACATCCTTTTAAAAATATTTTATTTACTGCCCAGTAAGCACTTCTCTTAATGTTCATACCCATATATTAATGCTACTCTCACTTTTGGTAGAGAACCTTCTCTTTTCAGATGGCAGTGACCTTGGGATGACTCAGAAGGCATCATGGTGCTGGACAGAAGTGACAGGAGTGCTCAGCACTGCAATATCTCTATCACACCTTCCATGGCTCAGGGTCCATTGTGGAAGAGGTGGCGCAAAGAATGTAAGAACCAAAGGAAGGGTAGGACTCCTTACAACGTGCTTCCCCCAGACACAAAATGGCCTGGATATCCATGACCTCACAGTGTCTGACACTTCCTATACAAAACCATCATAATAGGAGGAAAAGATCATGACATCAAAATAAAAGAGAAACTGATTGAGATGGGGAGGGGATATGATGGAGAGTGGAATTTCAAAGGGGAAACTGGGGGGAGGGAGGGAATTACCATGGGATATTGTTTACAATCATGGAAGTTGTTAATAAAAAATAAATTGATTTTTTAAAAGTGGCAAAAAAGATTTTATTTATTTATTTACAAGGGGGGATGGGTGTTCCTAGGCCCTGAGCCACTGCAAATGAACTCCAGATGCATGCACCACTTTGTGCATCTGGCTTCACATGGATATTAGGGAATCGAACTTGGGTTGGTAGGCATTGCAGGCAAGCACCTTAACCACTGAGCCATCTCTCCTTTATTTATTAAGCCCACATCCTTTATTTATTTTTTGATTTTAATTTTAATTAATTTATTTATTTTGGTTTTTCAAGGTAGGGTCTCACTCTGGCCCAGCCTGACCTGGAATGCACTATGTCGTCTCAGAGTGACCTCGAACTCACTGTGATCCTCCTACCTCTGTCTCCTGAGTGTTGGGATTAAAGGCGTGCGCCACCATGCCTGGCTATTTTTATTTTTTATTGACAACTTCCATAATTATAGATAATAAACTATGCTAATGGTAATTCCCTCTCCCCCCACTTTCCCCTTTGCAACTCCAGTTTCCACCATGCCCCTTCCCCCCTTCCCCCTCTCAATCAGTCTCTCCTTTTTTTTTTTTTTTTTTTTCGAGGTAGGGTTTCACTCTAACCCAGGCTGACCTGGAATTCACTCTGTAGTCTCAGGGGGCCTTGAACTCACAGCAATCCTCCTACCTCTGCCTCCCAAGTGCTAGAATTAAAGGCATAAGCCACCATACCCAGCTAGTCTCTCTTTTATTCTGATGTCATCATCTTTTCCTCCTATTGTTAAGGTCTTGTGTAGGTAGTGTCAGGTGCTGTGAGGTCATGGATATCCAGGCCATTTTGTGTCTGGAAGAGAGCTCTATAAGGAGTCCTACCCTTCTTTTGGCTCTTACATTCTTTCTGCCACTTCTTCCGCAATGGACTCTGAGCCTTGGAAGGTGTGATAGAGATATTGCAGTGCTGAGCACTCCTCTGTCACTTCTCACTTTTTAAAAAAATTTTTAAAATTTATTTCATTTGAGAGAAGAGAGAGAGAGAGAATGGGTTCGCCAGGACCCTTAGCCACGGCAATGGAACTCCAGATGCATGCACCCCCTTGTGCATCTGGCTTACGTTGGTCCTGGGGAATTGAACCTGGGTCCTTTGGCTTTGCAGACAAGCGTCTTAACCACTAAGCCATCCCTCCAGGCCCCCCACATCCTTTAAAAATGATATATTTCATTTACTTATTTGTGAGAAAGAGAGAGAGAGAGAGAGAAGGAGAAGGAAAGAGAGTTTGGGTATGCCATGGCTTTTTGTCACTGCAAACACACTCCAGATGCATGTGCCACTTGGTGGATCTGGCTTTATGTAGATACTAGAGAATGAAACCCAGGTCAGCAAGCTTTGCTGTGTTTAATGCTGTGTGTTTAACACTGAGCCAGCTCCCTAGCCTACATCCTTCTTCTTCTTCTTTTTTTGTTTTTTTGCAGCAACAAAGCATCAATCTAAATTATTTTTTCCTTAAGTGTTATACACATTTATTCTGGATCGAATAATCACCATAATTGTTATGAGTACAACTGACTGCAATGTTTCAAATACATTGTACATTATGAAAACTGGTTGCTCAATTTAAAAAACTGAAAGTTGTAATGGAAGTGTGTCTCCTTTCTTTTCTTTTTTATAATTGACAACTTCCATGATTATAAACAATATCCCATAGTAATTCCCTCCTTCCTCCCAGTTTCCACTTTGAAACGCCACTCTCCACCATATCCCCTCCCCCTTCTTCTTCTTTTTTTTTTTTAGACAGGGTCTGGCTGTAAAATCCAGGAAGGCTTCCATCTCCTAAGTGCTGAGTTATAGGCATGAGTCACCATGCCCCGCCTAAAGGAGCCTTGGCAAGCAAAGGGTCTGGAATTGGCTTTGCTGAATAGCACAGGGCCTGGATCACTTGGAATATCTCCTCTGCCATCACACACCAGGGCTCTGCACCTGTCTGCACAGCAAAGACCACTGCAGCGTGGCATTTGTATCTCCCTCTGCGGGGCCCACACCTGCTCTAGAAGTCAAGCTCTGAGGGAGTCAGGTAGCTCTTTTAGGCAGTTAGGGTGACTGGCCCTGAAAGAAAGAAACGGGAATGTCTTCGGGCCTATCCTTGCAGTCAGCACTTGCTAGAGATCAAAGGATGATCTGACTTCTTATCTCTTACCTAGTTCCCTAGACTTGTTTTCCCACAAACGACCTGGGCCCCTCCTGGGAGGGAAGCCTTTCCTACCTAGCATTGTGGTTGGTCAAGCTCAGACCCCAGAACTTGGCATCATGGCCAGGCTCTTCCTGAGACAGCCCCTAGCCCAGACCTATCCCACCCCCTACCGTGGTACACCTGAGCCGAAGGTAGGACCCACCAGCATAAGGTTATAAATAAATTTGCTAGGGGGGACAAGGTCTCTGAGCTGCCCGACCACTTGTGAATCTCCAGCTGCTGGTGAGTTTCCCTCGGCTTGGCCCAGGTCCAGCTGGGGCAAACTGAGGGGAGAGCCCCCTAGCCCTTACTTTCCATATGGGCTCTTTGTTCACGTGGCAAGAGCTCTTTGAACTCTCTTTCCTGTCCTCTCCAAGGTTTTTCCAGACCCACCACGTGGGCTCTCAAGCCATGTGGGTGTATCCATTCTCCTTTCCTTGGTTCTGTATTTCCCTCAATAAATATAATAATTTAATAATTATCCTTCTCAGTCTAATTTTATTCAAGTCCTTGCTTAAAAATAGACATGAATGCTGGGTGTGGTGGCGCACGCCTTTAATCCTAACACTCAGGAGGCAGGGGTAGGAGGATCACTGCGAGTCTGAGGCCACCCTGAATAGTGAATTCCACAGTGAATTCCAGGTCAGCCTGGGCTAGAGTAAAACCATACCTTGAAAAAGAAAAACAAAAACAAAACAGCCGGGCGTGGTGGCGCACGCCTTTAATCCCAGCACTCGGGAGGCAGAGGTAGGAGGATCGCCGTGAGTTCGAGGCCACTCTGAGACTCCATAGTGAATTCCAGGTCAGCCTGGGCTAGAGTGAGACCCTTCCTCGAAAAACCAAAAAACAAACAAACAAACAAAAAAAAAAAACAAAAAAACTAGGGCACTGCTGGGCAAGGTGGTGCATACCTTTAATCCCAGGCCTGCAGAGGCAGAGGTAGGAGGACTACTATGAGTTCAAGGCCGCCCTGAGACTACATAGTGAATTCCAGGTCAGCCTGGCTAGAGACCCTACCTTGAAATACCAAAAAAGAAAAAAGAAAAAGCGCCCCCAAAAGTAGTAGGCATGAACCTAGGGCTTAGGATTCAAGGACTTTCCTGACCATACTCCCCCCACCCAAGAACCTCGTTACAAAGCCACGCCATTTTCTCTCTGGAAAGAAAATGCATTATTTCCCCAACACAGGTCTTGAGTGAGAGGCAGGAGATTCCAAATCCTGGTTACAGGTGACGCCTCCAGAAAAGAGCTCAGCTCAGGACCAGGGTTTATACAGCAGGACAAGGCCTGGCCTACACCTCTGGGGTGGGGCTGGGGGTTCCGAAACAAGAGGTGTGAAAGCCCAGGGACTTCTCATTGTTAAGTCAGTGATAGAAAAAGAAGAAAAGACCAGGTGACCTCAGGGCAACCTGAAGCAGAATATGATTTTAAAAATTTTGGTATGGTGGCTTATGCCTGTAATCCCAGCATTACAGAGGAGGCGGGAGAATCAGGACTTTGAGGTTGTCCTTGGATACCTAGAGATTTGGAGGCCAGCCTGGGCTACATGAAACCCTGGCGCCAAAAGTATGAAAAGAAGAAAAAGAAGTAACCTGGGCGACCAGTCCGAGAAGGAGCCACAGTAGGGCCTGGAAACCACAGCCTGCTGCCACCTGCTTTCCTGTGACATCCCAGGGGCCTTTTATATTTATATGTGGTTGGTGATGGGGAAGAACAAGAGCACCAGAAAATCATTTGAAATTCAAAACTCACCGTCCATAAATAAACCTTTATTAGAACAAGATCGTGCTTAACTTAGTCATTTAGTAACCGTGGCTGCTTTTGCCCTACAGCCGGAGTTAGGCAGTTGCTACAGAGATCAGTGGCCCACAAACCTAAAATATTTACTAGCTGGTCTCTTACAGGACTTTGCCAAGCCCTGCTTTAGTGTTAAGGCGCCTTCTCTGAGTCAGTCTTCTTGCACACTGGCGGCCTGCCAAAATCAAGAAAAGCCCTAGCTTGGGGGCAGCCGAGTTCCCTTAGGTGGGGGGGCTAACCTAGAGCTTCCAGGATTGCAAGGTTAGGGATGGATATGTATTTATCGATATGAACGCCTGAGACCAAGAATTTGTCTCAGTGATCTTTGCCCTGCCTCTAAGTTGGTCCTGTAGTACTCTTTTCTGCTGTCCCCAAGGTCAGGGGGAAGTTGGTCTTGTAAAGTTGGAGCTGAGGTTGGAGCTCTGGGCAATGGAGAGGCAGGGAAGGAGTGAGGGAGGAGGGCGCTGCAGGATCAGAAGCTGGAAGCTTGAGTGTGTGTGTGTGTGTGTGAGTGTGTGTGTGTGAGTGTGTGTGTGTCCTGACCCCAAGGAGGGGGACCTAGGGTTCGCCTCCAGCACACCGGGGGTCCCAGTGGTTGAAAGTGCTCCTGGGGTGTGTATGTGTGTCCTGTCCCCGAGGAGGGGGTCCTGGGGTTCGCCTCCAGCACACCGGGGGTCCCAGTGGTTGAAAGTGCTCCTGGGGTGTGTATGTGTGTCCTGACCCCTAGGAGAGGGACCTAGGATTCGCCTCCAGCACACCGGGGGTCCCAGGGGTTGAAAGTGCTCCTGGGGTGTGTATGTGTGTCCTGACCCCGAGGAGAGGGTCCTGGGGTTCGCCTCCAGCACACCGGGGGTCCCAGGGATGGAAAGTGGCTGTTGGAAGCTGGTGCAAGGAAGGAAGATTTGCAAGGCCGTTCCCGCTCGCCTCGGTCAGGGACCGATCATCCTGGCTGCCCCAGCCTGGGGTGAGAGGGCAGCGGGGGCCGCGGGCTTCTTCCGCAGCCCAGGTTCTAGCGCCTGCCAAAAAGCCTCCGGCCGCACCGCTCTCCCTCCCCTCCCGATCGATCGCTCTTCCGCAGCGCCGTCCCGCTCGCCCCTCCCCAGCCCGGCGTACCTCGGGAGTTCGCGGTCGGCGCGGCGGAGGCGGAGGCGCCCAGCAGCCAGGCCCCGGCGCAGAGCAGCGGCAGCGCGGCCCACATCGCGGCGGCGGCGGCGGCGGCGGCGGGGCTCTGCTCCCCGGCCCCGCGGAGGTGGCGGCCTAAGCGGCGGCCCTGGGGGCGGAGGGCGGGCCGGGCGCCCCTGGAGGTGGGGCGGCGCGAGCCTCCGAGGTCGCGGCCGCGGCTTCCTCCAGCCCGCCCCGTCTCCTTTTTTTTCAAGTAGGGAGGACTCCTCCTTGGTCAGCCTGTTGGATCGGGTGTCCTCACCCTTGTCCCGGCAGGTGTCGGTGGAAAGGGCCCCTTTTTCCTCTCCACACCCACACACATCTCATCTCCCATCTCTTTTCCTTAACCCCACTCCCTAGGCTGTCTCTCCAGGCTTGGAATGAGGAAGAGGAGGTAAGTCCTCTTAGCGGGCTAAACAGGCAATTTTGTTTTATTCGGCTGAGGAAGTCACACTGTAGCTACAGGCCATTTTCTTTCTTTCTTTCTTTCTTTCTTTCTTTCTTTCTTTCTTTAATATAATTTATTTATTTGAGAGGGCCTGCAGCCACTGCAAACAAACTCCAGACACATGCGCCACCTCGTGCATCTGGCTTACGTGGGTCCTGGGGAATCGAACCTAGGTCCTTTGGCTTTGCAGGCAAGTGTCTTAAACGCTAAGCCATCTCTCTATCCCAGGCCATTTTCTTTACTTTGCAAATCAGAAGCTGATAGGTAAGGGAGCGCTTAACGAAATAAACAAGAAGGCTCATTTCAGACCTAGAAGCCCTCGTTGACATCCCGCTGGACATGCTGAGTAGACTCAGACCTTGAGCATTAGGCTTCGCCTGCATCATCATCCTGCCAAACGGCAAGTTCTTGACTCCCTGTTTTACAGATGGGGAAACTCAGTCTGAGGACTAGAATATATGCAAGTCACTTGAAGAGGCCTTGCCCAAAGGCCAGGTTAGCAAGACCGATCCTCTCAGAGCCTGGGACAGCAGGGGCAGTCCCCGTGAAGGCAATACCCGCGCAGTGTGATTGAAAGTTTGGAGTGTGATCTCTTCCCCTGGCTGGCACTGCCAGTTTGATGCTTCCGGGCCATGGAAATGAATGGCAACCTCAGTCTGCCATGCGTCACCAGGGGAAGCAACCCATACTCCGCAGTGTGCGCTGTGTGCAGCCAATCACAGGAGACACTCCGGTCTTTATAAGGAAATGGCCTTCATGTTAGATATGTTGGCTAGTGTGGGTCTTCTGAACACATTTCCAGCAGTCTAGGCGTACAGTAAATTGATTCAGTTTTGATGTACAATGTTTCAACTATAAAAGCTGAGGAGCAGGCGGGGATTGGTGACTCACACCTTCCAATCCCAAAACTCCAGAGGCAGAAGTAGGAGGATCGCCATAAGTTCAAGGCCAACCTGAGACTACGTAGTGAATTCCAGGTTAGCCTGGGCTAGAGCTAGACCCTACCTGGAAAAAAAAAAAAAAAACAAAAGAAGCTGGGCGTGTTGGCGTACACCTTTAATCCCAACACTCAGGAGGCAGAGGTAGGAGGATCGCTGTGAGTTCAAAGCCACCCTGAGACTACATAGTGAATTCCAGGTCAGCCTGGATGGACTGGAGTGAGACCCTATCTCGAAAAACCAAAGCACGTGCACGCGCATGCGCACACACACACACAAAAGGAAAAAAGTTGAGGAGTATTTGCAATTTCTGATAAAGCAGATTCTTTATTTTTAATTTATTTGCAAGCAGAGAGAGAAGAGAGAGACAGAGAGAATGGGTGCACCAGGGCCTCCACCCAATGCAAACAAACTCCAGATGCATATGCCACTCTGTGCATCTGGCCTTATGTAGGTACTGGGGAATTGAACTCAGGTCATCCAGCTTTGGAGGCAAGTCTCTTAACCATTGAACCGTCTCTCCAGCCCTTGGTAAAGCAGATTCTTATCAGCTCCTATGTCCACCCTGTCTGATTTCCCTTTGAAGTGGAAGTGACCATCCTACCTGTGTTCTGAGGCAGCTATCTACAAAACCAGCCTGCACAGTTACTCTTGGGAATGTAAGGCCCAGGCCTGATGGTGATACTGTTCTCTGTGGTGGGCGTTCTACCCTGCAGGTGTGCGGAGAATGCCTCACCCCTCTGTCACTCCGGCCACCTGGAGGAGAGTGGCAGGACAGAGGACGAAATCTGCAGTTTCCTCTCTTTAGTTTGCCTAATTAAACATAGTCTAAGGACCGCTTGGAAGGGACTTTGCAGCTGGAAATAAGCCTGGATCAGCCGACCTTAACACGGGCTTGTCTCTGCACTCCATATAATCACATGACTCTTAAAGACAGAGGAGGAACTAAGAGGAGTGAGAGAGATGAGGCCAAAGATGAGGTTACAGCTTAGCATCTTGAGGTAGTATCTACCTGCCATGGCTGGCTTGGCAGGGAGCTACAAGTTGAAGAAAGCAGGTTTCCTCTAGGAGCTGGAAACGGCCTTGCTAGACACCAGCCGGGAAACGGGGACCCTATACTATAACTACGAGGAATTGAAATCTGCCAACAATCCGAGTGAGCTCAGATGCAGACTTGCCTCCAGAAGCTGGAGTGAGGAAAGCCCTGGCTGACCTTGATTTTGGCTGTAGATACCTCAAGCGGACAAGACCACGTGACTTCTGGATCTCTGGCCTTGCAGGGAATACGTGTGTGTCGCTCTGAGCCTTGGTCTGTGGCCAAGGTCGTGCAGCAATGCGAAAGTGATACACGGAGTCAGGCGTCCGGGCTGGCTGGTACCTCTGTGACAGAGGGAGGCTAAGAGACCAGGATTTCGTGGGTCTGGAGTCATTGCCTCCTGTGGGAAGCGCTGGCCCTCACTCGAAGGGCTTCGCAGGGGTGAACTTTGTTAACCTTCACTGTTACTGTTTCTCTCTGCTGCTGTCAGGTGATGTGGCTGGGGCACCTAAGCACCTTGCCTAAGGCCATGACTGATTAGAGAGCTGGACTTTGAATTCCTGAACTCAGGAGGTCAATGCTACTGAGGTAACCTCTGCCCCATGATAGTGAGTCAATGAAAGCGAGCCGCGAGCTGCCTTCCTTCCTAACCTTCCAGGATCAGAATCCCTAGTGGCCTCAGGAGGCCTCCGGCATCCAGCATCCAGCCAACCCCAGCTCCTGGATTCTGTAGTCAACCCCAGCCTGCAGAAAGCCTCCTGCCTACCAGCCACTGCCGCAAGCCACTCATCCGTTTATTTATTTATTTCCCTTCAGACAAATCTTTTGCCTTCTCCCTCCTCATCTTTACCCCACCTCAACCTGTTAACTGCAGACTTCCTGAGTCAGCATCTTAGTAGACAAGCTGATCCTGTCTTCAGGTTCAGTCCTGTTCTCAACCCATAGTAGCTTATGATCATTAAGAGTAACAATGACTGCAGTCACTATGGTAGCTGCTGTTCCTACGGGCTCTGTGACTTAATGTCCATCAAAACCTTGTGAAGTCTTTCACAAGCAGATACAAACTCAAGGACATCAGAGAAGTTAAGTGGGCCTGCTGGTGAGTGGTGGGACTCTTGCCACATCCACATAGTTTTACACACTGGGTAGGCAGAGCGTTGGGTAAGTGGTGGGTGATGACTGCCTGTAGGAACTCACTGGTGTGTATAGAGGAGTGGATGGGCAGATGGGGAAATAGCTTTATAGTTGAGTAACTAGATTAAATTGATGGATGGATGGATGGATGGAGGAATTGGTAGGTAGTTAGAAGGAGGGGGTGGATGAGCGTAGACAGGACTGATCAGAGGGTTTGCAGAGTGAGAAATCTAATGAATACTCTCATGAACACACTGTGTCAGAAAAATAGAAAAACATGTTTGTGTCTTTCCACAAAGTCAGAATTTATTATTGAAAGGCCATAAATTCACAAGCTATGTCAGTTTCATTTGGCTGAAATTTGCCAGGAAATCCTGATTTCTTTTGCTAGCTGGCTGAGGCAAACACAGTGATACAGGAATTTGGGGGTTCCTTATACACCAATGCACCAATAATTTGGGGTGTTCTTGGATTCTTATCCTATGAATTTGAAGAATGAAATCCACAGATCAGAGGATAAGGTTCAGAAAGATTTTATTATAGCTTAAAACTTTGCCAGGAGTGGTGGCGCACGTCTTTAATGCCAGCACTCAGGAGGCAGAGGTAGGAGGGTCACTGTGAGTTTGAGGCCACCCTGAGAATACAGAGTGAATTCCGGGTCAGCCTGAGCTAGAGTGAGACCCTGCATCGAAAAACCAAAAAAGCAAAAGCAAAAAAAAAAAAAAAAAAAAAAAAAAAAAAAAAAAACCCAAAACAAAAAACAAAAACAATAAAGACAACAGCAAACCTTTAAGAGGAAGAAGAGAGGGGGTGGGGCTTAATCCTAGAATATAAGAGAAGGAGGCAAGGTAGAGTTCTTGCCCAGGAAGGCAAGAGGGAGTTTTGGGGAGCCCATGAAAGAAGGCAAAGCTCTTGAGCAGAGAGGCAAGCGAGGGTTTGAGAAGTCCACCTCCAGACTCAGATCTGGTTATTTATTTATTTATTTAGAGAGAGATACAGAAATAGGTAGGTATAGGGAGAGGGCCTCCAGCCACTGCAAAGGAGCTCCAGACGCGTGCACCCCCTTGTGCATCTGGCTAGTGTGGGTCCTGGGGAGTCAAGCTGGGATCCTTTGGCTTTACAGGCAAACGCTTAACCACTAAGCCATCTCTCCAGCCCAGATATGTTTTATTTTTTTTTTATTTTTTTTAATGAGTACTGTGGATAGGTGGCTGGTTTGGTCAGTTTACTTCAGATGCCAGGAGTCTGGGCCAGGAATTTTGGAATTCTCTAGGAAGGGAGTGAAAGGGCTTCCTAAGGGGGCAGAGATAAGGGAAGATCAGATCCTTCTGACATCTCTGACATGTGGCAAAGTGTAGTGACCCAGATTTTCTCCTACAGGCCCAAGGACAGTTCTTACACTTAGCCAAGAGGAAGCTATTCACTTTGGAGTTCATCACCCCTTTAACTGCCTACCCAATTCTCACCTACTAATTTTTGTCTCCTATTAACAGGATCTTTTTTAAAAAAGTTATTTGAAAGCCAGGTGTGGTGGCATACGCCTTTAATCCCAGCACTTGGGAGGCAGAGGTAGGAGGATTGCCGTGAGTCCGAGGCCACCCTGAGACTCCATAGTGAATTCCAGGTCAGCCTGGGCTAGAGTGAGACCCTACCTTGAAAAACCAATATATATTTGACAGAGAGAGAGAGAGGGAGACAGATTGAGAAAGCAAGAGAGAATGGGTGCCTCAAGGCCTTTGGCTGTTGCAAACAAACTCCAGATATACGCACCACCTTGTGCATCTGGCTTATGTGGGTCCTGGGGAATGGAACTTGGGTCCTTTGGCTTCACAGGCAAATGCGTTAACTGCTAAGCCATCTCTCCAAACTCCATCATCCAGCCCCCCAACAGGATCTTTTATCCCAATCTTAACTACTGTTCATTCTCAGGTCACACATTACATACCGCACAGTACGTGTTCTCCATATGTGTATATAGGACAGTTACAGAATGGCTACCAAGGGTTAAGGAAGTCACCGCAGAATTCAAGGCGTTCCAGCAGGCCTTCCCGAGAGGCAGACGCGGGAGGCTGATATGGACACAGCCTCTCTGGAGGTGGTTAGGTAAGATACAAGTGCTGGAGACCTGCTGGGGGCACATCTGCAGTCAAGCCTTAGGTCAAAGTTGAACTGAGTTAGGAGGTAGGGGGGCCATGGAGGTGGTAGATTCAAAAGATAGGACCAGGTCCAGATGAACAGACAGACAGTTGGGCAGAAGGCAGTTTTGAATAGGCTGTGTGAGCAGTGGGGACGTAGGCAGGCTGAAGCCCCTGGGACAGTTGGCAGTTGTCTGTCTCAACCTCTTTTACTGTTTTATTTATTTTTATATTTGTACTTATTTGAAAGCGGGGAGAGAGAGAGAGGGAGAGAGAAGGAATGGGTACACAAGGGCCTCTTGCCACCCACTGCAAATGAATGACACATGTGCCATTTTATGCATCTGGCTTTACATGGGTACTGGGGAATCAAATCCTCGCCATCAGACTTTGCAAAAGTGCCTTTAACCATGGAGCCATCTCTTCAGCCCTCTTCTTGGCCTCTTTTTTATTTAATTTAATTAATTTATTTTTTATAATTAACAACTTCCATGATTGTAAACAATATCCCACGGTAAGTCCCTCCCCTTTCCCCTTTGAAACTCCACTCTCTACCATATCCCCTTCCCCCTCTCAATCAGTCTCTCTTTTATTTTGATGTCATCTTTTCCACCTATTATGATGGTCTTGTGTAGGTAGTGCCAGGCATGTGTGAGGTCATGGATATCCGGGTCATTTTGTGTCTGGAGGAGCACGTTGTAAGGAGTCCTACCCTTCCTTTGGCTCTTACATTCTTTCTGCCACCTCTTCCGCAACGGACTCTGAGCCTTGTAAAGTGTGATAGAGATATTTCAGTGCTGAGCACTCCTCTGTCGCTTCTTCTCAGCACTGTGATGCCTTCTGAGTCATCCCAAGGTCACTGCTATCTGAAAAGAGAAAGTTCTGTAACGAAAAAGTGAGAGTAGCATTAATATATGGGTATAAACATTAAGAGAAGTGCTTACTGGGCAGTTTGGTGAGCATAGTATATACTTTTAGCCAGACAGCAGCAGACGTCACACCCCTAGGGCTCATGACTATCCTTGTTGTAGGGATATATACATATTGTTTTCTGTTTTTGTTTTTTTTTTTTTTGAGGTAGGGTCTCCCTGTATCCCAAGATGACCTGGAATTCACTCTGTAGTCTCAGGGTGGCCTCGAACTCACAGTGATACTCCAACCTCTGCCTCCTAAGTGCTGGGATTAAAGGCTAGAGAGATGGCTTAGTGGTTAAGGCATTTGCCTGTGGCGAAGCCTAAGGACCCAGGTTTAATTCCCCCAAACCCATGTAAGCCAGATGCACATGGTAGAGCATGCATCTTGAGTTCATTTGCAGTGGCTGGAGGCCCTGTTGTTCCCATTCTCTCCCCCACATAAAATAAATAAAAATTATAAAAAATTATTTATTTGTCATCAGAGAGAGACACACAGAAAGAGAGAGAATGGGTACACTAAGGCCTCCAGCTGCTGCAAACTGACTCCAAGTCTGTGTGCCACTTTGTGCATCTGGCTTCATGTGAGTAGTGAGTGGGGACCCTAACTCAGGTTGTTTGGCTCTGCAGGCAAGAGCCTTAACCATTGAGCCATCTCTCCAGCCCAGTAAGTTCTTGAGTCTGGCTTTCGTGATATGATTTTAATATGCTTATGTATTCATATGATCTCAATTTAGTTTACTAAATTCATAGGGTGCCATTCTCTTTGCTTTAGGGAACAAGTCATTTTTCAGTCTGCGCCCCACAGGTGATGCCAGATGAATGGTGGTGTTTATGTGCACAGCAAAGCATACGGTCAAAATGAAGTCAAATGCTGCTTGTAAAGTGGAGCCTCCCAGGCAGGGCACAGCCTACACACCACTCCGTGCCTTGTACAATACGGAGGAACTTAAGGCACGGCCTGATGTCAGGGACAATGCATAAAAGCTATTTATTTAAAGAGGGACAGAGTGAGAGAGAGAGAAAAATGGATGTAGCAGGACCCCCAGCCACTACAAACAAATTCCACATGCAGGCACCACCTCGTGCATCTGGCTTACGTGAATACTGAGGAATTGAACCTGGGTCCTCAGGCTTTATAGACAAGTGCCTTAATGGCTAAGCCATCTCTCCAGACCTACTTATTTTTATTTTTATTATTTTTTTTTTTAGGCACGGTGTTAGGTGCCTAGGCTGACCTGGAGCTCACATTGTAGCCCAGGTTGGCCTTGAGCTCATGGTGATCCTCCTGACCTGAGCCACCCTAGTACTGGGATTTAAGACATGTACCACCACGCCTCATTTTATTTTTATTAAAGACAATTTTTTGAGGTGTCTCGAACTAGTGATTCTCCTGCCCCAGCATCCTAAGTGTTGGGAGTACAGGTGTGTGTTATCATGTCTGGCTGGTTTTTTGGGATTGCAGCAGGTGCGTGTTATCATGCCTGGCTGGTTTTATGGGATTGCAGGTGCGTGTTTTCATGCCTGGCTGGTTTTAGTTTCCATTCTACAGTTAGGCAACCCTCATTCCATGAAGTAGAATGAGTGTTCTGATGGACTGAGGGACTCAGTAAAAGGCAGAGAAGGGCTGACCAAAAGAAAAAACAAACGAACAAACAACAACAACAACAAAACATCCAACAAGAGCAGTTATTTCAGTTACTTTTCTTTGGTAGCAGGCAGAGAGAAAGAAAAATAGAAAAATAATTGATTGATTAACATCAGGTTACTTAAATTTTTTTTTTTTTTTTTGCTGGGTGTGGTGGCACATGCCTTTAATCCCAGCACTTGGGAGGCAGAGGTAGGAGGATTGCCGTGAGTTCGAGGCCACCCTGAGACTACATAGTTTATTCTAGGTCAGCCTGGACCAGAGTGAGACCCTACCTCGAAAACCAAAAAAAAAAAAAAAAAAAAAAGGTCTTATGTAACCCAAGCTGGTCTTGAACTTGCTATGTAACCTGGGATGATCTTGAACTCCTGATCCTCCTCCACTTGGATGTTGGGGTTACAGACATGCACCACCACACTCAGTTTCAGCTGGGGACTGAACCCGGGCTTTATGCATACGTGCTAAGCAGGCAGTCTACCAACTGAGCTACATCCCCAGCCCCCAAATTACTTTAAAACGTTAAATTGGTGGGGGGGGAGGGAGGGTATTACCATGGGATATTTTTTATAATCATGGAAGTTATAATAAAAAAATTTTTGAAAAGAAAAAAAAAAGAGACTTAAAAAAATATATATAATAAGAGTGAAAAGAAAAGCTAAATTGTTTAGACAGGGTACTACTGTGTAGCCATAGGCTGGCCTGGAAATCAAAATCCTCCTGCTTCACATGGAACTTCAGGTATACCCCGCCATGCCTGAGGGTGCCTTTTGTTTGTGTCCGCAGTAGGCATTGAGGCATTGACTATCATGCCAAACAAAACTAGGCCTCTTGGGAAACTAGGATATTACCTCTTTACTCCGCCTTCCTCAGGTCAGATGGATAGCTGAACTTCTGGGAAGTGATTTTATTTTGATTTTTAGCTCGCTGCTAGGAGCTAATGCAGGATCTTAGTCCAAATCAATAGCCTCCTGCCCTTTTTAGTTTGTTAAATGTGAGACTGGCTAGGCATGGGAACACAAACCTTTAATCTCAGCACTCAGGAGGCAGAGGTAGAATTGCTGTGAACTTGAGGTCAGCCTGAGCTAAAAATGCTACCTAGGGGGGAAAAAAACAATACGGCAATGGGGTTTCCTTTAATCAATTATTATTGGCAAGTTCTCACCTTTTTTTTTAAAATTTAACACCCTTTGACATATCCCAATTCTACATATAATGCCCAATACTGATGTGCTTTTTTTTTTTTTTTTTGTGAGAGAGAGAGAGAGAGAGAGTGAGCGCACATGACAGGGCCTCCAGCCACTGCAATTGAACTCCAGATGCTTGTACCACTTAGTGGGCACATGTGACCTTATGCTTGCCTCACCTTTGTGCATCTGGCTTACGTGGGATCTAGAGCATTGAACATGGGTCCTTAGGCCTCTCAGACAAGAGCTTATTTTTTTCAAGTGCTTTTCTTATAGTTCATATTTTTAATTTTTTAAAATTTATTTGAGAGCAACAAACAGAGAGAGAAAGAGGCAGATAGAGAGAGAATGGGTGCACCAGGGCCTCCAGCCACTGCAAACAAACTCCAGACTCATGTGCCACCTTGTGTGTCTGGCTTACGTGGGTCCTAGGAATACAAGCCTCAAACCGGGGTCCTTAGGCTTCACAGGCAAGTTCTTAACTGCTAAGCCATCTCTCCAGCCCCTCAGACAATTGCTTTAACCACTAAGCCATTTGTCCAGCCCTGATGTGCTCTTTTTTAAAGTATTTAAAAAATATTTTATTTATCTGAGAGAGAGAGAGAGAGAGAGAGAGAGAGAGAGAGAGAGAGATAATGGGCACACCAGGGCCTCCAGCCACTGCAAACAAACTCCAGATGCCTGTGCCCTCTTGTGTATCTGGCTTACATGGGTCCTGGGGATTTGATCCTGGGTTCTCTGGCTTTGGAGGCAAGTGCCTTAACCACTAAGCCATCTCTTTAGCCCTTTGTAAATTTATTTATTTATTTATTTGAGAGAGAGAGAGAGAGAGAGAGAGAGAATGGGCACACCAGGGCCTCCATCCACTGCAAATGAACTCCAGATGCATGAGCCCCCTTGTGCATCTGGCTTACGTGGGTCCTGGAGAGTTGAACAGAGATCCTTTGGCTTTGCAGGCAAATGCCTTAACCACTAAGCCATCTCTCCAGCCCTGTACTCTTTTTTTTTTTTTTTTTTTAATCAGTCCACTGGTTTACCTTCTGTCCTGGGACCAGCCTCACCTCCAGCCCTCCCCTGCACTTACCCTCATCCCAATCCAAATCCCACCTGGGGCATCCCCTCTTTCTGAATTCCTGAGCTAATAATAACACACGCCTTGCACTGTCTAATCCTGTCAGACGCGTGTGGGGGTTTCCAGTGGGGTGGACTGATGGTTAGCGCGTTTGCAGTGTTTGCCTGTTGCCAGTCTGAGTGGTAACACCAAGCCCTCCTGGGCACTGGCTGTCCTAGAGATGCCCCAGGCTTCTTGTATCTTCCCTCTCCATAAACAGGAGGCTGGAATCCACATAGGCTTGCCCATAGCCCAGAGCCTGAAACACTGCCAGCCCAGCGCAGGGGCAGCAGAGCATGGCAGACTGGCTTCATGTCCTAGATGAGAGAGGTTTGAAGGTGTCGTTCTCTCCTCCTGAGGAGGTCTGTGGAGTCCCCAGAGGGTTTGTGACTGAGCCGAAAGCTTACTGCTGGGGTCACCCCCAGGCCTGGTGAGAGGTGACTGGGGAGTTCTCACTAGGAGTGAGCAGAATGTTGACACCCCCCCCCCCCTCTTGGCAATGAAAAATGGGCCTTGACTGTAGGGCTTGAGTCATTTTGTCTGAGTGTGGGTAATAATTACACAGCACGTCCATCATCGCGGATATTGAGATAAGGCCCGGCAAGATCTGATTACACGGAAATGGAGTCAGGCCGGGTCCTGAGGGAGCCTGCAGGATTTCCCCATCATGCCATGTTGTGTCTCCCTCTGGGTGACTTCCTGAACCAGCCACTCCCGCCTCAGTCAGGCCTCACCGCCCACTCCCTTCTCTCTGGCCCTCCTCGCTGCATTCCTGCTCCTTACACGTCCTGGAGGGGTCGCTCACCTGTGAGATACGACTCTGGGACACCTTGTGCCCCTTCTTTCACCTCGAAGCAGATTTCTCATTTCTTTCTTTCTTTCTTTCTTTCTTTCTTTCTTTCTTTCTTTCTTTCTTTCTTTCTTTCTTTCTTTCTTTTTTTCCCCTGGTTTTCTGAGGTAGGGTCTCACTCCAGCCCAAGCTGACCTGGAATTCACTATGTAGTCTCAGGGTGGCCCCGAACTCTCAGTGATCCTCCTACCTCTGCCTCCCGAGTGCTGGGATTAAAGGCGTGCGCCACCATACCGGGCTCCTGGCCACCACAAGGACCTGCTTGAGATGGCTTCTCTCTGAAGCTAGCCTAGACCTGTTCCTCTTTTTAGTCTTCTCTTTAAAAAGTGAAATGAAATTCCTTACAGTCATGATTCATTTTTTTCTTTCTTTTTTCTTTTTAAATTATTAAATTTTAAATTAATAAATTTATTTACTTGAGAGAGAGAGAGAGAGAGAAAATGGGTGCTCCAGGGCCTCCAGCCACTACAGACAACTCCAGATAGATGCATGTGCCACCTTGAGCATCTGGCTTATGTAGGTACTGGGGAATTTGTCAAACCTGAGTCCTTAGGTTTCATGGGCAAGTGCCTTAACCACTAAGCCATCTCTCCAGCCCCTCATTTTTATTTATTTATTTATTTTTGAGGTAAGGTTTCGCTCTAGCCCAAACTGACATGGAAATTCACTATATAGTGTCAGGGTGGCCTCGAACTCACGGAGATCCTCCTACCTCTGCCTCCCAAGTGTTGGGATTAAAGGCGTGTGCCACTACACCTGGCATGACCCATTTTGCACACTTACGATTCAGGTATCCCATGTGTCACAGGAAACCTTTTGTCCCTGGATAGACACACATGCACATCTATTCACCCCAAATAGGGCTTAGACAGGGCAAAGGACCACTACACCAAAGTCCAGCGGATTTTAAATGAGTTTATTGGGGTTACTTACAGAGCAGGGTGAGGGGTTCCTTACGGGAGTGTGGGTGACTCGAGGCAGCTGCATTACCGAAAAGCTCATCTGGGCATAGGTGAGAACTCTGGGAAGCTGCGCCTCTGGAGCTCACTGCACAACGTGGGCACACCTTGGCTGCAGGGAGAGTCTGTTGCGTCTATCACCTTGGGAAGGGTGTCTTGTGACCTTTCAAGTTTCTTCTTTCTCTGATTTTTGCACCTATCTCCTGAGCCTCCCTCTGAGAGGGGATGTTTCCATCCAGAGGAAGTCGCTACATGAGCCATGGTTGAGCTAAGTCAGTTCTGATCACGCTTTGTTAATCAGTCACGCTCGGAGCTGGGTCTCACTTGATGTTGCACGGTGGAGCACGTTGGCTCTTCAGAGCCATCCCAGCACCCATCAGCCCCGGGCTTTGGCCTGGTAGCTTTCTGACACAGGCAGTTCTCCCACCTTCGGCAACCTGGTGGTCCCCTGTTCCTGGGACGTCAGTAGTCAATGTCAACTCTAGTGTGGCCACTCCATATATCTTTTTTTTTTTTTTTCGAGGTAGGGGTTCACTCTAGCTCAGGCTGACCTGGAATTCACTATGGAGTCTCAGGGTGGCTTCGAGCTCACGGCGATCCTCCTCCTACCTCTGCCTCCTGAGTGCTGGGATTAAAGGCGTGCACCACCATGACCGGCTTACTTTGTACATCTGGCTACTAGGGAATCAAACCTGGGCCAGCAGGCTTTGCAAACAAGCACCTTTAACCTATGAGCCATATCTCTAGCTCCAGGCTCACTTTTATTGTTATTTAAATATTTTTTCGTTTATTTTTATTTATTTATTTGAGAGCAACATACAGAGAGAGAAAGAGGCAGATAGAGAGAGTGAGAGAATGGGCGCGCCAGGGCCTCCAGCCACTGCAAACGAACTCCAGACGTGTGCGCCCCCTTGTGCATCTGGCTAATGTGGGTCCTGAGGAATCAAGCCTCGAACCGGGGTCCTCAGGCTTCGCAGGCAAGTACTTAACTGCTAAGCCATCTCTCTAGTCCCTATTATTGTTATTTTAAAATGCACTCATAGATGAATTTACACAAAGTTTTAGTTTTGAACTCATAAATCAGTTTTAGTTTTGAATTCAGAAATCAGTTGATACGTTGGTAGATAGAAGCCTCATATACAAAGGGTTTTTTAAGGGTCTTGAGTAAGTTGTAGGAGTGTTGTAGGCCACAAAGTGAGAGATCAGCTGCCTCAAGGTGATGACAGAAACAATGAAGACCTGTCGCCATGCTCAAAAGCTAATTAGGAGGCAACCTTGCCTGGACCTGGTCGCCCTTTGGAAGTGCAAAGTGAGAGTCAGAGTGGCCTCTGGAGACCCAGGCCTGGTGGGGAAGGGAGTGGAGGGGCAGTCAGCTTGCTTCGGGTGGTACAGGTGGCTGTAGAGTCCCCTGATGGTGGCATTGAAGGGTCTGAAGCCCTGAGGGTTGTGTGGCTGTACTAGGAGCAGTGTAGGAGTTGTCGTCTGACCTGCGGGTTTCCACACCCCAGCCGGGTCATTAGTGCAAGGACACCGGGAACCGGCTTGCATGCTCGTTACCTAGGTATGTGTGTATAGGTACTTGATAAATGCCGGGCAGGTGGGTGGACCTGGGTGGCACCTTTCATACTTCTGCAATAATGCCATCTGCCTCTTCAGGTGCTCCTGGCCTGGCAGCCAGTGAGGCCTGAGCAGGGCCCCTGTTGAGAAAGACACTAAGACCATTAAACATAGGATGAGAGCAAACAGCCTTAGGGAGGGGCAGCCAGATGCCAGTGGTACCGTTTGCCATCGAAAAACCCAGTCACACTAAACGACACTAAGGACCGGGTGCAAACATTCTTGTGTCCTCACCTGAAAGCCAGCTAGGCAAACACAGACACAATAAGCAAAAAACCAGTCCAACTGGCTGCCCATCTCCTGGGAACTAACTTTCTTATTTTTCTTTTTCTTTTGTTATTAACAACTTCCATAATTATATAATTATAGACAATAAACCATGATAATTCCCTTCTCTGACTTTCTTTTTTATCTTATTATATATTATAGATAATATATATGTATATGTATATGTATACACACACACACATATATTAGAGAGGGCAAAAGACAGAGAGACAGAGAGAGAGTTGGCGTGAAAGGCAGAAAGAGAATTGGCACATTAGGGCCTCAGCCACTGAAATCAAACTCCAGACACTTGTGCCACCTAGTGGGCATGTGCAACCTTGCATTTGCCTTATCTTTGTGAGTCTGACTTACGTGGGATCTAAAGAGTCAAACATGGGTCCTTAGGCTTCACAGGCTATATATATATATATATATATATATATATATATATATATATATATATATATATGTTTGTTTGTTTGTTTTTTTGAGGTAGAGTCTCGCTGTAGCCCAAGCTGACCTGGAATTCACTGTGTAGTCTCAGGCTGGCCTCGAACTCTTAGCAATCCTCCTTCTGCATCCTAAGTGCTGGGATTAAAGGTGTGCACCACCACTCCTGGCATTATATATATTTTTTTAATGAGAGAGAGATTGAGTGAGAGGGAAAGAGACAGAGAGAGAGAGAGAATTGGCACAACAGGGCTTCCAGCCACTGCAATAGAACACCAGACATGCGTACCACCTAGTACACATATATGACCTTGCACTTGTGTTACCTTGTATAACTGGCTTACATGGGATCTAGAGAGTTGAACACAGGTCCTTAGGCTTTGCAGGAAAGTGTCTTAACCGCTAAACCATCTCTCCAGCCCTGGGAACTAACCTTCAACCCAAGGTACTGCTGTTTCCTTTTTTGAACTAGAGGCATTTCTATGTCACTGACAAAATGGTCACAAGAGTCCAGGATTAGCCACACTGGATCTTGAGAATCCAGCAAACATCAGTGTCACTGATCCTGCCTTTAGTTATAAGCTTAACATCATTGTTACTGATTTTATATGAATTTTCGGGAGATGGCTCAGTGGGAAAGGCGCTTGTTTGTACAAACATGAAGACCTGTGTTCAGATCTGCAGCATCTACATAAAATGCTGGTTGTGGTGGTGCACACCTTTAATCCCAGTGCTGGGGAGGTGGACAGAGGTGGATTCCCAAGACTTGCGGACTAGCTTGTCTAGCCAAATGGGTGACCTCTAGGTTTAGAGAAAGAATCTCAAAGAACAAGGTGGATAGTGACTCAGGAAGACCCCCAGTGTTGACCTCTGCTCCACACATGTACACACACACACATCTGAACATGCATACATGCACATAGCACATATACATGCAAACAAAAATATTGCACTAAGATGGTATCTCTGGTTCTGGGAAGATGGCTCAGCAGTTAAAGGTGCCTGATTGCAAAGCCTGACAGATCTTGGTTTGATTCCCCAAAGCCTGCCCCCCAGAAACTCATCCCCTCCAGTAAGGATCCACCTCCCAAACCGCCACCAGCTGGAGACCACACACTCAGAACACATGAGTTTACGAGGAACATGTGATTCAAACCACCACACCCGGAAACTTTCTAGTCCCAGCACCGATGCGAGTGAGAGTAAAAAGCACATGAGGTGGGCTGCAGAGATGGCTTAGTGGTTAAGGCATTTGCCTGTGAAGCCAAAGGACCCAGGTTTGAATCTCCAGGACCCATGTAAGGCAGACACACAAGGTGGCACATGTGTCTGGAGTTTGTTTACAGTGGCGGAGGGCCCTGATGAACCTATCCTCTCTCTCTCTCTCTCTCTGCCTCTTTCTCAAATAAATAAAAGTTTTTTTAAAAACGTACACGATGAAGCCAGCTGGCTGCAGATCTCAGGGAAGATGGCTCAGGAAGCTCCAGAAGTGGGTCACGGCCTTGCATAGGCCTCCCGCCTGGGACTGAGGATGGTCGTCGTGGGTGATGGTGAGGAGACATCTGAGATGGCTTGTGGACCGGGCTACACACTGAGGGGCTCATGTGGTGGCTCGGCCACCCTTCTCCGGAGGGTGGTACTCTGGCCATTCCCACTCGGGTGATTTCTGCTCATCCCCCTCCGTCATTCCTGGAGGCTCTGGGTGGTGCCACACCTGCAGCCACACACCGTCTCCTCAGCCTTGGGTGCCCATTCGGGAATTCTGCCTCCTGAGCGCTGGAATTAAAGGCGTGCACCACCACACCCGGCTTCCTTGCAATTTTTTTTTGTGTGTACATGAGGTATGTGCGTGGATGTCTGTTCATACATGTATATGCATGTATATGTGGAGGCTAAAGTTCTACACATCTTCCTCAATTGCTCTTCATTCCATCATCTATCTATCTATCTATCTATCTATCTATCTATCTATTATCTATGTATTATCATCATCATCATATATCTAATTTAGTTTTTTTTTTTTTTTTTTGAGGCAGGGTCACACTCTGACCTGTAACTCATTCTGATAGGTAAGACTGGCCTTGAAGCCAGGTGTGGTGGCACACACCTTTAATCCCAGCACTCCAGAGGCAGAGGCAGGAGGATCCCTGTGAGTTTGAGGCCAGCCTGAGAGTGCATAATAAATTCCACGTCAGCCTGGGCTAGAGCAGGACCCTACCTCGAAAAACCAAAACAAACATACAAACAGACAAAAGACTGGCCTTGAACATACAATAATCCTTCCATGTCTGCCTCCCCAGTGCTGGGATTATAGGCATGCACTACCAAGCCTGGGATTTTATATGGGCTCTAGCGTTCCAAACTCAAGTCCTCATGTCTGCCCACTTTATACACTAGGCCATCTCTCTGCTCACCTTGGAGTGGTTACTCTCAGGTCACACTGTCGAAGCCCACATCACACGGAAAGCCCATGCGCAGAAGCTTCCATAGACAGCCTCGGGTGACATGAACTTTTAGGCTGCCGTCTTGGATACCTGGTCCACTTGAGCCTTTGGATGACTGTGTGATGAAGCCTCATGAGTGTCCCCAAGCAAGAGCTATTAGTTGGGCCCAGTTGTCCTATACAACCATGAAAAGTAATGCATGGTTTTTAACCACTCAGCTTTGTTTTTCGAGGTAAGGTCTCACTCTAGCCCAGGCTGACCTGGAATTCATTATGTAGTCTCAGGATGGCCTCAAACTCTCAGCGATCCTCCTACCTCTGCCTCCCGAGTGCTGGGATTAAAGCCGTGCGACGCCACACCCGGCTCAAAACCACTCAGTTTTTAAGTGAATTGTTTTTGGTGCAGTAGGTAACTGAACAGTCGTCCTCATCAGACAATTGGTCCCCAAAAGCATGGATGGTGTCTATGTCACTCTGGTCCCAGTCCATACCGAATGAAACCTATCAAAACTCACTGTTCACCCTGAGATAGAATAGATTTATTAGCAAGAGGTAATCAGGAAACATATATTTTTACAAAAATGGAAAGTTTTTTTTTCCAAACAAGCTGTAAGTTGAAATATTTTAGGACTTGAAATAGAATTCTCATACCACTAGGTATTGCTTACAGCAAAAGTTGTCTGTCTGTTGTAGTGGAGCATGCCTGCCACTTCTGAGTGAACCTGTGTTCTCTATACTGTACAATGTAAAAAATACATGGTAATATTCACAGAATAAGCACTACGTTTACTATATTCCTGCTAGAAGGCGTTTAGACAGGACTACAGTATATGCAATAAAAACACTTGGTTATTGGTTTCCTAATTCTACATTGTGGGACTATCACAAGGTATACAGACTCAAGAGTATCTCAATGTAAGCTTGTCGTGACTGTCAGGCGGCTGAAAAGAGGAAAAAAAATGACATTTTTTTTTGTGTGTGTGTGTGTTCCCGACTTCCAGTGGATACTGGACAGCGGTCGGCCAAGGTCACCACGACCTGGTGGTGCCGGTGACTCCATTTTCCTCGAGAGACGTTCTAGAGGGCCGTGTCCACTCGGATTGGGAGTGCTTTTCATGCTATCTGGTGTTAATCCTAGAGTAAGGAGCAGTAAGGTGCCTCGGGGGGGCAGCACTGGTGCAGGGGGTGTGATTCGCAGCCCAGAGGCCTCCCTTCCAGCCGGGATACTGGGAGACAAAAGGGGAGTTTCGAGACCTGCGGATTTTGGCTGGGGGGGGAGAAAAAAGCTGCTTTGGAAATTGGCGTCACCGTCAGCGGGAAGAGTTGTCAAGTGACCGGATCTGCGGGCGTGGCTTCCCCTCCCCCTCCCCCCACCCAGTTATGACAACTACATGGAACATGCTGGAAGGTGTGTCCGGGTGAACAAGGCAGCCCGGGGGGGGGTGGGGGTCCTGGGCCAGGAGGAACGAAGCAGGGCTGGAGTCTGAGACTTGTGTCACGGGGGTCCTGCCTCCCCTTCCCTCCGGAGGGAGGACTGGCTGGGAGGACCTCCGTTTGGAGGGACAGGCTCCCACCGCAGGGGCGCAGAGTCGGAGGCGGTGCGCGGCAATTCATGTTCCAGGTCTACGGGCATCTAAGAACGAGAAACGGATTGGTATTCTTGGAGAAGCACAGACTCAAGGAGGAGACCCGGAGAAACCAAACGAGTATGTACACTATCCTAGAGCAGGCGTCCACGGGGAGCGGCTGGGTCCGGCCTGGGCCTTCAGGTGGGGAGCTTGGGTTCTATTCGGAGAGAGGACTCGTACAGGCTTTCTTCATCCATTACAAAAGACTGGTCCAGTAAGTACTGGGTTACCTGAGACAGGAAAGAGGAACAATAGAGTTTTGGGACTTCCACGACTGCGGACCCCTGGGGGACGGGGGGCCTGGGAACCGGACACTTCTGTCTTGTTCCAGGCTGGCCTGGAAATCGTGTTGGGTTAGCGTTGAAATCGACACAATCCTGCCTCAGCCTAGCACCTGCTGGGGTTACAGGTGTGAGCCGCCATGCCCGGGAATTAAGCACTTCAAAAATATATAGAGAATGAGCGCGCCAGGGCCTCCAGCCACTGCAAATGAACTCCAGAGGCATGCGCCCCCTTGTGCATCTGGCTAACGTGGGTCCTGGGGAATCAAACCTAGGTCCTTTGGCTTTGCAAGTAAGAACCTTAACCACTAAGCCATCTCTCTAGCCCTGATCTTGCCTCTTTTTTTAAAAAAAATATTTTTATTTTTATTTATTTATTTGAGAGAGGGAAAGAGGGAGAGAGAGAGAGAGACAGGGAGAGAGAGAGAATGGGCTCACCACCGCTGCAAATGAACTCCAAATGCCTGCGCCATCTTGTACATCTGGCTTGCGTGTGTTCCTGGGAATCAAACCGAGGTCCTTTGGCTTTGCAGGCAAGCGCCTTAACCACTAAGCCATCTCTCCAGCCCTCTCTTGCCTTTTTAAAAACTCATCCCTCCAGAATGTAAGCCCATGAGGACCAATAATTTGTCTGTTCTATACAGTGCTGTGCCTCAAGGCCTAATGCTATGCTCGGGTACATAGTACCCAGTAAATACTGTCTATTCGATGAATAGAGAGCATCACAAAGGAGGCTCATTAGTTATAGACTTTCCTCTCTAACATGGCTGCAAGTTAAAAAGCAAAGCTTGGCAGAAAATAGGCAAATTCTTTTTTGTCCTTTAAAAATATCTTTACTTATGAGAGAGAGAGAGAGAGGAAGGGAGGGAGGGAGAGAGAGACAGACAGACAGAGAGGGAGAGAGGGAGAGGGAGAGAGGAGACACCAGGGCCTCTTGTTACTGTATGTGAACTCCAGACACAGGTGCTACTTTGTGCATCTGGTCTCACACGGGCACTGGTGAATCAAACCTGTAACAGCTTTTCAAGCAAGTGCCTTTAACCATTAGGGCACCTCGCCAACTTTCTTCTCTTTCCTTCTTTTTTTTCTTTTCCTTTTCCCTCTTCTCCTCTCCCCTCCTCCCTCTGCCTATCTATCATCTATCTATCTGTCTGTCTGTCTGTCTATCTATCTATCTATCTGTCTGTCTATCATCTATCTATCTGTCTATCATCTATCTGTCTGCCTTCCCTTCCCTTTCCTTCCTTCCTTCCTTCCTTCTTCCCTCTCTCCCTCCCTTCTTCCCTCTGTCTTTGTTTCTTTCTTTTCTTTCTAATAGGCTCTCATTATTTTAGCTCAGGCTAGACTCAAATCCTCATTCCTCCTGCCTCAGCCTCTTCCAAGTGCTGGGATTACAGACATGCACCCCCATGCCTGGCTTAGACAAATTCTTAAAGGACAAATGTATCACAAAGGGGTGTAGATGGGAAAACAATAAAATCTTGATTTTCTAGGGTGGTTTGGAGTTGGGTTTATGGAATGGTCCAAATGCCAGATAGGAAATGAAGATCATCTCACAAGAAGGAAGGTCCTGAGAGCCAAGGCTGGAGAAGCAAATCTGTTATTTCACCTGTGAAATGGAGTGCCACTATAGGGTTTGAATAGTGAACTGAGACTAACATGCCAGCTACTTCCCTTGCACCCCCATTTTTTTTTTTGATTTTTCGAGGGAGGGTCTCACTCTAGCTCAGGCTGACCTGGAATTCACTATGGAGTTTCAGGGTGGCCTTGAACTCATGGTGATCCTCCTACCTCTGCCTCTTGATTGCTGGGATTAAAGGCATGCGCCACCACACCCAGCTTATTTTATTTATTTTTGAGAGAAAGAGAGAGAGAGAGAGCAGGATGGAGGGAGAGAGAGAATGGGCACACCAGAGCCTTTCAGCCATTGTGAATGAACTCCAGATGCACGCGCTCCCCTTGTGTGCATGTGCGACATTGCATGTTTGCGTCACTGTGCATCTGGATACGTGGGACCTGGAGATTAGAACATGTGTTCTTAGGCTTGGCAGGCAGGCGCCTTAACTGCTAAGCCATCTCTCCAGCCCCCGCTAGCTTTTCAAATACAAAGGAATCCTGCTTTCCCCTGTCCCATGGACCAAGTTCCAGACCCACGAGTCCCACCTGGTGCTGGAGGATCTAATGCCTCCCTCTGCAGTCAGCAAGACGCTTGCTTGTACCTGTGAGAGTTCAGATCCCCAGCACCTACGTAAGTTCCAGATGGGGGTGGGGAACCTGTGTAATCCCAGTGCACAGGAGGCAGAGACAAGGAATCTAGCTAGCTTGCCCAGTGAGCTCTGGGCTCAAGCGGGAGAGCTTGCCTCAATAAAAAGGAGGAGAGTGCCTGAAGACAGCCTGAACCTCAACCTCCAGCCTCCACACATGCACACCTGCACCCACACACCCAAACACGTGTATCCACACAATCTTATATTGTAGGGGTGTGTGTGTGTATATATATATGGCACCTAAACACACACCCAGAAACTGGGGATATCGTTTTGACTTGCGAGCATGGCATTTTTCAAAAAGAGATGTCTGAACCCGCTTCTGTTGATCTGTGGGCTCTTGGATACATTTTGAGCTGGGCCCACAAAGATTCTGGAAGGGGACAAGGGTAGGTATGTAGGGAAAGGACAGAAGCTTTTGCAGATAGCACGACTGTGAAGAAGTTAAGAGAAGAGATAGAAAATGCAGGCTGGAGAGATGGCTTAGCGGTTAAGACACTTGCCTACGAAGCCTAAGAACCCAGGTTTGATTCCCCAGAACCCATGTAAGCCAGATGCGCATGCATCTGGAGTTCATTTGCAGTGGCTAGAGGCCCTTGCATGCCCATTCTCTCTCTCAAATAAGTGAATAAGTAAAAATATTAAAAAGAAATAGAAAATGATTCCAGCTTACCTTTGCTTGGTGCTCAATTTTGTAGGCAGTTTGCTGAAACTGGCGAATCTCTCGGATGATATGGGATATCTGTGGGAAGTTGGGGGTGCTTTAGAAGACAGTTTACCCTCTCAGCGTTGCCCCAACCTGCAGTCTGAAGTCGTATGGCCTCTTAGAAGATCCCCTGGCTTTACACCAGCCACCTGCCTCCACGGTGACACATGTCTGTAACACCAACATGACCGCCCTCCTACCAAACCCCAGGCTTCCAGCCAACATGGAAAGCATATCGGAGCCTACTGTGTGCATAGAAAAGGCTTCTGTCCCTTATCAGGACAGCGTTTGCAACTTAGAAGCGGGACACATTTTTAACTAAATGTGGAAGCCCATTTGACAAGGCTTGCATTGAAGTGAGAGAGGAGAAATAGATACTGGACACCCTGCTTCTGCCCACAGAGGTCTTCTTGGACTCATCACCCCCAGCTAATAATTCTTTGGGGAAAGCTTGACATTTACTTTCTTAGGAGATTTTGCTGCATAAGTGATTTATTTTTTTCAATAGAGATGATCACCATCAAGATTTTATTTATATTGTTCCCTTGCTTTAAAAAAAATTGCACATGTGTATGTGTGTGTGTGTGGGGGGGGGAGTGGAGCACCATGGCCTCTTATTGCTGAAAATGAACACTAGACCCTTGTGCCACTTTTTGTGTCTGGTTTAAGTGGGTGGCTTGGGAATTGAACCCAGGCCGGCAGGCTTTGTAAGCAAATGCCTTTAACTGCTGAACCATCTTTCCAGCCCCAAGTGACTTTTTTTTTTTTTTTTTTTTTTTTTTTAAGCAAGTGTTTCTGAAGGCTTTGGAGTCACACCTGGGCTCCAGAGCTGGTCCTTCTCTTCATGTATGGGGTGACCTTGAGCTTGTCACTTGACCTCGCCAAGTTTCCCTTGGGGTGGGTATTGAGTATACCCGCCTCATAGATTACAGAATGGAAGAAGTGGTAGGCAGGGAATATGGGGCCAATGGTGTTAATGACAGCAATGTTTCTTTTTGTTTGTTTGTTTTTCGAGGTAGGGTCTTACTCTACTCCAGGCTGACCTGGAATTCACTACATAGTCTCAAGGTGGCTTCGAACTCACGGCGATCCTCCCTCTGCCTCCGGAGTGCTGGGATTCAAGGTGTGCGCCACCACGCCCGGCTTGACAGCAATGTTTCTTAATAGAGGTCTCCCCACTCGGGGGCATGCGTTGCATGTTGCCCTGGGGGGCCTGGATGGCATGAAGCTCATTCTGTAGTTCCTGTCTCCCCACCCCTCCCAGGAAAACGTACCATCCTCATCTTGGAGAAGTTGACCAGGCCGTCCTCCGTGTAATTGGGCGTCCCTTCCTCGATGAAGGCCAGGTCGGTGAGGTACATTCCCAGGTAAGGGACACAGGGCGGGTCACAACTTGGAAACAAATGGCATCCACAAAAGGTTTTCACTTAAGGAAAGGAACTTTTGCTAAGAACAGAACACTCTGCATGCAGATTTTGCTTGGCTAGAGACAAAGGGATTTGTTGTTCCCAAGAATCATAGCGTACGAATAAGAGCTGGACCCCAATGCGGTGATGTGGGGCTGCCTGGACCTCTTACACAGGTGCGTGTGTGTGTGTGTGTGTGGTCTCATTTATGTCTCCTCCCTCTGTGAGCCAGAGGTCCTCTTCTAGCTCCATGATCTTTGTGCCCAGGCTGCTCCCAGCCCCCTCCTGGCTCACTGGCCTTTTTCCACTGGGACTTCATCCATATCATGACCCTGAGTCACCTATGGGAGGGCTATGCAGCCCACCCTCGAGTGCCATCCAGCTTTGAGGGCCACAGCAGGAAACTCCATCCTCTGTGATCACTCTTCTAGAAGCATCTTCTGGGCAGGAGGATGGGTGACACTTCCATGGTGGGTGACTCTTGGGGCCTGTGGTTTCAGGAGATGGGACCCAGACCTCCGATGTGTGGCTCTGGGTAGGGGCTCCTGCAGCCTCCTCTCAAATACAGGCGGGACCGCGGGGCACCATGGAGGTGACCCTCACTTCCAGACTAGCTTCACTTGTCCCTCAGGGCCACTTGACAATCCTGCCATGCTAGGAGGCTGGGCGGCGCCACAACAGAACCCTGACCCTGTCTCTCACCCGCTTACTGTGTGACCTTGGGCTTGCCCTTCCTCTCCCTGCTCCCCAGTCACCCAGGTACAGTAACACTGATGCTAACTAAGACGATTTTCAGTGTTAAGGGAGTTGATTTTGGGTGTGGTGCCCAGACCCACATCAAGTAAAATGGACTCCTGTGATAAGAAATGATAAGATCTTCGCTTTCTCCCTTGAGCTCTGAGAGGACCCCTCCTAGAAGTGTAGTTTTGACACTGTCCACCCTCACCACTCTCCTCTCGTCACTTTATTTCTTTTATTTTAGATTTTTTAAATATTTATTTCTTTGCAAGGAGGGAAGGGGGGAGGGAGAGAGAGAATGGGCACACCAGGGCCTCTAGCTAGCCTCTTCAAAAGAACAGCAGATGATGTGCCACTTTGTACATCTGGCTTTATGTGGGTTCTGGGGAGCTGAACCCGGGACATTTGGCTTCACAGGCAAGTGCCTTAACCACTGACCCATTTCTCCAGCTCCTTATTTTCCTTTTTTTTTTTTTTTTTTTGAGGTAGGGTCTCACTCTAGCCCAGGCTGACCTGGAATTCACTATGTAGTCTCAGGGTGGCCTTGAACTCACGATGATCCTCCTACCTCTGCTTCCCGAGTGCTGGGATTAAAGGCGTGCGTCACCAAGCCCAACTTCTTATTTTCCTTTTTAAACAAATAGTAACGGGTCTTAGTACTGGAATGTTGGCAAATATTAGTATCCAGCCGGAATTTATTGACTTTGCTTTGTTTTCACCACATCATTATTTATATTAACAGTGTATTTATAAGCAGGCCTGCAGGGTTTCCTCGCTTATCATCATGATATAATGTTTTCATGTTTAGATTTATTTTGGAGAGTAAGAGTGAATCAACTTTAAGGAGACTATTAAGTAAATGAGAGTCCAGTTGGATGTGGGCAGGGGAAAGTTGTAAGGAAAGTGGATCCTGTTACGGAAACAGTAGACAGAAGGGTTCCCCTCCCTGCCATGGTACTGGAGCCTAGAACCTCTCCTGTGCTAAACAAGCCTTTACCACTGAGTTATACTCCTAGCCCTCTCTTTACTTTTTATTCTGACACAAGGTCTAAGTTGCCCAGACTGGCCTTGAGCTTTTTGGTCCTCCTGCCTCAGCCTTTCCAGTAGCTGGGACTTACAGGCCTGTCTCTCTAGACCCACTGGACAGAAGGGCTTTCTAATTGTGTCTTGACCCTTTCATGGGTACTGAAATCAACTTAGAGGGTGTAGACTAAACAAACAAACAAACAAACAAACAAACAAAAACAACTAGAGGGCTGGAGAAATGGCTTAGCGGTTAAGGAACTTGCCTGTGAAGCCTAAGGACTCATGTTCAACTCTGCAGGTCCCACATAAGCCAGATGCAGAGTGACACAAGTGCACAAGGTCACACATGTGCACAAGGGGGTGCACATGTCTGGAGTTTGATTGCAGTGGCTGGAGGCCCTGACACGCCAGTTTTTTCTCTCACATACTCTCTCTCTCTCTCATAAAAAAAAAAAAGGCATTCTATTGGGCTTGCCTCAAAAACAAAACAAAACAAAACAAAAAAAATGAGAACATAATATAAACTCTCTGAGTTCACTGCATAATAAAGGTAGAAGTTATTCAGTGAACTTCTGTTCCTATTGTGTATCTATGCATTTGTATTCAGGGCTGCAGTTTTAACTTAAGGATGTCTATATATAAACTTTATATTTAGCCGGGCGTGGTGGCGCACGCCTTTAATCCCAGCACTAGGGAGGCAGAGGTAGGAGGATCGCCATAAGTTCGAGGCCACCCTGAGACTACATAGGTGAATTCCAGGTCAGCCTGGGCTAGAGTGAGACCCTCCCTCGAAAAACCAAAAAAAAAAAAAAAAAAAAACTTTATATTTGTTAAAAAATTTTAAAACTTACTTTTATTTTAGACAGAGAGAGAGGGAGAGAGAGAGAATGGGCGTGCCAAACCTGGGTCCTCAGGCTTCATAAGCAAGTGCCTTAACCTTTAAGCCATCTCTCCAGCCCTAAAATTTATTTTTGTTTGTTTGTTTTTTGGTTTTTCAAGGTAGGGTCTCGCTCTAGCCCAGGCTGACCTGGAATTTGCTATGTAGTCTCAGGCTGGTGTCGAACTCACAGTGATCCTCCTACCTCTGCCTCCCCAGTGCTGGGATTAAAGCCATGCGCCACCACGCCGGTCTCCTAAAATTTATTTTTATATTTATTTATTTATTTGATTTTTTGGGGTAGGGTCTCACTCTAGCCCAGGCTGACCTGGAATTCACTATGTAGTCTCAGGGTGGCCTCGAACTCGCGGCAATCCTCCTACCTCTGCCTCCCGAGTGCTGGGATTAAAGGTGTGCACCACCATGCCTGGCTCTAAAATTTATTTTTTAAAAAATATTTTATTTATTTATTTGAGGGGGGAGGGAATGAATGGTCACGCCAGAGCCTCTAGCCACTGCAAAGGAACTCCAGATGCATGTGCCACCTTGTGCATTTGGCTTATGTGGGTACTAGGGAATCGAACCTGGGTCCTTAGGCTTTGCAGGCAAGTCCCTTAACCACTAAGCCACCTCTCCAACCCTAAAATTCATTATATATAATATGTAATATATACACAATTTATGGTGTCTAGGATTGAATCGAAGGCCTTGCATAAGTAAACATTCTATTACAGAGCTATACTTCTAGCATATGTATGTGTGAGTGTATGTATGCATATATGGTATACACACACACACACACACACACATATATATATATATATATTTTTTTTTTTTTTTTTCTGTTTTTATTGAGGTAGGGTCTCATTTTAGCCCAGGCTGACTGGAACTCATTGTGTTATTCCAGGCTGTTTTCACACCCACAGAGATCCTTCTACCTGAGCCTCCGGAGTGCTGGGATTAAAGACATGTCCCACCACGCCCAATTTAGCATATAGATATATTTGTTTTACTGTGGATTGTGATAAACTGAAAGGCTCGTTCTGGATCCTTCTGTATTCTAGTCCATGGATTGTCACCAGCTCAAGTTTTTTTTTTTTTTTTTTCAAGGTAGGGTCTTGCTGTAGCCCAGGCTGACCTGAAATTCACTATGCAGTCTCAGGGTGGCCTCGAACTCATGGCGATCCTCCTATCTCTGCCTCCCAAGTGCTGGGATTAAAGGCGTGCGCCACTACGCCCGGCACCAGCTCAAGTTTTAATTGTCTTTCTGCCACACTCAAGCCTGAGGGCTGGGCTTGCAGATCTGGTGGAGAAGGAGCCCACAGATCTGAGAAGCAGCTCCAGCTGGAAGGCTGTGGCAGTCACTGGCCGGCGCGTTTTCTTCCTTCACGGGAGCCAGCAGTCAGCTAACCCTGAGGTGCTCGCGGGACGGTGGGGAGAAGGGCAGCTGGGCTCTGCCGGCCAAGCACCAGTGAAAGATGAGGGGCAGATTCCCTAAGGTGTTGATGGGAGAAGTGATTAATTTACAGTGCAATTACTCACAAGTGGCAGACTAGCCCCAGACCAAACTCTGTGCTTATTACCCTGTAGTGAGGGGCCAAGAAGGAGAACACACTTAATCTTTCTACTCTCTCTCTCTCTCTGGGGTTGCCCGAGTGGGACAGACAGCTGGTGGGGGGTCTGTACCAGGACTGCGCCCCACTGAGGGGCTGAATGGAAAGGGGGGCATGCTGGGAGTTTTGTGTAGGCAACATCACAGACAGACAGAGGCCACTTCTAAACCCTCCATGTGGGCACTGTGCCCTGGGCCAGGGCTCATCGACAGAGCTGACACATGGAGGTGGCTTTGTCTGTTGGCAGAACCTTTGCTTGCTTGGGATAGACACAGGGACACCTGGGGCTGGGCTGTGTGGATCCGATCTTGAGGATTAGGATCCAAGGTCCTACTTGATACTCTGAAAAGAAACTGCTGCAATGGAGCGGGATGGAGAGAGCCCCGTCTTGCTTCTTTTCTGGAAACATGCTCTCACGTAGCCCAGGCTAGCCTCTAACTCGACGTAGCTTGAGCTCCTGACCCTCCTGTCTCCACTTCTTGAACGCTGGGATTACTGGCATGTGCCGTAATGCTGACCTCACCTTGACTTTTGCCACCCGGACACCAACGGCTTTGCTGTGTCACCATGAGGCTAGACTTTGCGTTGGGCATTTTAAGTACAAAAATCAAGATCGAAACAGGTGTCTGTGTTAGAGCCCCTGAAACTCTTGGAACCCCCAAAATGTTGTCCTCTGGCCTGCTCCTATCCACAGGGAGAAGCAGATTTGAGCCTCACTTCAGTGCTGTAGGAGTGCGGCCTGGCCATCAGTCAGCGGCCTGGCTCCTCCTGTCTTAGTTTAAGGAAATAGCCTTTAACCCAAGCCTGTTCATCTCCGTCTCTCTAAATCAGAGACTTTCTAGTCAAATGAGAGACAAACAGGTGCAGATATGCAAATGTGTGCTGGGCTGAGATTAGTCAGGGCAGTCAAAAGTGGAATCCACCTAGAGAGAACGAGCGACCAAATCCTACTGCTAAATTTAGTTCTTGGCCGGACTTCTGTTGCATGGCGCTGGGAGAAGGTTCTCCTCAAGGAGAGGGTAAGAGGCAATGTGGGCCCAGCCCGGGTGTGGGCATCGGGAATGTGAAGATGAGATAAGGCCACTCTTGGAGTGTGCCAGCACAGGCAGAGAGGCTAAGATGGCAAGGGTTGTGGGTGGGCCAGAGTTGATTTAAGAGCATGGCTGGGAGGCTAGGATATTGGGTTTGGGGTGAAATCTTGGCCAAAAGGCATTCTCTAGCCTGGTGCTGGTACAAGATTGGGGATTTTTTTTTCTTTTTTTTTTTTGGTTTCTTTTTTTGTTTTTCGAGGTAGGGTCTCACTCTAGCTCAGGCTGACCTGGAATCCACTATGTAGTCTCAGGGTGGCCTCGAACTCTCTCAATCCTCTTGCTTCTGCCTCCTGAGTGCTGGGACTAAAGGTGTGCGCCACCACACTCGGCTCAAGATTGGAGATATTTTTTGTTTTGTTTTGTTTTTTTCGAGGTAGGGTTTCACTCTAGCTCAGGCTGACCTGGAATTCACTATGTAGTCTCAGGGTGGCCTTGAACTCACAGGGATCCTCCTACTGCTGCGTTCTGAATGCTGGGATTTAAGGCGTGCGCCACCATGCCCGGTTTATGATTGGAGATTTTAATGACACTGTCGGCAGCTAGTTAGATACTAGCAGCCTGGGGACTCCTGCTTCGCGTCTTGTGACCACTGTCCCCTGCCTGGTGATAAAGACCGCCCGCCCCCGCCACCACTGTGGATGGCATCCCCTCCATCTGCCCAGCCTTGCAGAAACGTCTTAGCTCTCAGACCACCTGAAGGTCCGCGGCCCAGCACCACGGGCAGCAGAAGGGTCTGGGGGAGCACTTCCACAAGGCACATAGGTGACCTGAAATGGGGGACAGTCAGGAGAGGGACTCAGACAGAATGGGGGCCACGCAGGCAGTGAGGTGACGCTGGCGGCTGTGGTGTGTGAGGAAGCCACGTGAAGGCAGTGGATGGCGCTGTGTCCCGGGCACGTGGACAGTTGGTGGATGCACGGGGGGAGGGGGGTGGGCAGCTCCCCACAAGTACAGTCCACAGGGGCTCCTGGGAGCCCGGGCAGAGGAGAGACGGCCGGACAGCACAGATGGGTGCAACATCTGTCTGAGGACACAAACGAAGTGGAGATGGTCAAGGCGATGGCACACGGAGCCGGCGAAGGACATAAGGTAGGATGGACACAAAAAGAGGAGGCAGTGAGGCTGGCTGTGGTGAGCGGCTGAACAGGGCACCACAGCCAACGGAGAGGGCTGGAGGCGTGCGTAGCTCATCTCCAGGTGCCAGGGCTACTGACCTCCAGCAGGGCTTTTTAAAAATTTTTTTGTTTATTATTATTTATTTATTTGAGAGTGACAAAGAGGCAGATAGAGAGAGGGAGAGAGAGAGAGAGAGAGAGAGAGAGAGAATGGGCATGCCAGGGCTTCCAGCCACTGCAAATGAACTCCAGACACGTGCGCCCCCTTGTGCATCTGGCTAACGTGGGTCCTGGGGAATCAAGCCTTGAACCTGGGGTCCTTAGGCTTCATAGGCAAGCGCTTAACCGCTAAGCCATCTCTCCAGCCCTTTTTTTTTCTTTTTAAATTTATTATTATTACTATTATTTTTTGCAAGAGTCAGAGAGAATGAGAATTGGTGTGCAATTGAACTCCAGACACATGCACCGCTTGTGCACATGTGTGACCTTGAGCGCTTGCATCACCTTGTGCATCTGGGTTACATGGGACCTGGAGAGTCAAACATGGGTCCTTAGGCTTTGAAGGCAAGTGCCTTAACTGCGAAGCCACCTCTCCAGCCCTCCAGTAGGCCTCTTATTGGTAGTGGTCCTGAGATCCCCGTGGAAGGGAAGAGAGGGCTCCTAGGACGTTACAGAGAGCCAGCCCCTCAGTGGTCTCCCAGGGCCTCTCCAAGGTCCAGCGAGGAGCCTGATAGACATGGAGAGGATGGAACCTAGTGTGAAGCCAGGGAAAAGCAGCCCCTGGTGCAATAAAAGCAGAGCATATTTCCTTTCTTTTTAATTTTTTTTCAATTTTAATTTGTTTATTTTTATTTTTTAGAGAGAGAGAGAAATAGAGAAAGAGAGAAACAGAGAGAGAGAGAGAGAGAGAGAGAGAGAGAGAGAGAGAGAGAGAGAGAGGGAATTGGTGTGCCAGGGCTTCAGCCAGTGCAATGGAACTCCAGACGCTTGTGCTACCTAGTGGGCATGTGCAACCTTGTGCTTGCCTCACCTTTGTGCGTCTGGCTTGTGTGGGATCTGGAGAGTTGAACATATGGGTCCTTAGGCTTTTCAGTCAAGCGCCTTAACTGCTAAGCCATCTCTCTAGCCATTTTCTTTTTTTTAAAATTGACACATGGTCTCATGTAGCTCAGGATATCCTCAAATTCACTATGTAGCTGAGGATGACTTTGAACTTCTTTTTTGGTGGGGAGAGGGGTGGGTATTTTTCAAGGTAGGGTCTCACTCTAGCCCAGGCCAATCTGGAATGTACTCTATAGTCTCAGGCTGGCCTCAAGCACACAGCGATCTTCCTACTTCTGCCTCCCAAGGGCTAGGATTGAAGGCATGAGCCATTATGCTCAGCTGATTTTGAACTTCTAATCCTCCTGCCTCCACCTCCCTGGTGCTGGGATTACAGTCATGTGTCACCATGCCTTGTTGATGCCATCCTAGAAACCAGAGGGCTTTGTGAGTGCTAGGAAAGTAGCCTACCAACTGAGCTACATTCCCAGACCTATTTATTTTGTTTTATTTTATTTTTTTTTTGAGACAGAATCTCATGTAGCCCAGGCTGGCCTTGGACTCGTGATCCTCCTGCCTCTAGCTTCCAAATCTGAGGGTATGGCCACAGTGTACACAAATGAACCAGGTTATGGCTTCTCTGGGAGAAGTGCCTAATTTCACAAGACCCTGTCTAAGATAGACTGCACTGGCCTTGGAAGCTAGCCTGGTCTGGATCCAGGCTCTAAAGCTCAAATGCCATGGTCACGTGTTGTTGGCCCAGCTCCCGGTTCCTCAGCTTTTGTGATGGGAGGAGCTGCTGCAGGCGTGTCTCTGTGTGTGTGTGTGTGTGTGTGTGTGTGGGTGGTGTCTCAAAGTCTGGAGATATTTTTGGTTGTTGTACATGGAGAGGTGCCACTAGCATCCCATGGGGGAGAAGCCAGAGGTTCTTCTAAGGATCTCAGAGTGTGTAAGACAGCGTTCAAACACAGAGCCAGTCTGGCTGGCCACAGTGACTGTGGTGCTGGGGTTGAGAAACCTGCCTCCCAGGCAGTGTCAATGGGGTTCCGTGGGCAATGGCTATGAAGCGCTCTGCAAACCGTGAGACAAGCGCATTAAATAAACAGAGCGACTTGACATACCCTGATGTTGGAATGATGAAAATGGAAAAAAAAATGCATTTGAGAATCAAGAAATCTGACCCCAATCCTGTCACTTCCATACATATATTACTTGTGAGGATTTCAGTATTTTTCCCCTGTGCACTTATAACACCAAACCCTGGGATGTCTTTGGTGGAGGGCAATGCTGAGGCACTACTGAAGTTCAGGAAGTCTCAGACTCTTGTGGGCACATAGAAGGGCAGACAGACAGTCAGACAGACAGACAGAGAGCTCCTGCTCTGACTGGTGTGGCCTGCAGCTGCCCCTGCACCGGTGAGCTACAAGTTCAAACACAACAGCGCGGAAACGATGTATCACTTACTTTTTCAGAGCTTCTCTGAGATTCTTAAATCTGCCCTCTGATGACACAAGCTTTTGGAGCTTGTCAATCAAAGCTTTTGTCTAGAAGGAATCAGAAGCATTTACTGTGGCACAGCACACACGGGGGGGCTTTCTGTCCCACCACTAGCATGCTGCTTGCCCTCAGGGGTCTGGACCACCTGTAGATTCGACCTCACCCCCCACCTCCTCGGGAGACAGGGTGGGTCTTGTCATGGGCGCCCCTCCTCCCACACGTCTCCCCGAACACAGAGGTGTGCTGTGGCCCTTGGAATACCACAGGGTTCTGGCATCTTGAGAGCTGTGTGGTTTAGAAGGACTTGGTGGGGGACTCCAAGGAAGCCACAATCAGAACAAGGAATGCCCGCATTTCCCTGGTCACGATCTTCTCTGTTTGTCTACGCAGTGCTGGGGGTTGAACTTGGTGCCTTGGACATGCTAGGCAAGCACCCTACCCACTGCGCTACATCTCTAGTCTTTATGATCTCTGCATGAGCTCTACCTAATGGATGTGATGACTGACTACCTGCTCACACTTTGTGTCAGGAATGCCTTTTAAGTTTAAGAATCAAGAAAAAGGATGGCAGAAATAACCCGGGAGGAAGAGAAGAAACCCCTTGGCAAAAGGTTTGCAAACTGACCAGTTAGATCTTTCAGGTTCACACACCAGCTGCAGGAGAGTGTGACCAGCTGGGCTTTGTCTGCAAAGACCAATTACACTGCCAGGGGAGTGTGCTACACTGGTCTGCCTCTGTATTCCTTTCCCTGTATGGCCCTAGGGATGTCACTTTATCTCTGAGGTCCTTAGCTCCCTCGTTTACAAAAGGGAGAAAGGAATTCTTTTTTTTTTTTTTTTTTAAGATTTTTTAATTTATTTATTAGAGAAAAGAGAGAGAGAGAGAGAGAGAGAGAGAAGAGAGAGAGAGGACGAATGGGTGAGCCAGAGCCTCTAGCCACTCCAAATGAACTCCAGACACATGTGCCACCATGTGCATCTGGCAGACATGGGACCTGGAGAATCGAACCTGGGTCCTTAGGCTTTGCAAGCATGTCCCTTAACTGCTAATCATCTCTCCTGCGCCTGAAAGGAATTCTTGACTTCCTTTCCAGCTGTGGTCCTCAAAATCTAGGGGTCGAGAGACTGCTGAAAGTGGCCATGTACCACATGACCAGAAGTTAATCAGCCCACAAAGGACATGGCCTCAGGAGCTCAGTCACTGGGTCAGACTTCATCTGAGAAATGTGTCCACCTGATACCACCCAGTGAGTTGTTGGTCAGGGAGGTCCTTGAGGTCCCCAAAACAATGGATGCTATGGCCAAGGCTCTTGGTTGGCCATCAGAACAAGATGGTAAGACCTCATTGCCGAAGACAGCACAAGCTTTAGGTGCAGAACACTAAGACATGAAGCTGGAGCTGAGCTGGAAGCCGCCTCCTCGTTGACTGGAGGTCACAGTGCTAGAAAGTTCTATGCAGCTTGCTGGGGGAGGAAAGTCACTGGTGCTCTTAACCAGCAGTGGGCGCTACAAGCTAGGACTGGAAAAATGTACCGACTGGTGCAAGGATGGTACGTCTGTTATGGAGAAACCAACTGCTCTGATTGTCTTTGAGGCCCTCTTCATGGGAGGAAATTCATACCTGGCAATAAAAACCTAGTCAAAAGTCTATGTCTGGCCCTAGTTTTACTACTGTGTTTAGCTAAATGGATATATTATGCCCACAAACTGCCCTCTAAATATTTATGTTTATGCCCATATATTAATGCTACTCTCACTTTTGGTTGGAGAAGCTCCTCTTTTCAGGTGGCCATGACTACTGGGGAGACTCTAACGTCATCCAAGTGCTCAGATGTGACAGAGGAGTGATCAGCACTGAGATGTCTCTGTCACACCCTCCAAGCCTAGGGACCAGCGTGGAAGAGGTGATGGAAAGAATGTAAGAGCCAAAGGATGGGGATGAGCGCTCCGGAACGCTGTCTTCCAGACACGAAGTGGCCACTGCGTTCATGACCTCACAGTGGCTGATGCTACCTACACAAGACCTGCATAAACAGGGCAAAAAATGATGATATCACAATGGAAGAGAGACTAGTTGGAAAGAAGAAGGGGTTCAGTGGATGGTGGGGAGGGTAGGGGAGGTGAGCAAAGGAGGGTGTTGGGAGGGGCTTATGATCAGGGTGCATAGTGTATATATATATATATTGGGGTTACTAATAAAAAGTTTTTAAAAAAGAAATACGCCCATCGAACATGACCAAGTTGATGGGAGAAGAGCTCATTGTGTGCCCTCGAGGAGAAAAAGAGTGGTAGGCAACACTGTTTGGTGCATCACCCTTGCAACAAGGAGAGGGAGCACTGGTATCTGGTCTGGACTGACGGCTCAAAGCACAGATGCACTCAGCAGAAGGCATACCTAGCTAAGGCTGGAAAATGGGAGGATCTGTCCAGATGTTCTCTATGGGCAACTGTTAGTTCAGATATATGTTTTAAAAACGTCTTTATGTATTTATTAGAGAGAGAGAGAGAGGGAGAGGGAGGGAGGGAGGGAGAGAGAGGGAACCAGGGCCTTCAGCCGCTGCAAACTCCAGATGCATACGCCACCTTGTGCATCTGGCTTACATGGGTCCTGGGGAATCGAACCTGGGTCCTTTGGCTTTGCAGGTAAATGCCTTAACCACTAAGCCATCTCCCTAGCCCCAGATACATGTTTTAGAAGAAGCTAGATCAGGAGGCCCTATTCATGGGCACTGTAGGTGAGGTGTCACCCATGCTTAGGGGGCCATGAAAACATACACATGCTATTCTGATGCATGGGGACCAAGTGTGGCTGAGTAGGAGGGCACGTTTTGACTCCCTCCTGTGCGTGCTGTGTGCATAGGCCCTCCCTGCGCTGCCAAGCTGTGCAGGGAAGGAGTCTGAGAGGCCATGGAACTCTCAGCCACTGCTTAGCAATTGTGATTCCCCTTGAAGCATAACCTGTGTCTCCAGGTTGGACTAGAAACGCCCATCCTCTGATGTTCGCTAGGGTGCCAGGCCCCAGTATCCTGCTAGAGTGTGGGTACCAGAGGGCAGAAATAGGGGAGCAGAAAAACAACTGAGCAAAGAGCGTGACACATGTTTATATGGCCTCCAAAATGCCTTCATTTTCCATTCATCCAATGGGAGACATCTAGTGGCCAAGAATGCTTCCACCCAAAGAGGCCAAAAGATATTGTGATCTGAAGATGGGGTGAGGCCCTCTCCACGGGAGGGACAGCATCACTCGCTGTTACCATCCTCTGGACCGCTGGATGCTTGAAAGATGATGGGGACAGGGCTGAAGGCAGAAAGGATCAAGAAGAAGTTCCAAACTACACTCAACCCACGTCCAGACCTGGACTGGTTGTGACATCATACTTTGCTGAATTGGGTCAAGACACTTAAGAGACTGATTGAAAACAAGAGTATATTTCAGGCCCTCTAAAGAAGGTGGCCATTTATGATAGGTCACAGGTAGAAAGGAATCTGGCTGGTACTGGCTAGGTCACAACCAGGGACTCCCAGAAGCCCCTGGAGCCAGGCACTGTGTAGATGCATAAGCAGAAGGCCTGAGGAGTCTGAGAGGCCCAGTCTGCCATGGAGGGGAGGGCCTCTGTGTGCTGCCTGAGGCATCTTTGAGTTTTGGACAGGCCAGCTGGCCCTAGGTCCTGAATGACATTCTCGAATGTGGATTTTTTTTTTTTTAGAATGGCCTGAGGTGTTTCCCCCAAACTTCACGAGGAGGTTGACGCTAGAGAATGAAGCTGAGCAGCGCAGGGTCGGGGTTCCAGGATGTCTTAGGAGGGGTGGGAAAGTGGAGCCTGGTTGGGAGGCTTCCTGGAAAGGATGACATCATTCCAATATTACAGGATGGGAGGAGAAAGATATTGATTGGGAAATGACCTGCCAATAACCCTGGCTGAACTCTGACAGGGCGTATCAACTCAGATGACTTGCAGCCTCTGCCTTGCTTGCATAACCCTTACGTTCAATTTATGACAGCAGGTGTCTGTCGTGTCTACGAGACCCCGAGCTTCCAAGCTCCCAGCTTCTGTTATTTCCTGGAGATGCTAACAATGAAGGCATCTTCCGTGGCTCTAACCCTGACCTGGGCATCTATCTCAACGTGCCAAGAACTGGCCCAGCTTCAGCTGGCATGCTGGGAGTGGCGCTGTACACCTGGACTCTGCTGCGATTGGCAGCATGCGTGCCTGAGAGGGAAGGGCAGCAGATATGCCCCAGAGCTCTCCTGCTCATCTAAGTGGGAAGGTTTAGGCAGCTGCTGCCTGCTTGGTGGCTAAGAGCATGACCTGCTATTGCCACGAAGAAGGTCACCAGGAGCCGGCGATGAGGAACGGCGGAGGGACTGCCGTGTGCCAATCCAGCGTGGTACAGACGGGACAGGTTCTTGAAGACACGGGATCATGCATGGCCTTTCCAGCAAAGGACCCTATGGTCACATTATAGGAACCTTTGGAGACTTCCTTGTCTCTGGTAGTGCTCATTGAGCCACTTGAAGACATGTAAGCTGGGGTTAGGGTACCTACCAAGCATGCTTAGGAGGTTGCCCAAGTACATCACTGCACCCTCCTTTAAAGAGAGCTACCCCCTCATGCCTAAGTGCTGGGAACTTTATTCCCTCAAGCAAATTCACCTCTTGATTTTTAGAATCGTGTTCAGGATGTGCAAAGATCCAACTCAGATTTAAGATGACCAATTATCCAGTAGGTTGTAGGAACCGGCTGACTGGTGGCCAGATGGCCGGTGAAATGAGTGTCCTGGGAGAGGCCAGCATGTCACCCACTCTGGGGATCTGCACAGGGAGCCCCCATGAAGCCACACTTGTCCCAATATAGGAAAGAGAGCGTTGGCAGCAACAATCTCTGTCTCACAGTTCCCACTTCTGGGGTCTTAATTACCTCATGTGGGAATTAAAGTTCCACACTTTCCACTGCTCCATCCATAGGCCTCATATCTGGTCCCAAGTGGCATACCTGGGAGTATGGGCCCTCAGCCCAGTTATTTTACCCACCCGTGGATTCCCAGTGGCTAGCCCTCTGTCTGGTCTCCAGACCCCAGCCCCAGCTAATCCCAGACGGCAGCAGCGCCAGCCTCCTTGCCCGCACCTGCTTTGAAACTTTGAGCCAGGTCTTTTTGAGCCGGAAGATTGCACTCCGGTTCATGGAGGAGGTGATCTCTAGCACGGCGTTGTAGTTATGTAAGCAGCGGCAGATGTCAGCCACGGCCACCCACTTCTCAATGGCGCTCACCCTTGCGTTGATGTCCTCATTGCGGATAATTTCGGAAGCAATCAAGTTACTGATCTTTAAGCCAGCGCAATAAGACAGGTAAAAAAGAAATAAGAGGAAAAGGATTATAAAAATGACAAATCATAATAATAATTATTTTTTTTGGTTTTTCGAGGTAGGGTCTCACTCTAGCCCAGGCTGACCTGGAATTCACTATGGAGTCTCAGGGTGGCCTCGAACTCACGGCAATCCTCCTACCTGTGCCTCCCGAGTGCTGGGATTAAAGGTGTGTGCCACCACGCCCGGCTCGACAAATCATAATTATTTGCAGTTAGCATTGTTTGAAAATCCTAAGAGAATGAACTGGAAAACTATTAGAACAGATACTCAATATATAAACAAGGAAAAGTTTCCCTATAAATTAAGATCAATCAATTAAAAATACAATGAGGCCTGGGTGTGGTGGTGCACATCTTTAATTCCAGCACTCGAGAGGCAGAAGTAGGAGGATCTCTGTGAGTTCGAGGCCAGTCTGAGGCTACACAGTGGATTCCAGGTCAGCCTGGGCTACAGAGAGACCCTACCTTGAAAAAGCTAAAATAAAAAAAAAATACAATGAGCCGGGCGTGGTGGGGCATGCCTTTAATCCCAGCTCTCGGGAGGCAGAGATAGTAGGATCGCCATAAATTCGAGGCCACCCTGAGACTACATAGTGAATTCCAGGTCAGCCTGAGCTAGAGTGAGACCCCCCTCAAAAAACAAAACAAAACAAAATACAATGACGGGTAGGGAGATGAGTTAGTGGATAAAGGTGCTTGTTCCATAAGCCTGCCAACCAGCGTTCATACCTCTAGACCCATGTAAAGCCGGACACAATGTGGTGCATGTGCCTGTAATCACCATGAGGGGAGCTAGAGTCAGGAGAATCCCAAAGGTCACGGGACAGCTAGTCTGGTCTCCAAAGCAGCAAACAGTAAGAGAGACCTTGTCTCAAACAAGGTGGAAGGAAAGGACCAACACTGCCATGTTATCCTCTGACCTCTATACATGCACTGTGGTATGCGTGTGCCCCCACACACATCACACTGCGTATACATGCATAAATACCAACAATTAAGGAAATACAGTGAAGCTGAATGTGGGGTACGTGTCTGTAATCCCAGCACTTGGGAGGGGGAGGCAGGAGTATTCTACATTTAAGGCCATTCTGGGCTATCTACAAATCCCTGATTCAAAAAAATCAAAACAGGCTGAGAAGATGGCTTAGCAGTTAAGGACTCATGTTCAACTCTTCAGGTCCCACATAAGGCAGACGCACAGTGACATAAATGCACAAGGTTGCACATGCATACAAGGGGGCGCAAACATGTGGAGTTAGACTGTGGTGGCTGTAGGCCCTGGTGTACCAATTCTCTCTTTCTCTTTTTCTCTCTCTCTCTGTCACTCTCTCACATAACAAAGGCCACTCTGTTGGATTTGCCTCAAAAATAAAAGTAAAACATAAAAACAAAGCAAACAAAAATATAAAGATTTCATCTTCAAAATAAGAGTGGAGATATGTTAATTATCTTGGATTTAAATTAATGAGAGTCATGTAGTATGTTGCAGGGGGAGAAAAACATTACCAACGGATGTGAAAGGGCTTTGGTAGTAGAGAAAGATCAAACTGGCAAATGGGCTATAACGACTAATACATGAGTTTAATGTAACCCGATTAAACAGCCAATAGTAATTTCTCTGAGAGGGGGAGGGAATATGATGGAGAATGGAGTTTCAACGGTGAAAGTGGTGGGGGGGGAGGTAAGGCATTACCATGGGATATTGTTTATAATCATGGAAGTTGTTAATAAAAAAATTTGAAAAAAAAGAGATCACAACCATTGATATTGGGTCAGCTGACCGGCATTGGGACAACAGGAAGAATGCAGACTCTTGAAGGGGACTGAGTGCTCAAGGAGCGTCCTGTTCTTCCAAGTCTACTTTATTCTCCCCCGGATCAACAAATTGGCACCCTACCTGGTATTGTGGAGTATAAGAAATGCAGGAAAGAGAGAGGGTCATTGAATTTGCAACATGGTCTTGTGTTTTGGAAATGGCCACGGGCAGTGTGAAGCAGGTTTGCTGGATGCCTGCATGGAGACCTGATGGAGCTGTGAGGATGAACCGCAGGTTGCTGTGGAGACCCAGTGGAGATGCCAGGACCACGAGATGGCTGCTAAGGAGAGCTGCTGGCTCTGGATGAAGTTTTCCAGGACTGTGAGTAGCCTAGCTGGAGGGGTGGAATTGGAACTCCAGAGATGTTGCTGGTTAGAATTATCAGACTTGGAGACTTGTCACTGGCTAGAGTTGTTGGTCTTAGAGCTACAGAATATGATGTTTGCCCTGTTTAAATCTTGTATTGGTTGAATATTTCTTTGTTATGCCCAATGCCATCTTGGCAATGTGAGGTTTTTTTTTTTTTTCTGTGCCATTATGGGTTTTGAGGGGACTTTTTTTTGACATTATGGCTCAGTTATAAGACCTTGGATTATGGGGATATTTGAACATCATTAGGATTGATCAAAAACTATGGGGACTTTTTAAGTTGGTCTGAATGCATTGTATTTTGTATCATGTGTGGATATCAGTTTATGGGGGACAGGGGCAGAATGTGGTGGTTTGATTCAGGTGTCCCCCATAAACTTAGGTATTCTGAATGCTAGGTTCCCAGCTGATGGAGATTTGGGAATTAACACCTCCTGGAGGGAGTGTATTGTTGGGGGCAGACTTATGCCTATTATAGCCAGTGTCCCCTTGCCAGTGTTTGGCGCACTCCTCTGTTCCTGTTGTCCACCTTATGTTTTCCAGGGGGTGATGTCCACCCTCTGCTCATGCCATCATTTTCCCCTGCCATCATGGAGCTTCTGCTCGAGTCTGTAAGCCAAAATAAACCTTTTTTCCCCAAAAGAAAAAAAAAAAAAAGAAAGAAAGAAATTTCTCTGAAACTTGACCAGGTGATTCTAAAGTTCATCTGGGAGAATAAGTAGTTATGACAAACCCGTTTCTGAAGGAATTTCTCCTTATATACGCTACTAAAATTGGACACACACTTTGCGGTGTCACTGGTCTCACATATGAGAAGACCAGACCTCCTCCAAGGACGCCTCCACCCAGCCAGCAATCACATTCATGTGGGCAATTACTGGTGGGTTACAAGAGGAGTGGAACCCAGGGCCAGACATCGTGGAACTATAACCACAAAAAGCCGAGGCAAGGAGGAACTCACCTTCCATGCGCATCGCACTGTAACTACCAGTGGATTGGTAATATTTTAAAATAGCAAGTCAACAAAGCCTAATGATATATATATGTGTGAAGATGTCACAATAGAACTCATTTCTGGGGCTGGTGAGATGGCTCAGTGGTTAAACACTTGGCTGCAAAGCCTAACGACCCTGGTTTGATTCTCCAGTACCCACATAAAACCAGGTGTACAAAGCAGCGCATGTGTCTGGAGTTCATCTGCAGCTGCTGGAGGCTCTGGCATGCCCATTTGTTCACTCTCTCTGCTTGAAAGTAAATAAATAAAAAAAATCATAGGGGCTGGAGTGATGGCTTATCAGTTAAGGCTTTTTAAAAAGTTGCCTGTGAAGCCTAAGGACGTAAGTTCAATTCCCCAGTACCCATGTAAGCCAGATGCAGAAGGTGGCACATGCGTCTGGAGTTCATTTGCAGTGGCTGGAGGCCCTGGCACATTCATTCTCTCTCTGTCTGCTTCTTTCTCTCTCCCACTCTCGGTCTCTTAAATAAATAAATAAAATTTAGAAAAATATTTAAAAAAATAATAAAAGACTCATTTCTCTGTATTCTAGCAAAAAATTAATTTAAAAAATCTTTATAAAAATAAAGAGGACTGGTTATTTAAAAAATACAGGTGTTGGGGCTGGAGAGATAGCTTAGCGGTTAAGGCATTTGCCTGCAAAGCCAAAGGATCCTGGTTCAATTCTCCAGGACCCACGTAAGCCAGATGCACAAGGGGGTGCGTGCATCTGGAGTTCATTTTCAGTGGCTGGAGGCCCTGGCATGCCCTTTCTTTCTCTCTCTCTCCCTCTCAAATAAACAAATAAAATATTCAAAAAATACAGGTGTTAAAAGGATAATTACAAGTGAATAAAAATGGTAGGGGGTCTGGGGAGATGGCTCAGCATTTAAAGGTGCTTGCTTGCAAAACTCTGCCTTCCTGGACTCAGTTTCCCAGCCACCCAGGGCAAGCCAGATGGGTGCTCATTTGCAGCTGCAAGAGACCCGAACACACTCGTGGGTGCATGCACCTGGATGCACATGCGTGTGTACACACACACACACACACACACACACACACTCACCCTCCACACAAATAAATAAAATAAAAATGTATGGGATTTACCACTAAGAGACTTCCTAAAAAGCAGTTTCTACAGGATGGACATCAAGAAGGGATGCTGATTCCTTGCTGCTGACTCATGGAAAACTACTCAGGCGTGTCAGGAGAGAATGATCACACACAGAAGTGCATGTCTGCGCTCTCTCTTTTTGTTTTTTTGGGGTAGGGGCTCACTCTAGCCCAAGCTGACCTGGAATTCACTATGTAGTTTCAGGGTGGTCTTGAACTCATGGTGATCCTCCTACCTCTGCCTCTTAAGTGCTGGGATTAAAAACGTGTGCCACCTTGTCTGGCTGTTTTTTGTTTGTTCGTTTGTTTTTGCGAGGAAGGGTCTCACTCTAGCCCATGTTGATTTGGAATTCACTATGTAGTCTCAGGCTAGTCTCAAACTCACAGTGGTCCTCCCACCGCTGCCTCCCGACTGCTGGGATTAAAGGTGTGCGCCACTGTGCCTAGTGCTATATCTCCTAATTAAACTTAAGGAGTAGTTAAAATATCTTTCCAGGGCTGGGGAGATGGCTCAGTGAGTAAAGTGCTTGCTGTGCAAACAAGAGGACCTGAGTTCAACTCCCTACGACTCATGTAAAAATGCGAGGCACGACTGACTTCTGGTATCCACATGCATGCACACACATGTGCACACACACAGATGAAAGGAAATTAAAAGTTAAAAGAACTCCACCAAAGGGTTGGAAAGATGGCTTAGCAGTTAAAGCGCTTATCTTCAAAGCCAAAGGACCCAGGTTCAATTCCCCAGGACCCACATAAGCCAGATGCACAAGGGGGCACATGCGTCTGGAATTTGTTTGCAGTGGCTGGAAGCCCTGGCGCGCCCATTCTCTAATTCTCTCTCTCTCTCTCTACCTGCCTATTTCTACATCTCTCTCTCAAATAAATAAATAAATAATAAATAAAATGTTTGAAAAAACTCCATCAAGACAACACTGAACTTAAAATAACTTTAGATGAAAGTAATACTAATTCTTAAAAAGTAACAGTTCAAAGGCCAGTCAAATCTTCCAGAGAAGAGAGAAAAAAAAATGAGTATTTTCCAATTTATTCTACAAAGCCAGCATTATGTTAATACCAACACCAGAGAGAGGCAATGCAAGAGAGAAAAATTACACATCCACCTGTTTATAAAGCATGTCTCTGACATGCAGGGACCTTTGAATATGTATTTCTAAAGTGGATGCTGGATTTGAACAGAGAGGCCAAAGTGCCTCGTCATCACGGGGCAGCCTCCAGAGGCCAGCTGTGTAGTTTCAGAGAGGAATGTCTCTTGTGTCGTGTGGACAGTCTCATTTAACCTCTTCCAGCCTCAGTTTCTTCTAGAATCAGTATCATGGGTTGAACGAGATGATGCCATAAAGCCCCCGTGGTAAGTGGTGCATTGTCACATCCTATTCTTTTGTATGTTTGTTTGTTTGGTTTTTCGAGGTAGGGTCTCACTCTAGCCCAGGCTGACCAGGAATTCACTATGGAGTTTCAGGGTGGCTTTGAACTCACATCAATCCTCCTACCTCTGCCTCCCGAGTGCTAGGATTAAAGGCATGCGCCACCACGCCCGGCTTTCTTTGTTTGTTTTTTGAGGTAGGGTCTCACTTTATCTCAGGCTGATGTGGAATTTACTTTGCATTCTCAGGGTGGCCTCGAACTCTTGGCGATCCTCCTACCTCTGCCTCACAAGTGCTGGGACTAAACGCATGTGCCACCACTCCCCGTCACATTCTATTCCTGTCTAGTGCTTACACAGTCCTGGGCACACGTGGGACAGGGGAGGGGACAGGGCAGTGCTGTGCAAGTGGCAAGTCAGACTTGGGCCCGTCTCCTGAGGCCTTGTCTGGTTCTGCCACTCTCTGTGTCCTAAGAGAGCATGTGGTCTCCATTCTACGGCTGATTAGCAGAACGGACACCACATGCTATAGGAACTCCTGGTGCCAGGCCAGGAGGCCCCAGGGATGCCTTCCTCATGCTGCAACATTGGGCCTTTCTTGTTTCTTCCTGGTTGACAAGGACCCTCCTGGATGGCGTGGTTATCAGGGCCCTGTCTTTGCTGGGTTGGCCTGTGGGGCAGCTGCCAGGCAGTCAGGACAAGTGGAATCATGTGCTCCCAACCTCTGACCACAAAAGACTCTTTACTTGGGTTGATTAAACTTAGAGGAATGAAGACGCCGAGCCCAGATGTTCTCAGGGCCGTCACGAGGCTGGGAGAGGGAGGATGGGCCCCGTGATGCCGGGGGCTGCAGGTTGAGAAATGTGGGGAAGCTGCTGGTAATTGAGCCCAGGGCCTTGCTAGGCAAATGTTTCACCATTGAACTATATACCAATCCTTTAAAAATATTGAATTAATTAATTATTTGACGGGAGGGGAGGAGGAAAAGGGAGAGGAAGGGAGAGAGAGAGAGAGAGAGAGAGAGAGAGAGAGAGAATGGGTGCGCCAGGGTCTCTGCCACTGCAAATGAATTCCAGATGCATTTGTCTTTGTGCGGGTAACAGGAAATCAAATCCAGGCCATCAGGCTTTGCAAGCAAATGCCTTTAACTGCTGAGCCATCTCTCCAGCCCAACCTTTTGTTCTGAAACAGGATCTTGTTATGTAGCCCTGGCTGGCTTTGAACTTGTGACCCTCTTGTGTGTGTCACCATTCCTGGGGGTAGTTTTCATTAGCCATTTTCCACTGCACATTCACAGAGGGCACGTGCTATCACATGCCATTCGGGAGAACTTTCCAAAACCTTGGCTCCTCAGGATCTCAAGTGTGAGAAAACAGCCCCCCCCCCCATCTCTTAGGCTCTGTATGAGATTGTCGTGTGTACAGAGTGCAGTGCTACGCACAAGGGCAGGACTTATGGGAGATTGAATTAGACAGTGCGATCATTAAAGAACTTTACAAATGCTCCTTGCAGACATAAACCTGCCTCAGAAAACTCTGAGGCCTGGGTGGTCCCCGAGTCTCTGAGAAGGGTTTCTTGGAATATTTCGCATATATGTGTGTGTGCACAAGCGATCCATCTGTCTGTACCTCACTCAGGCCCATTCTGCTGCACACATGGCCTGCTTTCCTGGCTTGTTATTTGGTCCCATCTAATTGTTTTTCCCTAGCAAAGTCAGTGGTGGAGGGGGCTCTTGGAGGAGGGGCCTGGAGGAGTCAGAGTAAGGGCCATCCTGATCCTGGCCAGAGTCACTCTCAATCAAGCCTTTGCCTCAAGCCTAGCCTTGGGCCCAGCGGCCCTGGGCCCTCGGCTCTCTTTAACATCACTGCGGAGGATCATCTTACCCATTCTGCAAGGTAAAGGGGCTAGGACACTGCATCACCATTTCTGGGGTAGACAATATTTCAGGAAGTTCAGAGAGATGTCTAGGTAATGTATGTATTGGAGAGGTTTTCTACCATTTTCCAGCCAAACATTATTTTAAAAAATATTTTAGAGGCTGGGCGTGATGGAGCATGCCTTTAATCCCAGCACTCAGGAGGCAGAGGCAGAGGATCACGGTGAGTTTGAGGCCACCCTGAGACTACATAGTGAATTCCAGGTCAGCCTGAGCTAGAGTGAAACCCTACCTGGGGAAAAAAAAAAAAAAAAACGTAATATGAGCTGGGGAGATGGCTCAATGGTTAAAGGTGCTTGCTTACAAAGCCCGTTGGCCCTGGCTCAATTTCCCAGCATCCACATAAAGCCAGATGCAAAGTAGTTTATATATCTGTGTTCCCGATGTGCCTACAACGATTCAAGACAGAGCCAGGAGCATCCGCGGCTCATGGGTCAGCTAGTCTGATGTTCGTTTGCTCTGCAGCAGTTTGTTTGCAGCAGCAGCAAGTGACCCTGTCACAAAGAAGGTGGAGCACAGACACTGTGAAGACACTGTGAAGATGTACTCTGACCCCACCTGTGCACTGTGGCATGTGCATGACACATGTGTGCACACCTACACACACACACACACACCACACAAATCCATTTTTTTTAAAAATAAAAATAAACTGGCAAGAGAGTTTTCCTTCCTTCTAATCTTTCCTTCCTTTTCCTCCCCTTTGCTGTTAGCTTGGAGGTTATTCATGGTAATGACACATCTGAGAAACTATCTCTGTCCCAGTTAGTTTTCGCATGGCCTTTCCAGGGTCAGCCTGGTGGACAGGTGAAGAAACCGAGACTGAGGTGAAGTAAGCTGGCCTGGGCCTCATAGTTGGGGTGCTTCGGAGGGTCTTCATTCAGCCCTGTGGTGGTCCTGCCTGAGAAGAGCTGGCAGCAAGCACTGTCTGTCATACTCACATTACATCATGCTTCATCACATCATACATCACACCACACATCATACATCATTACATCATATATCACATCATTACATCATACATCATCACATCATATATCACATCATACATCATCACATCATCACATCATACATCATCACATCATATATCACATCATACATCATCACATCATCACATCATACATCATCACATCATATATCACATCATACATCATCACATCATGCTCACATTACATCACACATCATCACATCATACATATCATCACAGCATTACATTATACATCATTACATCATACATCACATCATTACATCATACATCATATTATCACATCATACATCATCACATCATTTCATCACATCATACATCATACATTTCATCACAACATACATCATACATCACATCATACATCTTTATGTCAGACTCATATTATATCACACATCATTACATCATACTCACATTATATCATGCATCATTCTGTCACACATTACGTCATGCATTACATCATACTCACGTCATTGAAGTGCTTGGTGGTTTTCATGATGTATGGGGTCCTTTCATTCTTCTCCACCTTCATCCATCCCTGGCCAAAGAACTCCCTGCAGGGAGGCAAGAGGAGCCCACGGCACAGGTTAGGTTGGCTTTACTTATTTCGGGCTGGTTCATTTCTCTGCTTCTTCAGGTTGTCATTTCTTTCTTTCTTTTTTTTACTTTATTTATTTTATTTTTGAGAGAGGGAAAGAGGGGGAGAGAGAGAGAAGAGAGAGAGAGAGAAAGAGAGACAGAGAGAAAGAGAGAGAGACAGAGAGAGAGAGAGAGAGAGAGAGAGAATGAGCATGCCAGGGCTTCTAGCCACTGCAAGCGAAATCCAGATACATGTGCCACCTTGTGCTTGTGCATCTGGCTTACGTGGGTCCTGGGGAATCGAACCTGGGTCCTTTGGCTTTGCAGGCAAGCGCCTTAACCACTAAGCCATCTCCCTAGCCTCAGGTTGTCATTGCTGAGGAAGTAGCCTTCTGCAGAGGCCTGGAGAGGAAGGAAGCCTGAGCTCAAGCCTAGCTCTGTGCTGGATCAGCTGCACGGCTTCAGGCAAGTCCTTTGTGTCTCAGACCCTTACTTTCCACACCTGCAAAATGGGAACAACCATTCTTTCCTCAGTGCTGACATGAATTCGGCTCTCACGGCTAGCCTGAAACCCAATTCCAGAGAAACTATGACAGACACTGTGGTCACTCAAACCTCATCAAAATAGAGATCCAGAGGCTACAGAGAAAGCAACACTTAATCCAATCCCTATTTTGCCCTCCAAGGCTTAGGGAACATTGCAGAAGAGGGGGCAGAAAGATTGCAAGAGCCTCGGGGTGGGTGGGAATAGCCAGAGACACCGTGTTCGCCCCCCACCACAGAGACTGACTGAGGCCTCTTGGTCCCCACCAATAACCCCACTGAAGAAGACACTCAGCTGAATTGAGGCAGGGGAGAGGGGATCTAAGAGCAAATCAATAAATAAAAAAAAAGAAAAATATTTTTTCCTCATGGGGCCATCATGAGACCAAAAGAGCGATGGTATGAGAAGGCATGCATAGCATTAACAGCAAAGGGGGTGATGGACACACTAACTTTGGCTATGGATTTTGTTTTCACATTTTAGTCACTTTACAGTGGCTGCTCTGTAGAACAGAGGTGTTAGGAGGTCATAAGAGGGGCTGAGGAAATAGGGCAACACTTGAGTGCATGCCTAGTATGTGCAAGACCCTGTGTTCAACTTTAGCACTGTATCAAAAAAAAAAAAAAAGAAGAAGAAGAAGAAGCCAGGTGTGTGGTGCACCCCTTTAATCCCAGCTCTTGGGAGGCAGAGGTAGGAGGATTGTCGTGAGCTCAAGGCCACCCTGAGACTACATAGTGAATTCCAGGTCAGCATGAGCTAGAGCAGAACCTACCTTGAAATCCTCCCCCACAAAAAAAAATTGGGGCTGGAGAGATGGCTTAGCAGTTAAGGCATTTGCCTGCAAAGCCAAAGGACTCTGGTTCGATTCGCCAGGACCCACATAAGCCAGATGCACAAGAGGGTACATGCTTCTGGAGTTCGTTTGCAGTGGCTGGAGGCCCTGGCGTGCCCATTCTCGCTCTGCCTTTCTTTCTCTCAAATAAATAAATAAATAAATAATTTTTTTTTAAGGCATAAAAAAGGTCAGATAAGGGCTAAGGCACTTGCCTGCAAAGCCTAATGACCTGGATTTGATTCCCTAGTGCCCATGTAAAGCCAGAAGCATAGAGTGGCTCATGTGTCTGGAGTGCATTTGTAGTGGCTGTAGGCCCTGGTGTGCCCATTTTCTCTTGTTCTTTCACTCTCTGAAAATGAATAAAGTATTTTTTTTTTTCCAAAAAAGGGTCAGATAAGAGGATGAAGGAGCCGGCAAGCCAGCCTGAGCAGCATGTACTGGTACTGGTGATGCCATGTTGCCCGGGGTCCTGACTGGACAAAGCTATCAGGAAGGTGTGTGGGCAGAGTCTGAGGGAGAGGCCAAGTGCCTGTGGGTGTGTCTCCTGCTCCTGCATGGTGTGTCAGGAACAACACCGCCTCCACACAGAGGATACGGCAGCCCCTGACCAGCCCCTGCATTTACGTGACGCCATGATCATGCTCAGGGCTGCCTCAGACCTGCTGATGCAAATTTGGGGAAACTATTCTGAACTGCTGGAAATTCAGAAAAAAAAAAAAAAAAAACAACCCTGGGCTGGAGCGGTGGCTTAGTGGTTAAGGTACATGCCTGTGAAGCCTAAGGACCCAGGTTCGATTCTCCAGGTCCATAAGCCAGATGCACATGGTGGCACATGGGTCTGGAGTTCGTTTGCAGTGGCTGGAGGCCCTGGCGTGCCCATTCTCTCTCTCTCTCTGTGTGTCTCTAATAAATAAATAAATAAATAAATAATAATAAACCCTTGAAAACTGAAAACCACTTTAGCTTAATAATGTGTCATAGGGAACACTGCCTATGTTTAATTCATTAAACAGTAATGAATTAACAAACTAATAAATTTAATTCATTCAAGAAGTGTTTAAAATGCTGCCTTGATTGTTAGATGAAGAAAGAGGCTCACAAAAGTACTTACGTATAATTACAGGGAACACTGGGGGGGGGGATGGGTGGCCGCAGGCCAGAGCGGGCAGCAGCGGGCCTTGAGGCTTCATCGAAGTCCAGGGCCATTTCCAAAGTCTGCTCCAAGAAGTGGCATGTGCACACACACACACACACACACACACACACACACACACACTCATGGCTGTACACACACACAAACACGGACACTTTTTGCCCTTCTGGAATGGGACCTGTGAATTTGAGATACTTCAAGTGTGTGTGTGTGTGTGTGTGTGTGTGTGTGTGTGAGTGAGTGTGTGCTGGGGTGGTGTGCACACCTGCACAGGCAGTAAGTCAGGAAGAACCTGGGAGTGGGAGGAGAACCCAGGTGTTTTCCTTCCAAGCTGTGGCGAGTCCCCATGGCCAGAGTCAGGGGACGTGCCGGGGAAGGGAGGAGGAAGATGGGGCATGCCCCTGCACCCACTTACTCATAAGGAATCTTCTTGAAGACGAGGTGGTCCAGGAGGGTCAGCTGCTCGGCGATCTCCAGGGCCGAATGGTTTTCAAAGGGCTCGGCCTTCACGCCCTCCGCCTGAGGGAACGAGGTCTGGGGTTAAGCTCATGCGGGGCACCTCTGCACCTTCTGGCCACTTAGCTTGGTCCCGGTGGGTGGATGAGGTATGTTGAGGGAGCTGGGCCCCACCCCTTGTCGCGCTCTTTGTGCATGTTATTCCAAAGGACTGTTCCTCAAGTAGTCACTCACCATCTAGGGAGCCACCACCACCCTTGTGGGAATGAGGCTAATGCCTGCCCCAGGCTGCTCAGTGGGGAAACAGGCTGGCGAGGGACAGGCACTCAGGTATCTGACCTGGCGGGGGTGAGTCATCCCCTTCAGACTTTACTTGGCCCTAAGCCAGTTCAACACAATCTCCCTTTGAAACTCATGAGCAAGTGTGGGTGGTGAGTAGGAGACAGCCCATCCGGCTCAGTCCTCAGCGACCGTGTCCCCAACTCTGGACATCACCCATGGACATTACCTTCAAGGGTGTCTGCCACGTGGCCCCTTTGACCAACGGATGTCCTCAGGAACACATTAGCCGGGGTACAGCAGTGCCCACAGGAGTGTTCGGATGAGGGGGGACGCTGGCAGGTTGATGTGCTTGGGTAGGAAAGCCTCACAAGAGGTCTGCTGGACTTGGGGTGGGTGGGGGCAGGGAAGAGATAGCTCAGCTAGCCGAGAGGAGCTTGTGTCCGTAGAGGGATGGTTTTCTATACCCACACAGGAGCAGGGGGGTGGTCCATATAGCCACCCTGTCCAGAACACACATTTCCCCAGCACACAGTGAAGTCTGCATTGCCAGGCCCTTGCCAGACACTGGAGACGCACGGGACAACAGCTTTTGTGCGTGGCAGTGAGCCAGCCATGGGTGTTTCCTGGCAGAGCCGCCAGGGCACGGAACAGAAGCCCGGGTGCAGGCGTGTGGCTGTGGGGAGTACCATCAGACAGACCTCTGAGGAGGATGAGTTCCTAGGAGGCAGAGGGGATATGGGGGTGAGGGCGGCCGGGGCTCTTGAACGCTGGCTGGCAGGATAAGAACTCTGAGGTAGAATTTCTCCTCTGTGCTCTTATAGACAGTTCCTCCTGAGTCACGGGAAAAGGAATCATTGAGTGGGGCAGCTCAGCCAGTCACTCCTGAGGGCTCTGTGCTGCTATCTGGGCTGCGTCCAGGATGGCCAAACTGTCAGGACTAAGGGAGAGTTCAACAGGCCAGGCTGGGGCACAGTGCACTGGCCCAAGACACTGAGTGTCCTAGAGTCTCTTCCCAGGCTCTAGGCCAGGAGGTGTGGTGGCTAGAAGGGGCAGATGACCTTCCTTTTTTTTTTTTTTTTTTTTTTCTGGTGTGGCCCAGGAAAGACGGTGACGCTAGAAGAGAGATCTGAGCCTGACAGCTTTAGTCACCTTTCATAAGGCTTGTGAGAAACACATGGCAAACAGCCTCCCGCTACTCTGCTGAGGCCACTGGTTTCCCCCAAACTGGATGTGCCCCCAGCAGAGCATGGGGATCCTGCCAGTGCTGGGAGTCAGGCTAAGGAGCCCTTTATTCTAGAAGAGGCTCAGGCTGTTCAGAACAGAGCCCTTGTTCTCTTGAGGGGCAAACATTGCAGCCAGGCCCCTGTTGGGAAATAGGAGTACAGAGCATTCCCTCCACTGGGGAGGGCTTACCCAGCATCCTGACCCCAGAGGGGCCGGTGTCTCAGGGCTGGGAAGACAGCCCAGTTGGTAAAGTGCTTGCCTTATAAGCACGAGGCCATGAGAACCTAGGTTTATTCCTAGTACCCACATAAAAAGTCAGGCATGGTGATGCCTGTTGCAGCCTGGGGAGGCAGAGATATTTGGACTCCTGGGGCTTGCTGGCAAGCAAGTCTGGCCTAACTGCTGAGCTCCAGCCCTCTGAGAGACCGTGTCTTGAAGTTGGATGTTATTCCTCAGGAACAACACCCGGAGTTGTCCACTGGCCTACACATGTACACACACACACACATACACACACACACACACACACGTGCGCGTGAACTTAAACCAGCCTGGGGCTGAGCCAGCATGGCACTGAATCCATCTCTAGGAGGTCAAAGTGGGAGTTCTGGAAAGTTGGTCCATGATGCAGGGGCCAGGAGCTTTGGGATGGCTCACGATGACACTGTACGCGTGTCTCACCAACTTGTAAACACATTATTGGATGACTGTTACTCCTATGTGTGAGATACCAGCCCTTAGTTCATGCTCCTTCATGGTGAACACCCTCTCTCTCTCTCTCTCTCAGGCCCAGTCATTTCTGGGCAGATAAGTGCATCTTGACTCCTCAAAGATGAGGCAGTGTGGTGTAGGAAGTAAGTTTTGTTTCGAGGTCAGCTGAATGTGAGCATGAACAGCCCTCATCACTACCACTTCCCATGGATAACCTTGGCGCTTAAGGCTCCCCGAGCCTCAGTTGCCTCGTCCTTAAGATGGGGCGATGATGCAAACTTGAAGCATCACTGATAGGGGTGCCTGGGGGCTTTCAGTGCCTAACGTGGTCCGTCACACACAGCACTCATCCTTGGGCCCTTCTCTTCCTGGAGAAGTGTGACTGAGAGAGGGGGGAGCCAGGGGAGAGATGAGAAAACAGCGGGTAAGGAAAAGAGAAGTGGTGTTACCAGTTAGCTTTTGCTTTTCAATAAGGACAAGTTGAAGTTCTTGCCCCTGGCATCTGTCCAGGGTCTTTGCTGATGAGATGAAGATACGGTGAGGCTACCAGGGTGGGCTTGAAGCCAGTATGACTGGTGTCCTTGGAGAAAGGGGGTGTGTGGACACAGGCAGACACATAGAGGGGAGACGGTGCACATAAACAGGGGAGCTGGCTCTAGGACTATAAAGGCAGCAACTGCAGTGCTGCAGCCAGGAGCTGAGGGGGGACCCGGGCCACCAGCAGCTGGGAAAGGCAGATCCTCCCGGAGACGGAGCATGGCCCCGCCCACACCTTCGTTTCAGATTTTTGGCCTGCAGGACTTTGAAAGAAGACATTTCTATGGCCCCAAGCTGCTCGGTTTGCGGGGCTTAGTCACAAAGCCACAGGACATGAATGCAGGTAGTGACTACCGAGCTCAGTCAGGGAGCCATGGAGCTGGAGGGTAGGAAAGAGAGCCTTGGTGAACTGCTCACCATCTGTGTGATCTCCTCCAGCGTGATCTGGTTGTCCCCTGGGTCCTCCTGGGTCAGGGTCCTACGGAGAAGAAGGCAGATGAGCCCCAGCCAAGCCATCATCCATGGCCTCCTGATCCTTCCTCTTCCCTTTGCCCCAGAGACCCTGTCCCTTTCTGCTTCACCAACAGACATTCCATCAGATCCTGATCCAGCTGGGTGAAGTCCCTTGTGGGCTCCCTCAGACTGTGGGCTTTCTGTGTACCGCTGCCTATATACCTAGCTCCAGAGAGACCTGGGCAGGGGTCTTCGAGGTCAAGCCCGGGCTTTCAGCGGGCGGGTGTAGAATGAAGGATGCGTGTTGGAAAGGAGCGCCTGGTCTGTAGGAACACACTGAGCAGGAGGCTGGCTTCTTCCACATGGGAAGACCCTCAGGCCTGGCTGGACTGGAGGGTCCGCAGCTGTGAGGGGCAGCAGAATGGAGGCTTAAGAGCTCAAGGTAGGTCTGTGCTGAGGGGGAAGTGAGAAAGAACACAGCTGAGCTGAGCACGGTGGGTCCTGAGCCTTAGTGGAAACTGAAGGTGGACCCCAGGTATTGGGCCAAAGGGATAGTCCATTTGCCGCGATGGGACGCAGAACCATGGCCTGTGAATGCTGGGGGCAGAGGGGGTGAAGGTTGGAGATAGTCTGAGGGCTAGGCCTGGGGGCATACATAGGGAAGCAGTCTGGGGTCTGCAGGGCCTGGCTGGAGGGAGTGGCCTCTGTCTGAGAATTAACCCTAGCAGTAGACACCCAGGAAACAGAAGCTTCAAGAACTCTTTTCTGGGGGCAGTGATTTAAACCAGGGTTGCTCCACTCCACCACAGCCTGCTCTTTCTCCTGAATTCAGAAGAGAAATAAACCAGAACAAAACCCTGAACCCCAAGCTCCAATCCATGTGATTAGGGGCTCAGCATGTGCCTATGGGCTTTCCAGAGGTTTCTAGGGCCTGGGGCTGCCTGTGTGCATACACAGCTCTGTCTCTCTCTCTGTGTGTGTGTGTGTGTGTGTGTGTGTGTGTTTTATTCAGGGAGGAGAGTAACTGAAGGTGACTGAGTCTGGGGAGACTCCAAGACTGAATAGGAGGCATATGCACATGGGGCCTTGGGATTGTAAAGTGGTTGGATGGAGGAGGCCGGAGACTTGGGACAAGGTCAGGAAGTGCTTGGGCTGGACTTGGGCACAAAGTATGGGGCAGAGGTGATGACTGAGGAGTAGAGAAGGGGAGCTGGAGGCGAGGAGAGGTCTGGACCCTCCCACTGAGGCTGGCTGGAGAAGACAGCTGAGAGGGAGGGCTGAGAGCAGCAGGCAGGGTAGCGGGTAGGCTTGTGCCGGGACTCTCCCTGAACAACCTGCGGAAGCCACGGGGGCCAGCTCGCCTGAGCCTCAGCCCACTCTCAAAGCCAGTATCGTTCCCCCATGTCACAGAGGAGAAAATGAAGCTCAGCAAAGGGTCTTGCCCAGGTCAACAGTGAGTCACTGGCTAAGGCAGCTCAGACATGACACTGCGTGGGCTCTGACTTCTTCCAGGACAGGCAGGCTGAGGAGCAGGGACAATGCAGGTTTGGGGACAAGAAAGTTTACAAAGTTCAATCCAGTGACATTCTTTGAGCACCTGTGAGCAGGGTCTTGCCAGAGTTGTCCAACAGAGCTCTCTGTAGTGAAGGGACAATGGGATGGGCTAGCCTGTGCTGTCTAATATAGGTGTGTCCAGCCACACGTGGATCTGGGAACTGAGGAACACAATTTTAATAGTATACAATTTTAGTTCATTAACTCATTACTTAATTTCGTCCCAAGTGCCTGAGATTTTTGGCGGGTGCGAGCACTCTGGGGATCGACCCCAGGGCTTCCTGAATGCGAGGCAAGCACTTTACCAACTAAGCTACGTCCCCAGTTCCCTCATCGGAGTTTAAGCAGCTGTATGTAGCTAGTGCGACCATATTGTGCAGGCACGGGCTAGACAGGTGCTCGCAACTGTGAACACGTATGAAGAAGTGATACTTGGAAAAAAAAACCTTTTAATGCCAACCTCCATATATATGCCTGTACCCCGCTCATAATCCCCTCTCACCACCCTCCTTCATCCCCTCCCCACCCCCCTTGCAGTAAACCCCAGCCTTTTTCCAATAAGTCCCTCTTCTATTTTGTTTTTTGTTTTTTGTTTTTCAAGGTAGGGATTCACTCTAGCCCAAGCTGACCTGGAATTCACTATGTCGTCTCAGGGTGGCCTTGAACTCACAGCGATCCTCCTACCTCTGCCTCCTGAGTGCTGGGATTAAAGGCATGTGCTACCACGCCAGGCCCCTCTTCTATTTTGATGTCTCCCCCCTCACATTATACAAATCTGTGCAAGTAGGGACAGCCACTGTGAGGCCATACATGCGACCACCAGAAGTGGTATGGTTTTTGTCTCAAGATCAAGGTCTGGTGGAGGGTGGGGAGAAGGCAGGGTTAGGATTAGGGGCACGTGCCCCTACCTCCACAGCAAGCCTGGCTATGAAACGAGATACATGAGTTCTACGGGTCTCAGGCTTAGTTCTTCCCAGATGCACTTCCTACCTGGCCTCGGGCTTGAGGAGGACCCTCCTGCCCACTTCCCTGACCTCAGGGTGGCTGCGGTGGGGGGCCCAGGGCAGGTCCCGCCGCAGGAGGCCCGCTCTCGCCTTACCTGATGATGTTGGCCGCCGCTTTCCGCTCCTGCGTCAGGAGCTCTGGGTCGTGCATGACCTCCTCCAGGAAGCCGATCACCTTGCATTTGAGCTCATCATTGGTCTCGAAATCCTGCAGGATGGATAGGCGGCTCTAGCTCCGGTTGCCAAACTTCCCCATAGAGCTCTGGGGCCTGGAAGCTGCTCTGCCTGCCTTACCTCCTCACTACTTCTTGGCAGGCCACAAGTGAGATAAGACCCAGAGCCGAGCCGTCTCTCAGCCGCTGTACCGCTGCACCTCCAGGCCAGAGGAGCCCAAGCCTGTCCTAGCTGCAGACAGCTGGCTAAAGAGAGGCCCTTTGTCTCCTTAAATGTCCTTGCTTCCCTTTTGGGGGGGATCTGAGCAGGTCCTCCTGGGGATACTGGGGACTCCTCCCACCCTGCCCCAGTGCTGGTTATCTCTTCCTGCCCACAGCCACTCTGGGGCGGGGGCGGGTGTTCTAGAGCAGGGCCTCTACGGGAGGACTCCCGCTCACCTGAGAGTGCTTGGAGACCCAGTGGCGGAGCACATTCAGCACACGATTGGTGGCAGCTCTGCGGATTACAAACTCCTTGTCCCCATTCCTCTGGTCAGGGGGAAACCCTAGTGGTGTGAGAGAGGCCACGTGAGGGCAAGGCTCAGAGCTTGCTCTGCTCCGGGTTCGAGTCCCGGTCCTTCTTCATCTGAGGCTGCTTCTCTTTAAGAAAATGTTTTATTTATTTATTTGCAAGGAGAGAGAGAGAGAGAGAGAATGAATGAACAAATGAATATGGGAGCACGAGGGCCTCTAGCCGCTGCAAACAAACTCCAGGTACATATGCCACTTTGTGCATTTAGCTTTACGTGGGTACTGGGGAATTGAACCTGGGTCTTTACATTTTGCAGGTAAATGCCTTAACCTGCTGAGCCATCTCTCCAGCTGTAAGGCTACTTCTTACAGCTGATGTGTGTGTGTGTGTGTGTGTGTGTGTGTGTGTGTGTGAGAGAGAGAGAGAGAGAGAGAGAGAGAGACATAACAACCAGGTTGGAACCTATGGGATAGAGGCTTTGAGGTCTCAGGAGACACAAATCATAAACTCTCAGCCTCCCCAAGACAAAAAGAGAGAAGGAGAGAGAGAGAGAGAGACAGAGAGAGAGAGAGAGAGAGAGAGAGAGAGAGAGAGGAGGGGGGTAAGGGAATACCTTACAGCCAGGGTAGGTCCTATTCGCCCAGCCCCTGCCTTGGTCAGGGCTGCTAGGAGATTCAGGTAGATTACCCCAGTTTACACAGACCACCCAAGATCAGAGCTCTCTGCAACAGCCCTGCCCCCACCCCTGCCTTTGAAGCAGGACTAAGGCTAAGGCAGTGAGTGGTGACTGGGTTCCTTCAGATGAGGAGTCCTGCTGTGAGTAGAACTGGCCAAGGACAAAATGGGGCTGAGCGGGGAGAAGGGACTTCCAGGCTGGAGGGAATGGGGGTGGGTGGCAGGAGTTCACGGTAGATGGAAGGAATAGTATTCTGTGTGTCAGGGACATGGCCGGAGCTAAGGCCGTCCCCTTCACTGATAAGACTGTCTTCCATTGGTGACAGGAGCTGGGATGGAGGGGGAGGGCTCAGGATAGACTGTGCCCAGACACATGGTGGCCTTGACTTCAGGTCTGGGTGTGTCCAGTGGGAACACAGGGAAGGAGCTCTGTCCCAGTGGTCATGAGAGGAGGAGTCAAGAGGAAAAAGAGTGGGAAGTGGGGAGGTCTGGTACTCAGTGAGCAAGGGTGATTCTCCTGAGCAGGGACCACCCACCTTAGGTACCTGACAAAGGGCAGATCCTAGGCCTGTGGCTGTCACCCCTGCCACAGGACCCTGGCGAGACTGACGGGGGTGGGGTGGGGGGAGAACGTGTGAGCAGAGGCGCCCCCGCACCTGCGCTGGCCAAGGACATCCTGCGGAACTTCTCCTTGTTTGGGGTGCCCTCGTTGGCTCCCGCCGTTGCGATGGCAAAGGCGGAGGCGGCTGACAGGGCGCTGCGGTTACTGTCCAGCTCGCGACAGGAGGTCATGACGACTCCATTGTTGTAGGCGAAGAGCGGGAACTCTGCGGAGGGGAGGAAGGCGACCCTCAGCCCTTCAGGCTGGCAGACGACCAGAGGATAGGCCAGCCTCAAGAGCAGCAGCTCTGCCCTCGTGACCAGGGCTGGTGAGGGATGCAGGGTGAGGGCTGTTTCCCTGAAAGGGTCATGCCAAGACCTCCCCAGGGAGGAACACCCAGCCCCTCTCCTGCTGCCTTGGAAGACCCCGCTCCCACACACACCTGTCCACACCTGCTTCTCAGCTCCACGGGGCCCAGGATGGCTTTATGGACCTAGTAGGATGGAGACAGCACTACATCTGGGGTCCCTTTACCTGGGCTGACCTTCTCCCCACCCCTCACTGGCTGAATGACTTCCGATCTAGGATTCTCTTAGCTACCTCCTCTGGAAAGCAGGAGCAATGCCTGCTTCCAGTGGAGGCTGCAAAGCTTAAAGGATTACAGAAGAAAGCTCGAAAAGCTATGCATATGCCATGGAGCACCCTGCCGATAACAACTAACGGTCATAGGAATCAACTCCAGAAACTTCTAGCATCATCTCAGAGGAGTTTGGAAAGTAGTCTACATTGTCAGGGCAAGGTAGCAGTCCGTGAGGGGTGAGGAACAAATGACTTACTACTTAAAGACACACACACACGTGTGCAAATAAAGAAATGCCTTTTTTCTTTAAGATTCTAAAATAAGCCGGGCATAGTGGTGCACACCTTTAATCCCAGCACTCGGGAGGCAGAGGTAGGAAGATTACTGTGAGTTCAAGACCACCCTGGAATACAGAGTGAATTCCAGGTCAGCCTGGACTAGAGTGAGACTCTACCTCGAAAAACAAAACAAAACAAAACAAAACAGACTCTAAGATAGTACATTCTCCTTTCTCTGAGACAGCCCCTCTCGGCAACATCTTCTTTCTCTCTGTCTGAGACAGGGTCTCTGAGGTAGTTTCTCCGGGACAGTCTCAGATAAGTGTCTCTCACTTTCTGTCTCTGAGATGGTCTCTTTCTCTCCCTCTGTGATAGTTTCTCTTTCAGGGTCAACCACTCCCCCCCCCCCCCCTTTGAGACAGGATCTCACAAAGTTGCTCTGGCTGGCCTTGAACTACATCTGTGACCCAGATTGGTCTGAAACTCCCACATTCCTGCCTCAATCTTTCTAATGCTGGGATTACAGGGGTACACCACCATACACCGGCCTCAGAACCTGTTTCTGAAAACTGGCTCTCCTGAGATGGGGTTCAGGGTGTCCACGTAGCTTTTCTTCCTTTTTAAAATTTTTTATTTATTTATTTGAGAGCGACAGACAGAGAGAGAAAGAGGGAGGGGAGAGAGAGAGAGAGAGAGAGAGAGAGAGAGGGAGAGAATGGGCGCACCAGGGCCTCCAGCCATTGCAAACAACTTCCAGATGCATGTGCCACCTTGTGCATCTGGCTTACTTGGGTCCTGGGGAATCGAACCTCGAACTGGGGTCCTTTGGCTTCACAGGCAAGCGCTTAACCTCTAAACCATCTCTCCAGCCCCCCCCCCCCCACCGTAGCTTTTATTTAAAGCTAGGTGACCTTTCTCCTTACTGGTTTCTCCCTAGGCCTGGATAGCAGGGGAGTTGGGGATTTGGGCTGCCTCACACACTTGGAGCAGGAGCTTGGGGAAGGCTGTGTGAGGCAGGAGGATTGTCTTGGGAGGTGAGGTTTCCTGAATTCTCTGCTACCTTGGGATGTCCAAGAACTCTCCTGGGGGTGCAGCAGTCCTTTATGGGGGACCAGAGGCCAGAGCGGTTGCTCAGGGACCCTCCAGAATTGCAAGTCTGAGCTATCAGGTGGGCCCTGCCATCATCTTTGGGAGTCTTTTTCTTTCCCTGTGGTGTGCTGAGAACGGAACACAGGACACCCATGATAGGCAAGTGTTCTACGGCTGAGCCACGCCCTCACCACTGAGCTAATTATTTGAAAGGTGACAGTAACCTGTCCTCTCTATAATCCTGACAAGAACGTGAAAGAGCCCACTGCACAGTTGGAAATACGGGGTCCCAGGAAACACTTCTGATAGGAACTCTCCCTTAGCTATGGGACACTGCTGAGAAATTCAGAACTGAGTGGAGTTGGGGTAACTTTGTAAGGTTGGTGACGATGGCGTACACAGCAGAGGACTCTGACAGCCATAACTCCCCCACCCTGGGGCTTATCATACAGCATAGCAGTCACTGCCCTTGGGAGTCCATCACAAAACACAAGGTTGACACTAATTTGCCACTCCTTGACGTGACCTGACCTCTCTCCTCCTGTACTCTCACACAGGTGAACTGTACCTGACCCCTCTCCTCCTGTAGTCTCACACAGGTGAACTGTACCTGACCCCTCTCCTCCTGTAGTCTCACACAGATGCACTGTACCTGACCCCTCTCCTCCTGTAGTCTCACACAGGAGAACTGCACCTGACCCCTCTCCTCCTGTAGTCTCACACAGGTGAACTGTACCTGACCCCTCTCCTCCTGTAGTCTCACACAGGTGAACTGTACCTGACCCCTCTCCTCCTGTAGTCTCACACAGGTGAACTGTACCTGACCCCTCTCCTCCTGTAGTCTCACACAGATGCACTGTACCTGACCCTTCTCCTCCTGTAGTCTCACACAGGAGAACTGTACCTGACCCCTCTCCTCCTGTAGTCTCACACAGATGAACTGTACCTGACCCCTCTCCTCCTGTAGTCTAACACAGGTCAACTGTACCTGACCCCTCTCCTCCCATAGTCTCACACAGGTGAACTGCACCTGACCCCTCTCCTCCTGTAGTCTCACACAGGAGAACTGTACCTGACCCCTCTCCTCCTGTAGTCTCACACAGGTGCACTGCACCTGACCCCTCTCCTCCTGTAGTCTCACACAGGTGAACTGTACCTGACCCCTCTCCTCCTGTAGTCTCACACAGGAGAACTGTACCTGACCCCTCTCCTCCTATAGTCTCACACAGGAGAACTATACCTGACGCCTCTCCTCCTGTAGTCTCACACAGGTGAACTGTACCTGACCCCTCTCCTCCTCTAGACTCACACAGGTGAACTGTACCTGACCCCTCTCCTCCTGTAGTCTCACACAGGAGAACTGTACCTGACCCCTCTCCTCCTGTAGTCTCACACAGGAGAACTGTACCTGACCCCTCTCCTCCTCTAGTCTCACACAGGTGAACTGTACCTGACCCCTCTCCTCCTGTAGTCTCACACAGGAGAACTGTACCTGACCCCTCCCCTCCTGTAGTCTCACACAGGAGAACTGTACCTGACCCCTCTCCTCCTGTAGTCTCACACAGGAGAACTGTACCTGACCCCTCCCCTCCTGTAGTCTCACACAGGAGAACTGTACCTGACCCCTCTCCTCCTCTAGTCTCACACAGGAGAAACTGTACCTGACCCCTCCCCTCCTCTAGTCTCACACAGGTGAACTGTACCTGACCCCTCTCCTCCTGTAGTCTCACACAGGAGAACTGTACCTGACCCCTCTCCTCCTGTAGTCTCACACAGATGCACTGTACCTGACCCCTCTCCTCCTGTAGTCTCACACAGATGCACTGTACCTGACCCCTCCCCTCCTCTAGTCTCACACAGGAGAAACTGTACCTGACCCCTCCCCTCCTCTAGTCTCACACAGGTGAACTGTACCTGACCCCTCTCCTCCCGTAGTCTCACACAGGTGAACTGTACCTGACCACTCTCCTCCTGTAGTCTCACACAGGAGAACTATACCTGACGCCTCTCCTCCTGTAGTCTCACACAGGTAAACTGTACCTGACCCCTCTCCTCCTGTAGTCTCACACAGGTGAACTGTACCTGACCCCTCTCCTCCTGTAGTCTCACACAGGTGAACTGTACCTGACCCTTCTCCTTCTATAGTCTCACACAGGAGAACTATACCTGACGCCTCTCCTCCTGTAGTCTCACACAGGTGAACTGTACCTGACCCCTCTCCTCCTGTAGTCTCACACAGGTGAACTGTACCTGACCCCACTCCTCCTATAGTCTCACACAGGTAAACTGTACCTGACCCCTCTCCTCCTATAGTCTCACACAGGAGAACTGTACCTGTCCGCTCTCCTCCTGTAGTCTCACACAGGAGAACTGTACCTGACCCCTCTCCTCCTATAGTCTCACACAGGAGAACTGTACCTGACCCCTCTCCTCCTGTAGTCTCACACAGGTGCACTGTACCTGACCCCTCTCCTCCTGTAGTCTCACACAGGAGAAACTGTACCTGACCCCTCTCCTCCTGTAGTCTCACACAGGTGAACTGTACCTGACCCCTCTCCTCCCGTAGTCTCACACAGGAGAACTGTACCTGACCCCTCTCCTCCTATAGTCTCACACAGGTAAACTGTTCCTGACCCCTCCTCCTGTAGTCTCACACAGGTGCACTGTACCTGACCCCTCTCCTCTGTAGTCTCACACAGGTGAACTGTACCTGACCCCTCTCCTCCCGTAGTCTCACACAGGAGAACTGTACCTGACCCCTCTCCTCCCGTAGTCTCACACAGGTGAACTGTACCTGAAGAGTTTTTGCTTTTGACTGACTTTGGCGTTGTTGGAGACTTGGTTGGTGAAGTCTCAGCATCACCTGTCGTCACTCTGGTTTTGATCACCATCTGACTCTTCTCTCACAGAAACTTCAGAGCCTGGAGAGAGAAAGAGACAGTTGTAACTTTTGTCCATTAATCACTGACTGCAAAGTCCACATCTATAATTTACCAAAGCAAAACTGAGTAAGTCATGATATCCTGATTCCTGGGTGAAGAAACAACTAAACTTGCCTCCGGCTACAGCAGAACTTTTCACATGTTAATGGACATCTTGACTCTCTCAGATGGCTTTTGCTTTTCTAGGACTTTTTTTTTTTTTTTTTTTTTTTTTGGTTTTTCGAGGTAGGGTCTCACTCTAGCCCAGGCTGACCTGGAATTCACTATGGAGTCTCAGGGTGGCCTTGAACTCACGGCAATCCTCCTACCTCTGCCTCCCGAGTGCTGGGATTAAAGGCGTGCGCCATCACGCCCGGCTTTTCTAGGACTTTTCAATTCTTAAGGGACATACTCGAATCTTGCTAGAATGCAGATGAGGTCTGAGGATGTAGACCAGTGGAAGAGCACTTCTCTAGCATGTTCAGAGCCCTAGGTTCAATCCCCATTAAGGGAAAAGAAAAATAAACCAAAAACGATATAGACTTGAATCAACCCCTATCTACTATGGACTAGGAAAGTATATATCTCCTCTTCTCTCCTCTCCTTTCTTCTTCTCTCTTTGTCTCTTCTTTCTTTTCCTATTTTTCTTTTTCATTTTCATATTTTTGGACAGGGTCTTATGTCGCTTGTGCTGGACTGAAGCTTGATATGTAGTTAAGAACATCTGGTGATGTTCATGTGCCCCTGTTGACGGACCACACTTTGAGTACTGAAGCCTTTCTTTTCTTTTTCCTTTTTCTTTCTTTCTTTCTTTCTTCTTCTTTTTTTTTTTTTTTTTCGCTTTTGGAGGTAGGGTTTCAGTACAGCTCAGACTGACCTGGAATTCACTATGTAGTCTCAGGGTGACCTCGAACTCTTCGAGTGCTGGGATTAAAGGCGTGCACCACCACGCCCGGCTAATGAAGCCTTTCTTATGCTCACTCTGGCTCTCTCTCTCTTTTATTTAGTACCTTGCATGACCATTTGTCCCAGTTTGCCCAGGGAAGTCCTGCTTTATATCCACTGTCCTATGCAAAAGCACCTTTAGTGCAGTGAGTTCTTGGCTAAAAGGTTTTTTCTTTTAAAAAAAAATCATTTATTTATTTATTTGAGAGAGGGAGAATGGGCACTCCAGAGCCTCCAGCCACTGCAAACAAACTCCAGACACATGCGCCACCCTGTGCATCTGGCTTACATGGGTTCTCCGGAATCAAAAAGAGTTCCTTTGGCTTTGCAGGCAAATACCTTAACCTCTAAGGCATCTCTCCAGCATGCTTGGCTAAAAGTTTTTAATCACATTGATCCTCATCTCCCCAGTACAAGCACCTGTACTCTTTGAAAACCAATGGAGGCCATGGGTCTTCTCTCTAGAAAAGCACACCCACCCAGCACACAGAGCTGCATAAACGGCTCAGGGTCCTGGATCACTAGTCAAGAAGCCTGGTACCTGACGACTGCGAAGGTCTGTTTTGGACATCATCTCACCATGTAACACTGGATGGAATGCTGTGTGCCCCTCCCCCGCCCGGACGGTCACCTCTGCAAGGAGGCATTTGCTGTTCTCTGGTGTGCTGTTTCCCTGATTATCGTCTTTTCAGTGTCATTGTCACACACACTATCCATATGTCACATGTGCCATAGGGAATGTCACTTCTCCTCTCCAGCTGTACCACTGTGCATATACGTAAGTCCACATGTTAACCAAGACAGGGCATATACGTATGTCCACACACTAAGCAAGACAGAGCATATACGTATGTCCACACACTAAGCAAGACAGAGCATATACGTATGTCCACACACTAAGCAAGACAGAGCATATACGTATGTCCACGCACTAACCAAGACTGTGCATAATGTATGTCCACGCACCAACCAAGATAGAGCATATACGTATGTCCACGCACTAAAAGGACTGTGCATAACGTATGTCCATGCACTAACCAAGACAGAGCATATACGTATGTCCACGTACTAACCAAGGCTGCATATACATATGTCCACACACTAACCAAGACAGAGCATATACGTAAGTCCATGCACTAACCAAGGCTGAATATACGTATGCCCACGTACTAACCAAGACAGTGCATATACATATGTCCACGCACTAACCGAGACAGAGCATATACGTATGTCCACGCACTAACCAAGGCTGCATACACATAAGTCCATGCACTAACCAAGGCTGCATATACGTATGTCCATGCACTAACCAAGACAGAGCATATACGTATGTCCAAGAACTAACCAAGGCTGCATATACGTATGTCCACGTACTAACCAAGACGGTGCATATACGTATGTCCACGCACTAACCAAGACAGAGCATATATGTATATCCAAGCACTAACCAAGACAGTGCATATACGTAAGTCCATGCACTAATCAAGGCTGCATATACGTATGTCCACGCACTAACCAAGACAGTGCATATACATATGTCCACGCACTAACCAAGACAGTGCATATACGTATGTCCACGCACTAACCAAGACAGAACATATACATATGTCCAAGAACTAACCAAGGCTGCATATACGTATGTCCACGTACTAACCAAGACAGTGCATATACGTATGTCCATGCACTAACCAAGAGAGAGCATATACGTATGTCCACGCACTAACCAAGACAGAGCATATACGTATGTCCACGCACTAACCAAGACTGTGCAGATACGTATGTCCACGCACTAACCAAGACTGGGCATATACGTATGTCCATGCACTAACCAAGATACAGCATATATGTATGTACACGCACTAACCAAGACAGTGCATGTACGTATGTCCACGCACTAACCAAGACAGCATATACATGTGTCCACGTACTAACCAAGACAGTGCATATACATATGTCCATGCACTAACCAAGACTGCATATACACGTGTCCACGTACTAACCAAGACAGTGAATGTACGTATGTCCACGCATTAACCAAGACTGCATATACATGTGTCCACGCACTAACCAAGACAGTGCACATACGTAGGTCCACACAATAACCAAGACAGTGTACATACGTATGTCCACGCACTAACCAAGACAGTGCACATACGTATGTCCACGCACTAACCAAGACAGTGCACATACGTAGGTCCACACAATAACCAAGACAGTGCATGTACGTATGTCCACACACTAACGAAGACAGAGCATATACGTATGTCCACGCACTAACCAAGACAGTGCATGTACGTATGTCCACGCACTAACCAAGACAGTGCAGATACGTATGTCCACGCACTAACCAAGACAGTGCACATACGTATGTCCACGCACTAACCAAGACAGAGCACATACGTATGTCCACGCACTAACCAAGACAGAGCACATACGTATGTCCACGCACTAACCAAGACAGTGCATATACGTATGTCCACGCACTAACCAAGACAGAGCATATACGTATGTCCACGCACTAACCAAGACTGGGCATATACGTGTGTCCATGCACTAACCAAGACAGTGCATATACGTATGTCCACACACTAACCAAGACAGACCATATATGTATATTCATGCACTAACCAAGACTAGGCATACACTTATGTCCACGCAGTAACCAAGACTGTGCTGGTGATCCTTAGGATAGAACCTGAGCTGATTTAACAAAATCAGAGACGCTTCTAGAATGGTCAGGAGAAACTCTAACAGGGAGGCATGATCTAGCCCAGCAACATCTCTGGCCACTGTTGCCATGTTTAGTGTTGGGGATGTGCTGAGCTTCAAGAAGTTCTTGGAGCACATGATGCCTTCCTCATTCCTCAGCCTTTCACATTCCATTTTTTAAAATTTATTTATTTGAGAGAGAGAGAAAGAGGGGGAGAGAGAGAGGGAGAGAGACAGAGAGAGAGAGAGAGACAGACAGAATGGGTGCCAGGACTTCTAGCCACTGCAAACTCCAGACACATGTACCGCCTGGTGCATCTGGCTTATGTGGGTCCTGGGGAATCAAGCCTGGGTCCTTAGGCTTTGCAGGCAAACGCCTTAACTGCTAAGCCATCTCTCCAGCCCTCACATTCCATTCTTTTTGGTTAGAATGGTCTCCTTTCCTCTACGTAAAGATCTAGACCTAATGGGTCCCTCAGAAAGCCTTCTCCGACTCCCCTGATGGTGTCCCTGGCCCATTCTCTGTGCTCCTGGAGTATCTCCCAAACATAACATCGATCAGGTGCCCAGGTTCAATGTCTAGGCTGGTCCTCCGGCCAGAATGCATCTCAAGGGCAGGAGCTGAGCGAGCTGAGGATGGACCCAGGGATGCAATATGACGCTGTTGTCAGGGAGAGGTAAGGCTAAACTGAGGACAGAAGCTGAGAGACTGAAGTGTGTTGATGCCCTGGGAGCTTTTTCCTGGTCCCCCCTTCACAGCCTGGTCCTCCCATAGAGCCAGTTCTCTGCACTGCCCACACCTGGCACTTGGGAGCAGCAGAGGCCTTGTGGGCCAGCCTGGCCAAGCCTCAGTGTGGCAGGCGCTAGCCGGGTGGCTGTGCCCACGTCCACGTACTCTGTTTGCTGAGGGCCGAGGGCTCCTCAGGCTTCTCCGGGGTCGTGTCAGCTTCATCGGGAATCTTGCTGGCGAAGCTGCTGGTGACGTAGAGCTTGCTGGTGTCCAGGGTGGCCTTGCCGAAGGGCGACATGGCCGTGTACATGCTGGTGTAGCCGTTGGAGTTGCAGCTGAGGGCGGCCAGGTCCAGGGCCTTACCGCCTGTGATGATGGGGATGTTGAGGGACAGCTTGCGTCGGCGGCTCGGCGAGGACGAGCTGATGGACAGGGGCGGTGGCGAGGAGAACTTGCGGGTGGCGCGCGGGGACTTGGGCGGCTCGCCGTACAGCAGTTTGTTGTTCTGGCCACTGGCGAACAGGAGCTCCAGGGACCTGTCGGGAGGGGAGGGCAGGGGAAGCCACAGTGGTTGACACAGACCTGCCCACTCTGGCCTGCCTCTCCTTCTCATGGGGTTCAGGGCGACTGACCACAATGGCTTCCTCGTTCTCTCATGATTCCCCCGAACCCTGGGCGGGTCCCCTGAGCAAGGGCTGTGATCGAAGGGCTCGGGGCCAAAGCGCCTACACCCGCAAGTGTCCTGCTCTGAATGGTTTGAGTGGGGACGTGAGTTTGGTGGAGGGGCGGGTGGGGTGGGTGAGCTGAGGCCCTCTGGTCAGGTGCAGCCTCCCACCTTTAGGTGCCGAGACCCCTGACCTGCAGGCCTCTGCAAGGAACTCCCTCCATCCACAAGAGGCTGCTCTCACCTGCGCGCTCTGCCCCCGTCCTTACAGTGGTCCCGAGGGATGCTTTGTGGTGAGAAAGCACAGGCTCAGGGACAGGAAGTGACTCAAATGACTCCCCTGACTCTAAACCCAGCATCCCCACCATCGCACTCAGGGGGTCTCATGCCTAGACCTGGGTCAGAGGAGCACGAAGCTGACAGTGGGGTCCCGTAGCAATCCCGAGGCTAAGCTTGGGTCTAGGGTTCCTGTGAAAAGTCTCTTGGCCTTTCTGGTCCCCTGACGGCAGAGCTGAGCTGCAGCGATGTAGGAAGAGAAGAAAGCTTGAAGCCACAGCGGCTAAGCGGGCCTGCCCTGCGTGTGTTGTATCCTTAAGCATGCCATAAAGGGCTCGCTGTCTTCTCTAAGCAGGGCGGGGTCTAGACAGAGCAGGGGTAACCTTCTTTTTCTTTGAGGTAGGGTTTCACTCTACTCCAGGCTGACCAGCAATTCACTGTGGTGGTCTTCCTACCTCGGCCTTCCAAGTGCTGGGATTAAAGGCATGCACTCTGCCTGGGCCTTCTTCCTTCTTTAGAAGGATGGGACAATACGAGTCCCCAGGTGTCTCACCAGGACAGGGAGGTGGAGGATGCTGAGTGAGCAGTAATGTGGAAGGCCAGCCTGGGCTCTGGGGAAGGGAGGAGAGAGCATAGTGCTCCCTTGAGAATGTATTGTTTATTCTTTGCTCTCGTAGTGCCTTTTCTTTTGTTTTTTTTGAGGTTGGGTCTCGCTCTAGTCCAGGCTGACCTGGAATTCACTATGTAGTCTCAGGGTGGCCTCGAACTCACAGCAATCCTCCTACCTCTGCCTCCCGAGTGCTGGGACTAAAGGCGTGCGCCACCATGCCCGGCTTTTTTGTTTGTTTGTTTGTTTTTTTGAGGTAGGGTGTTACTCTAGCCCAGGCTGACCTGGAATTCACTATGTAGTCTCAGGGTGGCCTTGAACTCACAGCAATCCTCCTACCTCTGCCTCCCGAGTGCTGGGATTAAAGGCGTGCACCACCACGCCCGGCTTTTTTTGTTCTTTTTTTTTTTGAGCTAGGGGTTCACGTAGCTCACACTGTCCTCGAACCCACTACATAGCTGAGGATGACTTTGAACTTCTGCTCCTCCTTGCCTCTACATTCTGAGTGCTTGGGATCGCCCGGTTCCCCCACAGTGCTTTCGAAATACGGTATCGTCAGGTGTCACCCCCTTTGTGGCCTGTGAGCAGCGTGGGCCGCAGCACCGCGCCTTGTGGGACAACCCGTCTCAGGGGACCTCGCGGGCCTGGACGGTGTGCGGGTTCGGGAGGGGCGGGGGGCTCACGCACCTGGCCGGGATGGCACTGATGGGCTTCTTGTAGATGGTGATGAGTTTGTCCAGGACCACCACGGCGGTGGTGAAGACGCGGTAGGAGTGCAGGAAGGTGTTGAGGAAGTCGATGCTCAGGAAGCGCAGGTCGGTCAGCCGCTCCAGCAGCCGCCCCACGCTGGCGTACCGGATCTGCAGCACTTTGCAGGAGTTCATGGTCTTGCTGAAGCGAATGTCAACGTCATCGCAATACAAGGAGGCATCGGACCTTAGCAAGGAGGGAGGAGGAAGAGGTGGCACGGGTCTAAGGTTGTTTAAGCCCAGGCGTGTCTCCTGTGAACAGCTCATCTCCGTCACCCACCTATCTCCTAGGTAAGAGCTGACTTACTAAGAGGGGATAGGAAGGAAGCTTCAGAACGACACTGTAGCGGCTTGAATGTAAAACGTCCCCCATAACGTCATGTGTTTGAATGCTTAATCCTCAACTGGTGGAAGGTTGTGGAGCCTTTGGGAGGTAGAGCCTTACAGAGGAAGCGTGTCACTGGGGGTGGACGTTGGGGTTTTACGGTCCAGCCCACCTAGCCACATTTCAGCTCACTCTGTCTTCTTCCTCCACACTGATGTGAAGATGTGACACCTAGCTGTCTGCTTCTTCGTGCTTTCCTTGTCATGATGACACTTCCCCTTGAAACTCTAAGCCAGAAGCAAACGCTTTCCTTCCATAAGCTGCTCTGGTTGGGCGTTTTGTCCAAGCAACAAGGAGGTAGCTACGGCAGACAGCGCTGAGAGAAGGCTGCAGCTCCGTTTCCCAGCATCTTAAAAACTTTCAGAGCTGGGCATGGTGGCGCACGCCTTTAATCCCAGCACTCGGGAGGCAGAGGGAGGAGGATCACCGTGAGTCGAGGTCACCCTGAGACTACATAGTGAATTCCAGGTCAGCCTGAGCTAGAGTGAGACCCTACCTCGAAAAACAAAAAAACTTTCAGTATAAACCCTGAGTAGTCCTGGAAAAGTATATCAAGTTAAAATAAATGTGCCACCAAATTCCTGAAACATACAGGAATTCTGTTCACATAAAAATATGTAGATGAGGGGCTGGAGAAATGGCTTAGAGGCTAAGGCATTTGCCTGCAAAGCCAAAGGATCCCAGTTCAATTCTCCAGGACCCATGTAAGCCAGATGCACAAGGGGGCACATGCATCTGGAGTTCGTTTGCAATGGCTGGAGACCCTGGTGTGCCCGTTCTCTCCCTCTCTCTTTCTCTTTCTCTGTATTAAATAAATAAATAAATAAAATATTTAAAAATATGTAGATGAGCGCTAGAGAGATGGCTTAGCCATTAAGGCACTTGCCTGCAAAGCTTAAGGACCCATATTCGACTCTCCAGGTCCCATGTAAGTCAGACGCACAAGGTGATGCAAGCGCACAAGGTCACACACATGTACAAGGTGGCACACATGTCTGCAGTTCGATTGCAGTGGCTGGAGGCCCTGGCATGCCAATTCTCTCCCGCTGTCTTCATAAGAAAATTACAAAAATATATGTAGATGAGGGCTGGAGAGATGGCTCAGTGGATAAGGCACTTGCCTGCAAAGCCTAATGACCAGGGTTCAGTTTCCCAATACCCACGTAAAGCTAGATACACAAAGTAGTGCATGCATCTGGAGTTCATCTGCAGTGGTTGGAGGCCCTGCACACCCATTATCTCTGTCTGTCTCTCTTCTCTCTACTTCTCTCTGCTTGCAAATAAATAAATAAAAATATTAAAAAAGATATAGATGAATGTTTATAGCAGCATTATCTGTAATAGGCTAGAAGTATTTATCAGCAGATAAACAGACAAGTAAAAAACAGTGGGATACTATTAGCCATGGAAAAGAATGAACTGGGTTGGAGAGATGGCTTAGTGGTTAAGGTGCTTGCCTGCAAAACCAAAGGACCCAGGTTCGATTCCCTAGGACCTGTGTAAGCCAGATGCACAAGGTGGCACATGGGTCTGGAGTTTGTTTGCAGCAGCTGGAGGCCCCGGAACACCCATTCTCTACCTGCCTCTTTCAGTCAAATAAATAAGTTACAAAATAAAAAAAGAATGGACTACGGACACATGTCACAACATGGATGAACCCTGAAGACACTATGCTAAATGAAAGAGGCATGCAGGAAAGACCACATATGATGATGATTTACGTTTGTGGGAAATGGCTAGAATAAGCAAGTTTGTCATCACAGAAAGTAACCCCTTGTTGATGAGAATGAGGGGTGGGGTTTATTTCAACCAATTGCTCATAGTGTGGTATTTTCGTTTTATTTATTGATTTATTTTAATTTTTATTAATATTTTCCATGATAACAGAAAAAATCCCATGGTATTACCCTCCCCCCTTTCCCCTTTGAAATTCCATTCTCCATTATATCCCCTCCCCATCTCAATCTTTCTACTTACATATATACAATACCAACCTAATAAAAGCCCTCCTCCCTTTCTTTCTCTTCCCTTTCTATCTCCTTTTTTAACTTAATGGCCTCTGCTACTGAGTTTTTTTTTTTTTTTTTTTTTTTTTACTTATTCAAGAGAGAAAGAGAGAGACAGAGAGAATGGGCGTGCCAGGGCCTCCAGCCACTGCAAACAAAGTCCAGATGCATGCGTCACCTTGTGCATCTGGCTTACGTGGGTCCTGGGGAATCGAACCAGGGTCCTTTGGCTTTGCAGGCAAACACCTTAACCGCTAAGGCATCCCTCCAGCCCAGTATTTCTGTTTTAGGGGGATGCAAATATTCTGGAATTAGATAATGGTGTTGGTTGCACAACATAGTGACTTGCTGCAGTTACCTTCTTGTTGCTGGGACCAAACACCCAACCTAAAGCAGCTGGCGGGAGGAAAGGGTTTTTCTTGGCTTACAGACCCAAGGGGAAGCTACATGATGGCAGGGGAAATGTGGCCGCACAGAGGCTGGACATGACGTCTTGTCACATCAGCTGAAAGGTAGCAGGGAGCATGAGCAAGGGAGCTATGCACACCCAGTGGGCTGGAGGAATACACCACAAGGTTCACCCCCAGTGACACACGCTCAGCGGACGACTGAGTACGACACTTCATCATAAACACGTAAGGCTGTGGGAGACATTTCACGTTCAAATCGCCACATGAACATACTAAAATCTACCGAAATGTACTTTTTTTGAAATGCACTTAAAATATTTTCATTCACTTATTTTTGCAAGCAGGTCGACAGATAGATAGAGAGGGAGTGGGTGTGCCAGGGCCTCTAGCCACTGCAGACAAACGCCAGACTCACGCGTCACTGTGCATCTGGCTTTGGGTAGGTGATAGAGAATCAAACCCATGTTGTCAGACTTTGCAGGCAACAGCCTTAATCACTGAGCCGTCTCTCCAGCCCTAAGCCACACTTTTTCTTTTCAGTTTTTCCAGGCAGGGTCTCACTCTAGCCCAGGCTGAGCTGGAATTCATTATGTAGTCTCAGGCTGGCCTCGAACTCACAGACTGCTGGGATTAAAGGCATGTGCCACCACGCCTGGCACTAAGTTGTACTTGTTAAAATAGTGAATCCTGTATCTCCATAAAAAACCCCAAATCATCATCATCAATAACAACAACAAAACAAGTAGGGGTGAAAAAAAAAAAGTTATGAAGGAAATTCACAGAGACCAAAAATGAAGAGATTTGGAGACCAGCTGCTATTTTTGTTGTCTTGGGAGCAACTTTGGATTTTAGAAACTAGAAGGGGGTTTTCACAGCAGTACGAAATGGGCCGTGGTGTGTATGAATGTATATATGCGTCTTTGCGTGAGTATGGGCATGCGTGTGTGTGTGTGTCCATGGTGTGTGTGAATGTATATACGCGTCTTTGCATGAGTATGGGCATGCGTGTGTGTGTGTGTGTGTGTGTGTCCTTGGTGTGTGTGAATGTATATACGCGTCTTTGCATGAGTATGGGCATGCATGTGTGTGTGTCCGTGGTGTGTGTGAATGTATATATGTGTCTTTGCATGAGTATGGGCATGTGTGTGTGTGTGTCCATGGTGTGTGTGAATGTATATATGTGTCTTTGCATGAGTATGGGCATGCGTGTGTGTGTGTGTGTGTCCGTGGTGTGTGTGAATGTATATATGCGTCTTTGCATGAGTATGGGCATGCGTGTGTGTGTGTGTGTCCGTGGTGTGTGTGAATGCATATATGTGTCTTTGCATGAGTATGGGCATGCGTGTGTGTGTGTGTCCGTGGTGTGTGTGAATGCATATAAGCATCTTTGCATGAGTATGGGCATGAGTGTGTGTGTGTGTCCGTGGTGTGTGTGAATGTATATATGCATCTTTGCATGAGTATGGGCATGAGTGTGTGTGTCTGTGGTGTGTGTGAATGTATATATGCGTCTTTGCATGAGTATGGGCATGCGTGTGTGTGTCAGTGGTGTGTGTCCGTGGTGTGTGTGAATGTATATATGCGTCTTTGCATGAGTATGGGCATGCGTGTGTGTGTGTGTGTCCATGGTGTGTGTGAATGTATATATGCGTCTTTGCATGAGTATGGGCATGCGTGTGTGTGTCCGTGGTGTGTGTGAATGCATATATGCATCTTTGCATGAGTATGGGCATGCGTGTGTGTGTGGAGGCTAGTGGTAGATGCTGGGAGTCTTCTTTGGTTACTCTCTGCATTATTTATTAAGACAGGGCCTTTAGCTTGAGCACAGAGCTCACAGACTGGGAGAGTCTAACTAAAGCCCCTGGTTTTGCCTCACAAGTACTGGCATTGCAGGTGGATGCATTTATTTGGGAGTTGGGGATCAGAACTCAGGACCTCACACTTGAGTGAAAAGTGCTTTATCCACTGAGCCATCTCCCCAGCCTTGAAGACTGTACCTTATCTAGTTGTTTTTTTTTATTTGTATTTAATAGTTGTTTTAGATCTTTGGTGTTCTGATAGGATGCTAGTAGAAGAATATATAAATAAACAAATGGTCATACCGAAAGGATAACCTTGATAAAAGAAAAAATCTTATCAGGGCTGGAGAGATGGCTTAGTGGTTAAGGCATTTGCTGGCAAAGACAAAGGACCTCGGTTCAATTCCCCAGGACCCATGTAAGCCAGATGAACAAGGTGGTGCATATGCCTGGAGTTCATTTGCAGTGGCAGGAGGCCCTGGTGTGTCCATTCTCATCCTCTCTCTCTCTGCTTCTTATTCTCTCAAATTAATTAAAAAAAAATCTTATCGTAGTGAGCTTACAAGGACAAAGCCTACGGAACATTGAATATTCATGAGGTCTTAAGACAGCCCCGCCCACCACATGTGGCCACTACATGCAGATAAAGCAAGAGCTTTTTGCTCAGGCTAATTGATGCACTGCGGCTGGGCCCAGGCACGCGTGCCCCTACACAGAAGTGGGCCAGTGTGTGCCAGCCATCCGAGCGCCTTCCATCGCTTGGGCCCGCTTGATGCAACTTCTGTTCTGGTCCTTGCAGTAGGGAAGGGTGCCGCAGCAGGGAGGAGGGGAGGGGTACTGAGTGACTGGGGCTCGGCAGCGTGGTGTACGCTCTACGCCAGGCCTCTCCCGCTGCAGCTTCTTGCTGCGGACTCACCAGACCCATCTTAATTGGTGAAACATCTTAATTTGGTCTGTGAGCCTTTGTGCTCCAAGGCCCCTGAAACAATTCATCTCGAGACCATAGTGCAACGCACTCTTCTCTTAGACCCGGCAGCGCGAGGAATTTCACACATGGCCGTTCTGCCTCTGAGCCTGCGGTCACACTCTTCCCTCTTCCCAGAACGCCCTGCCACTTGCCTTGGATGCTGGCTCTGGGACCCCTTCTCTGGGAAACCTTGCTCGTTCGTCCCCTGAGCCCTTACAGCACCACACAGACTGTCTTACAGCATCCACCCCACTGCTTCACGATGACCTTCCCATATGTCTTTCTGGCTTACTGAGCAGTGAACTCAAGGACCACGCCCACGCACCCAAGCAGGCCAGGCTCACCTGGAGTGGGGAAGGGGGTCCTTGGAGCTGCCATTTGTTTTTCTCTAGACATGTTTCATTTACTTTATCACCATTATAGTTTAAAACTTTATTTTCTCTTTCACATATGACTTCAGGTTTGCTGTGTAGCAGCAACTTACAGTGAATAGCTCCTCACTAGAGGTGCTCACTATACACTTGATGGCAATTCACTGTGTGATTTCTAAAAAAATTATTTATTTATTTATTTATTTTTTCAAGGTAGGGTTTCACTCTAGTCCAGGCTGACCCAGAATTCAGTATGTAGTCTCAGGGTGGCCTTGAACTCACGGAGATCCTCCTACCTTTGCCTCCCAAGTGCTGGGATTAAAGGTGTGCACCACCATGCCCGTCTATTTTATTTTTGAGAAACAGAAAGATAGATAGATAGAGAGAGAGAGAGAGAGGAAGAAAATGGGTGCACCAGGGCCTTTTAGCCGCTGTGAAAGGACTCCAGATGTGTGCATCCCCTTGTGTGCATGTGCAGCATTGCACACTTGTTTTGCGTAGGAGATTTGAACATCCATTCTTAGGCCCAGCCCCAATGTGTGATCTTTTTTTTTATTTGACCATGGAAACAAATGCAGGAGGGAGGAGGGCAGGTGTGTGATCACTTGCAAAGTGAGAGGTGCAACACAGAGAGGTCCAGTGACCTGTAGTGCTCGCACAGAACCAGGCTCGGGTGCTGGCCCACACCTGTGAGTGTGCAACAGTGCAGTCCTGAGGGGGAACGGTGCCTTGCCGGTCAGGCAGAGATGCAAATGACCTGCTGGACACGAAGCTGCCTAGTCTGGCCATGGGCACATAGTAGGTTCATCACTTGCTCAGTCCAGCAGACAGGCCCTCTCTTGGTGGCCGGTGTGAACAAAAGGGGTCTTAGGCAGTTCAGACACTAAGCCCTGCTGGACACGGTCTCTCACAGTGTGCATGTGAAGTAGTAGGGAGACTGCAGTCCCCAGACGTGGGCCGGGGGGAAGCTAGATCCCAAAGGGTACTTGGTGATAGCATCAGGCTTGGGCTTCAGAGATTGGGGGAAGGCCAGAGAGCCAGGGGCCTGCAGGATGGGGTTAGAAAGGAGGGACGGGGCTAGGCAGACAGTCACTAGAGGAGAAATGCATTACAGAGGACTGACTTGGGCTGAGGGAGCTCTGTTCTATAGGATACCAGCCTTTCTCCTCAGGGACTGCTCAGAGTTCCAGGTGTGTCCAACCCTATAGCCTGTCAGCTGAATGAAGCCTCTATGAACGCAAATGAACACAAAATCATAAACTTACATAAGACTCTCAGGGTGGCCTCAAACTCACAGTGATCCTCCTACCTCTGCCTCCCAAGTGCTGGGATTAAAGGCATGGGCCACTATGCCTGGCTTGCATGGTTCTTGTGTGTTAACTTTTTTTTTTGTTTTGTTTTTGAGGTAGGGTCTTTCTGTAGCTCAGGCTGACCTGGGATTTACTATGTAGTCTCAGGGTGGCCTTGAACTCATGGTGATCCTCCTACCTCTGCCTCCTGAGTGCTGGGACTAAAGGTGTGCACCACCACCTTGCCGGGCTTGAGTATGAACTTTATAGATGACAACATTGTGTCATAATTCCACAAGGTCTGGAGCCATACGCAACGGCCCTACAGCTACAGCCTACAATATGGCTTTTCTGTTTTTTTTTTTTTTTTTCCGAGGTAGGGTCTCACTCTGACCTGGAATTCACTATGTAGTCTCAGGGTGGCCTTGAACCCTAGGCGATCCTCCTACCTCTGCCTCCCGAGTGCTGGGATCAAAGGCATGCACCACCACACCTGGCTTTTTTCTGTGTTTTTTTTTTTTTGAAATGTTCTATATGTTCATTTTATAAGAGAAGAGAATTTTCGGAAATGGCATATGAAGTTTCATTCCTAACATTAGATTGTACACACCCCAATGAAAAAAATAATCAACATGAGCTAAGCAAAGCAACCATAAAGCCTGAGCCAAAGCAATCACCTAGACATGAACTCGAAACAAACAAGCAAGGAAACAAACACCCCAAGCCCCAGAGCATGAATCCCAGCATCTTTGGAGCCCCAGGGGGCTGGCCCATCCCAGGGTGCTGGCTTCCCTGTACGGGGCTCCGTCCTCGGAACGCACAGTGAGGATACTTACTTGATCATCTGCGGTACCGTGACCTTGGAATTTTCTTCAAACGCGTTCATCATGAGCCCATTGCACCGGATGTTATCCACGCACTAGAAACAGAGCGGACGCCGGGCTCAGAGCCCTTGTCTCCAGGCTGGGATGTAGACCCCCCCCCCCCCCCGGGCTCTCTGCCGGCTGAGAGGTTCCCAAGCCCCAGCCTGACACCGAGTTCTCAGCTTCAGCGGTGTCTGAGCAAGGTCAAGATCAATGTGCAGCTTCCTCTGGACTTCGGCTGGAGAGCAAGTCCCAGCGGAGTAACCTTGAAGGGTTGACTTGCCTGTCACGAGTCTCAGTTTCTCTATCTGCAAATGGGCACGATGACTTCCACCTCACCAGGGTGCCAAGCAGATGCATCCGACACCAGTCACTCTGCTGCCTGCCACCCTTGAGGTCAGTGCCAGGGACCAGGCGATCTGGGCTTTCTCTGAGAGGCTGGCCGCGTGAGCCTCTGAGACCCTGCACCCGGGTGTACACGGTGCTGTCTGCCCTTTGCCCACCCTAGTGCCAACTGATGCTGGGAATGGTTTCCATGTTACTAACCTGTACATGGTGCGTGCGCGCACGCGCGTGTGTGCGTTGTGGGAGGCATGGCTGCTGGTAGCAGGGCCAATGACGGGACATTTACTCAGCCTCTAAAAAACCTCCCCATCAGCCAAAGTTTGCTTTGAATGAATAAGAAGTCCCTGCCCAAACAGAGCTAGAAGATGCATCTCTTATGCCAGGTGTGGTGCCATACACCTGTAATCCCGGCACTTAGGATGCAGAGGCAGGAGGATCATGAGTTTGAGGCTATCCTGGGCTACGAACAAAAACAACCAACAAGCAAAAAACCAAATACCGCCCTGGCTCTGAGTCCTGTCTTCACGTTTCTGGCCTGGGGGGCTCCCCGCTGGCTCCAAGCTGGAAAAGCCTCCCTGGCATAGCACAGAGTGCCCTGACGTTGGGGCTGTGTGTGTTCTTTGGGGCCAAGGTCACTGGGAAGTGGCAGCCAGGAGGCCGACAACAGAGGCTGGCAGCCTGCCTCTGGGCCCAGCAACCCGGTCAAAGCCAGGCTCTCAAAAGAGAGGAAGGGTTTTGTCACTGTGTTTCTCAGCACAACTTCTCCACCCTGCCACTCTGGGACTCTTTCAGCAACTCCCAGGAGTCAGGGCGCTATGGACGCAGCACAGGGCCTGCGTGGGGGTGGCCACCACTGCTCCCGAGGGGCAAAGGGGGACGGGAAGACCCACAGCTATGCTGTCGGGAAGGCAGAGGCTCCTGCGGATACTTCAGAATACCAGTCTGCGCCTTTGGTGGCTCTGCCTCACTGGGGACAAGAAAGAGCTAAGTTCGGATTTCCCCATATCTCCCCCCACTCCCTGCAACCCCCACCCAGGGCATGTTGGGTTTCTTGGTAAGAGCAAAAGGAAATGAGAGGGGCTGGAGAGATGGCTTAGCGGTTAAGTGCTTGCCTGTGAAGTCTAAGGACCCTGGTTCGAGGCTCAATTCCCCAGGACCCACGTGAGCCAGATGCACACGGAGGCACATAGTTTGTTTGCAGTGAGTGGCTGGAGGCCCTGGTGTGCCCATTCTCTCTCTCTCTCTCTCTGCCTCTTTCTCTCTCTGTCTGTCTGTCACTCTCAAGTAAATAAATAAAAATAAACAAAAAATAAATGAACTGAGACAGGGCAGGTGGCTGGGGACCCAGCCACTTGCTATCTCTTGGGCCAAGTAAGGTTGACACTTTTATGTCTGGGCTAGACATTGGAGTTCCCCAATGGGAAAGTAAATCCCATGTATTTTATTACTGCTCTTAACCTGGAAAAATTCAACTCATTTTTTTTCTTCAGTGCTGGGGATCAAACCCTGCCTGGAAGTGAGGTGCAGAGGTGGGGGGGAGGGAGCTAGTGAGGGAAGCTCTCTAGGTACAGTGGGGATGCTGCAAGCCCAGGAGGAGAGGCCTCTCTCCATGTCCCTTCATCTGCTTCTGCTCCTGTCACATGACACGCAGCTCTGCAGGGAGGCTACGACAGGCAGGTACCCTGAGACCTGCTTCCTCCACTGTGGGGCCAGCGCTGGCCTGCTGCCTCCTGGGGCCAGAGCCACTGGGCTGCCTGACAGTCTCTTCCCAGACTCAGCCCTTTGTGCTCCTAATCAGTGGAAAGATCATAAAGCTTGCTGTAGGCCAAGGTCGAGGCTCCACCTTCCTCCAGCACGCTGATGCCAGTGCAGGTGTGTGAGTGTCTCAGGGCCGTGGTGCTGCCTCTCCAAGCTCTGCCACGTGTGTGTGTGTGTGTGTGTGTGTGTGTGTGTGTGCACGCATAATAAGGACCTGGGACTCAAAGTGAGGTGTAGATGACTCAAATGCAAGGGGCTGTCAGATCACAGTCTGAAGGGAGTCCAGATGAGACGGATCACCTGACTCACTCGGGGTTGGGGCCACAGGCCCTGGAGGACTCCGGTCTCCCCCACTGCCGGTCCCACTCCCTCTCAGAACCAAGCCGCAGCTGCTCACCTGGCTGATGTCACTGGTCCACGCCGCCTTCTCCTGCCTGGACGAGGCCACCAGGATGACCGTGAAGGGTGGGGAATCCTTCGGCTCCACCCCGATCTTAAAGTCCAAGTGGTCTATGTCCTGGCCAGGTCCTTTAGCTTGTTTCAGTGACAAACATGAAGTTAGCAACCTGTGCAGTTGGACAACATCTTGCTGGTTTTCGTCTTAGGCTCCAGCGCAGGCTCTGCGTTGGGTGAGCACTAAGCCACTGGCTACTACTTTCAAAATAGCTTTTTTAGGGCTAGAGAGATGGCTTAGTGGTTAAGGCACTTGCTTGCAGAGCTTAAGGACCCAGGTTCAATTCCCCAGTACCCACATAATGCCAGATGAACAGGGTGGCACATGTGTCTGAAGTTCGTTTGCAGTGGTGGGAAGCCCTGGCACGCCCATTCTCTCTATTTCTCTCTCTCAAATAACTAAAATATTTAAAAATATCTTTTATCTATTTATTTTTTACTAAGCAGGGAGTCCTCATTCCAAACATGGAAAAATAAAACTCTGGTGTGCAGAACTATCTTACAGCCACACAGGGACTATTCAGATTCAGAGGCAGAATTATAGAATTTGTCTTCTGCCCTCAGTGCCCCAATGGGAAGCTAAGGTCCTGAGTGTGGACTCAGCTAAGAGCCTCCTCCACCCCACCCGTCCTAAGGGAGGCCGCTAAGCCAGGGCTAGACACAACCTCACAGCCAGGCTGACCTGCTAATGCCCAAGCAATGTTGACCTTTGAAATGTTTATGGGCCGAGCTAGGCATTCAGTTCAGTTTAGAGTTCCTCCATGGGAAAGTAAATCCTGGGTTGTTTTATTACTGCTGTTAATGTGGAAAGTCCCTTCAACTCCCTCTCTCTTTTTTTTCTTTCAGTGCTAGGGATCAAACCTAGGGTGTTATACATGCTAGGCCCTGGGGCCCTTGATAGCTCTTTATTTATTTTAATTTAAAAAAATATTATTTATTTATTTGAGAGAGTGAGAGAGGGAAAGAGGCAGAGAGGGAGAAAGAGAGAGAGAGAGAGAATGGGTGCACCAGGGCTTCCAGCCACTGCAAATGAACTCCAGATGCATGTGCCTCCATGTGCATCTGGCTTACATGGGTCCTGGGGAATCGAACTGAGGCCCTTTGGCTTTGCAGGCAAATGCCTTAACTGCTAAGCCATCTCTCCAGCCTCAAAGCTCTTTATTGGAAAGGCTATGTTCATAGTGTCTAGATTCTTTCAAAATTGCCTCTGTGTTAACTGGGGGTGGACAGCTGTGACTATCTGTGTCAGTCTGGGCTGTTCTGTTGCCCACCACTGTGTGACCCTGCTGTGGCACCCTTCCCTGGGCTTCTCTTCTGAGCGGCAGGAGGAGGATGATACAGCTGAGGTCCTATCCCTTCTAGATCTGGCACTCAGGAGTTTCCAGAGTCTTTGCCGGGCACAGGGGAGCTTATGTGGAATGGAGGCTTAGGGGACCACGCTGGTTTCTTTGAAAAGTGGGGTGCTGAGGTGTGGGTGTTTCGGGGTGGGAGTGATGCAAAGTGGCATCCTCAGAACTGGCAGTTATAAAATCAAAATATTGATCAACTCTGAAAAGCACTGAAGACGCACTACATCTTCAAATGTTCAGCCAAGATTTAATTCTTTGTGTAAAAATAAGCAAGCACATCCATTTCATTACTATGCAAACTTGCTTTTGCATTTAATAAGTAGTGAATATATATACACACATGCACACACACATATATGTATGTATACCCTAAAGAGTTGTTTTAAAATAAATATATTTGTGATTTATTATTGAAAAATATTTTACTTGCATACCTATATATCTGGGGTTGTGCAAACATTTCCGAGGTGAAATGGGGTTGTGAGTGGAAAAAGTTTCATAAGTCTCAGTAAGAAGAATGATTTGGCCCTGGTCTTACCACTTCCCCCCTTCATGTGATACCTTGTTTTACATGCAAAAGGAAGGGCCTCATCAAAGGAGGCCTCTTGATCTTGGACTCTCTGGTCCCCTTAACAATGAGTCAAAGAAACTTCCGTTATTTGTAAATTACTCAGCCTGTGCTTTTCTGTTATAGCCGCACAGTAGGACTAAGACAGCTGCTTCCCCCCTACATTCTAGCTCTTCCTTTCCTCCAGAGGGCAGAAACAGGACAGGCACTCTGTGAGTCCCTGTACATGTAGTGCATGACTATGTAAGGAATGCTTACTGAAATGCCTTGACTCCCCCCCGACACCTCCCCCCCACCCCGGCCCCAAGTCCAATGGCATCAATTGGCCAATGAGCTTGGAAGAAACGCAGATGGTGGATCAAAGCCATCACCTACTGTCTTCAAAGATCCAGTCCCTGGCTTGTCTGCATCTCGGCCAGCGGCCACCATACAGCATGGGCTCTTTCTCCCAATAAAAGCTGATGTTGGGACCCAATCTTGTTGGGTGAGCAAGCGAGCATGTGTCTGTGTATCTGTGTGAGCGTACAATGCACAAGCAGCTTACACACTGACCTTCCTCGTCCGTGCTTTCTGGGTCCTCCAGTAGTGTGCAGTCGATGAGGGATATCACTCCGTTCTGAAAAAGAGCAGCAGGTACCGCCTTGGACCAGGGGTCCAGGAGGTAGTTTAGAAGGCTCTGAACATCAAGACTGGAAGGGCCTTGGCACTGAACATCCATGCGTGCACACACATACGTGTGTGTGTGGACATGTGTATGTAGTGTGTATGCCAAGTGGGCATTTGCATCACAGGCTGAAGGATGTCAGCTTCATATATGAAGCCCAGTGAGGTGGATGAAATGAGATAGTCTTAGGGAGATGGTCCTTGATGAGGGCTGAGTTCAGGCTTTGAGGAGACAGGCTGGAGTCTGTGGCCTTCTAACAGCATCTCTGAGGATCACCCCACAGACCAAATCTACAGAAGTTTGAAATCCTCTTTTCAGGCCAGTTACCAACAGGGAAAAAGACCAACTCTATAGATCCACTGTAGGTATTGCTGGTCTCATTTTACAGGGGAAGAAACAAATTCAGAGATGTCAAGTATCTTGCCCACCTCACTTAGGCAGTGAGCTGTTGGTGGGGTCAGAGAAAGGTTTGGAGACCTAATCGCAGCCCCAGGTCAGCCAGAGCGTCTCCTGTGAATGTATTAGCACCTCTTGGTTATGAGATCCTTTGACATTATGGTGACAAATAAAAGAATCCGGAGCCAGATGTGGCACATGCCTTTACTCCCAGACCTTGGGAGGCAAGGTAGGAGGATCACTGTGAGTTTGAGGCCAGCCTGGGGACTACAGAGTGAGTTCTAGGTCTTTCCTCAAAAGAGAGAGAGAGAGAGAGAGAGAGAGAGAGAGAGAGAGAACTCCCAAAATTTGGGGCTGGAGAGATGCCTCAGCAGTTAAGGCACTTGCCTTCAAAGCCTAACTCCCCAGGTTCAATTCCCCAGTGCCACATAAAGCCAGATGCACAAAGTGGCCCATGCATCTGGAGGTTGTTGGCAGTGAGTAGAGGCCTTGGCATATCCACTCTTTCTCTCTCTGTCTCCCTTCTTGCAAGTAAATGAATACATAAATAAATAAGTAAATAAATAAGAATCTGGCGTTCGTAAGACATAGCCACAGATTTTTTGACACTCCGCCCCCTGAAAGTCAAATGTGTAATTCTCTCCCTCTTAGGTGTGGGCCGGACCCAGTGACCTGTGTCTGATTAAAAGAATAACATGGAAGTGGTGATATGTAACTGGGGACCACAGGCCCCTCCCCACTTGCCCTCTTGTTCTCTCTTAGACCACCTGTTCAATGACGTGCCACGGGAAAAGGTGTGTGAATGAGGCCATGAGGCCCCCAGCCAGCAGCCACGTGAGCACCCCGTCTTAGAAAGGGTTCCTGGCCCAACAAGCGTCAGGGAACTGCTACTTGGCCGATAATCGTGACTGTATATCCACGCTAGCCCTGAGTCAAGGCCACTCCGAAGTCACTGCTGACCTCCTGACCCACGGCAACTGTGCATGAGTAAATATTTGTCTTAAGCAACTCTACTGGGGAGTATTTTGTTACATGGTAACAGATAATCAATACAGTAACTAATGCTGATATAGAACCGGTCATGGGATTAATTTATATATGAAAATACTCACAGGGTAGGCTGTCGCTTTTTAATCTATTTCATTTACTTATTTACTTAAGAGAGAGAGGGAGAGACAGACAGAAAGAATGGGCATGCAAGGGCCTCTAGCCACTGCAAACGAACTCCAGATGCAGGCACCACCTTGTGTATCTGGCTTACATGAGTACTGGGGTATTGAACCTGGGCCCTTAGGGTTTGTAGGCCAGCACCTTAGCCGTTAAGCCATCTTCCCAGCCCACTTTTTTTTTTTTTTTGCTGTAAAATTCAGAATTGTTGTTTTTTAATCACTTGGCTACATTATTATGGTCCCAAGTCTGCAGGCTGCGACTTGTGAAGAGAGGGCATCTGCGGGGACTCTGGAGCCCCGGCCCTGACTTTTTTTTTTTTTTTTTTGGTTTTTCGAGGTAGGGTCTCGCTCTGGCCCAGGCTGACCTGGAATTCACTATGTAGTCTCAGGGTGGCCTTGAACTCACAGCGATCCTCCTACCTCTGCCTCCTGAGTGCTGGGATTAAAGGTGTGTGCCACTACACCTGGCCTCTTTTTTTTTTAATATATATATTTTATTTTAGAGAGAGAGAGAGAGAGGGAGGGTGAGAGAATTGGCACGCCAGAGCCTCAGCCACTGCAATCAAGCTCCAGATGCTTGCACCACCTAGTGGGCATGTGTGAACTTGTGCTTGCCTCACCTTTGTGTGTCTGACTTACGTGGGATCTGGAGAGCCAAACATGGGTCCTTAGGCTTTGCAGGCCTTAACTGCTAAGCTGTCTCTGCAGCCCTGGGTCTGCCTCTGGCTTTGTTCTTTAGTGTTCTTGGGAAGTTCTCAGGGCTTGGTGAACTGTCACCTTGCCCTGTGATACCACTGGGCTTGATAATTCAGCAAACTTCAACTAGATCCACTAGACATTTTCTCATCCATCCATCCATCCATCCATCCATCCATCCATGCATTTTTTTCCAGTGGGAAGGTTGGAACTAAGGGCCTTCTGAATGCTAGGCAAGTGTTCTCCCCACTGAGCTCCACCCCTAGATGCTCTACTCCAGATGCCAACAATTCCCAGGGTCATTTTTATGTCTTGCAGACTTGCACCTGTGCCCTCCAGAAGGGACTTCAGGCTCTGTTCCTCTTGCAGTACTTGAAGAGAAGGGCTCCAGTTTCATGACGGCCTACTGAAGGCTGCACAGCAGTCATTAAGAATGTGGGTGGGCTTGAGAAATGGCTCAGCGGTTAAGATGCCTGCCTGGACCCAGGTTCAATTCCCCAGCACATGCGTAAGCCAGGTGCACTTGGCGGCACATGCGCCTGTGGTTCGGCTGCAGTGGCTAGAGGCCCTGGCGAGCCTATTCTCTCTATCCACCTCTCCCTCTCAAATAATAAAAAAAATTTCTAAAAGAAGAATGTGGGTTCTGGGGCTGGAGAGGTGGCATAGTGGTTAAGGTGTTTGCCTGCAAAGCTTAAGGACCCAGGTTCGATTCCCCAGTACCCACCTAAGCCAGATCCACATGGTGGTGCCAGCTGTCTGGATTTCGTTTGCAGTGGCTAGAGGCCTTGGGGTGTGCCCATTCTCTCTCTCTTTGCAAATAAATAAGTAAATATTAACAGAAAATGTGGGCTCTGGAAGTAGCCTGCCTGGGTTCCAGTTCCCGTTTATGTGCTGGCTCTTCACATTCTTTATGTATAAAATGGGAAGGTGAGGGCTGGAGAGATGGCTTAGCAGTTAAGCGCTTGCCTGTGAAGCCTAAGGAGCCCGGTTCGAGGCTCAATTCCCCAGGACCCACATTAGCCAGATGCACAAGGGGGCACACGCATCTGGAGTTCGTTTGCAGTGGCTGGAGGCCCTGGCGCGCCCATTCTCTCTCTCTCTCTCTGCCTCTTTCTCTCTCTGTCTGTCGCTCTCAAATAAATAAATAAATAAATGAAGTGAACAAAATTAAAAAAATATTTACAAAAAACGGGAAGGTGATACTGTCTGCCTTGGAGGAAAGTTCTGGTAGTTGAGTATCCACAGAGTACTTTGGGATAGTGCCTGGCAACCCGAATTAGTACCAAGGGCTTGCTATCAGTAACATCACAGTTCATTATTATGTGACTGGCAGTGGCTGTTATCTATCGAGCACTTACTGGGTACTAGGCACTGGGGCTCCCTCACTCAGTCCTCCCAGTGTTTTAATATCCATTGTGCAGATAAGAAAACTGAGGCTCAGTGAGGTCACATGACTTGTTTGAGCTCTGCTTGGTATACGGCAAAGCTGCAGTTCTTTTGTGTGTGCATGTGTGTGCATGTGTGTTAGTATGTGTGTGGGTGCACATGTATGGAGGTCAGAGGTCTATATCCGGTGTTGTTCTCAGTCACTCTCCACTTAACTTTTTTTCCCACCTTATCATTATTATTATTTTGAGACAGGCTATCTCACTGAACCAAGAGCTCACCGATTTGGCTAGACTCACTAGCTGGCGTTAAGCCCTGGGGATCCACCTGCCTCTGTCTCTCTAGTGCTGGGATTATAGGTGTGCATAGCCACGCCCAACATTCTTACATGGATTTGGGGGTCCTCGTGCTTTACCCTTTGAGCCATTTTCTCAGCCCCCACAGAGCTGGAATTTGAGCAGTATTCTGATTCTGTGTTCTTGACCAGCATGCTAACCACTTAAAACTCAATAAAGATGAAACGAAGGCTGAAGAGTTGGCTCAGTGGTTAAAGGCACTTGCTTGCAAAGGCTGCTGGCCTGGGTTCAATTCTCCAGTACACATGTAAAGCCAGATACACAAAGCAGCACATGTAACCGGAGTTCCTTTGTAGTAAAAGGAGGCCCTGGCACATCCATACTAATTCTGTTAAATAAATAAATATTTTTTTTTAAAAAAAATATAAGATGAATAAAACTGACCAACATTAAAGCATGGACTTTCAGACTCTCACCAGGAAGCGTCCTTGAGGTCCCAGTGGGACCTTCCCCTGTCAATTCCACTGCTGTGGGATTACAGGGATCTCCTGTTCGGACTTGGACAGAGACCTTCAGAGTAGAACTCAGAGCCAATGAGCAATGAAGGCTTTCCTTGATGCACAATTTAGATGGAACTGGAGTATTCAATATTTGTAAATTAATTTCTCCTTGTGCAGCCAAGCAAGTAATCTGTTGACATGTTAACACAAGTGGACGCATTCCCCGAAGCCAGCGCTTATCTAATCACTCAACCGGAGGCTGCGGCCCAGGCCGCCGGGTCCCCAAAGAACAGCTTCCCTCATGCTCTGACTTAATTAAGGGCACCTTCTGGCCCCTTCAAGGCTGTAGCCCTGTTCAGATTTCAAACCCCATCTGCTTCCCCGGGATGGACTTGGTGTTGGGAGAGACGGCAGCGGACACAGACAGGAGTTCCTGATTGGTAAATTCACAGCCACTGTTAGCTCACTGTGAAGCCCCCTTTTGCAATGCCTCTGTGGGGACAGGCCTGATGAAATGTAAGCGGGGGAGAGGACATTTCTAGGGTTATACACGCGACAGAGCTGGGAGCCAGATCCTGAGTTCAGAGCTAAGGAACAAGCAGTGAACCATGCTGGGGCGCGGTAGATTCTGCTTAAGCCCCAGGCAGCGTGTTACTACAGAGCCGTCACGTGGCCAGGCTTCGAAGGATGAGAAGGAGAGGGGTCAGGAGAGAGAGAGAGAAAATGATGTGGCTAAGGGCACATCTGGAGCAGAGGCCCTGGGGCCTGTGAGGAAGCAGGAGGGGCCCCTGGTGCTTCTCCCTTCTACCTACTGGACTACTCCGAGGCTACTGGGTGTGTGTTAGGAGAGGTCCAGAGCACAGGCCAGTGTGACAGCAGCTCAGTGGCCAGCCAGAGTCATCTGGCCCAGGGAGGGAGGGCTTCCTATGGTGGAGGAGTGGGAGTCAGGGGAGGCGCTAGAGGGGCTGCCTAAGCAGCCTTTGGGTGGACATGAGAGAAAGAACTGGGGGCTGTTCTCGTCTTTGGGGATGGTTTTCTGGCCCGCTCCCGACCGCTCTCACAAATCTGCGCACACACACACACACACACACACACACATGGGTGTCCCTCCAGGATACTCATACGTCCGCCTCCTCGAGTTGGTCATACCCCAGCTCCTCTGTGCCAATGTGACCAGCTTAGGAGTCTCTGGGGTCCTGATGCCATCTTCATACTTCCTATGATTTCTTCAGTGGAAGATCAGGTGGTGGTCTGCTCACTCCTACCCTGTTAAACACCTGTGTATGCGTGTGTGCGTGCGTGCGTGCGTGTGTGTGTGTACACTCTGATGTGCCCTAGGCTAGTCTCCACACTCCTGCCATGGCTGAGGCACGTGTCTGAGCCCCTCTCCTGCCGCCCTTACCTTGGTCAGGTGAAGCTTCCCTCCGGAGCCTCGGGTGCAGATGATGAGATGCTTGGAGAACAGGAAGCACTGCCGCTCACCTTCCTTCTTTAGGGACAGAGAGCCCAGGCGTCCCCTGGTGATCTTGCCCTTTTCTGACATGGGCACCTGGATGAGGGAACCTGCAGGTGGAGGAGGCCTTGAGTCCAGCGTGGAAAGCTGAGGGGCCGGCCGCAGCAGCACTGGGGACAGAGGCAATCCAAATGCCTCTGGGCACCCTTGGGCCCAGGTGGTGGGCATAGTCAGAAGGAACACGGATAAGATAGGAGATAATACAACCTCCCAGCCAGGGACCAGGGTCTTGGTAAGCAAAGGGGCCCTAGAGGGCCTGGCCCACGAGGTGAGGGTGATGAGCTGGGCTGAGGTCTGGGGGTGACAGAAGCTGAACAAATGGGGAGCCGGGGGCAGACTTGGAGGGACTAATAAGATATATTGCACACGCGTGGCTACTTGCAGCTGACATCACCCAGTCGTGGCACTCAGCTGCAGAGCCGGGACGGGGCCCCTGATCCTCGGTGTCATACCCTAGAAAGTCACACTGGGACAGGTGGGCGGCTGCTGCAGTCCTTCTGCTGGCCCCATGCTGGTGGCCCTGCCTGACATGTGCTTTATGGATTCCTCTCCCACAGTCCTTTCTGAATCCTTAGGATTCAGGCCTGTAGTCCCTGGCCCGCCCCCTTCCCTCCACCCAGAGTGGTCTGGCTTGGCTTCACCTCCCAGCTCTTCTCCCGTTACTGTCTCCCTCCTCTAAAGCTAATGTCACCCTATGCGCCACATTACCCATCTCCTTGGGAAATCCCTCCCTGTCCCTGTCCTCTGCCCTGCTCTGGGCCCGCTGCATCGGAGAGCCCCATCTGCGACATGTCCTTGTGTTTCTTCTTCCTTTCTGTCCCCAGCATGGGGCTTCTGCAGGGGGGAGCTGGCTCTATTTTCTGGGGATCCCGAAGCCTCACGGAGGCCTGGCACGGACGTGTTGACTGTGTGGCTGTCAAGTTTTGGTGGGGTTTGCAGGCCCTGCCCCTGTGCAGAGGAGGAAGGAAGTGCTCTGGCCGGGGTGAGGGGATACGTTCTTGGCTGTGAGGGCACTGCCCACCATGGGAGGGGCCACATTTCTGACCCTGCTTCTAAGCCAAGCTCGATTGGGGTTTCCTTCGAAGATTCTACATGCGGATGCTTCTGTGGAGAGCAAGTGCCCCTTGTGCAGCTCAGGAGAGAACCAGGAGATGTGGGTGGTGGCTCTGGGTGCGGGGTGTCACAGGTGAGCCTGGGAAGGGGCTTAGGGGTCACACACAGGGACTGAATAGGACATTCCAAAGATATCAGGCCCTCTCCAAGAGTGACAGGGGCCAAAAGCAGCTGCACAGGACAGTGGCATCTCTGGCATGGTTTTCGCTAGTCAGAGAACTGCGGGCTGAGGAAATGGGACGCTGGAGGACCATTCAGAGGCAATGGTCTCTCTAGGGTACACAGGCTGCAGCTGTTTCCCACAGAGTATGCAAACTCAGTGATATGACCTTCAAATGCATCCCAACTTTGATGTCTCTCACATTGATGTTAGAGCTCAAGGTACCATAAGCTCAACAGGGCCTACCTCTCAGACCCGCTTCCCCGCTGGGGCTGGAGGTGGGAAGACCTGCTTTTGTGAGAAACAGGAGAGCCTGGGCTCTTCCCTCACACCTCCTCTGGAACACCCCAAGTCATGAGATTCCCAAGGCCCAGCGGTATCTGTCCTCATCCTCCACCTCCTACTTTCTCCTCAAAAGGATCTGTCAGTGTTTACCATAGGAAGCCCAGGGCCATCTGGGCAGAATCATGTTTACATCTGGAGCACTGGGGAACTGTGAAATCAATACCATCTACACTTATATGTGTAGACCCCACTTCCGCATAGAGCCGTTGCCTCCAAGCCAGCAGCTGGGACCACTCCCCAGTGGCGGATTCCTCCACTTGGGCTCCTCCTGTAGGGGGCGCAGCCCAGGAGGCCCTACCTTGTCGTACGAAGGTCTGGCTGGTGTCCAGGAGGATCTCACAGCCCTCGATGATCATGCGCTCGATGGCCAGGTTTTTCCGGATGTTTTCTGTCTCGCTCACTTCGTCATGCATGATCCTGAGGGAACAGAAGTCACACCCTCAGAGACATGCTGCCCCTGCCTCCCAATGCCATCTCTCCAACTGGACCTAAGAGAAGGCCGACACCCCAGATCCTCACGGCGCCCTGTGGTTCAGAAGGGGAAGGCAGCGTGCATCTCTCGAGTGCCTGCATGTCACAGGCACCGCCTGCTTTTATCCTTTTGACAGCTCAAGTTGCCAGGTACTTGTTTTGGAAAAGCCTCTTGGTTTTTGGAACCGTCTTGGAAATTAGTAGCTTGGAAGCAGGCCAGTCGGATTGCAAGGCTTGAGCCATACTGGATAGACAGCCGGCCCAGGAGGGAGATGGTAGTCCAGGACGTCCTTTGTTCACTACCTTTGTCTTAGCATACCGTTCCTGTTCTCATCCACAGGACAAAGTTCGTCTCCCATCTCCTTACTGGCTCAAGTTCCGGTCCTGGCTCATGCTAAGCAAGTGGTCTGCATTCCAAGTCCCTGACTTCCATCATATCTTTATGTGACTGCCTATTGAATGTTGCTTGGACCCTGGAGTGCCCTTATTATTTTTTTTTATTCCTTGAGCTCCTGGCAATTTGGTTGGCTCCAGCCTTCCATACTCTCAGCCTTCCGCGAGAGCTAAACAGCTCTGTCCATTCCGACTGCTGCAATACTCCTCCTCTCCAGCAGATGGTGACCTTTAGCTTCTTAAAGAATGGGTGTTGGTGGGAAAAGGTGTTAGCCTTGGTGGGTTCCCTGGATACTGTGGACCCCCCTTACCCCGAGGTAGGGTATCACTTTAGCGCAGGCTGAGCTGGAATTCACTATGTAGTCTCAGGGTGGCCTCGAACTCACAGTGATCCTCCTACCTTGGCCTCCAAAGGAAAGCTTACCATAGGAAAATCCCACAGTGCTGGGATTAAAGGCGTGCACCACCACAGCTGGCTTCAGGATTCTTAAGAAAACGGGAAGTTTTGGGAAGGGAAGAGTTCTAGAAAAGTTCAGTACAGTTCAAGAAGAACACAAAGACTCGATTCTCTGCCGATTTCTGAAATTTCACAGTGACCACATGTGGCTTACAAAAGTCTCTCCCACCCAGACTTTCTCTGGTTTAAGCTTCCGGAGAGAAGACACTGCTCGGTTGAGTGACATTGAGCAAATGGATTAAAGCCATCCGATCCCGAGTTTCCGGTGTGCAGAGTGTTGGGATGAGGGCGGAGGGTGCAGTAGCTCAGGTCCCAGCCCACCTGGCACATGCTGGGCTCTCCTCGGTGCCCCCGTTGCAACTGATTGCTAACACACAATCAGTTATTACTATTTTTTTCTGGTTTAGGACTCACATTTTAGGCCTAAGCTCACTGGACTGTTCATTAAACCGACTGTGGCATCTAGATGGGGGTCACTTCTCTAGGAAAACTCAAGTTCCCCCTTTCCTCACCAGCAACTGATCCTCTCAGAAGCCTAAGCCCCAGAGAAGGGGGTCCTATTTGAAAGTGGCCAGTGACAAGGGAACACTTCTGTTGTTGACCATGGAGAAGGCTGCATTTAAGAAGACGGGTGACTTCAAAGTGGCAAACTGAGTTGATGAGTGTTCTAGGGCTCCCCCGCCACCCTTCACAAAACTTCCTGTTTTCTTAAGAATCCTGAAGGCAGCTGTGGTGGTGAACGCCTTTAGTCCCACCACCCTGGAGGCCGCGGTAGGAGGATCGCTGTGAGTTCGAGGCCAGCTTGTGAATTCCAGCTCAGCCTGGGCTAAAGTGAGACCCTGCCTCGAGGGTGGCATGGTTTCCAGTGTCCCCGGGGTGGTGGAGGGAAGGTGTGGTTCTGAACACGGCTGAGGAGGACTGGCTGAGCCGACGACCTCCTCCAGCCGGGCCCCCTTCCTCAGAGACTCCACGGAGCGGGGAAAGCCTGCTGTCATGACCGTGGCATCAAAGCACGCCCCTGTGCCGTGGGGGCTGTGCTCAGGAGGATGTGCAGGTGTTGGGGTGGAAGGGGGAAACAGCGCTGAGGGGGTGCAATTAGGATCCCAGGGGAAAGGGGGAGTCAGTCTTAGTTGCAGAGGTCAGAGGGAGACTTGGTTGTGACTGGAGCCAATGGAGTATGGAAACCACAGGGTATAAACTGCTCAGGACACTGAAGCTACCTTCCTCCCTTATCCCCCTCCTCCACACCTGCTGTAACATCATTCTTCGTGCTCGTCAAGACAAGAACCCTGGCAGGGAAGAAAGTCTGCGACATTAGGCCAAATATCTTGGCTTCTCAGGCCGTGTGCTCCCCGGTTCACCTAAGGCATGCGTCCTTCGGTGATGACGAACGTGGAAGATAGCCCAGGCCTTCTCCTCTGGGTAGGGAGGAGGATGCAGGACTTGACTGTAGGCACGGTGGACACAGGTTCCTTCCTTCCTGCAAATAGTTTGTGCCCTGATGCCGCCCTCTCCCTTGTCCTTGCTCATGGCTCTGTGACCTGGCTGGGTCTCAGAAGGACCAGGCCATGTCTGTCCCTTGCCTGCCCCTGCCTCCTGCCGCCCTAAGCCCAGCTGGAAGCCCAGGGCCACCTGGCTGTCCCTTGCTGCCCTCAGGAAGCCATTCGGAGCACTGAGACTCCACTCTATGCTGCTGATCTCTGTCTCTGATCACAGGAACCCTCCCCATGTCACAGTCTCCACTCATCCGATCCGTCAGGATCTCCCGCTGGTTCCACCTCTGAGCTCTACCTGGACACTGGACCACTTTCCACCTCCCAGCATCTCCCTGGTGGGGTACGGCAGGGCACCCCCCACCTCCTGCTTCTGCCCTCTGGACTTCAGAGATGGAGAGAAGGCTAGGCGAGGGGGCTGGATTAGAGGACTGGGGGCTCTGAACCCGGATGAGTCGCAGCCTATCCACTTTCTGCCATTGGGTCTCCACCTGCTGCTGACTTACAGTGAACCTGGGGTTACCCTTGACCTCTATCCCTGGGAGGCTCCTATCACTATAGAGGTTGTTTTCTTGTCCTTTTAAAGACAGAATTGTTTTTTTGGTCATTTGAGGTAGAGTTTTGCTCTAGCACAGGCTGACCTGGAATTCACTATGTAGTCTCAGGGTGACCTCGAACTCACGGCGGTCCTCCTACCTCTGCCTCCCGAGTGCTGGGATTAAAGGCGTGCGCCGCCATGCCCGGCTTTAAAGATGGAATTCTTATGTAGCTCAGATTGGCCTCTGACTCGCTATGCAGCTGATCCTGCTGCCTCCACCTTCTAAGTGCTGGCATTATAGGCATGTGCCACTATGCCCACAGGTTTTAACGCACTGACATTGGAGAAGAGAGGAAGTGCGCCCTGGGAGTCTCTGGGCAGCTCCCTCTCCCGGGCGACGAGTCCACTTGAGAGCTCAGGGCTCTTTTTTGACTCCATCTGTGCCAGGGCCAGCGTGCCACCCATGCCATCCCACCTGGACTTTGCTGTAAGCCACAAAAGACACCCACGTTTGAGGTGAGACACCGTCTTTCCTCACATCCCAGCCCGAGGAAGTCCCCACCCGGCTCTGCGTGACCCGCGGCGGCGCCGAGGGAGGTCACTCACCGAGACAGCTCCTCCAGTTTGGACTTGGCGTAGTCCAGGCTGTTGCGCTCCACGTGCTCATGCGGCGTGTGGGCCAGCAGCTCGTGCAGCGTCAGGATGTACCTGGGGATCTGCGGGCATCAGGGGACAGGGAGGGGCGGAGTCCGAGAGGCGGTGGTAGAGGGTAGAAAGACAGATGGGCAGGGGGCGGGAGGGGGAAGGACAGGGCAGGTGTGGCAGCATGAGAGAGGCACAGCAACAAGGGAATGGGACAGAAGGTGAGGCAGAGAGGCAAGAACGGTCCCTTGAGCCTGGCTCATTTCTCCAGCAGGCTGCACTTCTGACCTCAGATAAACCCGGGCCTGAGTGAGGGCTCTCCTACGGTCTGGGGTTCTGCTGTGGCTGGGGAGCCAGGAGGGAAGAGTCACCCATGGCTGGAACGGACAGGCACATGGGTGATGAACTCGCCCTCTACGCGCCAGGGTAGCTGATGTGAGCTAAGGGCAGTTTCCTCCAGGCTGTGCACCCAGCGTGGCCTGCCCGCCCTATCCGCGGCCCAGCCCGCTCCCTTCCAGGTCTCTGCGGTCACCTGGAACATGGGGTAGGTGAGGAAGGTCTCCAGGGTCCGCTCCTCGCAGTCGGGCTTGGCCTCGTAATGCTTCAGCAACTTGTCAAAGTCGCGGTTCTGCTTGCAGTGCGCCAGGATCTGCAGGCTGTACTGGTGGTTGCGGACGAACTCCTGGTAGATGTTGAGCATGGGCAGCAGGATGTCGAACAGGTCGGCTGCAGGGTGGGTGGCATCAGTGGGCCAGGGCACGCCGGGACCAGATGTCCCTCAAGCCCTTGGCCTACCAGTCCACCCAGAGAGACCTGGGCCAGGCTCAGAGAGAGAGCCGTCCTTGGGGACTCTGGTACCCCCATGCTCTACCACAGGCCCAGCAATGAGGCCACCTCTGAGTTAGAGGTCCAGGGGCACCAGTGACTTGGATGCTCAGAGAGGAGGTGGCGTACAGGTGGTGGGGAAGGGCCCATGTCCCCATCAGGACCCAGGTGCTCAATGCCCCAGTAACAGGAGGGCTGGTAGTCATGGTTTCCAGCCGAGTCCCTTGCCACGAGCCATCTGCAGTTGAAGAAAGTGGCATGAAGCAGGGCCTCTGACGTGAGAAACACAAAAGGAGTGTTTCTCCTGTGGCCTCGCTCTGGCCGCGGACCCTGTAGCTTCAGTGTAACCCCTCCCCTACAGGCAAACTGAGAGCGTGATAAGGACACAAAAGCCTCGGGCCTGGCGCAGGTGTGGGGGTGACGCAGGCTGCTGCTGAGCCTTCTGTTCTTGTGCGCTTTTTAACAAATATATTTTATTCATTTATGAGAGAGAGAGAGAGAGAGAGAGAGAGAATGGGCGCGCCAGGGCTTCCAGCCACTGCAAACGAACTCCAGATGCGTGCGCCACCTTGTACATCTGGCTTGCGTGGGTCCTGGGGAATCAAACCTGGGTCTTTAGGCTTCACAGCAAGCACCTTAACTGCTAAGCCATCTCCCCAGCCTTCCACTGAGCCTTCTGGAGTGCAATAAAGCCAGGGCCTCTGGCACTTTTAGGCCTTGGTTGTATTTCCTTTTTTTTTTTTCCCCCTGAGGTACTGTTTCACTCTCATATTTCCTTTTTAAAAAATGATTTATTATTTATTAATGAGAAAGAGAAAGAAGGAGGGAGAGAGAGAGAGAATGGGCACACCAGGGCCTCTAGCCACTGTAAACAAACTCCAGACACATGCGTCACCTTGTGCATCTGGCTTACATGGGTAATGGGGAATTGAACCTGGGTCCTTGGGCTTGGCAGGCAAGCACCTTAACCATTGAGCCATCTCTCCAGGCCTGTATTTACTTTGGGAAGCCAATCCCAAAGGAAAGACCCCCCCCCCCAACATGGAAACAGCTTTGTATAATGAGTGATCGTTTTCGAGGACAAGAATTTGGAATGACGCTCAGAGCCACGGATGAGAGCTGGGTGCTTGGAGGACGGTCACATTTTAGGGCACTGGAGCATCAGACTGGCATCAAAAACTTGACATGAGAAACTGGTTCTTCTAGAAGAAGTCTGTGAAGCTATGATGTAATAGTGTAACGTAGCAGTGTCATGCTAGGCAGGATGAAACGCTCTGCTACGATGTCGTGACAGTAAGACAGACTAGCTCAGTGTGTTTCAGTTGTAGAGAACGGGAAAGGAAACCCTTGAACCTCCACAACGGAATCACGGAAAAGAACTCTGAGAAGCAGCTGGTGTGCTTGTCTCTGGGGGCAGGTGACAATTTAAGTGTTTTCTACTTTTCTGGAGTTTTAGATGTTTCCAACCGGGCATGTATATGCATTCTTTTCTGCAAGGAAAAAAAAAAAAACTGCAAGTCTCTCTTTTCCCTTTTACAAACATGACTGTTGACAACTTGTCTTTCTCATCTGCCCCTCTGAGGGATTCTGTGGGGGCCGCACACAGAGGCTGTGGAGGGACAGAACGGCTCCCAGGCGGCGACTGGGGAGGGAACATGGTGGGGCACCCTGTGGGGCTGGCTACTCACCCAGGACTAGCGTGGGCCAGCTGGAGATGCGTGCCTTCAGGCCTTGGTAAAAAATCTGATGCAGGAACATGATGGTCTCACTGGAAGAGAAAAAGCAGAGGGGGGGGGGGGCTGCAGCCGGAGGCTTTCCGCTGCTGCTCCGAGGGCCCTTGCGAGCCCCGCAGGGCCATGTGAAAAGGGTCACATTATTAAGCACCCCAAGACGGGGGCAGTCAAACAACAAGCGCTTGCTTGCACGTGGGTTGGGAGCCCATGAAGTGGAGGAAGGGGGAGCTGCTATGGCCTGCTGTGCTCCCCCAAACCCATACCTGCGGGGCTTCCTGAGATGTCTGAAGGGGCCCAGGGCTCTGGGGAACACAGACTAAAGTCACTGTTGATGTGAGAAGAACGGGCTTGGGATCTACACACACTGAAGTACAAATCTAACTTATGCTGTGTCCTTGCGCGAGATCTCTAGCGTCTCTGAAGCCCAAGTTTTTCTGTGTCAACTAGGAAGGATGTATGAGAAAACTACAAGTGATGGGACTGTGCAGGTGTCTGGGGGCATAGTGGGTGCCAAGTAGAGGCTAGTTCCACACTGTCCCCGTAATTTAAGTCACATGGTCAAAAGACCCAGAATTCCACTATGTAACACACCCTGGGAACATGTCATTGGCAGCCTAGCCCAGCTGGGAAATGGCCCACTGGATGCTCCTCAGCTGACAAATTGGTCTTGGTTCTCCCTACCTCCTTCCTTGCCCAGCGGGCCCCAGAGAACAGCCCAAGGCCCATGTCTCAGGACAAGCTGAAGCTAGGGGACAGTGGCTGTTGCCACCTGAGAACATCTGATCTCTGTTCAGGGCTGCCTGCTTAACTCCCACTAGATCTGGAGGTTTCCCCAACATGTTGGGGGTCCTCGAAGCACCCTCGCATTTATGGATAAGGAAGCTGAGAATCTGAGAGATAAAGAGGGGCCCCTGGGCATCAAAGGCAGCCCTGGGCCCCTAGGCCTGTCTTTTTCCCTTTCTGGAATGGTCTCATTTTTCTTTGGCCCTTTCTCTAGGTCCTTCCCTCTGTTCCTTCCCTCCTTCCTCTGTGCTGTGCAACATGGATGTTTCCCATGGTGGGGAGAAGGGAAAGAGAGAGAGAGATGGTGGGAGGAAGGGAGGGAGGGAGAAAGAGATACAAATGGGAGAGAGAGAGAAAGAAAGAAAGACAGATAGAGAGCCAAAACAACATCTTCAGGCCAAAGCCGGCAACTGTAGTAAATTCCATGGGGATACAGAAGGAAAAGAAAACATATAAAAAGCCAAGTCCAGCAAAACCTGAAGAACATCTAAGTAGAGAAAACTTTCTGAGTGAGGATCTTGTTACTATGGTGACTTGTTGGCCATCGTCAAAGCCTGGAAGAAACCAACCCTCTGGGCGCGGCAGCTCAGTTATGACTGGGCAGGGCTGGTTTCTGTCTCTGGTCTGCTGGCCTCCAAGCCAGTCTGTTGATAGGACACACACGTGCCAATTTTAAGACCTTTGGTTTTCCACATGAGAAGACCCCTCATACCAGGAGATCAACTGAAGGGAGTATCTGGAATTCCTTTGCATGGCTAGAGGCCCTGACATACCTCTCCTCTCTCTATTTGCCTCTTTCTCTTCCTCAAGTAAATAAATAAAATGCTTTAAAAGAAGGATATTTCCATTAGATTGTAGTGGATTAAGTGTGCAATAGTATGGTATCTTAAATGTGTTCACATCCTAACTGTAAACTATTTCCTTGCCAAAAGATGCTAATGTCCACCTGGGCCTTCAGTGAATGAACTTTTATTTATTTATTTATTTTATTTTACTCATTTAAAAAATTATTTAATTAATTAATTTATTTGAGAGTGAGAGAGGAGAGAGAGACAGAATGGGCACTTCAGGGCCTTCAGCCACTGCAAACCAACTCCAGACGCATGTGCCCCCTTGTGCATCTGTGTTACATGGGTCCTGGGTAATTGAATTGGAGTCTTTTGGCTTTGCAAGCAAATGCCTTAACCACTAAACCATTTCTGCAGCCCTTATTTTACTTATTTACTAGAAAGAGAGAGAGAGAGAGAGAGAGAATGGGCGCGCCAGGGCCTCTATCCATTGCAAACGAACTCCACATGCATGCGCCACCTTGAGCATCTGGCTTATGTGGGACCTGGAGAATCAGATTTGGATCCTTAGGCTTCGCAGGCAAGCGCCTTAACTGCTAAGCCATCTTTCCAGGCCATGAATAAACTTGTTCTTATTGTTTTTATATATATTTTTTTATTGGGTATGTGTGTGTATGTGTGTGTGAGAGAGGGAGGGAGAGAATGGGCGTGTCAAGGCCTCTAGCCACTGCAAATGAATTCCAGAAGCATGTGCCATCATGTACATCTGGCTTATGTAGTCACTGGGGAATTGAACCTGTGTCCTTAGGCTTCACAGGCAAGTGCCTTAACTACTAAGCCATTTCTCCAGTCCTGGATGAAATTAAAGAAAATTTTATTTGCGTGTGTGCGTGCATGTGGAGTTCACAGGGTCACTTCCTGGTTGTTCCTTGCCTGTCCACCTCGTCTGAGGTAAGGATTTTCCCTCTGGTTCTCAGTCTGCTGTACCATGCTGCACTCGTCATGAGCTTCCCAGAATTCCCGTCTTGTCTGTCTCCCATCTTGCATCAGCGTCTGTGCCAGTGTGCTGGGGTTACATAAGCTTCCCATGGCTTCTGGCTTTTCACACGGGGCCTGGGGCTTGAAGTCGGGTACGCCAGCTTGAGCTGCAAGTGCTTCATCTACTGAGCCACTCCCCAGATCCTGAATGATCTTTTGATGATGGAGGGTCTTGCCTGGACATTCATGGGTGGCTGTTGAAGGTTGGGGTGACTGTGGTGACTTCTTCTTATCACTATTTTGGTTTTTCGAGGTAGGGGCTCACTCTGGGCCAGGCTGACTTGAAATTCACTATGTAGTTTCAGGCTGGCCTCGAACTCACAGCGATCGTCCTACCTCTGCCTCCTGAGTGCTGGGATTAAAGGCATGTGCCACCACGCCCGGCAGGCTGTGGTCACCATAGTCTTAAAACAGTAAGACAACAATGAAGTTTAACAGATCCGCTCACTGACATTTCCTTTCTCCATAACACGCAATGTGGTTTCATAGCATTTTACCCACAACAGAACTTCTTTCACAGTCCCCCTAATCTTGCCATTGCTTAATGGCCAGGGTTATGCAGCATCCGGAATCCATTGTTATTTTGATGATGCTCTGGAGGCGGATGCCACTTCTGGAAGTTACTGTCTTTGCTCATCCTTAAGAAGCAACTGCTCATCTTCATCCTGAGGTTCAGCACTTGTGTCCCGTCCTCAGGCTCGGCCTCGAATCCTAGTTTGCTGCTCTTTCCACCAAGCCCACCTCTGTGGAAGCCTTGAGTCCCTCAAAGTCACCTATGAAGAGTTGGAACCAACTTCCTTTGAACTCCTATTAAAGCTAGCATCTTTAAAAAATATTTACATTTATATATTCTATATATGTGTGTGTGTGTGTGAGAGAGAGAGAGAGAGAGACAGAGAGAGAGAGAGAGAGAGAGAGAATGGGTGCACAAGGACCTCCTACCACTGCAAACAGTAAGACACAGATGCCACTTTGTGCATCATCTGGCTTTACATGGCTGCTAGGGAATCCAACCTAGGCCAGAAGACTTTGCAAGTAAGCACATTTAGCCACTGAGCCCTTTTCCCAGCCCCACAAATTTGTTCTTTCTTGAATCTAGAATGGTGACTGCTTTCCAGCAGGATCTTGAATTTACTTTGCCCAGATCAATCAGAGCGCTCTCTACCTGAGGCTGCCTTACCACATATATATATCTTTTATTTATTTATTTATTTATTTAGAGAGAATTGGCATGCCAGGGTCTCAGCCACTGCAATAGAACTCCAGACACTTGCACCACCTAGTGGGCATGTGATACCTTGCACTTGCTTCACCTTTGTGTTGTTGTTGTTGTTTGTTTGTTTTTTTATTCGAGATAGGGTCTCACTCTAGCCCAGGCTGACCTGGAATATTCACTCTGTAGTCTCAGGCTGGCCTTGTATCACAGTGACCCACCTACCTCTGCCTCCCGAGTGTGCCACCACACCGGGCTATAATCCCATTTTCAAAGATCAGTGAGGAAGATGTATTAACCACTGAAGAGCCTGAAAGCATCTTGCCCCAAACTTGTAGCCAGTTTGTGAATGTAGAATAAACATTCTTTTTTTTTGTTGTTGTTGTTGGTGTTGGTTTTTCGAGGTAGGGTCTCACTCTAGCTCAGGCTGACCTGGAATTCACTATGTAGTCTCATGGTGGCCTCGAACTCATGGTGATCCTCCTACCTCTGCCTCCTAAGTGCTAAGCCATCTCTCCAGCCCTTGTTCCAATTTTATATTGGTATATCTCACGGGTTAGGGAGGCTGGAGGAGAGGGAGAGAGACAGGACACTAATGGCCAGTTGGTGGAACAGTGTGAACACATACGACAGTTATCACACACCAAGTGAACCATATGTTATGGATAGAATTCATGGCACCTCAAACAATTAGAGTCATGCCAAAGATCAGTGGTCATAACGTAACAAATATGTCAGCACAATATAACAAAGTTTGAAACACTGCAAGAATTACCCAAATGCGACACAAAGACACAAAGGAAGATGAATTTCTCTTAATTTTTCTCCATGCAAGTCTGTCAAAACCCTGTCTTTGTGAAAAATGCCACATTTTCAGTGCCGTGAAATAAAGTCTGCTTGATGTGGATGAAGACTCTGTTTTCAAAGTGTGAACTCTGAGAATTTCACCTGTAATATCACGACTTAGAAATCACCACTGTTTCCCACCCAATCACCAATCATTGAGCTCATCTTGACTTGACTTGCTTTAAAAAAACTGGGGTCTGGGGCTAGAGAGATGGCTTAGTGGTTAAGTGCTTGCCTGTGAAGCCTAAGGACCCTGGTTCAAGGCTCGATTCCCTGGACCCACGTTAGCCAGATGCACAAGGGGGCGCATGCATCTGGAGTTTGTTTGCAGTGGCTGGAGGCCCTGGAGCGCCCATTCTCTCTCTCTTTCTCTCTCCGTCTGTTGCTCTCAAATAAATAAATAAAAATGAACAAAAAAATTTAAAAATGTGATTTCCCTTTTTTAGTGTGAGCCAACTGTCCAATTCAAATTTGTGGGTGGCTTACAAAATTCTGAGGGAGGAAAGGGGGAGCAAAGGAGGGAAGGAGAGAGAGAGAGAGAGAGAGAGAGAGGGAGAGAGGGAGAGGCTGCATACATTACACTAATAGGAAAACCAGATAGACCCATCAAGAAAAGAAAACTAAAAACTATAGACCAATGTCCCTGATGAACATAGATACCAAGTTCTCAATAAAATACTTGCAAATCTAATTCAAGGGCACTTAAGAAATATCATCCACCTTGATCAAGTAGGACTTATTCCAAGGATACAGGGATGGTTTAACACATGGAAACCAATAAACATAACACATCCCATAGACTCAAGGACAGAAACCATATAATCATCTCAATGCATGCAAATATGCTTTTTTTTTTTTAAAATCCAATTTTGGTAAGAAGAATGGGAAATCTTTCCATTTTTTTCAGTTCCATGTCAGTTTAAGTAGGAATGATTGATTCATTTAAAGTGCTGATTTTTATTGTGCCTCTCTAAGGAGAATGTATTGTGCAGCTTTCTTAAATGCATATGACCCTGTAAGGTGGAAAGCTATGAAAACCTGCAGATCTTTGCCAACTCGTGGCCAGGAGATGGAGCCAATACTGACCTACTGCATCTCATTCTTGCAATGATAAAGACAGAAATCAGGCAGTGGGGTACACAGTGTTCACAGCCCATTCTGCCAGATGTTGGTGAACAGTGACTCCAGTGACTCATGGGCCAAATATCTTCTGTCTTATCTGGCCGGTGAGCTTAGAATTCTTTTTTTTGAATCAGGATCTCATTCTAGCTCAGACGGACCTAGAACTCACCCTGTAGCGCAGGCTGGCCTTGAACCCATGGTGCTCCTTCGATGTCAGCCTCCCAAGTACTGGGATTAAAGGTGTGCCCCCCTCATGCCAGGCTTAGAATGATTTTTACTTTTCTTGGGGGGGGGGGTTCGAGGTAGGGTTTCACACTAGCCCACGCTGACCTGGAATTCACTATGTAGTCTCAGGGTGTGGCCTCGAACTCAAGGTGATCCTCCTACCTCTGCCTCCCGAGTGCTGGGATTAAAGGCATGCGCCACCATGACTGGCTGACTTTTTACATTTTTGTTATTTTGAAATAGATAGTTCTCACTATGTAGAACTCAATATATAGCTCAGGCTGGCCTTGTACTCTCAATCCATGTGACTTTTTTTTTTTTTTTTTGGAGGTACAGTCTTGCTCTAGCCCAGGCTGACCTGGAATTCACTATGTAGTCTCAGGGTGGCCTCGAACTCAAGGTGATCCTCCTACCTCTGCCTCCCGAGTGCTGGGATTAAAGGCGTGCGCCACCATGCCCGGCTCAATCCTGCTTTTGCTTCCCAACCACTAGCATTATAGGTGTGTGCCACCACATCAAGGTGAGTTTTACATTCGAAATGGTTAGAAAACACTCAAAAGAATATTTTGTGATGTGTGGAAATTATATGAAAATCACATTTTCATGTGTATTCATAAAATTTTATTGGCCTAAAGCCACGTCCGTGTGTTTACGGCTCATCTATTACTGCTTAGTTACCATAGGGACCGCAAAGCCCACAGAGTCTAAAGTATCTTATTTTTATTTTGGGGTCTAAATAGTGGATTTCATCATGATTTCTTTAATGTGTGTGTGTGTGTGTGTGTGATGTGATGTGGTGTGTGGGATGTGTGTATGCATGTGTGTGTGTGGGCGTGTGTGCACAGATGCATGTGCCTCACGTGTACGCATGAGGTCAGAGAAGAATGTCTGATGTCCTTCTCTTATTGCTCATCTGTGCATTTCATCGAGGTGGGGGTCTCTTCCTCAACTTGGAACAGAGTATAGACCTCCCGACACTGGGCAGGAAGGAGTAGCTCTTACAACAGGGCACCACCAGCGGTTGGTTCTCAGCACTCAGTACCGGGCATGGTTTTTATCAATGGGAACCAGCTTGAATCTGTTAAGTGGACTGTCTTGGCCACTCCAAGCCTGCTGCAGATGTTTAGTTCGAGGATCTTTTCTCAGTATGAGCAGCACTCAATTAACGCCCTCCATAATGCTGCCAGCCTGCAGAGAGGCTGACCTCTTCCCCTGGATGCTTTTAATGAGCTCTAGTGAATTAAATCACCCAATTGGCACTAGGCTTCTAACATGGCTGTCCATTTCCACCCCGAAGCGAGCAAGTTGGGCAGGACTGTGCTTTCGGGTAGGTCAGCAGTGGCCTGGGCTGGTTCGTGTCGCCCAGACTTCCGCTGCATGGTGAGGATATTAGGTAGACAGGTGCAGGCTCCGGAACACATCTGCAAAGCACTTCCGGCAGGAGGGGGCGGGGTTTACACACGGGGAGGGCTCTTTAATAGAGAGGACATCTGCAGACTTGTGATGTGACCTACACTCATCAGAAGGGGGTCAGGAGAGGAGCCTGGCTTACCGTTTCACAAGTGTCCAGGAAGCTTTAACACAAAAGCTTAGGTGACATCCCAGCCCATGCTCTGGCTGTGTGTCTCTAAGCAACCCCCAGCATCTCCCTGAGTCCTGGGTCATCTCTGAGGATCAGGCAGCACATGGGCTGAGCGCTGGCAGGGAGCCTGGCACAAGCAGGTCCCACACAGCACTACCCTGGTGTGGAAGTGTCCACAATGTTCCATCTCGCAGAGCGCTGGGTGGGGTGTCCCGAGGGGGTGGGAAATAACTCCCGTTGTTCTTTATACACACAAGAAACATCGAGCTCAAGACACAGAAGACTGCTGTCCCAGTGTGGCCACCTGCCCAGGAAGGTGACTGTCACATAGGCATTTGTTCTTGATTGAGAAGGGGGAGTGGAGAGTGGGGAGAAGCCACCACATCGAACTTGCATGCGCTGATGGGATCATGGGTCTTTCTACTTAATAGAAAATGCTCTAAGAACCTGTATCTGTAGTGAATGTGTAAAGGTTATTTTGTGGTGTGTGTGCGCGTGTGTATGTGTGTGACTGCAGGTACGTACATGTCAGGACACACTTGTGGAGGTCAGAGGACAACTTTCAGCTCTTAGTCTTGCCTTCTACGTCGTCTCAGTCAGGGTCTGTGAGTTTCTGTTGTATTCTCCAGTCTCCACCTTGTTTCTTACATGATAGCACCCGCTACAGCATGCGGCTTTTACACGGGCTCTGGGGATCTGAACTCAGGTACTCATGCTTACTCGGCAAGTACTTTATCCACTGAGACATTCCTCCACTTCCACCACTAACAACTATTCACAGTGGCAAAGCTGACAGTTTGCAATAACAGCTTAATACATTCCTACAGTATTAGGTATCATAAGTCATCTAGAAGTGATTTAAATTCTTTGGGAGGATGTGTGTGGGCTATATGCAAATACTAGTGACTTCTACATTTTACATACGGGGCAGATTTTGCTATCTGAAGGGTTCTAGAACCAGTGCTTTGTGGTTACTGAGGGACAGCTTAGAATACAGTACATAACAGTGGTTAATTTTCAATGCTGAACCTGCCTTGTATTCCTTAAATAAATCCTGTTTAGGGCTGGAGAGATTGCTTAGTGGTTAAGCGCTTGCCTGTGAAGCCTAAGGACCCTGGTTCGAGGCGCGATTCCCCAGGACCCATGTAAGCCAGATGCACAAGGTGGCGCTTGCATCTGGAGTTCATCTGCAGTGGCTAGAGGCCCTGGCACGCCCATTTTCTCTCTCTATCTGCCTCTTTCTCTCTCTGTCACTCTCAAATAAATGAAAAATAAACAAAAAAAAATCCTGTTTAGTATAGATGTGTTACCCTCTTTACACATTGCTCTATTCGATTTGATAATATTTTGCATCTATTTTCATGAGAGATACTTGTCTGTAGTTTTCTCCTGATGTCTTTTGGCCTGGTTTTCATATGAGAGTAATACTGGCTTTATAACTGGAAAGTTCCCAGCATGTTAGATTTCAAGTTTATTCCTCACAGGCAGTGTTGTGAGTACTTGGTCTCTGTGTTAAATGCTTTATGTGTCATGCGTGGTGGCTCATGCCTTTAATCCCAGCATTCTGGAGGCTGAGGTAGGAGGATCACTATGGGTTCGAGGCCAGCCCAAGACTACATAGTGAATTCCAGGTCATCCTCGGCTACAGTGAGACCCTACCTCGAAAAACAGCAACAACAACAACAAAATGCTTTATATAATCAACCTTTCTCTCTTTCTCTGTCCCCTTCCACACACATAGAATCTCACTATGATGTAGTCCAGCTAGCCTTGAGCTCAAGATCCCGTCTCAGCCTTAAATGGCGAGATTACAGGTGGGCATCAGCATGCCTAGCCTATAGCTTACACACTCAGTCATCCAGAGATTTCAGGTTAATAGAATTCTAACAGAGGTCAAGCATGGTACTGTAACAAAATCGTGGAAAGATAACACATTATCTTTTACTGATAACGGTAGTCAGCTACTGACAGTTTGTAACAATAGCTTACTATACCAGAAAAGTACAAAGAGCATGGAGCTTCCTGAAGAACTTCTCCAGCAAGGGGTGCCCTCTTTGACACGGCGGCCTTCACTCATCTCAGACCTCAGTTTCCTTGTAGTCGGCGCCCCGCAACATCACCAGTGTCTACCAGCTTGTTAGAAATGCAGATCTTGGGCTGGAGAAATGGCTTAGCGGTTAAGCACTTGCCTGTGAAGCCTAAGGACCCCGGTTCGAGGCTGGATTGCCCAGGACCCATGTTAGCCAGATGCACAAGGGGCCGCACGTGTCTGGAGTTCGTTTGCAGTGGCTGGAAGCCCTGGCGTGCCCATTCTCTCTCTCTCTCTCTCTGCCTCTTTCTCTCTGTCTGTCGCTCTCAAGTAAATAAATTAAAAAAAAATAAATGCAGATCTCTGGGTTGCACCTGGACAGAAGGGCTTATGTTTGGGCATCTGCCAACCCAGCTGAGCTGTCCAGGAAGGAACACATTTCTTGACATTTCTTTCTCCCCCCCAGCAAATTCCAGGTCACTGAGTCTATAAAGATCCAACAGGGACTTTCTGAGAGTAATATGTTAGGACTTCAGATAAAGAGAATATTCATTTTCCTTGCTTAGTAAGTGCACAAAAGCATTTATTTCATGTTCCAGAAATGGATTTGGGGCTGAGGAGATGACTCAGAGGTTAAAAATGCTTTCTTGGGCTGGACAGATGACTTAGAGTTAAGGTGCTTGCTTGCAAAGCCAAAGGACCCAGGTTCCATTCTCCAGGATCCACGTAAGCTAGATGCACAAGGTGGCTCATGCGTCTGGAGTTTGTTTGCAGTGGCTGGAGGTCCTGGCGCGCCCTTTTCTCTCTCTCTGCCTCCTTCTCTCTCAAATAAATAAATAAAGTAGAATATATATATAATATTAAAATATTTTTTAAAAGTGCATTCTTGTAAGCCTGCCAACCTGAGTTTGATCCTCCCCAGCACCCGCAGAAATCCCCATGCAAAGTGTGCACATTCCTGTGATCCCCACGCACCTATGGCAACGGGAAGCAGAGTCAGGAGAATCTAGAAGCTTGTGGGACAGTTAGGCTGCAGAGACCTTGTCTCAAAAGAAGGAGGAAGGAGAGGACAGACACCTTGAGGTTTCCTCAGGCCTCCACAAGTGCACCGTGGGCCACGTGCACGCGCGCGTGCATACACACACACACACACACAGCATGTATTCAATACTTTAAGTGTAGCGACAAGGACGGAACCCAGAGCCTTACACCCGCTAGGCCAGTGCACTAGTGACTACAGCTCAGCTCTTCCACATGTACACTCATAAGTAATCGTCCCAGGCTCAGTGATCTGGATTCTAGAAGGTCTCATGAGGCCAGAAGCTGTTTTCTTCCTCCTGCCTGTCCTCCATTCTGGAGCCTCATTCACACCAGTGATGTCAGCCCTGCTTCATCACAGCGACTTTTGGTCTCTTAAGTAAGACCCACATCTTACTGCCTCTCCTATCACCCTAGAGTGTCCTGCAGGCTTCCCAAACTTGCCATCCCCCCCCCACCCCCTGCACCTGGCAGAAAAAGGCAAAAGAGGTAGGTGCACAGAAAATGTCCCGGGTATCCGTGTAGAGTGTCTGGATGAAAGGCGGGTTGGGAATAGAGAAATGACTGAGCTTTTCAACGGAATGCAGCCGAGAGCCTGGGGAGATGGCTCAGTGTTTCCCGGTGCTTGCTCGCAAGCCTGCCAATCTAAGTGTAATACCCCAGCATCCACTGAAGGCCAGATACAAAGTGGGTACGTCTGTAATCCCAACTCACCTAGAGCACTGGCAGGCAGAGCTAGGAGAAATCTGGAAGCTTTGGCCTATTTAGCAGCCAAACACCAAATAACAAGGGGACCAACACACCAAGGTTGTCCTCGGACCTCCACATGCAACCCGGGGCATGTGCATTTCCATACATAAACACACATGCACACACACACACACCAAGAAATGCAGCTGAATGAACAGCTGGCAGCACATAGTGATTCACCTTAATTCTTTGATGAGAGCCATTTGTAAACAACACTCGATTTCCCTGTTTTCATTTTTCGTTGCTATTATCTAGTTTGCATGATTTTTATCACCCACCAAAAAGCTCATTCAAAATCATTTCCTGGGAAAGTTCTGTGAAAAAGGTTGATAAAGACGAGCTGAGCTGTCAGTCAGCCTATGTTTCTCAAAGGCTGCAAACCCTACATGAATGCCCAGATCTCCCACCTGGGAAGTGAGTCGCTTTCATTGAGCGTGGAGTTGCAAGGATCAGTAGCAGACCAGCTCGAATCTGAACCGGACCTCCAGGTCATGGGATGGAATCTGGATGGTGTGAAACGCATTTTAATCTAACTTTTTGTAGCTGGATTTAGTCTATGGTTTGTTCCTGTGGGAGTTCGGAGCCCAACGTGATGGTGTCAAAAGGTGGTGGGGCCCATGAGAGGTGCAGCCTAGTGGGAGGTGACTGGTCATAGGTACCCTCAGGAAGGGGTTTATGCTGGCTTCATCCGGGATAGCTTTCATGGGAATAGGTCAATGCCCAAGAGAGATGGGCTGTCACGAGTTCTTCCGGATGCTCCTTGCTCTCTTGTTCACCATGTGACACCTCTCCCTCACACGCTTGTGTCCACGTGAGGATGAGGCCATCACCACCAGGATGCCCAGAAGCCAATAATGTTGCTGTACTCTTAGAGCTCTAAAATACTAGCAAAAGTAAGTTTGTACATTTGATTTTTGTGTGTGCATGCGCAGTGCTGGGGATAGAACTAAGGATTTCCTACATGCCGGGCAAATACTCTACATTTGAACTACATCTCCAAGTTTTTTTTTTTTTTTTTTTTTTTTTTGTTGTTTTGTTTTGTTTTTTGAGGTAGGGTCTCACTCTAGCCCAGGCTGACCTGGAATTCACTATGTAGTCTCAGGGTGGCCTTGAACTCACAGGGATCCTCCCAAGTGCTGGCTGGGATTAAAGGCGTGCGTCACCACGCCTAGCAGAAAGAGAGAGAATGGATGCACCAGGGCCTCTAGCCACTGCAACAGAACTCCAAATGCATGCACCACTTTGTGCGTCTGGCTTTACGTGGGTACTGGGGAATCGAACTCCAGTCATTAGGATTTGTAAGCAAGTATCTTAATCACTGAGCCATTCCTCCAGCCCACCCAGTTTTTTCTTTTTTTTTATGTTTTTAAAAAGTATTTTTACTTATTTCCAAGCAGAGAGAGACAGGGAGAGAATGAGCACTCCAGGGCCTGTAGCCAGATGCATGTGCCACTTTGTGCATCTGGCTCTACTGGGTACTGGGGAATTGAACCAGGACCGTTAGACTTTGCAAGCAAGTACCTTAACCACTGAGCAATCTCTTCAGCCTCCCCTCCTCCCTTTTTTTTTTTTTAATAAATCACTTAGTCTTGGGCCACTCCCTTTGTACCTGACTGCATCTTGTGAGACACAGACGTGGGCTTGTGTCAGAGTTGAGGTCAACATCCGGCGGCCAATCCTTTCCCGTCTTACCTTTGCTGACCCTCTGGGGGCGCTCACCTGTTCAGGAAGATGCTGCTGACGTCATCGTGCGTGATGGGCGGCTTCTTGGAGCTGGCAGCCATGCGCAGTGGGCGCAGGAAGTTGTTGACAAGGATGTGCAGCTGCTGCACGTACTCGGCCTCGGCCTCCAGCATGCTGAACACCACTTGGTTCCTCTTGCGCATGCTGTCGGCGTGGGGTGACCGGATGTAGTCCTGGATGATGGTCTTCCACTTCCGCCGGCACAGCCAGCCCCGCAGGAAGCTCTGCACCTGGCGGACGACCGGCAGGAGAGGCGCCTGTTAGTCACCCTGGTCTTTGTAGATCGTCAGCACCCCAAAGGGCAAGGACCCCAGGGTTTGTTATCTAAGCTGCTGGGCCTGGCTTGGATGTCTGAATGGTGCTGAGCATGTCATTTGATTCCTCTGAGACCATTTTTCCATTTGCAAACAAACAAATAAAACGGGGTTAAGGGCCATGAATTGCTGGATTCTGTGTGAACCACTGACTGGGCCAGCATCTCTGGGGACCTTGTTAGAAATGTGGGTTCTTGTCTACGGCCGTACCACCCTGAACGCGCCCGATCTGGTGTGATCTCGGAAGCCAAGCAGGGTCGGGCCTGGTTAGCACTTGGATGGGAGAAATGTGGGTTCTCAGGCCATGCCCAGACCTTTGCATTTCAACAAGATTCCCTGGGCTGCTTTTAGAAGCACTCAGGAAAAGAAGAAAATTGGACCCCCAAGTCTCCATATAGGATGGGGCTTGAGGAAAAGTGGCCGCAGGCTGTGCCCAGCGTGGTCGCATCTTGTCTAATGACTCTTCTGAAAGCCCAGAGGTTTCAATTAAAGCTTGTCTGGAGAGGGTAATTATCAAATTGAACATAACATAGCAAATCTGTTGTCTCACGCTCATCAGCCGCTTCTGAGCTCCAGTGCCAGCCAGCGGCCTCTTCTGAATCAGTGGGGGTCGCCAGAGCCCCTCACCCATTCCCTACCAGAGCTGTTCTAAGCTGCACACATTTCTGTTGAGGGTCACCTAACTCTTGCATTCTTGGAACCCACTGAGCTGTGTGTAAGCTCTTGATCAGCACAGGGTGAGTTCAGTCAGAATAGGGAAATCTTTACTGAAGGGTGCGGGCCATGGACAAGTACGGACCTGCCTCCAAGTCCAGGAAGGACTTTGTGGAAGAGGGGGGCTGTTGAGCCTCAGGATGGGAGTATGTGTGTGTGTGTGTGGGGGGGGGTGCATTTTAACCAGCTCCTAACAAGCACCGTGGCCAGAAAGGCTGCTAAGTGGAGGCATGGGCTGAGAAACCCACGGGCCACAGCAGAGAAGGCCAGCCAGATGTCCCGGTCTTGAGTAGGGCATGGCTTAGGACTGGTGTAGGCCCGGCAAGCCCAGCAGATGCATGTGACTGGCATGGTGGGAATGTGATGAGGTAGTGTCTCCTCTGACACTGCTACACCATGACTAGGAAGTGACCCGAGGCCAGTAGCCCTTCTGCTTTTCCAGCGACAGAGGGCTTAGGCTTGGGAACTTGTGCCCAGAGCTTGAATGTTCGCCTGCACTCATGTCAGTTTGGGCAAAGTACTTGGCCTCTCTGTGTCTCAGCCTCCCCAGATGTGAAGTGGCGATGATGACGAAATCTCAGAGGGCTTTTAGTAAGGACTGACTGAATCTGCATCAAACCCCCCAGAATAGCATCTGGCACGTAGAAAGTGGCTAATGAATGCTAGCAATTTCTATTTTTGAGAAAGCAGAAATCCAGACTTTTGTGTGAAGTGTTTAGCTTTTAAAGCGCTAGCAACAAACATAAAGAAGAGGAAGAAGAAGAAAAAGAAAAAGAAGAAGAAAAAAAGGACCTCAAAGCACACACATGCTGTAAGGCTGAACTTGGCTTATGGACACATTCGTAGCTTGTTGTCTATACACACGGGTTCCTCCTGCACCCTCGGTGATGATCTTCTGGTTTCATTTGCCATCGTTGGGGTGAGCCAGCTCGCTGCCTTGAGCCTGGCAAGCTGCAAACGTACCCAGGCTCCTTCCTTGCTGGTATTGTGGCACCACAGTGATAGCCCACGGGGTGATCACTACACTGGCCACTGCGCAGAGAGACCTGCGGAGCCTCCTGAGATGTCCGCCCCTTGGGAGCTCTAGTAGGGCCAGAGCAGCAGGCCGTCTGTGGGATCTTAGGAAGGTCAGCTCCCTGCTGACTCGGCCAGGGAGTGGGCAGCTGTGAGAGGCAGTGTGCGCATGACAGTAGGAGACAGGCAAGGATCTGATGGTAGGAAGGTGTCTGGGACTTTGGTGGGGCTGCAAAGAAGGAAGCTTTCAGTGGTCTGGCTCCGGCCCCTCCTTCCTCAAACGGAATCATTTTGTTCTCTCTGAAATGGGCTAGAATACCCTTGCTCACAGGGACAACCAAAGGGAGTGTCACCTAGAGGCCAGGGGAAGCTGGTTCTGTGGTGAGTGGGCGGGTCAGTGACATGTCATGGGGACACCATGTGGTACGGACCTTTTTAATCTTCTTGATGTCACTGTCCTCGTCACTGGGCGTGGCTGTCTGGGTGGACTGGATGCGCTCATTGTCCTTGAGCAGGGACGCGATCTACGACAGAGACGCAGGTCAGCAGTGGACTGGAGGCGCCCCCAGCAGCCACCTGGCAGCAATGGAGTCCCGTCCCTTCTCCAAGTGCCCGTGCTGTTGTGGGCTAGGGCCCTGTGTTGTGTGTCTAAGCCATGGACCCACGCAGGCCCTGGTCATCTGCAAGACCGTGGGCTGTACTAGGACCCGTCTGCCTCAGCTCAAGGAATCAGAGTGACCTGGGACAAACCCTTCCACCTATGGTCCAAACCTGTGATTCTCCTACGTGCTCCCCAAAGCATGGGTCCCTTTATTTTTGCTTGTGTGTGTGTGTGTGTATGTGTGTGTGTGTGGTACAATATATGTGTGGTGGTTTGAATGTAAAATGTGCTCCGTAGCCTCATGTGTTTGAAGACTTAATCCTCAGTTGGTGGTGGTGTTTGGCAAGGCTGTGGGGCCTGGCTGGAGGCAGTGTGTAGGTGGGGGCTGGGCCTAGGGGTGTTGCGGACCTGTTCCACTTGCTGCACTCAGCTCGCCCTTGGTCCCCCGCCCCCTCCCCCAGCAGATGTGAAGATGTTATGCCAGCTGTTTGGTCTTGTCGTACTTTCCTTGATGTGATGAAACTTCCCCTTGAAACTTTAAGCTGGGAAGAACCTCACATAGGCTGCTTCTGGTCAGGCGTTTGCGCCCAAGCAAAGAGAAAGTAACGGCTCCGATATGAGACAGAGACCTTCCCACGGGAGTCAGACTTAAGCGCACAGTCAGTCAGCAGCTCTCACTGCCAGCCACCTCTGGAGCCTGTCGTCCTCCCACACTGCGGTTCTGAACCCACTGAACAGTAAGTTCTCACTCTCTCCTCTGGCCCCTGGCAGCTACCATTCTCCTCTCCTTGCCTGTGAACCTTGTACCAGGAACCTCGCTGTGGTGGTTTGAATGTGGATGTATTGCCCGCCCCCAATAGACTCAGCAGTGTTATTTATTAAGCTTGTAACTTGGCTGGAGGAGGTGTCACTGGAAGGGGGGGGTGGACCTGAATTCCAGCCCTAAGGTATATTTGGGGGCAGATCTGATTTCTAGCCCAAAGGTATGGGAGAAGAGTTGAGTCTGCGCTTGCTGCTTTTTGGTGTTTGCTGGGGGCCATGAGTTTTTTTTTTCCCCCCTGCTTGGATATATGAAAGGAAGCAGCTTCCGCCAGGGATGGAAGTTCCCTTGATCTGTAAGCTGAAATAAATCCCATTCCTCCCCCAAAGCTGTGTCTGGTTGGATACGTGTCCCAACAATGTGGAAGTGACTACACAACACTTGCAGAAGTGGAACTTCACAGCATTTGCCTTTTTGTGTGTGTGTGTGTCTGACTGATTTTACTTAGCATCACATCCTTAAGGTTCATCCATACTGTAATACCTGCCTTCCTTGTAAGGCGACTAATATCCCATGACACATATATACTGTGTTTTATTTATAACTCATCTGTGTTTGAAATTCTTTTTAAAAACTTAATTAATTAATTTATGAGGGAGGGAGGGAGGGAGGGAGGGGAAAAGAGAGAGAGAGTGGGTGTGCTAGGGCCTTTAGCCACTGCAAATGAACTCCAGATACATGCGCCTTCTTGTGCATCTGGCTTACGTGGGTCCTGGGGGAATTGAACCTGGGTCCTTTGGCTTTGCAGGCAAGCGCCTTAACCACTAAGCCATATCTCTAGCTCCTTGATTTTTTTATGTTAATAATAAAGCAATGGGTCTCATCATAACATCCTCATACATGTGTCATTATACTTGGTTCTCGTTCATCCACCTCCCACCCCTCTCCTGTACTCTTCAGGCTCGTTCCCTTCCTTCCCCTAGCTAGTCCCCCATTCTGCTTTCTGTCACATGTATTCCATTACCTTCTCCTTCTTACTCCCTTAAGATTCCTTCTTCTCGGGCTGGAGAGATGGCTTAGTGGTTAAGCGCTTGCCTGTGAAGCCTAAGGACCCTGGTTCGAGGCCCGATTCCCCAGGACCAACGTTAGCCAGATGCACAAGGGGGTGCACGCGTCTAGAGTTCGTTTGCAGTGGCTGGAGGCCCTGGCGTGCCCATTCTCTCTCTCTCTCTCTATCTGCCCCTTTCTCTCTCTCTCTCTGTCACTCTCAAATAAATAAATAAAAATGAACAAAATAAAAATAAAAATAAAAAAGATTCCTTCCTCCCCTCTCATGATTTTTTTTTCCCCAAGGTAGGATCTTGAGGTAGCCTAGAATTCACCATGTAGTCTCAGGGTGGCCTCGAACTCAAGGCATTCCTCCTACCTCTGCCTCCCAAGTGCTTGGATTGAAGGAGTGTGCTGTCATGCCCGGCTTCATGATCTCCTTTTTAATTTCATGACCCTCCCAACACACCAAAATTTAAATGTTGGTTTCTGTGTAAGAATGAAAGCATGAGGCATTTGTCTTTCTGAGTCTGGCTAAGTTTGCTTAACAGATGATTTCCAGTTCCATCCATTTTGTCCCTGATAATGTCATGACTTCATTTTGTTTTATGGCTCCATAAAATTCCACTGTGTATGCTCTCAACATTTTTCTTATTCACTCATCTGTTGATAGACATCAAGGCTGGTTCCATTTCCTGGCTACTGTGAATGGTGTTCTATCAGCATGGATGGATAGTACCCCTGTAGTATGTAGCACTCATCTGATAATGGGCAAAAACCACCTGCAGGAATATATCAGATCACAGCTGGTGGCTCTGAGTGGGTCTCTGCTGGCTCTCCGCTACCAACCTTGAAACACTTCTTGAAACCAAAGCCCTCTTAACTGCTGGCCTGGAAAGCTGGGACAGCTCTTGGAATCCCATTCCCCCCCGCCCTAAATGTCTCCATTTGTCTAATTTAGGGATTAGAGAGGTTGGCAGAGCTTCAGGATCAAGACCAACATCTGGTACCTGACAGCTGGGCACAATAAGCCTCTCTGTGGCCCCAGGACCTCCGGGACTCTCCTAGTGAATCGGCCAGTAGTGTGCCAGGGTTCCCACAGTGCACAGGACTTTCCCATTAACAAAAGTCACTTGTGGGCTGGAGAGATGGCCTAGTGGCTAAAGCGCCTGCCTGCGAAGCCTAAGGACCCATGTTCAACTCTCCAGATCCCATGTGAGCCAGATGCACAAGGTGACACAAGTGCAAGGTTGCACATGTGCACAAGACGATGCACACATCTGGAGTTCGACTGCTGTGGCTGGGGGCCCTGGTGCACCAATTCTCTCTCTCTCACCAAAAAAAAAAAATACAAGAGAGAGAGAGGGAACAAAGAAAAGTCACTTGTTTCCTCTTCCCCTTTGCTGAGAAGTCTGTGGACGATGGAGTTGGAATGGTTTCATCCATTACTGTGACCCTGGTGCCCAACCTTGGGCCTAGCATGCAGCATATCCCTGTTAGCTACAAAAATAAGTGAATAAAAAAAATCAAAATTCAAGATATTCTGAATAAGACATATGAAAACCTACGTTTTTGAATAATTGCACATCCAGAAGCCATAGATTGCTACTAGAAAATTTTCAGTGCCAGAGATGGGAAGCCTTCCAGTGAGTTGTTGGCCAGGGAGGTCCCTGTTGCCTCCAAAACATTATAGGCTATTGCCAAGGCCCTTGGTTTCCCTTGAGAAACAGATGGTAAGACCCTATTGCTGAAGACTTCACATGCCTGAGCAGCAAAGTCACTGAGAAATCAAGCTGGTGCTGAGCTGAAAACCTTCTCTCTGTAGCCCAGCCAACTGAAAGCTGGAAAAAGCTGCACTGTATGCAGCCCTGTGGGAGACAGAAGTCATCAGCGATGAAAACAGTGGACACTGGAAGCCTTCAAGTTTGGCCAGGCAGGCCAAATGACCGAATGAGTGCAGTAGTGGCATGTCTGTTCTGGGAGAAACCAACTGCTCTCTAATTGGACTGACTGGTACTGGAAACTTAATCAAAAGCCTATGGCAGGGGAGGTCATGAGCCTTAGGGGTATAAAGCCTGCTGTTGTCTGGATAAATGCATATATTATTCTCACCAAATTGCCCTGAAAGCACTACACTTAATGTTCATATTCATATATTAATGCTATTCTCACTTCTGGTTAGAGAAGCTTCTCTTTTCAGATGGCAATGACCACCGGGATGACCCAAAAGGCCATGTAGTGCTGGGAAGAAGGGACGGAGGAGTGTCCAGCACTGAAACATCTATATCACAACCTACAAAGCTCAAGGTCTATTGCAGAAGAGGTGGCAGAAAGAATGTAAGAGCCAAAGAAACCATTCCCTACATTCAACTGTTCGGACAGAAACTGGCCTCGATATCCAAGACCTCACAGTGCCTAGCAATACCTACACAAGACCCTCATAATAGGGGGAAAAGATGATGACATCAAATTAAAAGAGAGACTAATGGAGAGAGGGAGGGGATATGACAGAGAGCAGAGTTATGAAGGGGAAAGTTGGGGAGGAGAGGGAAATATGGTTTATTGTCTGTAAGTATAGACGTTGTCAATAAAAAATATATTATAAAAAAATAAAAAATTCCCCTTCTCCAAAAGGGCGGGGGGAAGATCAGGGGCTTAGCAGTTAAGGCACTTGCCTGCGAAGCCTAAGGACCCAGGTTCGATTCCCCAGTACCCACGTGAGCCAAATGCACAAGTGGATGCATGCATATGGAGCTCATTTGTAGTGGCTAGAGGCCCTGGCATGTCCATTCTGTCTCTCTATCTGCCTCTTCCTTTCTCTTCTTCTCCCTCTTAAATAAATAAACAAATATAAAAATAAAAGTACAGAACAGAAAGCAGACACAAAACTCTCAGCAGAAGGAAGCCATGGTGGTCACCGAGTGCCACACATCTAAAGTGGCATCTTGGGAGACTTTACCAACAGGTCATGAAGCTGGGTACAGCTCCCCCCTTAGAACACGTGGCTAAGTGCTCTGGAAGCCGCTTGCTGAGCTGGGGGACGGCTGGCGCCCACAGCGGATCCACCGAAGTGTCCTGACAGCAGAGCGAAGCCATCACCCTCTCCGCTCCCTGGCTGCTAAGATTAGCCCGGCCTGCGCGCGGAGAGCGGCTGCCAACAGCTAACCGGAGTGTCCAGCAGGGGCATGTGCTGCCCTGTTCTCTCCTCATTAGGCCCCAGCCCACCTTGTTTTTCATTCTTCATGACTTCTACATTGTTGAAAGAAAGACTTATTCTTAGCCTTGTGGTCTAAAAGGTGTGCACTTGCTTACACACACACACACACACACACACACACACACACACACAGGATGAGCTCAGGGATGTGTGTGCCCCCATCAACACCTTGGCCTGAGGCTGTCACCTCCACACTAGCCTGCTTTCTTTGCCAGTTTTGAGGTTTGCACATAGGGCGGTGTTGGGATGCATGTGTGTGTGTGTGGGGGGGGGGGTGAGTCTTTTTTTTTTTTTTTTCCCTAAACTGAAGTGCCCTTCTCACAGACACTCAGTGGAGACCAGGGCAGGACCTAGGCACTGAGTACTGAGTACTCAGGTGACTCTGTGCTTTATCTGAGGAGAAGGCCGGGTGGGCTCAGTCTGGGAGTATTAGGAGCCTAAGAACACAGCGGAAGTCTCAGACTATTGCCTACGCTTGTGAGGAGACATTAAGGGACAGTGGTGGGAGTCTCACCCTGGTGGGCTCATGAGGACAGCTCTTCTCTGACCTTGGAGGACCCTTGTGGACATAGGTTAATTCTGGTGGCCTCTGTGCCCTTGTCAATGACATCCATAGGGAATGCAACCTGTGGCTCATTCTTCACCTGGTTGCCCCACTTCTCCCTGGCCTCAGTTACTGCCTGATGACTCAGCTGTTCCCACCCACCCGCCACCCAGCAGACAATCTTTGCATCAGGCAAACCCTCATTGGCCAGGCCCCGTGGGTGCACTGTCCGGGCTCACCACGCTCCACTGACCTCCCCAGAGGTGTGCACTTTACTCCACGGTGAACTCAGCCAGTGCGGCACATGATGGGGGGGTCAACCAGGTCTTGGTTTCACTCGAACCCCTTGTCTGTCTTGCTTTTCAAACAGTGGCCAATTCATCTTTCTGCCTTCCTCCTGGATTCCTTGGGTCTCTTCCAAGCCCAACAGGAACCCATTTCTGTTTCCTTTGTACCAACCGGGCAGCACATCCTGATCTGTTCCTGTATTGGCCTTTGTGCTGGGCACTGGAGTTACAGAGCCAATGATCTCGGCTCCTGGAATCACAGGTGTGTGCCAACACCGGGAAGGCTCAGGCAAGAAGTTCATAAAGCCATCCTGGGCTACATAGCAAGAGCTTATCTTTAAAAAAAATATCCGGGGCTGGGGAGGTGCCTTAGCATTAAGGCGCTTGCCTGTGAAGTCCAAAGACCCAGGTTCGATTCCTCAGTATCCACATAAGCCAGATGCACAAGGTGGCCCATGTGCCTGGAGTTTGCAGTAGTTAGAGTGCTCTGGTGCACTCATTCTCTCTCTCTGTCCCTTTCTCTCTCAAATAAATAAATAAATAATACTTAAGAAAAGAATGTCAGCTGGGTGTGGTGGCGCACACCTTTAATTGGGAGGCACTTGGGAGGCAGAGGTAGGAGGGTTCAAGGCCACCCTGAGACTACATAGTGAATTCCAGGTCAGCCTGAGCTAGAGTAAGACCTTATCTCGAAAAAACAAACAAACAAAAAAGAATGTCCAAAAAAAAAATTCAGTAAGGCAGGAACAAAATAGAAATGTCCTACTGTCATGGAGGAGTCTTGCCCTTGATGTGAACAAAGGGAAGGGTTGGAGAGAGGGTCCTGCAATAGAGTAGCGGGTGCATGGGGACAGATGGCAGGAGGAGCATGGCAGGCAGGGCCACACCAAGAAGGACAGGCTTCGGTGAGGCAGGTGCTGGCTGGGCGGGGTCAAGGCCACCTTCTCCTACTTCCCCCAGAGCAACCTCTTCCTCTACTTTTACCTATTGTTTTTTTATCGTTTTATTTATTTATTAGATACAGAGGAGGAGGAGAGAGAGAGAGAGAGAGAGAGAGAGAGAGAGAGAGAGAGAGAATGGGAGTGTCAGGGCCTCTAGCCACTGCAAACAAACTCCAGACGCATGCGCCCCCTTGTGCATCTGGCTAACATGGGACCTGGAGAATCGAACCTGGGTCTTTAGGCTCCGCAGGCAAGTGCCTTAACTGCTAAGCCATCTCTGCAGCCCCACTTTTACCTATTTCATATGTCAGGTTTTGTTTGCAAAGCTGCTTCCAAGTAGTTTTATTTGAAACCTTAAAGACCGCTGCAGCAAGTTGCAGAGTGGCCGTCTAGCAGGCTGAGGACTTATGCACCAGTAGAACACAAGACTATCTCTAAGCGCTTCTCCCTGTCCTCAGAGCCCATCTCAGCTCTCAAATTTACTTCGATCATAAACGGGGAAATCGCTATGAAATTACAAAACGATGACAAGCTGGGCATGCTGGGGCCGGGGAGATGGCTCAGCTGTTAAGGGACTTGACTGCAAAGCCTAGTGACCCAGTTTTGATTTTCTAGTACCTATGTAAAGCCAGATGCACAAGGTGGTACATATATCTGGAGTTCATTTGCAGTGGCTGAAGGCTCTGACATACCCATTCATTTTTTTCTCTCTTTCTCTTTGCAAATAAATAAATAAATAAATAAAATATTAAAAAAAACCTGGGGGCTGGTGATATAGCTTAGCGGTTAAGGTGTTTGCCTGCAAAGCCAAAGGATCCAGGTTGGATTCCCCGGGACCCACATAATCCAGATGCACAAGGGGGCACATGGGTCTGGCGTTCATTTGCAGTGGCTAAAGGCCCTGGCATGCCCATTCTCTCTTTCTCTTTCTCTGCCTCTCTCTCTTTCTCTCTCAAATAAATAAATAAAATATTGAAAAAGAAACCTGGGCCTTATGAGGCGCATGCTTCTTGGATATGCACCAGCCCACAGGGGAGCTGCCAGTTGGGACTATTTCAACAGGAGGGAGATGGGCAGGCAGGCCTGGAGGGGTTTTGCTTAGTGACTTCCAGCTGTTTGGGCTTCATTTTTTTGTGACCTGAAGGAGATAGTGGCTGGGGTGGGCAAGAGAGAAGAGAGTTGGGTGGGGGTAGACAGCAGGATGAAAGACAGGTAGTTGCACGAATGAAGTCCCTGGTGCACAGCCTCTGTGTGTAGAAGGCCCAGCGTTTGGCTTAAGCCTGTGCTTCTGTTGTCTTGAAATGCTTTTTAAAAATATTTTATTTATTTCTTTATTTGCAAGGAGAGAGAGAGGGTGGGGGGAAGACACACACACACACAATGGGTGCCCCAGGGCTTCCAGCCACTGCAAATGAACTCCAGATGCATGCATCACCTTGTGCATCTGTCTTTATGTGGATACCGGGGAATCAAACCAGGGTCCTTAGGCTTTGCAGGCAAGTGCCTTAACCGCTGAGCCATCTATCTCTCCATCCCACTGTCTTAAAAGTCTAACGTTCTCACAGTTACAGTTTCATTCTGAACCAGGCTCTGCAGCTGACAGATACGATCATGAGGAAAGACTCAGACAGCGCTGGCTCCCTGACTGGCAGCGTTTGCTGACTCCCGGGGGTGGGGTGGGGCCAGGCTCCTTCCCTGGCGCAGGCATTTCAAGTCATCAAGGTCGAATAACCAGCTAGCAAAAATTCCTGAACATGGGCTGGGGAGATGGCTTAGTGGTTAAGCGCTTGCCTGTGAAGCCTAAGGACCCCGGTTCGAGGCTCAATTCCCCAGGACCCACGTTAGCCAGATGCACAAGGGGGCGCACGCATCTGGAGTTCATTTACAGAGGTTGGAAGCTCTGGCGTGTCCATTCTCTCTCTCTCTCTCTCTCTCTCTCTCTCTCTCTGCCTCCTTCTCTCTGTCATTCTCAAATAAATAAATAAACAAACAAAAAAATTAAAAAAAATTAAAAAAAATTCCTGAACATGTAACCACTGGCTCTTTCAAGCTGATTTAAGCCGCAGGGCCAAGCTCTTGGTAAAGAAAGAGATGAGGAACAACAAGGAAAGAGCACGTGGGAGTGTGAGGGCTGAAGTCAGTGTGAATGGAGGAAGTCAGTGAGAAATCATGTTGGCAGGAAAGGCGGGTCACACAAGGGCAAGGATGTGCTCTACGCATTTGCAAGTTGTCGTCTGTTTCCTCAGTGGCATGCCCCAGCATGTTCTTCTCATGGTTCAGAAAGTCTGCTACATACCATAGGTTTGGGGACCAAAGAACGAGCCACTGCTGAGTGGTTCCTAGGCCCTGTGGGCAGTCAGGCTCTCTCCCTTCTTGTGTATGGTGGGAGTGTATTTCCAAGGTTCCTTGAAGTTGGCCATGGTCATGTGACTTGCCTTGTCCCTTTCGTGTGACCAGTGAATTTCTTTCTTCTTTTCTTTCCTTGTGGTTCCTCAAAGTAGGGTCTCACTCTAGCCCAGGGTGACTTGGAATTCACTATGTCATCTCAAGCTGGCCTTGAACTCTCAACGATCCTCCTACCACTGCCTCCCGAGTGCTGGGATTAAAGTCTTGCCCCACTACTGCCAGCCATGAGTTTGTTTTTGATTTGATTTTTACTTAATTTATTTAGTGCGCATCATGCATGTCTGTGTGCGTGTGCATGTGTGTGAGTGTGTGTGTGTACCGAGTGTAAGTGCATGTGTGCCAGGGCGTGTGTGTGGAGGTCGGAGGACAACTTTCCGGGGGGTCCTCACCTTCCCCCTCATTTTGAGGCAGAGTCTGACTGTTGTTCACCGCTCTGTTCACAGGCTTCTGTGAACTTCTGTCTTTGCCTCCCTTCTTGTTGTGGGCTCACCGGGATTACAGAGGCGTGCCATAACCTTGGCTTTTTTATATGGGATCTAGAGATCCAAATTCAGGTACCCAGAATTGTGTCACAAACACTTTATCCACTAAACCGTTTCCTAAGACCCTGGTGAGTTTCCTGAAAGGCAGCTTTGCCCCCCCATTATGCCACCAACACAGCACCATCCCTGGGGAAATTCTTTTTATTATTATTTTTATTATTTTTTTTGTTTTTTTTGAGGTAGGGTCTCACTGGCTCAGGCTGACCTGGAACTCACTATGGAGTCTCAGGGTGGCCTCGAACTCATGGCGATCCTCCTACCTCTGCCTCCCGAGGGCTGGGATTAAAGGCGTGCGCCACCACGCCCGGCTCCCTGGTGAATTTCTTGATGGTTGAAGGCTACAGCCTATGTCCCCGATTCTGACACCATGGGAGCACTCTCAATGGACACACAGTTTGAAGGAGACACCCACCTTCACTGATTGAAGTCACTGTGATCTGGGGTTGCTTGTTACTGGAGCATAACCCAGCCTGTCCTGACTGACACCTACAGAGTGTGTGTGTGGAGGAGGGGAGGGGAGGGGAAGGAGCCACAGCCCTACAGCCAAAGAGTTTTATCTATTTTTTTTTTTCCAAAGCCATCTTTTGCCCCCAGGGCAGGCACTCCAATGGAAGCATCGCTCCAAATTACCATCAAAAGAGTCTCTGCTGCCATTTTAACACATACGCACATGCATAATCCTATGCAGATGCACGCACTCTTGACTGACCTGCTTTCTACCCCAGGACCACGCACACATGCAAGTGCACACATGTGTGCATGTGAGTGAGTGTGTGTACACACACTCTCACACAAGCTTCTGACTGACCTGTTTTCTACCCCAGGGCCACGGGGGCCTCTGCTCGCTGCATCTCTACCTTCTCTGGTCACCAACTCCTGAAAGCTCTCAAGGCCAAGTACAACATGAATCTACACTCTCTGGTTTTGAAGCAACTCCTGACTGGGGGTCTCACAGCTCCCTCATGGTCCTGTGAACATTCTTCCACAGCAGACTGGAAAGGTGGAAACCCAATGCCTACTGGAGCCTGGTGCCCACTCACTCACCAAGCTCTCACATAGCACCTACTATGTGCCAGGCATCTCTGAGCAGAGTAGAAAGACCAGCAAACAGAGACGGGGTTCCAGTTCTGGGTCTTTCATGCCCCAGCTGCATGAGTTTAGGCAAGTGACTTGGGGGTCTCCCTGCCTGGTCTTATCAGGGTGCCGTGGGGACTGATGAAAGAAACTACAGGGCTAGGTGTGGGTCAACCCTGGAACTTTTGTTGACCATGAAGTTGCAAGTTGATGTTACTACCAGTTAGAAATTTGCAGCTGCAAGACAAGGTGGCTGGGTGGCCCTGGGCTCCTTGGCCATGCTAGATAGGGTTGGGGTGCTCTGGCCCATGCCCACAGTTGTGTGTGAGAGTGTTTTGTACACACAAAGCTCTGCACTTGAGGCTTCCAGCTCTGTGGTGGACACCAGTTCTTAACTGTTCCTCTTGGGATTGTCTTTTGTAAGCGGGAAGAGACTATAGAAATACACTGCCCGGGGCTGGGAGCCTGGCTCATGATAGTCCCTGCCTCTCGCTGTCTGCTGTCTTCCTGGTCGGTTCTGTTTTTCTTGAGACAAGGTCTCATGTAGCCTAGGATGGCCTTGAACTCACTGGGTAGTTAATGATGATTTTGAGGTTCTGATCCTCCTGTCTCTACCTCCCTAGTGTTGGGATTACAAGCATACGGCACCATGCCTGGTTTATCCAGCACTGGAGATTAAGCTCAGGGCTTTGTGCATTCTGGGAAAGCACTCTACCCACTGAGCCATATTCCTATCCCCCATCCCCACTGATTCTTGGCTGCCCGTTCCCATGCCCTGGAATCCAGGGCTACCCTCTGCCAGGAGCAGTAAATGGTTGAGCCATCAGGGAGAGACTCACATTCCATTCTCTGAGGAGCCTCAGCAGAGGGGCAGGGTGGGATTCAGGGGGCACCTGTGGCATCTAGACAGGGCATGGTGACAACACTCATTCCCCTCTGGCAGTAGATGGTGAACTAGGCAGACCTCGCGGGGGCCTCTAAACCAGCCTAACCCAGTTGTGGAGGTCTACTGGTGGGTATATCAGGGTGGCTGGAGGTTGAAGTTGGACATTTACTATCCTCCAGGGGGTTGAGCTGCAGCAAGGAGAGGTGGACTTTCCTGACCCTGTCCTTGAGGGCCTACCAGTTATGTAGCTGATTCAACCCAGGGTCGATGCTTTCAGCCCCCCAGTCTCCGCTCAGAATCCATGGTCCTTGTGTGCTGCGTCCAGGTGGTTCTAAGCATGCTGGTGAGGTGAGGGCCAAGAGGAAATTAGGTCACCCTATGGTGGTGTGGACTGCTGAGGAGGACGCCTGAGAGCCAGGGCTTCCTGCAGTCACCACCTTGGCCTGGGCTGCCACCTCAATACAGATTCCCATTCAGGAGATCCAGGGTGACCCGAGACCCTTCGTTTCTCAGTGAGCCCTGGTGAGCGGTGACTGTTGCTTCCCAGATCATGCACCTAGGTTCAAGGGGCATCTTGTCAGACCGCTGCTCAGTCACTGCTGAGGCAGGCATTGGGAAGGGTCCACAGTAGAGACCTACAGGTGACCTTGTGCCTCTAGAATCCCAGGCTGACAGTGGGGACATACAGCCAATGTGTCCCCTCAGAGTCTAACACCTTGCCCATAAATGACTTCGCTTGTCCTCATCCCCTGGCTGGGTCGGTACAAAAAGGTCCCATCTTGTAGACGAAACAATGGAGTTACAGAGAAACCGAGTGAGCTGCAGAGATGGGCTCCCAGCCTGGTTTGAGGCGGGACCTTCCCACTGCCCGCCCCAGCTCATCTTGAGCTCAGAGGCTGGGGACAACAGCTTATTGGGAGTCCTGCCTTGCAGGTTGGGGTTTGGGGTGTGGGGGTCCCTCCCCCACCTGCAGTTACCTCTGCCTTCAGCCGCTCGATCTCGATCTCCCCATCTTCGATCTGCTGCCGCAGCTGCTTGGCCACTGTCTTCTCTGTCTCCACGATCTGGAGCAGGTGCAGGTACTTCTGCATGAGCGCCTCGTGCTCGGTGGCCAGCGTCCTGTAGCTGTGGACAGAGGCGCACGGCGGGTGAGACATGGCCACGCTGTCTCCTGGTAACCACTCTCATCTCCTCAGCCCCTGAAACCCCGTCCAGCACTCCGACCTCTGGTTGCTGCACTAGCTGGATCTCCCTGTTGCTTATTCTTTGTTACACCCCCCTCTCTTTCTTTCTCACACACCCCTCCCTCTGGGTCTTGGTGCAGGTAGCTCTTCATTCTGAAACCCATCCTTTCGCTCTTTCCCCTGGGTCAGCACCCAGGCTGTCTCGTGGGGTACAACTGAAATGCTGCCGCCAGTAAGTCTTCCTAGTGAACCCCAAGAATGTTCTTTCAGCACCCGGGCTTTTATTACTGTGGCACTGAGCACACAGTGGGTGGGGCCATGTCTGCGCCTAGCACTGTGTCACTCTGTCACTGGTGACAGGGGCTGGGCGCTTACGTGGCGCCAGGCGAGAGAAGCTCCCAGAGGAGAAGCAGCGGGCGGGTGCAGTACAAATATGTCTCAGGTGAGCAGAACGGGAGATTAGGCACAGAGGTGGGGGACGACTTGCCTAAGGTCACCGTGAAATGAGCAACTTAGTTACACCACAAACGCCTGCCGAGTTGTGCTAGCCCCTCTTGCTCTCCGCACTTGGGCATCCTGCCCTTGGCCTTCAGTACCCATAGACGCTGGCTCCTTCTCGGGAGCTCGCCACCATCTCCTCTTTGTCCATTTAACAGGATACTTTCCTGCCTGGCAGCTTCTGACGTGAGCATCCAGACCTACACAGAGCTGGGGGTTAGGTTAGGGAGGAGGGTCTTGTCACAGACTGAGGAGCCGGTCACACGGGCTCACAGAGCCTGTGTGACTCCCGACGATGCCACGTGGGATGAGTGATAAATTTTACAGAGGAAGAGCAGGCTAGTCTGGAGGGCCGCCCTCTATCTGTTGGGCCTTGCCCTCCCCTCGGCCTGGGTGTGTGTGTGTGTGTGTGTGGTGCTTGTCACAGAGAAACATTGCTGCAGGTGGGTGTGTGTGTGCCTTCCTTGCGCGTGGCAGCCTCTGGGTTCTCACAGAGACCTTCCTTACAAGCCTCAGCAAGGTCGGAGGCTCTCGGGAGGCCATGGGGGGTGGGGGGGGAAGTAACCTTGCAATGTGCAAGGCTGTGCCAAGGTCTGCGGAGAGCCCTGTCCCCTGGTGGCATTGTCGGTGATACCTTTTTCGGGAGCAGGCTGGTGGCAGCTGTATGCTTAGGGTGGGAGGATGTGTCAGGGCAGTGTTTGTGGCCACCAGGCTCAGAACAAAGGCAAAGACAGAGCAATGGGCCTGAGCAGGAATCTGGGGGAAACCTCACTCCAGAAAGCTGATTTCCATCCTCAATCACCACTTAGCCTGTAGAGACAAGTAACAGGCCATATGAGAGATTCTTTGCAGTGTAATTCTATTGGATTAAAATGGTGATTTGGGTGCTTCTCTTATGAAAATGAATACTAGGTTTTGCAAGTCCCCCCCCTTCTCCTCCCCAGTGTCCCAGGAGAGTTAATTGTCTTGCAAAAGAAACTCAGTTGAGAACAAGGAGTCTGTTTTCACATAACCAAGCCTCCCTCACTCAGGGTGTGACAACACGCTTCTTCCTTGGTCTTGTCTTACTAATGACACACACCCCTGTGCTTCAAACAGGAGTCTCACTGGCGGGTGGTCTGCTTTCCTCCCTCCTGTCCCCCATCCCTACCCCTTCTCACCTCCCTTCCTCCCTCCTTTTCTTCCTCCGATTATTGTCTGAAGCCGAAATGTCCCCGAAGGCTCCAGTTACCAGCTAAATAGGCCATGATCTAATCAATAGTCAATCCATTAATGGATTCATACGTATGTTTCCGGCATGTGCACATGTGCGTGCATGTGTGTTTGTGTGGGTGTGGTCTCGCATATACATATGTGCATGTGTGCATGCGTGTATGCAGAGGCCAGTGACTGATGTCAGGCTTCTTCCTTACTGTTCCCACCATATTAACTGAGGAGGAGTCTCTCACTTGAAGCTAAGACTTGCCAATTCAACTGGTCTAGCTAGCCAGCTTGCCCGGGGGATCCTGCCACTTCCGCCTGAGCACTGGGATTGTAGGAGGGCTGCCACAGCCATCTGGCACCTGAACTCCAATGCTCACACTCAGGTGGCGAGCACCTTATCCACTGAGCCAGCTCATCAGCCCCTAGATTCATAATTTGCTGGCATGGTTAGGGGGTGCTGGGAACTAGAGGTGGGGTCTGGCTGGAGGAAGCAGGTCACCAGGGGTGTGTCTTTGAAGAGTATATGTTGTCTCTGTCTGCTTTCTGTCTCCTGTCTGCTTCCGGGTTGAGTAGCCTCCTCTGTCATGAGCTGCAGCTGCCCCCGTGTTCTGGCTAATCATGCACCCACAAACGCAGAGCAGGCGGGCCATGGACTGACACTTTTGAATCGATGAGCCAAAATATATCTTTTCTTCCTTAAGTTATTTCCTCCTCAGGTATTTTGTCAGAGAATTGGATAGCATTGGGAGTGGGGTCACTGCCGGGATCAGTGTGTGACCCTGTGGTTCAGAAGCCTCGGAAGCAGGTTTGCGGGAAGAGCTTGGAAAGGTTCAAAGATATGGGCTAGAAAAGCCCTAGACTGTCATTAGTAGAATGTTTCTTTTTTTCAATTATATATTTATATATTTATTTATTTATTTAAGAAAGAGGGAGGGAGGGAGGGAGAGAGAGGAGAGAGAAGAGAGAGAGAGAATGGGCATGCCAGGGCCTCCAGGCACTGCAAATGAACTCCAGACACATGCACCCCCTGTGCATCTGGCTAACGTGAGTCCTGGGGAATCGAACCTGGGTCCTTCTGCTTTGCAGGCAAACGCCTTAACTGCTAAGCCATCCCTCCAATCTGAGAACGTTTTAATTACATTACTTGTTGCTGACAAGTACCCAACAAGAAGCAGAAGTCAACTCGGGCTGGAGAGATGGCTTAGTAGTTAAGGCGTTTGCCTGCAAAACTGAAGGACCCAGGTTGAATTCCCCAGGACTCACGTTAGCTAGATGCACAAGGGGGCGCATATGTCTGGAGTTCGTTTGCAGTGCCTGGAGGCCCTGGTGCGCCCATTCGCTCTCTCTCTCTCTCTCCTTCTTTCTCTCTGTCAAATAAATAAATAAATAAATTCACTTTTTCTTTCTTTCTTCTTTCTTCTTCTTCTTCTTTTTTTTTTTTTTTTTGGCTTTTTGAGGTAGGGTCTCACTCTAGGCCAGGCTGACCTGGAATTCACTATGGAGTTGCTGTGTGGCCTCGAACTTATGACGATCCTCCTACCTCTGCCTCCCAAGTGCTGGAATTAAAGGTGTGTACCACCATGCCCAGCTACCTTTTTTTTTTTCTTTTTTTAAAAAAAGAAGTCAACTCTAGGCGGGCGTGGTGGCACACACCTTTAATCCCAGCACTCGGAGAGTCAGAGATAGGAGGATCGCCATTGAGTTCAAGGCCACCCAGAGACTCCATAGTGAATTCCAGGTCAGCCTGGGCTAGAATGAGACTCTACCTCAAAAAAAAAAAAAAAAAAAAAGAGGGCTGGCGAGATGGCTTAGCAGTTAAGTCGCATGCTTGCGAAGCCTAAGGACCCAGGTTCAATTCTCCAGGTCCCACGTAAGCCAGATGCACATGGTAGCACATGCGTCTGGAGTTTGTGTAGTGGCTAGAGGCCCTGGTGTGCCCATTCTCTCTCTCTCCCTTTCTCTGTCTCTAATAAATAAATAAATATCTTTAAAGAAAAAGGAAGAAGTCAGCTCTGTATAGGGACAACAGTGTGTCTCAGGACATGGCCCACTCCACCCATTACAGAAGCACATCCCAGACACAGGGCGGCCCAGAGAAGTCCTTCCCCACCTTCAGCCAGCCAGGTACTCAGTGGTCATCACAGCCATTGTCCAGGTGGGCCTGGCTACTTCTTGAGCTGGTGGCAGGCCTTGGTATTGTCCAACGACACCGGTTTTGTGGGCATGTGGAGTGTAAGAGTTGTGAGGCTACAGGGGCATCAACTCTGCTTCCAAAGGAAGGCCCATGATGCCAGGCAGCGTGTGGTAGGGTCAGAGTCCCTGTGGGCCATCATCAAGAGGGTGATGTGGAGCTATGACAGTTGAAGCTGGCACTCAATGAAGACGTTTCAGGATGTTGGAGATGTTAGGAATGTGGAAGATGTGCTGAGGAAAGTTACAGGAAGTGAGCAGAGCCTTCCTGACAGAGAGGTCATGTGGGATGCAGCCAGCCAGGCCTCAGGGGTGGGGCTTCCCAAGTCCACGGGAGCTCCCACCATGGCCCAGGTACTGAACGTGTTCACAACATAACCCCGATACACAGACGACGTGGAGCTACATGATGTAATGTTTGCCCTTCTGAGTTTCGATCTTGCTTTGGTCTCATCCCTCCTTTTTCTGTTCCATTCCTCCTGTGTGAAGTTGGAATGTGGAACCTTATGCCATCACTGTATGTTAGAAGTAGTTAACTTTATTTATCATTTTATAGGTGCTCACAGTTGCCTTGGGTCTCAGAGGACACTTTGGACTTAGACTTCTGAAAAATGGTGGAACTGTTAAGACTATGAGGACTTGTGGAGACAGATCCAGTCCGTTTTACAGTGTGAGATGACCATGAATTTTGGGGGAGGGGCAAGGGAAGGATATTATGATTTGGATCTGGAATGTTCTTCACGGGCTCATTTGTTAAAAAGACTTGGTTGATGCATTTTGGCGAAATGATTCGATCATGAGGTCACTAACCGAATCCATGGATTGTCTCTTGATGCACTTATAATCGACTGGATTATTGGGAGGTGGTAAACACTGCTGAAGGCTGGGCCTGATGACAGAAAGTAGGGTCGCTGGGGGTGTGTGTTTGAAGGAATATCTTCTCCAGCTCTTGCCTCTCCCTTCCTCTCTGCTTCCTGGCTGCCAGGAGAGGAGCAGTTTTCTTCTGCCACATCCTTGTGATACGGTGTTTCTGTCTTGCCACAGCTTAAAGCAATGGGGCCAATCATGGTTGGAAACCTCCAAAACTATGAGCCAAAAGAAATCTTTCTTTCCTTAAGTTGTTGATCTCGGGTAGTTAATAACAGCAGTGATAAGCTCACACACTCCCCTCCATCCCTCCCTTCCCTTCCCCCACTTCCTTCCTTTTCCCCTTTCCTCCCTCCATCCAGGGAAGACTGACCGAGCTTCTGCTGATACATGCTCTGTCTTTATGAACTCACAGACTGTCAGAGTCAGGAGTCAACTCATATCATGAAAGGCTGTCTGTCTGATATAATAAAGCAATTGAGAAGTTTCAACTTAATAAAAAAAAAGTATTTCCAATAAAAAATAAGAAACTGAGGGTCAGAGAAGGGAAGCAACTTTTCCCAAACAACAGTTAAGTCAGTGTCAAAGCTGGAGGTGAAGTCAGCTCCAGGGTGTGACAGTGCATTTTGACCCCTGCCCATCCTGTGGTGGTAGCTCGGGCCTGGCACCCGGTCCTCCTCACTGAAATGTACACTCGGAAGTGCACCAGCTGCTCCATTTTATAAAACGCTCCAGTTTATAAACTGCCAGGCACACGCGCCACAGAGGCATCCAACCACACCAGACTAGGACTGACACAGCGCGAGAGAACACTGAATGGTATCTGTGTGGCACTAATACAGCCCAGTGCTTACTTTGGTTCACAGAATGTGTCTATTAAGTATATGTAAATAAAAACTAAATTGGGAATATGTAAAAATACTTGATACTCAATATGGCTGTGGCAGAGAGTCAGCTGCTACAAACACGCACGCACACATACACACGCACACATATGGGTGAGGTTAAATAAAGCTGAATGTATAGTGTTCCCCTCTGTTTTTTAAAAATTATTTATTTATTTGCAAGCAGACATACACAGACAGACAGACACACACACATACTTTGAGAGAGAGAGAGACAGAGAGAGAGAGACAGAGAGAGAGACAGAGACAGAATGGGCGTTCCAAGGCCTGCAACCACTGCAAATGAACTCCAGATGTACGTGCCCTTTGTGCATCTGGCTTTACATGGGTACTGGGGAACTGGGCTCTGGTAGTTGGGTTTTTGCAGGCAAGCGCCTTAACTGCTGAGCCATCTCTCCAGCTCCCACCCCCTCTAGTTGTTTGGCCAAACTCCTTGATTTCAGTCTCAGAAAGCCCTGGGAAGAGACCTCAGCTGACTCAGGCCTGGACTTCTGACCCAAGGAACTGTGAACATGTAAAAGGAGGCTCGAAGCTGTGGAGTCTGTAGTGATGTATCATGCAGCAGGAGAAAATTAAAACATTCTCTCTAGGGCTGCAGAGATGGCTTAGTAGTTAAGGCGCTTGCCTGAGAAGCCTAAGGACCCAGATTCAATTCTCCAGGTCCCACGTAAGCCAGATGCACATGGTGGCACATGCATCTGGAGTTCGTTTGCAGTGGCTAGAGGCCCTGGTGTGCCCATTCTCTCTCTCTCTGTCTCTAATAAATAAAGAAAAAAGAAAGGAAGAAAAGAACATTCTTGCTGTAATCTAATTTAAAAATTTTATGTTCAATATACACATTGTGGAAAACACAGATCTTAACTACAGTTAATAATTAATGTTGATAAATGCATCAACCCTAGTCAAGATAAAGGATTTCTACCACCCAGGAAGGCCTCTTGTGCTCTTGATCCCATTCGATTCCCACCGAGGCAAACGCTGTTCTGATTTCTGTCACCCTGGCTGTTTTGCCTCATCTAAAATTTCATACGCCTGGAATCACACAGCATGTATTTTGTGTTTTTTCTTTTTTGCTGACTTCACTCAGCATATTGATTTTGAAATCCATCCATCTTGCTGCACATACTGTCGCTGATTCATTTTTGTTGCTCGGCGACACGCCATTGCATGGAGTGACACCACGGCTCTTTCTAGCGTTGGGATGGCTGTGCATGAAGCCAGTCAGGTCAGCTCTATGTGAATCTTTGTGGCTATTGCTCGTTCCTCCTGGGTAAGTACTGCCAAGATGTGGAATTGCTGGGCAAGAGGAGGGAATGGTAAGCAGCGGCCTGATGGTACCACTTTGCACCCCTTCCGCACTGTCTGAGAGTTGTGGCTTAGTTGTGACCTGCCTTCCTAACATTTGGTATCAATAGTTTTCATCATTCTATCCATCTACCTTATAGGTACTGGTGTTTCATTTTTTCAAGGCATTTTATAAAGAAGGAACATTTTATTTTACTTGTCTAAATCAATGAATAATGAATTAAAATTCTAATGCTTCAATAGTTACAAGCCCTCTTCATGTAAATATTATTTATGTATTTTTAGAGATAGGGTCTCACTCTAGCCCAGGCTGGCATGAAACTCACTCTGGTAGTCCCAGGCTGGCCTCAGACTTATAGCCATCCTTCTACCTCTGCCTCCCTAGTGCTGGGATTAAAGGCATGTGCAACCTTGCCTGGTTAACATATTTTTTATGTAAGATTTAAAAATATTTTTATTTATTTGCAAAGATATAGGGAGGGAGAAAGAGAATGAGAGAGGTAATGAACATACCAGGGCCTCTAGCCACTGCAAACAAACTCCAGATGCATGCACCACTTTGTGCACTTGGCTTTACGTGGGTACCGGGGAAATCAAATCCAGGCCATCAGGCTTTGTAAGCAAGCACCTTTAACTGCTGAGCCACCTCCCCAATCCATGTAAATAACTTTATTTGCCTTAAAATTAAATATTCTGAACTTCAGCATTCTGCTTTGATACTGGAGAGCCTTAGGTCCACTTATTCTCCCCGAATTTGGGTTTTTAGTCACTCAGTTCACTTCTCAATGACCTTAGCAATTCCTACTCCAAGCCACAGCCCTGATCATTTCACTCCCCTGGTGGAAGACCTTCGATGGCTCTCTGCTGTCCACAAGAGAAAGGTCACACATCTCCGCAGGAGACTCAAGATCAATTATGATCTGATGTCAGCTGGCTGTCTAACCTCTTTGTGACATCCAAACATTGTCTCTATTCTTCTTAGAATTAATTGTCTTTCATGTATCAGTGCTTTAACTTATAGGACTTTTTAAGGGGGGGAGGCATTGTTATTGAGATGTTCCAGTTTAAACCCATTACATCTCTCTATTCCTCTACTCAGGTCCAGTGTCACCCTGTGTCTACCTCCTGCAAGTCCTCATTTCCCTGCAGATGGAAGTAATATTTCTCAGTCATAGTGCTTTGAACTCAGCATAGCCTTGATGAACTTGACATAGCCTTGAGCTATTTGGGCATCTGTCTAATGTCTTCCTGGCAAAACTGTTATATCTCTGAGGGAGGGAGTACGTGTATCCCACCCATGTCTAGCTCCTGAGCACCATACATTGTACCTGTTTTGACTGGCCTACAGAGTCTGCTCTCTGTAGTTTAGGCTGGATGCTCCTTGAGAACTGAAGTGGATCTGGCATGATCTCAGGGGCAAGGTCCCCGCTATGGTCATAATACTGGTTTCTGATAAACTAGTCTCCCTCCAGAGAGGGACATGTACTGTTGAATGAGAGAGCAGGAGCCGGTCCAGGGCCTCTGAGGTCAGCATTCAGCGAGGAGACTACACGAAAAATTAAGGTTCAGAAAGCATATGGGGCGACACAGCCAACGGGTGGGTTAGAACCCTGGAGGCCTTATGCTTGGATAGCCACAAAAACTCTCTGATCAGATCAGTCACACCTGGTTTCCTTAACTCTAGAAACGGGACTCCTGTGATTGTGGCAGAGCACAAGGCTTTCATAATCTCATTCTCTGGGGGCAACCAGGGAGGCGTATCTCAGAGGCTCACGGCCTAAGGCTGGATCCTGCCAAGAGATGCTTTTATAGCGTCCGAACTCCTCTCCTCTCCTCCCCTCCTCCTCCCTTTCCACCTCCTTCTCCTGGGACTTGGGCTTGCAGAAGGCTGACGTAGCTGACTTGGTCTCCTTTGCCTGGACAGTTAGGCGAGACATACCTGGCGTGTGCGATAGCTGCCACCCATTCATCACAGTCCTTTGCATCCTCGGTCCTCAGCTCCAAGGCTTTCTGGTTCTCATGGGTGAAGTTCACCGTGAAGTAATGCTGTTCGAAAGAAGAAGGAGAAGACATCTGCAGTTACCAAGGTGTTCACAGAGCTCCAGGTGCTTCCCGCTGTCAATCTGAGCGCCTCGCCAAGAGCCTCCTGCTGCTGCAGGCAGGCCCAGATGCGATCTCTGCGATCATCCAAGTGCTATTCTGCTTAATAGTTTCCAACACTCTGTTCAAAAGGCTTTTGTGTGATGTAACCAAACCTATGCTTAGATGTAATAAGGAACAAACCCCACAAAGTCCTATTGCCAGCACATCAGTTTAAAAAGTCAGTTTGAAACCGTCAGGCATGCTGGAGGAACAGTAGGGAAACCCACTGGTAGAACATCCCCCTTGGGGACTGGGTACCTATCCAATGTGGAGTGCCTTTAATTACCCCATGACAACCCGCCAAGTGCTCTACTAGATGCCGGGGAGACCGCGGTGAATCAACAACAGAGTCCCCACCGGAAGCCACTTCTGTACTGGGTGCAGGTGCCTGACTTAGAGCTGAGTCAACTGTGGGGCCAGCCCCCTTGAGGCTGTGGGGAAGCAGAGAAACCAGACAACAGGCACGCATCTGCAGTTAGTGTCACGTGAGTTAAATACCCAGGAAAGCTCCCCGACCAACGCCTGGCACTTAGGAAGCACCGTGCGAGTGCACGCGGTGATTAACACGGGCACGACCAGTGCTGAGCAGGAGGTAAGGGACAAGGCTGTGGGGCCCGAGCAAAAAGCCACCCAGCGATTTAGCCCAGAGAGATCAGGGAGGGCTTTCCAGAGGTTCAGTCTGGAGTCCAGGCTGTGTCTCCACTGGCTGAAAGAACGTGGGTGACAGCGTGGGCACCTGGAATCCACCACCAGTTGGGGAGTGAGAAGGACATACAGGGTTTCCCACAGGCAGGGCCCAGGGGCACAGAGCACAGGGAGCAGGTGGCAGAAAAGCGCTGAGGACAGCTCTCCAGTGTCTGCTGTGAGCGAGTGGAGTGCTATAGACTGGGCTTAATGGACAGGTTTTTAAGGGGGCAGAGTGGGTAGAGGATGGACACGCATACTGTGGGGCTCCAAGGATAGGATGGGGAGGGCGGCTGCAGAGGAATCAGTCAGAGGGAAGGTGGACAGGCAAGTGAGGGCCCACCCCACCTCTGGATGCCTCCTGGCAGAAGACAGGCAGGGCAGGACGCAGAAAAGGGCCCGGAGCCGGCCCTCTGGAGGGTGTGCGGATGTGCTGCGGATGTGTCTGTGGGTCCCACAGTGCCCAAGTGTCAGAAAGCAGCAGCACAGAGCGTAGCGTGTAAACTAATTTTAGTTTCTGGCATTTACTATAGTTTTGTTAATTGTCATTGTAGGTGACAGCCTATGTAGTGTGTGTGTGTGAGAGAGAGAGAGAGAGAGAGAGAGACTTGTTGCAGAGAAAGTCTCCTCTTGTTTCCTAGGAAACAGATAACTGGGGCTGTAGGCTGAAATGTCAGCTACAGCCTCAAATAACTGAACGTGGAAGGCTCTGGTGGCCGCTGGCCCTAGAGGGAAGGAAGCCAGTCACCAGCAGAGCTTCAGGTGGCCCCCAGCTCCTTCCCCATCTCTGGAGAGGTGCCGAAGCTACAAATGTGCATCTTGCATGCTCTTGTTTAGCCCCCTGTCCAGCGAGCGCAGCGGCGATGGTCTCTTTTCCAGCGGACGAGCCCAGGGCTCCGAGAAGTCACCACACTTGCTTAAGGCCAAGCGTGGGAAGCCAAGGAGCCTCCCAGGGCCTGGCTCTGCCTCCGGGGGACGCAGAGACGACGCAGCCCGAAGGAGCGATGTAGGACGCCGGACTTGGGACCCTCACTCCGATGCATGACCCTCTGAGCTAGTTGTGGGCACAACAGTTTTGGGATCTCTTAAAGTCATCAGGGGATGTCGCCAAGCGGGGTGGTCCCATCGTAACTCAGAGTAAGCACGGTCTCTTTCCTCACTGGGTTTCTCTGGAGCGGGGCTGGGCCAGTGGGGGGCCCTGGCTTGGTACCTTGGAGCTGCATGGAGCGACAGGCTGGGCTGAGACCCCCCCCTAACACCTAGGTGACATACCCCCTTATCAAGTAGGGGTGCTTAGTGGACAAGGGGCTCCTTGCCACCCTGAGTATGAGCCTAGAGACCTCACCTCTGTGGACAATCTAACCATGAAGAGTCCAGTTAGGATGAGGCCCAGACCTGGCCCACGCCTCAGAGGCTCCTGACGGGTGATGAGCCCAGCTCTCTGCTTGGGCCAGCAGTTCCGCGGGCTCCTGGCAGCTGCAAGCTAGCTGGCTGTGGGCTGCCAAAGATGTTGACAACCCGTCCCTCCTTCTTCTGCACGTTTGTACGTGCGTGGGCGCACGTATTTGTGCAGATGCATGTGCGTATGTGTGACACATGTTTGTGGGAGCCAGAAGTTGCTTCAGGGCTTTCCCTCAGTCACTTTTCACCTTATTCTCTGAGGCAGGGTCTTTTGCTGAACCTGGAGCTCACCAATTCAGCTAGACTAGCTAGCCACTGAGCCCCGGGAATTCCCCGTGACCATCTCCCCAGTGGAACTACAGGTGCCCCACACTAACCCTGATTAAAAAAAATTTTGTTCATTTTTATTTATTTATTTGAGAGTCAGAGAGAGAGAGAGAGATGAGAGGCAGATAAAGAGAGAGAGAGAGCGAGAATGGGCTCGCCAGGGCTTCCAGCCACTGCAAACGAATTCCAGATGTGTGTGCCCCCTTGTGCATCTGGCTAACGTGGGTCCTGGGGAATGGAGCCTTGAACCAGGGTCCTTAGGCTTCACAGGCAAGTGCTTAACCGCTAAGCCATCTCTCCAGCCCTACACCTGAGTTTTTAAAAAGTATTTTTGTTTTTGTTTTTGTTTTTTTTTTGAGGTAGGGTTTCACTCTAGTTCAGGCTGACTTGGAATTCACTATGTCATCTCAGGGTGGCCTCGAACTCATGGCAATCCTCCTACCTCTGCCTCCCGAGTGCTGGGATTAAAGGCGTGTACTACCACGCCCGACTTTAAAAAGTATTTTTATTTATTTGCAGCAGAGAGAGAGATAGAAGAGAGACAGAGAAAATGGGTGTACCAGGGCCTCTAGCTGCATGTACCACTTTGTGCATCTGGCTTACTGGGGAATCACATCCAGGTCATTAGGCTTTTGTATGAGAGAGCGAGTGAGAGAGAGGAGAGAGAGAGAATTGGTGCACCTGGGCCTCTAGCCACTGTCACCGAACTCCAGGTGTGTGTGCCCCCTTGTGCACACGAGTGACTTTGCGTGCTTACGTCACTGTGCGTCTGGCTTACCTGGGACCTGGAGAGTCGAACCTTAAGTGCTAGGCCATCTCTCCAGCCCTTGTTAGACTTTTCAGGCGTGGGCCTTAACCACCGAGCCATCACTCCAGTCTCACCTGACGTTTTGACATGCTTATTGGGGGATCCATACTTGGGCTTTCATGTCTGTGTGGAAAGCACTTTACCGATGGCTGAGCCATCACCCCAGCCCCTGCCAAAGACTTCTCTCCTTACTCCCCATCACCCTGACAGCTGGGTGTCTGTCAGTGCCTCCATGTGTCCTGCTCAGCTGACTTCTCTGTGGCCTTACTTGAAACTCTGGGTAGGCCGCAGGCTGACAGCTCGTGTCCTGCCTCTGTTGTGGCGTGGTGTGTGCAGATAGCAGCACCCAGGCCCTGGATAACCAACAAGCTTCATGCAAAAAGAGGTTTAATGGAAGACCTTTCCAGGTAGCAGGGGTGGGCATGGGGGCCACTGAGTAGACATGACTGTGACCTGGAAACTTTCCTATTCAAAGCAAGCAGGTTCCAGGTACCAAGGTGAGTTCTTGTCATGTCGAGAGCATCTTTAAGGTCTGAGACAAAGGCCCTGAAATCCTCAGTGGATAGGGAGCCTGAAGGGTGCTTCGGTAGTGGGGAGGCTGGACGACTCCCTGTATACCAGGTTCACACTTTAACACACCTTACCTCACTTGAAATAGACTATCCGAGGCGTGAAGTGTACCCTGCTTAGTAGGGTAGGTAGAGGAGGAATGGAAGAGACACAGTGGCTTGTCCAGAGGCAGCCAGAAATGGCATAGCTGGAGCCAAAACCTAGGGCAGCTCTTGGCCAGCGGTGTCTGGGTGGCCTCAGGAATCCTTAGCGATGTGATCAGTGTCTCCGGGGGCCTCCCCCTGACATTGGGTTTATACGACCACATACCGGACTGATGAGTAGAAAGTACTCGGTAAGGGAAAGGCGATCTGTGCCCAGAAGCCCTGAATTACTACACATCCTGATGTCGGGCAGCCCCGTGAAGGAAGCTGCTCTGGGTGGGACTTGTGGGACTCGAGGAAGACTGAAAGGGAAACAGAGAGTAGGAGCAGTGAGGGAGGAAGGAGAGAGGAAGGGAGGAAGGGAGAGATAAGCAGAGCTCAGTATCAATGCACAGGGAGAAAGCCCATTAGGACAGAACAAAGGCCACACGAGCAGGGACCCAGGAGAGGCCACAGGCTCCCAAAGATGCTGAGAAGGAAGGATGGAGAACCAAAAAGCCCAAGTGACAATGTCAGCTTCCCAGAACTCGTGCAGAGAACCCTAGTAAACCGCAAGCGACTGGAAGAGGAAGGCCACTAGGATGTCGTGGGGGTCCAGTGTGCCCAGGAGCATGCAGGTGCTGGCTGGATGTTCCTGTGGGAGGGAGGCGACGTGAGCCCCACTTTACAGAGGAGGTGGCGGCCCAAAGGTGGACATGGGCACCTCAAGGACTGGAGTCCATGGCAGCTCGGCTGTCAGGCCAGGATCCTCCCATGGAGCACTGTGGCTCTCCTTAGTGCCCAGGCCAGAGGTCCTGAGTTAACAGGGGGAAATGGGAGCCTTCGAAGTGGAGGCTGGCCTGGTGTCAGTTCTGCAGTGTACCTTGGGGCAAGCGAGTCTGTCCCTTCTTATCATCTGGCTTCCTCATCTGTGAAATGATGAGCTGGGCTCTGAGGAGTTTTTCAAAGCTCTGTGATGAAGATGTAGACATATGTAGATGCTATGACACACAAACACATACACAGATACCCACAGAAACACATATGCACACACATACACAGCTGCTCCTCCCACCCTTTCATCTGTCTGGAGAATACAGAGGAGGTGTGTGTGCATGTCCTAGATCTTTCTAAATCCTTCCTGTAGCCTTTTGGGGGGGGGATTCTAGGCATATTTCTAGCCCCATCCTTTTCTCTTCCAAAGTCAAATGCATCCTATATGTGAACAGTTTTAGGTGGGTACTGGAGAATCAAACTTGGGTCCCTTGGCTTTGTTGGCAAGCACCCTAACCGTTAAGCAATCCCTCCAGCTCTTCCCATCTTCTTTTTGCTGTTTGGACATTTGCCTCTGTGTCTTGGTCCCTGTGCTTCTCCCTGCCACTCCTTCTCACTGCCCAGGCCTCTCCTCCTCACTTCCCTCCACATGGCGGGTGATACCCAGAGCCAGTGTAAGCTGGATCCATTTCCCCTCCTGCCCCAGGGTAAGCTTCTGTTTCCAAAGTCCCTGGTGCCAATATCAAAAGAAACTCCTGGGATGGGAAGATGTCTCAGTGGGTAAAATGCTTGCTCTGCAAGCAGGAGGACCTGAATTCGGATCTCCAGTATTCATTTAAAAGCTGGGCATGGGGGCTGGAAGATGGTTAGTGGTTAAGGCATTTGCCTGCAAAGCCAAAGGACCTTGGTTAAATTCCCAGGACCCACATAAGCCAGATGCACAAGGGGTGTCTGCAGTTCATTTGCAGTGGCTTGAGGCCCTGGTATGCCCATTCTCTCTCTTAAATAAATAAATAAAAATCAAGTTTCTTTTTTAAAAATCTGGGCATGGTGGTGCATAGCTGTAATACCAATACTGAGGAGGCAGAGACAGAAGGATCCCTGGGGTTTGCTGGCTAGCTAGGCTAGCTGAATTGTGAGCTCTAGGCCCAGTGAGAGACCCTGTATCAAAAAATATCAAAGGTGAGGTCAACTGAGGAAGATACCCAACATTCAGCTCTTCCCTCTGCATATTTGCCCACACACATATGAATGAACACACACACACACATACACACTCACTCACTCACACAGTATTCATGTTAAACGTTAGCTGTAAAAACATGGACAAATGCACAACTAGAACAAAACAAAACTTCCACCGTCGAAGTCAGGTAAGGAGGAGTTGAGCCTTTAGAAGCTGTGGGTTGGCTCGGAGCTCCTCTTGCTCAGCCTTCCCCTGACCTCCTGTGTCTCTCAGATGACGGGCAACCCCCAAAGTACCGCCACAGAACGCAGCCCTCGGCACCACTGTGGGCAGGAAAGGGGTTCCCAGGACGTATGCATTCCCTGGGGTTGTGGCATGTTTAGAGCTAAAATCAATTCAGTCCTAAGCGAAGTGGTACGGTTGGTCACCTTATAGATACACGGAAAGGTGACGGGTCCAGCAGCTGGGGCCAGGGCTGGCCGGACTGCTCGGAGCTGAGGAGTGAGGCAGCCTGTTCTCTCTCAGGGTTCTGGCTTCCTCACTGGCCAATAAGCAGGGTGCTGACATGTGCCCTGCTCGAGGAGACACAGTGGGGTTAATAGTGAAAGCAAAGCTTTCACCCGTTCTGTCTTAATGATTTCTCATCATTACGTCTACCCATAGACTCAGCCCCAGTAGGAGCCGATCCCCTAGTGACTGTCAGAGACAACATGCACGTAGCACCGTGAACACTTTCAGAACGGTATGGGCATCCCTCCTAACCAGCTCTTAGCTTATGTCTTCCCCGAGGCTCAGGTGGCTCTCACGGCCCTGGTGGCTCCCATGACCACACCCTTCTCCATCAAACCACCTCAACTTGCGTGGTAATGGCTTTCAAATGATCACTTTAAATCTATTTTATGTGTTTATGAGGGGTGGGGTAGCCATTGCAAACGAATTCCAGACACATGCGCCACCTTGTGCATCTGGCTTATGTGGGTACTGGGGAATTGAACCCGGGTCCTTAGGCTTCACAGGCAACTGCCTTAACCGCTGAGCCGTCTCTCCAGCCCTTTAATTATCTTTGTTCCTGCCTCACAGAGTCTCGGCTCAGGTTGACTCTCAGGGACATCTGGGAACGTAAAGCAACAATGGCGCCCCTTCCAGGATTCATGAGAGTATAGTGGGGTTGGGGCAGAAGGGGTGTGAGAATTGTTATTCTTTCTTGAGGCACAGCCTCACTCTGGCCCAGGTGGACTTGGAACTCTGTAGCTCAGACTGGCCTTGAACTCATGACAACCCTCCTACCTCAGCTTCCACAGTGCTTGGGTTGTAGGAGTGTGTCACCATATATCCTGCCCAGGGCAGTGCTATTCTGAAGACTCCCTGGCTAGTTCTGATGTCACCTAGTGCCTGGAATCCCTGAGGGCACAAAGTCACTTCTCCCCCTGCTCCTCGGTCCCTAAGAGACCACGAGTAGCAATGGAATATCCCCTGGTGTGTGGGGGGGGAGCACATAGGGTCTGGAACAGTGCTGTAGGGAAATCAGAATAGTGAGTTGTGCGTGTCGAACTCCAGGCGCAGGGGCAGAGAAGAAGAAGGCAGCAGAGGCTCTCAGAACATGCAGACAGGGGCTGATGCCGCTCAAGGGCTGGGGGCAAGGGCTGGGCAGAGGAGGTTTCAGGTGCAGGTCTCAGGGACACAGATTTTCTGCTGGAATCCCATTAAATATAGCTGTCAGGTGTGGTGGTGCACGCCTTTAATCCCAGCATTCAGGTGGCAGAAGTAGGAGGATCGCTGTGAGTTCAAGGCCAGCCTGAGACTACATAGTGAATTCCAGATTAGCTTGGGCTAGGGGGAGACCCTGCCTTGAAAAGCAATAACAATAACAAATAAAAATAAACCCAGCACACACACACACACACACACACACACACACACGCACGCACTAATTACAGCTGTCCTCACGATTCCAGGAGGCTTCCCTTTTACCTAAGATGCTGGGAGTGAACTCTCGTTCATTTCAGAGAAATCACTGCTGACTAAGAAATAGCCCGGCAGCCGGGTAATGTGTCTTGGCCTGGGCATGGAATAGCCCATGTGCTAAATAGGTGACCAACTGCGTTAGACCAGCTCATTAACTAATTGTTAGTAGCAAAAGGCCTCAGGGCAGATGGCATTGGATTCGCCCCTCAGGCATGAGCAGGGGAGCTGTAGGGCCCGGTGAGGGGGCAGGCTTGTCATGAAAGAGACTGACTTTTCAGGGAGAGCAGGGAGTTACTGGGCAGTCGTGCAGCCAAGGAGCCATTTCTGGAAGTTACTCCACTGTGGAAACCTGTTGTTCTCTTGAAACAGAGTCTCACTGGCCCCAGCCTCCAGAGTGCTGGGATTACAGGTGTGGACCATCGTGGTCAGGTTTGTTTTAAGCTTTGGAGATATCTATCAACATCCTGTCAATGCAGCATTCTGGGGAGCCCGATGTGGCCCTGGCACTGTGGCAGGTGCTAGGGTTTGGAGATCAGACTGTGGTGTCTTCAACATGACTCTGCACTTCTGTGGGCCGAGCCCTCGCCCACAGCATCCACCTCATGAGCGGTTCAAGCAAGTGAGGCTATGGAAGTCCTGGCTCAGCACAGTGTTTTCTTTTTTTTTTGTTTTCTTTTTTTTCTTTTTTTTGGTTTTTCAAGGTAGGGTTTCACTCTAGCCCAGGCTGACCTGTTTTCACTATGGAGTCTCAGGGTGGCCTCGAATTCACAGCGATCCTCCTACCTCTGCCTCCTGAGTGCTGGGATTAAAGGTGTGCGCCACCACGCCCGGCTTAGCAGTGTTTTCTAAACCATTAGAATCACTCACGAGGCCTCCCAATGGATCTAAATGACCTACCGCTGGTAAGTCACTGGAAAGCACGCCTTCCTTCCTTCACTACAGGGCCGCCCATCTGGCTGCTCCCATGTCCTCCAGTTCCCTTTCCATCTCCCACCCTAAGATCCCACATCCACCCTATCCCTGGCCACTCCAGGAGTGTCTCCCAACTTTTCTCCCATTTCCAGAGTCAAGTACACTTATCCATTGCACATCCTCCCAGCCCTGGCAGCACCCACATCACTGTGAGAACACCGTGGGGACCTCACCAGCTATATTATTATTTTCTTTCTTTCTTTCTTTCTTTCTTTCTCTTTTCTTTTCTTTTCTCTTTTGATTTTTCAAGGCAGCGTCTCACTCTAGCTCAGGCTGACCTGGAATTCACTATGTAGTCTCAGGGTGGCCTCGAACTCATGGTGATCCTCCTACCTCTGCCTCCCGAGTGCTGGGATTAAAGGCGTGCGTCACCACACCTGGCTGATGTGGCTTCTTTACCCAGGGTCAGAAACCCACCTCGTGGCCCTCTTCCTAACACCTACAGGGTTTCTTTCTGTCCAGTCTTTGTCCTTGAGTTCTCAAGTCTGAGTCTTCAGGGTCTTGTTTATTGTGGTAGAACCCCTGCTTAGTCCCCAAACTGAGTGCCTGTCTCCAACACCTACCTAGAACTCGGGTCTCCTATGGAGACTGAGAGGTGGGTCCCTGACCCGCAGCCAAGGCTGACCTCCTGCATATTGCTCATCCGCCTTCCTAGTGTGGCCCAGTTGGTGTGGGAGGAGACCAGAAGAGGCACATTAACACAAGAGCCCCAAAGCCCTGTGGCTGACCCCCCCCAACCCCTGCTCCATGCTCAGCATCAGCTTTGAACTAGGTTAGGCATGACCCAAAGCCTGGGGCTGCCACGACAGCTAGCCAAGCTTCTGTCTGCTGAACATACCGCGTATGGCTCCAGGACCACAGACGGAATGGGTCTTGGTGGCTGTCACACTTGGCTGGTCCTGTGTCAGTATCTTACAGCTAGCGTGCCCCCTCACCTTCCTACCAACCACTTCTCTAGATGGCTTTTGAATAAGGCGCAAATTTCAGTCTGAATGTGTATGCTCTTCAGCCTCTATCAACAACCAGGTTAGGGGCTGGAGAGATGGCTTAGCGGTTAAGGCACTTGCCTGCAAAGCCAAAGGACCCAGGTTCGATTCCCCAGGACCTATGTTAGCCAGATGCACAAGGGGGCGCACACGTCTGGAGTTTGTTTGCAATGGCTGGAGGCTCTGGCATGCCCCTCTTTTTCCTCTCTCTCTCTCTCTTTCTCTGTCAAATAAATAAATAAATACAAATAAATATTTTTAAAAACAGGATTAGAAATGACCCAAGCCACAGGCATTTGTTGTTAACTGTAGCTTTGCTTGTAATACCAGAGGCTTTAAATTATCCAAGTATCTTTCAAGAGGAGATTGTCTAAAAAAACTCAGAGCCCACACAATGGTATACTACTATGAAGATTACATATATATACATATATGTATCTGCATACGTGTACACACACACATACACACACACACACACACACACACACATATGAATGGTTTGGTCACCAAACTCATATAAGAGAATCAGGTGGGCTATTGGGATGACTTAGCAGTTAAAGTGCTTGCCCACAAAGCCAAAGGACCCAGGTTTGATTCCCCAGGACCCATATAAGCCAGATGCACAAGGTGGCACATGTATCTGGAGTTCGTTTGCAGTGGCTGGAGGCCCTGGCACACCCATTTTCTCTGTCTGTCTGTTTCTCTCTCTCTCTCAAATTAAGAAAAATAAAGAGTGTGGCATGGCCATGCACTTGTATAACCCTAGCAGTGAGAGAGGAAGAGAGCAGAATTGCTAGGGCTTGCTGGTCAACCAGTCTAACAACAACAACAAAATGATGATCTCCGGGTTCAGTGAAAGACCCTGCCTTATGGAAACAAGGTGGAGGAGCAACAGAGGAAGGAGGACTCCTGTGTCCTCCTCTGACCACGGTGCATGTGCACACAGGGTTTGCACATCGGTACACACACAAACACGCATGCATACCACACATACTAAGCACACACATCAAAAAAGAATTGGGGGGGGGGCTGGAGAGATGGCTCAGCAGTTAAGGCACTTGCCTGCAAACCCTAACGACCTGAGTTCGATTCCCAAGTACCCACGTAATGCCAGATGCACAAAGTGGCACATACTACTGGAGTTCATTTGCAGTGCTAGAGGCCCTGGTGCACCCATTCCTTCTCTCTCTTCTCTTTGTCTCTCTCTTATTGCAAGTAAAATAAAATGAAAAAAAACTTTTTAAAAGAATGGGGACCATTATATTCTCATAGAGAATCATCTCCACTATACAGTGACAGAAACACAGTGCAGAACAGCATTTATAGCATATTGCAATTTGTGTAACAACTACGTACACACGTGCTCTGAGAGAACCTCTAGGAAACTAGTAACAATCGCCACCTCTAGGGAGGGGAACCGGGGTTAGAGGTAGGAAGGAACATCTAATTCTTTTTTTACAACCCTTGACAACTGAGCTGTGGGAATATATTAAGCAACAGGTTAGAATAAACAAAGGTAGTAGCTCTTTGTGACTTTCTGACTGACCATTCATTTCTAGGCTCAAGATGCACTGTGCCTTGCCTGGTCGCCCTGACTTTATTTTCTGAGTCCATCAAGCAGTTCCCCTGTGTGTGGTTTTCACAGAGCCAGCAGGAACGGTGGACAGACTCAAGGCTAGCATCATATCCCTGATCATCTCAGCTATGCAAGGCCCTAGTATTTTTTCTTGTCTCACTCATGAAGCAGTTGAGTGTCACATAGCCAGGCCTTTTTCTGTTTTCTTTTTCCGAGGCTATCAGAAAGCTCTCAGATGCAATTACCTTTTCCATGCCCACACAGGATGGCTTTCCTAAACTACCCTCTTCTCCTTTCCCAGTTCCTCTGCTTGGAGATCTGGCCAGAGGAAAAGGGACCCGGGGTGGCAACCAGTATGGCCAGGGAGGCCCATGAGGAGGAATGAGGTGCAGGAGGGCAGCAGATGGCTCAGGACAAGAGGACACTGGGCATGCTGAGAACATGGCCTATGACCAGGTTCTTCCCAACCATTTCACTAATGTCTTGGGTTTGCATAAGAGCCCGAGAAACATTTAAACAAGTCAACTATATTTTACTGAGTCAGAAATGTCTGAGAAGTTTCTCTGCATTTCTACAGGATTTTTGGAATGTTAGCTAAGGTTGCTAAAAATGCATTTCATTCACTCTTCTAAAAGTAGTTTTGACAAACCTTTATTTTAAGACCTGAGTTGGGTTTCCCAGTTTGAAGAAAATCAGGGATCAACTAGGAGGTATCTTCTAGAAAACAATTATCCCATTTATTTTTTTCCAGGGGGGAAAAAAAGTTGCCCAAGCTCAGGGGTTTAGTAAAATCTAGTCTTTTCTTAAGGGTATGTGTATGATTCTCCTGCCTCCACCTCCCATTGCCGTAGGCACGTTGGGATTATAGACACACGAGCCACTTTGTGTCGACCTTTATGTGGGTGCTGGAGATCTGAATACCAGTTGGCAGGCTTGTGCAGCAAGCACCTTTAACTCCTGACTCATCTCCTCAGCCCCAATATTAGTCTTTGAAGCATAAACTGTGGATCTTAAAAAAAAAAAAAATCAGCTTGGATGTCCGCTGACCCTATCAACTTAGAACAGGAGGTCTGGTTCAAATTCTGACCCTGGCATGTGGCAGCGAGAGCTCAGAGCCTGGCATAGCGCAGACTCCACAGGCGTTTGTTAAGTGAATCCCATTCACCTGAGCTTCCTCTGCCCAGCGCAGACTGTCTCTCCTCCGCAGGACCACAACAGCTAAAGGCTCGCCATGAGGGTCACCTGCGACGCTGACGTCCTCCTCTGAGCGGAGGTTAGTGGGTGAGGCCTTACCATTCCCACTACTGCCCCACACTCAGACTATGGGCAGCCTCTGAGGGCAAGGGATGCAGACTTGAGGACGCCTGAGCTCTGATGGTTCTAAGGCACAGGCTCCAGCAATGCCACATGGTAGATGGGGAGGAAAGTGTCCCCAACTCAGGCCTTTGCTGCTGTTCACTTCAACAACCTCTGCGTCACTGGCCTCCGGACTCCCAGTGCGTTTCCTTCTGTTCCCTCTCACCCTGCAGGTGCAGCGGTCCCCATCTGTACCCCTCTGTCCCCACACTGTGCTTGGGTGAGGCCCAAGCTCTGTAGCACGGCACACAGGCCTTTGACACCCCAGCGGTCTGCTTGCCCTGCCTAACCTGTCCCTGTCGTTGTAGAGCCTTCCTCGCCCCCAGCCTGGGGAAGTCCCTTTGCTACACTCCCAAGAGTCCCCACTCCCTCCGTTCTCCTTTCCCAGCTGTGGCAGCGCCGCCTGCCCCCTCACTGGATGGCAATCTCCTCCAGGCAGCTTCGTCCCATCCTTCCAGGGAGGCTTGGCCTCAAAGAGGTGCCGGCCAATCCTTGTTAAGCAGATGCTTCAGAGCGCTCAGCCTTTAAGATCTCCTTCCTTCCTAATTCTGGGTGGGGGAAGCCCAGTGGCCTAATGCTTCTGTGGCTTTTGCTCCAAACGAGAGTCGCTGAGCTTAACGACAGAAGGGCAGCAGCTGTCCTTAGGAATGTGTGAGATCTGTCGGCCACATGCACTTTGCCTCCTCATTAGGACCATCCCAGGGCTTTCTCCTCATTGTGTGTGTGTATGTGTGTGTGTGTGTGTATATATATACATGTGTGCGTTGGTCAGCTCTGCACTTCAGAAAGACGGCTCTGGCTGCTGAGGAAAGAGTGGAATGAGAGGCCAGCGTGTGCCGAGAGATGGCAGACAGCAGGCCTGCCATTGGGACCTATGGCACTCTCCTTCCAGGCACATGGTACGTCTGCTCCTCCCCACCTGCTCTGACAGCGTTTATGCCCCTGGGCTGGCACAGCCCTCCTGGGTGAAAGCTGTAAAGGCTAAGGACATGTCTGCCACGTGCCCTGGCCTCAGCTGAGGTACCCATGGAGGTCAGGATGATGGAACATTCCCTCAGCATAGATCCCTGAGTGCCACCTTCTGCCAGCCTGCATGGGACACAAAACCAAGCAAGAAACACGCCTTAGGTGTGTTCATGGAGACCTGGGGCTGGTTGTTACAGCAGCATAACTCAGCTTGTCCAGGCCACTACCCAGCAAAGAGGCCACCGTGTGAGTGTCCATGCGAGGGTGCAGGAAGCAAGGCACACAGCGGACTGAGCAGAGAGCTGTTGAGGAGACAGACGGAGGGGAACCCGTGATGATGTGGTGCTAGGGATAAGGGGTGCCCTGCGGCAACCAGCTCTCCTTTCGGGGGGGGGGAGGCGGGGTATGTTTACTCCCACTTCCAGAAACTCACAGGTTTGTTGAGCTAGGATTTCCATCTGACCTTCCTAACCAGGGTCAAGGCTGTGTTGACTTGCTTCGAGGGAAAGCTTTGCGCAGCAGCTGAAGCTGTAACTGCTAAACATGCTGGTGATACCCTCTGGGCTGCCCCATGGCATCATCCTACACAGGGGTCGCTTTAACACAGAGATGGAGAAACGGAGTCACAGAGAACCAGAAGCCCATCCTAAGCTAGGAGGTGACAGAATGACAGGCTGACAGCCAGGTCTTAGAGACCCATAGCTTGAAATCCCTAACAGGACCTCTCCTGGGAGCCTGAAGGGCTTCTCAGTGAAGGAGGCCAGGGGGCTGGAAATCAAGGCTGCGCATTTGAGGGGCTGTGAGCTCCTCTGTGATGGGGACAGGGAGCGGGGGCGTTGTGGGCCTCCCAGCTGCTCCGCACGACAGTCGCCCTCACAGAAGCATTTGGGCGTTGGCAGTGTTCTGGGCCCTCGTCAAGTCCTCTCGTCACCACCGCGTCTGCACAAACATCAGGGGGCTGAGTTCTGTTCTTGGCTGTGTGTATTCACGCACGAGCTCACGGATCCCACGGATCCCAGAGACACCGGACTGTGGGCTGTGGACGGCGGCCTCGTGTTTTCCCTTCACTGTGGCATTTGGGATCGCAAGGTTCCCACCTCAGCAGAAACAAAAGCCACCTTCATAGAAGTCACTGAAGTGGCTGAGACCTATTTTCACTTGCTCTTAACTCCTTCTATCTCTTTCCATACTGGCAGGCAGAAAATGGTAAGATGTCTCCAACCAGAGATTTCAGGCTTGTTTTGTACCTGGAGAGCTTGGATTTGAGACTGACCCAGGAACAGCTTCTCCATATACTTGCTTAATAACCTTGAATAAGTTACCTAAAAGTCTTTGAGCCTCAGTTGTTTTCATCTTGAAAGTGGTTTAACAGCAACATCTTCACAGAGCTACTGGCATAGTTATGGGGAATGCCATATAGAAAATGCACTCTGATGCTTGATAAATGGTACCTACTGCTTAGTCAGGGTTTCTGGTCTAATGTTTTAAAGTAGCATACTAGAAAATTATGTACATTTTAAGTTGGGTGTGGTAGCACCCAGCTGATAATCCCAGCTGCCCTACGGGCTGAGGCAGGAGGCTAGCCTGGGCTACTTAGTAAGACCCAGTCTTAAAATATTAAAAAGGGCTGGGATGTAACTTAGTGGCAGAGTGCTTGCCTAACATGTACAAGGCTGTGGGTTAATAAAAAAAAAGGAACAGGGGCTAGAGAGATGGTTTAGTGGTTAAGCGCTTGCCTGTGAAGCCCAAGGACCCCGGTTCGAGGCTCAATTCTCCAGGACCCATGTAAGCCAGATGCACAAGGTGGCGTATGCATCTGGAGTTCATCTGCAGTGGCTGGAGGCCCTGATGTGCCCATTCTCTCTCTTTCTCTTTTTCTCTCTATTGCTCTCAAGTAAATAAAGAACAATAAAAAAATTAAAAAAACAGAAAAAGAAAAGCAAAGGAGCTGGGCGTGGTGGCGCACACCTTTAATCCTAACACTCAGAAGGCAGTAGTAGGAGGACCACTGTGAGTTTGAAGTCAGCCTGAGACTATGTAGTGAATTCCAGGTCAGCCTGGGCTAGAATGAGACCCTAACTCGAAAGAACAAAAATAAATGAATAAATAAAGTAAAAAAAGAAAAAAAAAAGAGGAAAAAATATATAGATATTTTAATCTGTATTCATAGCATGCCAGAGCTGAGCTTGAAGGACATTTAGTAATAGCTTGTAGTGAAGGTCAGACTTTTCAAGCATTAATAAACACGAGTTTTTATGTGGAGGCCTAATTAATATATAACACAGTTAAAATGGGACTTCTCTGGTTGATGCGGGGGTGTGGCCTCCAGGGCTCCTCAGATCTAAGCAGGAAAACTGTAGATAAGGAGGACTAAGTGGTCTGTCCACAGGGATGAGGGGGAGGGCCGTTTCAAGCCCGCTCTGGTCAGGCCGCACTGGAGAGTCCTCCGGGCTTCTTGCCCTTGGCTGTGAAGCGGGAGCCGCAGTGCTTGGCTGGCAGCGCGGGGAAACTGGAAGCGGAGTGGGGAGTGTGGAGTTCACCCTCCCTCCTCTGGCTGCTCGTGGAGAAGAGAAAGCGAAGGCTGACAAAGCACACCAGGCTGTGAAAGAGTCGAATGCAGGCAGACCCCAGGGGACCACGCGGGGTTCTGCCCAGCTGGCACTGTCTTCTGGCAGCCTGCTTTCCCCCTGCCGAGCACCTGGTGGCCATACCACCTCATCCCCTGGGCGCCAGGCAACAGGGCGGCCACCTGCCAAGCCTGTGACTCTGACCTTTCTCCGTGGGTGCACCGCCCGCCCTCCACGTGCACACACGCTTGCTTTCATTCGCCTGCTGGGGGGCAGGGGTCGCTGTCTCTGTAATGGGCATCCCCGGCTTCCCCGGGAGGTGAAAGCCCCTTTCTCTCCCCAGCATCTCCCACTTGACCTCTTGAAGTGACTCATCATTTTTCCGCCCTCGCAAGCCTGCGCCCCTGGCAGCGCGCATCTGCCCTGGTGGCCCAGGCACAACGCGGACCTCGGGGTTTCCGCATCACCTCCAGTGGGTGGGAAGTTGCGGCCCGAGCAGGAAGTCACAAAGGAGAAGGGGGTGGGTGGGACCCGGCTTGAGGGTCAGCAGGCTGGATCGCATCCAGGAGGTAGTAGGGAGAAGAGAGAAGTCTGAACACGCTCTGGGTAAGAATAAAAGTTCGGGTGATGGCTAGAGCAGGATGCCCTGCTATGATCACCACTCAGTATACACATGAATCCACGCACAGCGTTAGGGCTGCAGAGATAGCTTAGCGGCTACGGAGCTTGCCTGCAGAGCCTAAGGACCCAGGTTCGATTCTCCAGGGCCCATCTAAGCCAGATGCACAAGGGGGTGCATGCGTCAGGAGGTCATTTGCAGCAGCTGACGGCCCATTCGCTCTCTCTGCCTCTTCCTCTCCCAAATAAATAAATAAACATAGCAGAGTTCCCCACAAATATGTGCAAATATTATGTGTCATTGATAAAAGAGGTTAAAAGTGATAATAAATATAATAAAGAAAGGACACTCTGGCTTAACTGGAATGGGGCACAGTGAGATAGGATAGGTGAAACTTTAAACCAATAAGGAGACGAGGTAGGGGGAATCAACTATGGGTTTTTGGGGAGAGAGGGAGGGAGGGAGGAGGCATTGCTACCCCTATCAGGGACTGTGTGGGTGAACCTCTGTGAACACTTTGAGAGTGGAAGGTTGTCTTTGCACCTATGGGACATGGCTTTGGCCCAGCATGGAGAGCCAAACCCTTCACTGCACAAACCATAACTGTGATTTTAGGTCCATGTGTGTGCAATCAGTCCCTGATCCTCACCCCGCTGTCACCAAGCATGTGGTAAGGAGTGGATCGACCCTTCCTTGCCTCACTGACCCTCTTCAACCTCATTTCTGCCAGGGACAGAGTGTGGAAAAGAGCATCCTCCCCTCCCCCCCCCCACAGTGAATCCCACACCTCCATGGGCTGCAACCATAGGCTAGCCTCACTGGCTTCTGCTGGCGCCAACTATGCAGTCTGAGCTAGTGGCGCCCCTGGTTTACCAGCATCCAGGGTTCCGTGTGTGTGAAGGCTGTTGTTTGCAGAGCAGCCTCATTCTCTCACGTGCAGGCTGGCGTTTTCCTGACCAGCCAAGGGGTTGTATGTGTCCCGGCTGCGGAGGATGGTGAGGTTGCAGAGGGGGTAAAGCAGAGGGCAAGTCTCCTTTCTGCTGCTGTGGTGCTGGGTGGCCCTGAGGAGACTGTGTCTTCATCTGTAGAACAGGCTGCTGTGGAACCCGGATCTGCCAGGCCAGCCCATCCTGTGAGGACTTCGTCTAGTGCTCAGGAAAAGGCAATGGATGACCTGGCAGGGAAGAGGAACCGATAGGCTTCCAGACTGTGAGGCAGTGGCGGTGGGGATTTGCCTGGGTTCCTTCTCTCCCAAGTAAATCAGGAGGGGCTTGCTGTGCACATTGTGACCCCTTCTGGGTGTGTGTGTGTGGGGGGGTGTAGGGTGTGCTGGAGATGGTTTGGGAGGGTTTCCTACCTAGATGCTGGGGCTAGAAACTTTCTCTCGGGGAGCTTGGCCAAGTCAGTGTGGGTGATTCCATTCCAAGGCAGGGTATGGGACATCAAGGGCCTTTCTACAGGGAGTCCGAACCCAGGCTGTGAGTCTACAGTATATGGTAGGTCTTGGGGTGTGGGTGCTAGTCCTACTGGAAGAGCAGGTCAGGGCTGAGCAAGCGGGACCCAGGCCAGGGAGGGGATGTGTAACTTTCAAGAGGATGGCGACATGGTATTCTTTTCTGACTCTGGGTGCCAAGGCCAGAGCTACCTGGATATTGGGGTGCATCAGATGCAGTCAGGGCAACCGGGGGCTGCTAGGTGACATGGCATGAGGACAGTCTGAGCTCTCAGAGTACACTGTGCACCTAGCATTAAGGACCCTCTCAGGGCACTGCACATTCTCTTATTTGTGTATATCTTTGCCAGTGCCTTAGCCCTTGTGATCAACTTCTTAGACCAAGTGCCCAATACCCAGTTAGGACATGAAATGCCAAATTCACACGACACCCCAAACAAACCCTGCTCAATAACCATTTCCTGTGCATCTACTATATAATTCGTCTCTGACCCTGATACTGCCACCAGCCTTCACACACACGGAACCCTGGATGCTGGTAAACCAGGGGCGCCACTAGCTCAGACTGCATAGTTGGCGCCAGCAGACTTGGTCTCTGTTCCTCCAGAACCATCCTTGGCCCTTCATGGGAGGAGCTCTGTGTTTTGGACTTGGATAAAAATGGTGCCCTGGTAAAACTAAGTGTTTTTAAAAAAATATTTTATGTACTTAATTATTTGAGAGAGAGAGAGAAAGAGAGAGAGAGAGAGAGAGAGAGAGAGAGAGAGAGAGAGAGAGAGAAGGGGGCAGATAGAGAGAGAATGGGCATGCCAGGGCCTCTAGCCGCTGCAAATGAACTACAGATGCGTGTGCCACCTTGTGCATCTGGCTTTACGTGGGTACTGGGGAAATGTACCTGAGTTCTTTGCCTTTGCAGGCAAGTGCCTTAACTGCTGAGCCATCTCTCTAGCCCAAAACTAAGTTGTCAGATACTAACTGGTCCAGCTAAACTGTCAGGCCTGTTAGTTCAGGTTTGGCCACGTGCCCAGCAGGTATGTAGCCAAGGCATGTTCTGGACCCAAGCATCATACTGGCCATGGTGTACCTAAGTCCAAGTGAAACATGGACACAGCTTTTACTCAAAGGTTTGGAGGGGAATTTGAACTTTTGTACAAGAACAGGTCGAAGGTGTGGAGCTAATGTCTCCACGTGTGCTAAACCTACTGCAGAGGTGAAGGGAACCTGTATGGAAGTGTATGGGAAGGCGCTGGAGTGTTTAACAGGAGCATGTTGAGCTGGACCACACTAGACCACCACCTGCTCCTCATGTGCCCTCCTCTCTTGTGCCAGGACCTCTTCTCTGGGGAACACATGTGAGCGCCAGTGGTAGAGTATTCTAGGGAAGTGGCTCACAACCTGTGTGTGTGTCCACTGGCCCGCACACCCACCTGTCTCATGATCAATATCCAAGCCAAGGGTTGGTCAGTTTGCAATCAATGTGGATTCTAATTTTTCAAGAATTCTTAGACATTGGGTGAATTCTAAGTCAGGTTTTTTTTTTTTTCAGATGTAGTTGGTTAGCTCTTTCCCTTCTGTGGTCTTCAGAAGTTTCTCAGCCTTGTAACATGGGAAGGTGCATTGTAACAGTCTCTCAGGTACCTTCCAGCTCTAACATCTAGACCTAAGTATTCCCAGATGGCTATAATTCAAATTCAGCTAAGATTTACCTAGATTCCACTAAAATGTATGGTGAACATCCCTTCATACACGCAATTTAATTTAGTATTCTCAAACCCCCAAGGTCAGTGTTATCACCATTTTGCAGATTACAAAACAGGTTCCGAGAACTTTTGCAGGGTGACCAATGAAGTCACATAGCCAACAAGCCACCAGGCTGAGATTCAGCCTCAAGCCCGCCGGGCCTTCCCATCCAGGGGGTTGAGAACAGACACTGTGCTCTCCAGTGACTTAGTGTCCCTGCGCCTGCTGTCCCAGGAGCTCAGCTCTGGTTGTGCTATGGGGAGCTGAGGGATGGAAGCCAGGCAGACACCACAAGCCACTGGGAGATACGGGGGTATAGTGGTTGGGAGAGGTAAGTGAGCCAGACTGACAGCCTGGGTCTGGCTGTCACAGGTAACCCCGGGGAAGTTCCCTTTGGGCTGCAAGCATCCAGGAGCTACTGTTCTTTGCCACCTGGGATCCTCTACCTGGTCCACTGGTTGGTCATCCCCAAATTCCTGCCTACACTTCCCAGCCCCCCACCCCCAGAAATAAGCATTAACCCTATGGGTTGGGGAGGGCAAGGAAGGATGAGCCAGGCTGGGGGTGGGGCTGCGCTCCGATCTCCATCCTGGCAATCAGCAGGGAGACTTGCACGGAGGCTCTTTATTTCAGCCAGTTCCACCGCCACCACCGGTCTGCACGCTTTTGACCTCTCCGTTGGTTGTTTTCTCAGAACCTCGCGGTGGGGTGGCCTTGACTCCTGCTCTGACACTTGGAGGCGACTGTCTGCCTCTGGGCCTCAGGGTCCCTATTGCAGGCAACACACAGCTGGCTGAGCCCCGTGCATGTCAGGCCGTTCCCAGTGGTGACATTTTAGTAGCCACTATCGCTTACTTTCCCTTCCCGAGCGGCGGGGGGGAACCAGATGCCTTGGGAGAGGGACCAAGCTTAAAGATAGCTCTCCCGGGGCTGAGGGTTCCCACGGCCGTTGCAGATGTCCCTCCCCCAACCCCCCACACGCCAAGAGCATGGTGATGCTTCCACCCGGCCCAGGGCCCCCAGCAGATCCAGGCCTGGCCCTCTTAGCCTTGCAGCTAAAAGGCAAGGCGAGCGAGCGAGCGAGCGAGCGGGAGAGCGAGCGCAGCGCCGTAGCGGCGGCGACTGCAGCGGCCGCGGCAGCGCAGGGGGGCGGGGGAGGAGCGAGAAGCGCCCACTTGTCCCGCGGCTCCGCAGCGGCCGCTGGCCCGGACCCCCCGGCGCAGCAGAGCCGTCTTCGGAACCCGGGGGTTTGGTGGTTTGGTCCCCGGGGGTGGGGGGGTTGGGGGCGGGCGCGAGTTGGGAGCGCGCCACCGCTCCGTGACACGGAACGACCCCTGAGGCCGCGCAAACCCTCTCACCTCGGCGAGGCTAGCACGGGTCGCACTCCGCCCCTCACCGAGGGTGGCAGGGGACAGAGACGCTAGGACTCCTGTCTGGCCTTTTCCAACGCCTAAACGCGACAAATGACACGTCTGGGACAGACAACTGGAGGCTAGCAGGGCCGGCGTGGGGGTGGGGTGGGGGAAGGGGCACCATTTTGGGTCCGACCTGGATCGAGATTCATCCCATCTGTCGGGTCCTCGGGACCCTATCTCCTACTGACATCTCCAAGTTTTCAGCCCCTCTAGTCCCAACCGAGCTCGCCCGGCGAAGGGCGGCGCAGGCAGCTCCTACCTGCCTCCCAGCCCGCAGTCCCTGCCCCCTCTGCCACCCTAGGGTTACCCTCCAGGCTTGCGCCAGCCATCTCTTCCCGTCTGAGGGCGCAGACGGCGCCCAGGGTGCCAAGAGTAGAAGGGGCCAAAGTTGGGTGACGGATGCAGGGTCGGAGGCCTTGAACCGGGAGGGCCGCGCCGGGGAGGGGCGGTTGGGGGCGCGGGGAGGTGAGACCGCCTCACCTGTTTCTCCAGCGGCTCCTTGGCGGAGAGCGCGGGCTTGGGGGAGGGCGCGCGGTCGCACACGCAGCCCTCGAGCAGGTAGAGCCCCGAGGGCCGAGAGCTCGAGTCGCTTTCGAAGTAGAAGAGCAGATTCTGCAGCAGCGCGAACCACTTGGTTTGCCATTTTGTGTTGTCCGAACTCCGCTTGCTCAGGTAGCCCTTGCGCGTGCCGTCCTTTCGCGCCAGCAAGCCCAGGGACGCGACGTGGCCATCGTTGAGCCGGATCCCCTTCTGCATGGTGCTCGGAGGCCAGCGAGACCCCACGCGCTTTACATCTTCCCCGCGCGGCACCCGGCAGGCAGCTGCCCCTCGTCGGTGCGCGCCGCGCCGCCTCTCTCTCCGCCGCTCGCTCCCGGTCGCCGTCCCCTCCCTCCCGCCCGCCCCCCCACCCCCCACAACGGCGTCTACACTCCGCGATCCGGAGCCCCGGCGGAGGCTTCCCGGACCTACATGGACCGCTGATCTCCGCTGCAACCTCTCCTCCGCTCCGCACCAGTCCCCACTCCCGGAAGACCCTGGAGATGCCGCCAGACCCTCCCCCGGCAAAGTGGGGACGGAAGGGAGATGTGCGCGCCTGCGAGGCCAGGGGGGGGGGGGGGGTGGCAGGCGGAGTCACGTGACGCGCGCCCGCCCGCCGATCCCTCGAAGAGCCTGTTTGGGCAGCGCGGACAGGGACCCACGCACGCAGCCCCGCCGAGGCGCAGAGCCGCGCGCAGCCTGCACCTTCGCGCCTCCTCCCCGCCCCCACCCTCTGTTTCCCGCTCTGCCCCCACCCCCTTGCTCTCCCCCCTCCCCCGACACTTTGGGTTTTCTAAACCAAAAATCAGATCCATTTCCCTTTAACCCCGATGGAGACCTGGAGATCTGAGGTCCCGGGAGTTAGAGTCTTTGCGCCCCACCGCGGCGCACTGTAGACCTAGGGTTAAGTCCCAGTTGTCATTTGCTCCCAAGCCTTCCCTCCACCCACCCACTCCCTGGCATTTTTATTTTTCTAATCCAAGGTGTTTGGGAAGTGGATGGGCGAAGGAGATCGGAGAGACTGCGGTGTTGCTAGTCGCTGCTTGATCGTTCGGGTTACATCCATTTCAGGATCCAGCCCCGTTTCCCAGCGGCTTGGCCAGCGACCGGCGGACCACACGGGTGGGGGCTGGGGGTGTGAGATGGGGAGGGGGAAGGTAAGCGTTTATTTCACTTCACTGCCAGCGTTGCCACAATTGCCAGCGCCACCCCTGAGCCCTGAGGTCTGGCTGGCGAGCCGCTGCCTGGAGTTTTCTGCAAATACCCCTGGAAGCCCTGAAGGCGGGCTTCAAACGCAGGCGCCGGGGACCATGGGAGCCTTCAAATAGCTGCGCTGGCGCAATGATACCTTAATGATAGATTTTCCGTTCTTATTTTTAGCTCCCGTTCGCCTACACAGTTACACGGCATTTATCCGAGAACGTCACAGCAGCGCCCGCATGCTGCACCGGCGGCAGGGCGCGCGGGCTGCGGGGCCAGCCTGGCGCTGGAGCGGGGAGCGCGCGCCGCTCTCTGCCGCAGAGGGCAGCGGCCTCGCCGAGACCCGAGACCGGGAGCGGTGCCCGCCCGGGCCCCGCGGGTTTGCAGCCAGGACCCACTCAGCCCACGGGAGGAAGGACACCATCTTTCTACACTGAATCCGCAAGAGCCCTTCCCCCAGCAACACACACACACACACACACACACACACACACACACACGCACGCACACACGGGCCTGGAATGGAGCCTGAGCTGTCCCTGTCCCTGGGTACCGAGGCCTGTGTTCCTCTGTGATGCGCATTCTTCTTTACAAATAAAGAAAAGACAGGGCCCATGGTTCTTCAGCCTCCTCATGCAGTCTGGATTTTTCCAACAGACACCACCATACACATTTACTTCTCTCCTACTTCTCCTTTTCCTCTGCCTTGTTTGTAAGATCTTGTTAGGTAGCTCAGGCTAGCATGAACTGCCCGTCCTCATCCTCCTGCCTCAGCCTCCCCGGTGCCGGCTGCGATTCCGGGTGTGGGTCACTCTGCCTGCCCTCTTTGACAGAAGCAGAATTTTCCAGTTGCTGTTTTCATCTGATGTCTTATTAGGACGCCTGATACAGAGGTCAAGGAAACCTCAGGGAAGGGACGCTGTGCAGTGCTTGACATCAGTTAAGCCATTTCATCTTCACGGAAATCTTTGGGATATGTTGGTTTTCCCTTCGTCAGCTCCTCTGCACAGCGGGGTCGTGTAGCATGGTGGGTCGAGGTGACTTGCTGGGGGTCGTTCAGCTACCAAAGTGGGCAGAGGTGGAATTTGAACCAGACTGAGGTCTGTATGGAGCTGGGTTTAGGGTGGCTCGCAGAGAGGTCCGAGTTTATCCTACAAAGAGGCAAGAAGGTCAGGAAAGTGGTCACCCGGGTTGACCAGCGCCAAGGCTGGGCCTGTGTGGAGGTCAGGATGGTCAACTTCCTCACTGCTCGCTGGTACTGAGCCTGGGTCGCAGGTTTATTGGTGTATAATACACTTCCACAAACATCTTTAGCGTGTGATGAGTTTGAAATACCACTGGTAGATGACAGAGGCCACAGTGCTGGGGCATGCACATAAATCACCCAGGAACGTTGCTAACATGTACATTTCCATCCAGTGGGTCTGAGGCGGGGCCTGGGAGCCTGCGTTTCTAACACGTTTGCTGCTGTTGCGGGCCGGCTAGCCAGTGGATCTCACTTTAGAAGACGTAGCCTCCAGGAGGCGGAAGAAGTTGGGGTTCACTCATTCTCACGGCTCATTGTTCTGGCTGGACCCTGGGGACACAGTGATAAGTAAAACAGCCCCTGCCTTGTGGAACTTAGGCTAGCCTAGGAGTTCTTTCTCTTTTAAAGAATAATTTAAAAATTTATTTATTTGAGTATGTGTCTGGGTGCGCATGCCATGGTGCGCACCTGGAGGTCAGGCTGGCCAGCGAGCTCTGGATTCTCCTGGCTCCACTTCCCGTGGTCAGAGGTGAGTTGGGCTCAGAGATGCATGCGCCACGTTACTTCCAGCTTTATGTGGGCGCTGGACGATTTTGAAACCTGCCAACAGGCTTTATGAGCAAGTGCCTTTAACTGCTGAGCCAGCTCCCCAGCTCCGTGGAGTTCCTTCTTTACCTGGCCCGTAGTGTAGCCAGGTGGTGGTGGCGGCGGGTGCACCTTGTCCTGGATCTGGGGAAGAGATGCTGATCAAAGGTATAAACCAGGAGAAGGAATGAGCCCACTTCAGAGACCTTCAACTCTGGTATGACTGAGAAGCACCTGGAGAAAATTTAAAAGTGTTTCCAGGCTGTACCCCAGCCAAGAGAAGTTAGTACCATCGAGGATGGACCCGCACATCCCACTTCAGAAGCTTCTGGGAGGAACCAGGGTTAAGAACTGTCAGCAGGGTTGGAGAGATGGCTCAGTGGATAAGGCACTTTCCTGCAAAGCTTAGCCACCTGGGGTTTGATTCCCCAGTGCCCAATTCAAGCCAGATGCACCAAAGTGGTGCATGTGTCTGGAGTTCATTTACAGCCGCTGGAGGCCCCGGCGTGCCCATACTTCCTGTCTGTCTCCGTTTCTCTGTCCCTCTGCTTGCAAATAAATAAATTAAAATATTAAAAGAAAGAGCTGTCAGGGCATGTGTCCAATCTGCAGCTGTCACACGCACATGCTTCCCAGAACAGCTATGAATGTGACCCAACACATTTGTAGATGATGCCGTGTCCCAATGCCAAAAGATTGGACATCCCTGTGTGAACCTTTTGGCCAAGATAATCCCTACTCAAGCTGCTCTCTCCCTTGGCCAGCGCTGGGAAGGCAGAGGGACGTGCTTTTGCTAATCTCGGAGCTATGAGAGAGTTTGGTGGGCTAGGTCATGTGGAAGGCTGGCCGGGGCTCCAAGCTTCTATGACAGAGAGGGGAGGGTGGAGGCACCCCTGACACTTGGATTTTTCTCCATCTGACCTGCATGCCATTGCTTTCTCTGCAGTGTCCACAGGTAGAAACCTGAGCACAGCCTGTGATTGGCCTCTCTGCAGTTATTTGCCTAGAATCAAGTTCAAGGTGTTGGCTACGATTTATGTTATTTTTATTTAAACAATATTTTATTTTTATTTATTTATTTGAGAGAGATAAATAGGCAGAGAGACAGAGAGAGAGAGGAAGAGACACACACACACACACACAGAATGAATATGGGTGCTTTAGGGCCTCCAGCCACTGCAAATGAACTCTAGACACGTGTACCCCCTTGTGCATCTGACTGGGTCCTAAGCAATTGAAACTAAGTCCTTTGGCTTCGCAGGCAAGTGCCTTAACTGCTAAGCCATCTCTCCAGTCCCCTTATTTTACTTTTTTATGAGAGCGAGAGAGGGAGAGGGAGAGAATTGGCACGATAGGACCTCCAGCCACTGTACTTGAACTCTGGGGGATCAATCCCAGGTACCTTAGGCTTTCTAGGCAAGTGCCTTAACTGCTAAGCCATCTCTCCAGCCAGCTAAGAAGATTTAATTTCCCACGTTGGCACCTAAGGTGGAAGATGCCATAGAGGAGGTAGGCATATGTCATGGAACTACTTCTTCCAAACTGACACATTCCTTCTGAGAGGGGTGAAGAAGGCTGGAAGGATTCAGGAAGCTCCAGAAACTTTCTAAGGCCCAGGAAGCTCCAAACGTTACAAGACTCATTAGGCTCCTTCCCAAGGTTACATAAACAGGAAACAATTGCTTGGGAGTGGAGTGGGAGGGAGGTGACTCTTCAGTGGAGCTGCCTGTAAGTTGGACAGAAAGCCCCTGGAAGGCAGCTTTTGCGAGTGGTCACTTATGCTCAGGAAGGCTTTCTGGTTGTGCAGCTGCCTTTGAGCCACCCATGCTTCTGTGGGTAACCCCAATAACTGATTCACGAAGCTAGACTTGAGTAGAACTGTCTCTTTAGCCTGTGGTCAGTGTCCTGTCTGGAATGCATAGGTGTTTGTCCACCTCTCCCCAGGAGACACAATACAATTCCTACCCATAGCTGGTGGCAGTGACCACAGCCCCATGACCGTGTGCACTGTCCCCAGCCCTGACACTCACCCTCACCTTCAGGGAAGCATGGAGAATGAGTATTTACAGGATCCTCATAATGTATCTGGGCTTTTCCTGATTCATTCCATTCTTTCAATAAGGATTTTGGACAGATAGAGAAACTGAGGCCCCCAGGTTGCTCAGTCTTCCTGAGAGGAGCTGAGGTGAGATGCTATGACTACTTATCCAGAGGCGCTGGCTCAGTGAGTTCCTATCCTCCTGGCTGAGAGGTGTCTAGATGAGGAAGAGAGGAGAGGGTGGCTCAGGTCTCTCCCTTTGGAAATGACTAGCGAATGATACCACCCAGTTCAGAACCTTGCTGTGCTATCTCACTGCTGGGACCCTGACCAGAAGCCACTTCAGGAAGGCAAGGTTTATACTTTGAGGTCACGTGGGGTCTATCTTGTCAGAGAAGGGATGGCTGCGGGAATATGAAGCAGCTGGTGACATGGCATCCACTCCCAGGAAGCAGTGACGAATGCTGGCACTAGGCCGGCTCTGTCCTTTATGTCTAGTCCGTGACCCGAGCCCATACAATGGTGTTGCCCACAGCTAAGATGGGTCTTCTCACCTCAGTTAATCAAACCACAGGCATGCCCAAAGGGTAACCTAATCTAACTAATTTCTACAGATGATGCTAGGTCTTGTTAAGTGGACAGTCAACATAAACTTTTACCCTTGTCAAGTGTTCCTCAGGGAATTGTATTGGGCTTTAGACCAGAGCTCAGCTAATCATTGATTGAAATGGACGTCCTGCAGGTCTAGCTACATGTTAGACCCCAGCTAATAAGTGCTTCAGGTGTGTGTCTCTTGCATGTATGTGCATGTGTACACTAGGAGAACTTTCGCTTCTGTGGCAGCAAATTCCAACACACACACACACACACACACACACACACACACACACACACACACGGAGTTTCCACACAGTTTAAAATAGAGGCCTTAAGTATAGGGAGTCAGGGCATTTTTGGAAATGTTTGCGTTATCTTTGAGGGTTTTGTATTCCAATTTGGGGTTCAATTGGTCAGCTTTGCCCACACACCTAACAGGACGCCAGGGTTTGTACCGTTGCTTTCTAGCCAATAGAAATTGCTTGCTTGTAAATGTGATGCAGACTCCTTGTACAAAAAAAAAAAAATTAAGACAACACAGGAAACAGAGATGATCCCTTCAATGCTTTATGCTTTCAGTGTGGGGTTTTCTATGTAAACATGGTTACCAAAATGGGTTTCTGTAGTGTGTGCTCCTTTATACTCTCAATCTCTTTCCTTAATAGCATGTAGGAATATTCTTTCTCTGTCACTACAAATTTAGTGACCTGATTCTTTTTAGGATTGTACACTTAAGTTGGTTTCAATTCATAATTCTTGGAAATAATGCGCAACATTGTATATACAACTTCCCGTCTAGTCCAAGTCCCCCAGGGTGGTGTTCTGGGGTGAGTGAGATGCACATCTTTGTCACTGGTATGCAATGGCTGACTTCCAGTGAGCTTTTACCTTTTCCCTAGTCAGCAAAAGATGACAAAAAGCCAATTTCTCTATCCAGCTGTCAAGATATTCACATTGCCCATTATCTTAAATATTTGCCCATTTTGAAGGGCAAAAGTAACACCCCCTCTTGTGTTTTCATTTACTCAGCTTTAAATTTTTATACTCATGGCTTTCCTTCTCTTGGAAAATTTTTATTTAGATTAAATAGTTAATTAATTTATTTTTATTTTTATTCATTTATTTGAGAGCGACAGAGAAAGAGGGGGAGAGAGAGAGAGAGACAGACAGAGACAGAGAGACAGAGAGAGAGACAGAGAGAGAGAATGAGAATGGGCACGCCAGGGCCTCCAGCCACTGCAAACGAACTCCAGACGCATGTGTCCCCTTGGGCATCTGGCTAACGTGGGTCCTGGGGAATCGAGCCTCGAACCAGGGTCCTTAGGCTTCACAGGCAAGCACTTAACTGCTAAGCCATCTCTCCAGCCCTAGATTAAATATTTAAAAACTTGCAGGTGTGTTGATATTTTCCTTGTAGGTTTACCTGTGTTTTATATATTAGGCATGTAGCCATTGACTGTCATGCCTAATGCATATAATTTCCAGCGCATTGCTTGCCTTTTCTTTGGCATTGTAATAAAATACCCAGAACTTAACATTTACTTATTGATCATTTTAAGTGAACAGTTCAATGGTGTTAAATAGACTCATAAGTTGTTCATCCATCACAACAACCCATTTCTGGAATTACTTTTATTTTACAAGATTGCAGCTCTGTGCCCATTGAACATAATTCCTCATTAGCCCGCTCTTCCTGTACCCTGGCAGACATTATTCCACTTTCTGTCACTAAGCATCTCATATAAGAACAGCTAGATAGTACTTGTCATTCTGATTGGCTTCTGTCGCTGTGGTGCTTTTCTTTTAGTCCTGCATCACCTGATCTACACCTCACATATGTCTTTATAGGGATTATATTTGAAAAATTTAAATTTGAATACAGACAAGTCTTTTTTCATCATGGCTTCTGACTTAAGGCATCCCTTCTCTTGTGCCAGATCCTTTAAGACAGAAGCATTTGCCAGTATTCTCTTTTTTGTTGTTTTTTGTTTTGTTTTGTTTTTAGCTTCATGTTTTCCACTCACAAGTTTACTTCATTTGTAATTTTTAAAAAACTTTTTATTGACAGCTTCCACAAATATAGACAATACACCATGATCATAATCTCCTCCCTAATCTTCCTCCACTGAATATGTCTTCTTCCTTCATTTGGATTTTTTTTTTGAGCGAGATGAGAGTATGGCTTCATTATTAATATTCTGAAATGACTAGCAGTTGTCTCAAATGCCTGTCTGAATGACAAACTCTATTCTTGTTTTAAAATTTTCATATTTATTTATTTGTGCATGTGTGTGGCAGAATCTCTTGTCACTGTAAACAAATACCAGTTGCATGAGCCACGTTTTGCATCTGGCTTACATGGGTGGCTAGGGAATTGAACCCTGGGCCAGCAGGCTTCGCCAGCAAGTACCTTTAGATGCTGAGCCATCTCTCCAGACCTGAACTTTAATCTTGATGTAGAGCATCATCTTTCTTGTACATCAAGTGCTTGACTATACTTAGGACTATCTCCAGATGATACTTCTTGTTTCATTGTCCTGTCCATCTGTTATGTTACCAGAGGCATATGATTTTATTTTTATTGCCTTATCATCTCTTTCTGCAGTGTTCCCAAATATCTTCATTTCATCAAGTTCCAAAGGAAAAGATATATATTTTTCTGGAATCACATTTAAAACATTTATTGGAAGTTTAGTACTTTTTGTTTTGTTTTTTAAGGTACGTCTCACTCTGGCCCAGGCTGACCTGGAATTCACTATGTAGTCTCAGGGTGACCTAGAACTCATGGTGACCTCCTACCTCTGCCTCCCTAGTGCTGGGATTAAAGGTGTGAGCCACCACACCCAGCTTGAATTAACTATTTTTGAGATGGGGACTTGGTCGGTTATTCAGGCAGGCCTCAAACTTGTGACCTTACAGCCTCAGCTTCCTGAGTAACTGGAATCACAGGCAAACACATCACACCTGGACATTGTTGGCATAACGGGAACAGCTATTTCCATTCTTTTTTTTTTTTTTTTAAAGCCACTACTATGAAGTGGATTTTCCTTGTTTTAAAATTTTAGTTCATCTATTTGGATTTGTCAGTTAGGCATTTTTCAACACTTAGGCATGGTTGTATCTTTCAGACAAGGCTCACCTATCCATGGAGGACTTTCATATTATTAATTGACTTAGCCTGTTTTTTCTTTTTCTTTTTTTAAAAATTTATTAGATATGGACATATTTAGTATGCAAACAACACATGTTGGTACCATTCTTTCCCTCCTCCCTGCCCCCTTCCGAAGGGGCCCACCTCGTTGGGGATGCAGGTAAACCCCATGGGGATTGTGGGTCATGCATTGTGGGTGCAGCAGTCAGTTTTGGGGAAGGGCAATGTCTCTGTGCAAAATATCCCGACTTGCTGCTCTAACAATCTCTCTGCTCCCTCTTCTACAAAATTCCCTGAGCCATGTTGGGTGCGTTTTAAGTCTACTTCAGTGATGGGCTCTTAGGAACCTCTGGATCTCTGTTTTGGTGCGTGTTGAATGTCCTCAGTGTGTATCTCCTTCACCCTTATACTGATATCAGCTTCACCAAGAAAGCAGCATGCTTGCTCATTTTCCCTGTGGTTTCAGCTGGGGTCGGGGTGAAGTGCGCTGGGTCATTTATCTCCTCAGGGCCAGCGCCTGTCTGAAAAAGAGGAAGTAGATTCTCCAATGGAAAGTGAAGTCAGCACAGGTTAAATGGGATAACCATTGTTCGTTTAGAGAGAATTTCATGGATGTAGACCCTCTTGTAGCTCAAGATTAGTGGGAGCTTGATATTGGAAAGCAGAATCGCTATCTGGATATGACTCTGATTTGTTTCCCAGTTCCAGATGTGGGTTCCTTTCCACTGAACAGCCAATCCAAGAGCAGTTGGTTACCCACCATGGCTGTGTGCCACTATTACACCTACATAAGCATCATGTCAGGTTGTTTGCTTCTGAGTTGCTTAGACTTTGAGTTACTTAGACTTTGAGTTGCTTAGGCTTTGAGTTGCTTGGACAGATGTTGGCCACTTTCTCCCAGTAGCTCATGTAACGCCTTCCAGCAGTATCTAGATGGGATAATTGCCTGGGGACTGGCTCTCTTCTGGATTCCAACTAGGTCTCTCCATGGTCCGTGTCGACAGTGTATGGTGTCTTCAGCAGTAGGGTCTTACCATTAACCTCTGGTGGATAATCAAGTGCTCTGACAGAAGTCTGTCTTGTTTGTTTTGGGAGATCTAGTAGGTCTCTCTGATCAACAGCTCATTGTGGATGTAAACCACATCCTGGTACATAGCCTGTCTTTTCTTGAGTCAATCTTGGTGACTTAATTTGTAAGATCCTTTATCCACATTTTTCAATTTATTATACTGAATACCAAATATTCTCTTATAATTCTAGTTTTCTCCATTCATGTCACTTTCTCTTTTATTGTGTGGATTTTACCTTTAAATCACTGTCTTACAAGTGTTTAAATTAGATTATTATGGAGACTTCCAAATTATTTATAAATTCTACTCTTCTCATTCATTAACATAACCTATATCTTTGTTAAACTCTCCTTCTTTATTTTTATATTGTTGTTTCCCTCCTGATCCTTCTTTTTCATTTATTTATTTATTTATTCGAGGTAGAGGGGTCAGATAGAGAAAGAGAGAGAGAGAGAATAGACATGTCAGGGCCTCTAGCCACTGCAAATGAACTCCAAATGCATGTGCTACCTTTGTGCATCCAGCTTTACATGGGTACTGGGGAATTGAACCTGGGTCCTTTGGCTTTACAGGCAAGTGCATTAATCGTTAAATTCATCTCTTCAGACCTCCTACTGCTTCTTGAATGCTTAATTTCTTTCCATTATTTCTTGGGTAAGTCATAGTAGCACGTAAAATTATGATTCATCTTATAAGAACAGTTTTTTTCAGATCCAATAAGATTGCTTTATAAATTTCCAATTATCACTAGAGGAAAACAGTCCAAAATTAATTTGTTCTTTAGGTGGATGGTTATCAATTTTTAACAGAATGCTTTCTGAATTTCCAAGTGGTTCTTGCTTGCTTTTGCTTATTCCTAGTTCTATTGCATTATGCTCAGAGGATGTGGGTCTGTATTATTTTCTGCCTTTTGAAATTTGCTGCTGGTTTTTGTTGCATTTTATATGTGGTTGGTTTTGTGATTGTTCCAGGGATTGGGGGGGGGGGAACACACACATTCTGTTCATAGGAAATGGAGGTTGACACATATTCAGTAGCTCAGCCAATAAATTATGGCATTCGGGAACAAACCTCTCATTGTGACTTGTTCAGGGGAGCTGGCAGCTGGGGCAGAAGCTGAAGGTGTGTGTGGTCAGGAGGGCCGGGGAAAGCAGCCTTCCAACATGGACTGAAAGCCAGCAGCTATACAGGAGTCCTCCAGGATTTCAGCATCACATTGGGACTGTTGAGCCTTCCAGCCTTGAGGGCCAAGTTGACCGAGCAGCTACCAGGTGCTCAGCCTCGGCAGTCCACAGTCAGCCATGGTTGGACTCCCCAGCCTGTGTATGTAAGCCCATCTGATTAACTCCCTTTGTGATATATATTCATTCTATTAGTTCTGCTCCTCTAGAGAACCCTGAACAATACATAGTCTATCCAGGACTAGGAGAAAAGAAAAAGAAGAAGAAGAAATCCTAGGTGATAAAGCCAAGCATAGAGTTGACAATAAATGAAGAAAACAAGCGCGTGTCCTCCATGGGCCCAGCTGACAGAGGACAGGCACCAGCGCGCGCAGCAAGGCAGCACGCTGTGCTGGGCAGCTCTTGCTTGCTGCTCCAGGTTTGCACCGAGCTCTTCCCGTCCTGCTCCATGTAGCTGGTCTCAGTCTCTGATCTGAACTAGATCAAGGGTTTCTGTTGGGGTTGACCTGAGAGCAACATTGTCCCAGAGGGATGGAGAGAAAAGAGTAAGGCAGGTGGGGTATCCTTTTCGTTTAGTTCCCCTCTCCTCTCACCTGTCTCCAGGTTCCAGTCATTGTCTCTGCCCTTTTCAGGACAAGCAGCACCTCACGGCAATGTTCTGGCCTCTGTGGTCTCCCTGCCTCTAGCCCAAACCTTTGTAAATGGTCTCTTTATTAATACTCCTCTCAAGTGATCCAATTTGAATGGTTCACCTGTTTCCTGCCGGACCCTAAGTCATATGGAGCTGGTAGGAAACTCAGGACTAATTCAGTCCAACCTTCTTATGTTTTGATTGAGAAAGTGATATACTCAACACCATAGGAAGCCATGGCTGGTGAGGACTCCATCCAGGGCCCTGGGGGTTTACCCTGCCACTCTTGCCTCTCCAGGGCTCACTCTTTGGGTCAAATTCTGTTCCATAAAGAGGGCCAGGGCTGACTTGTAAGCATGGAACAATATGAAAAGTCTTTCCAAGATTTGCCACCCCCTTCATTGGAACGAGGCCCAGCTAATCTGATCTCTTGAATCATTTTAGGAGAGTGGGAGGAGAGGTAGGTATATGTGTGCTGTTTCTTATTTAGAGTCAACATTCTTCATTTTTTTTCTTCTCTGTATTTTGTACTTTAAAAATTAAAAAAAAGTGACTATAGTAAAGAAATAAGACAGGGACACGCAAAGACCTTTAAGAAATTCCTTCGGTCAAAAAATTCTGGAGCAAATGCATCTTTAGCTATTTGGAGTGTTCATCTAGCCATAAGAGCTCTGGAGAGCTCTAAAGCATTCTAGAGAAGAGATCTTGTCTTGTTAGGCAAGATCTATTGAAGGACCTAGCTGGGCTCATCTTCACACTGATTCCTTAGAGGAGGTTTTTATGAAATGGAATCCAGAATCTTTTAAAGTGCCTATTATTGTTAGAATAGTTCCAACTTAAATTTTTATTATTTATTAATTTTTATAATTTCAAATTTTTAAAACATTATTCATTTATTTGAGAGTGATAGATAGATAGATAGATAGATAGATAGATAGAGAGAGAGAGAGAGAATGGGTGTGCGTCAGGACCTCCAGCCACTGGAAATGAACTCCAGATGCATGCGCCCCCTTGTGCATCTGGCTAACGTGGGTCCTGGGGAATCGAGCCTCCAACTGGGGTCCTTAGGCTTCACAGGCAAGCGCTTAACCGCTAAGCCATCTCTCCAGCCCTATAATTCCAACTTTTTAAGGGGGGGGGGAACAAGAAAAACCAGTGAGGGGTTTCTTACTGAATATGAGCTGCTCAAAGTAGAGTGTTAGCTAGCCAGTGACTTTCAGGACGGCCCAACCTTCAGACTCTTATACTTCATGGGGAAGGAAGAAGGGCTTTTTTCATTCTCTGAGTGCCCTGGAGACAACCCCCTAAGACAGCTTCAGGGTCTTAGCACAGACTGAACTTTGTAACAAATGAATCTAAAACATTCATGTCTTAAGGCTAATGCTCATTTGTTTATTAATAATTTACTGTTCCAGCGACCTTCTTGCTGAGACAAAACTCCCCACCACACGCAGCTGATGGAAGGAAAGGGCTTATTCAGTGTACAGTTTCGGGGGAGGGGGCGCATCATCCTGGCAGGGAAAGCGTGGCAGGAGCAGGAAGCTGGCTCACATCATCACATATCAGTAGGGAGGAAGCAGAAATAGAGAGCTGAGCTGCGAACACCCGCAAAGACTGGACTGAGAAACCTCAAGGTCCACCCCGAGTGACAAACCTCTTCCAGCAAGATTCCACCATCCAAATCGCCACCAGCTGGAGACTGGGTATTCAAAACACATGAGCCTGTGGGGGACATTTTATCCAAACCACCACTCAGAGGATTTGGGTGAGTGTCTTTCCACACAGTGAGCCATTCAGGTATCTAGGCTTCATTCTTCTGGTTGGTTCTGTTTTCTTGTGAGTGTGTGTGTGGGTGGGTGGGAGGAATCTAACTCAGGATCTCATGCATGCTGGGCAAGCGTTTTCCCACTGAGCCACATCCCCAACTCATCCTGGGGTTTTGCTACCCCTTGTGTCCTTGCTCTGGGCAATAGCTTCTAACTGTGGGAAGACAAAACGCTCGGAGGAGGCGTGTCCTTTCTCTCTCTTTTTCTTTCATGTGTGTGCAGGTTCATGTGTGAGTGGGAGGGTGCATAAGCACATATGTGGAAGGGCCTGAGGATAACCTCTGGTGTTGATTCTCCGGAATGCTGTCCATCTTTTAAAAACATTTTATTTATTTGCAAGGGGAGAGAGAGAGTGATTGAGATTGAGAATCTGGGCATGCCAGGGCCTCTAACCACTGCAAATGAATTCCAGACACATGCACCACTTTGTGCAGCTGCCTTTATGTGGGTACTGGAGAATCAAACTTGAGTCATGAGACATTGAAGGCAAGCACCTTACCCACTGAGCCATCTTCCCTGCCCAACATTTCTATTTTTAAAATCTCTCTTTCATTACTGGATTTCTCACCTGCATTGCTGAAAATTTATAATATATATATATATATTCCACATTGCTGACTTTCTTATCCATTTTGCTGACCTTCTCATCTAGGTTGTTGACTTTTTCTTCAGGTCCTGAATTGATTGCCTTACTTTAATCCATGCTTGTTTGAGTCTTCTGAGATTGCTGATCATTTTTTTAAGGAGTAAACTTATGAATTCTTCATTTGGTATTTTGCCATTCTAATTTAAGTAGTCAAGCAGTTATGATCTTTTGGAAGAGTCATGTTGCCTTGCTTTTTAAAATTTTCATTTATTTATTTATTTGAGAGAGAGAAGGAGGCAGAGAGAGGGAGAGAGAGAATGGGCACACCAGGGCCTATAGCTACTGCCAGCAAACTCCAGATACACGCCTCCCCTTGTGCACCTGGCTTACGTGGGTCCTAGGGAATCGAACTAGGGTCCTTTGGCTTTGCAGGCAAATGCCTTAACCGCTAAGCCATCTCCCCAGCCCTTGCCTTGCTTTTTATTGTATCTCATTGTTACGATTTGCACATCTCCTGGGTATCTTCTTCCTTTTTCTTGGGGGATCTTCTGAGAGAGCAGTGTAGCTCTTAATGGCTTGATTCCCAGCATGGGTTTTGGATTGAAGTTTCTGCTTTCCCCCATTCCTGGAGAGCTGTGCAGCTGGACCCACTTAAGGCTGGCTTCTTTTTGTTGAGCTGTCTTCCTGGGTTGGGAAGAAACTTTCAAGGCTCTGCTTGGGAACTGAGACATAGGGTTGCTTATACATAGAGAGAATGTCTGTCATTTCCCTTCCCACAGTGCTTAGCTCTACAGTGGTGGGACAGAGCTCCTTCTTGGGAACCTACTCCACCTTCTACCTCTTCTGATTCAATTGCCATCTGATGTGTCCCCATATTCCAGCATAGGGACAGAATAATAGAAAAATATGCAGAAGAACATAGTTCTGAATACTAATGCTGGGTACTTGTTCTTGTCTTATTGTCAGCCTGATGTGGAAAGTGTTCAGACCTTTTGTTTTGTTTTATTTTATTTTTTTAAAAAAACTATTTTTATTTATTCATGAGAGAGAGAGGGAAGAGAAAGAGAGAGCAAGTGAGAGAGGGAGAGAACACTCCAGGGACCTCTAGCCACTGCAAACAAACTTCAGATGCATGCATCACCTTATGTGATTTTTCTGTGGGGGCACTGGGGAATCAAACCTGGGTCCTTAGGCCTCACAGGCAAGTGCCTTAACTGCTAAGCCATCTCTTCAGCTCCCCTAGACCTTTGCTTTTAAATATGAATTAAAATATGTGCTTATTAATCAAGTTGATGATGTTCACTAAATTTTTAGTTTCTGGGAAGATCTTTTTTCATTAAATAATAAAGTGTTGAATTTTGTCAAATGCTTTTTCTGCATCAGCTGACATTGAAAGTTATTTTTGTTCTTAGTCTATTAATACATTGTGAGTATGCTCAGTTGTTAATATGGATGATAAACTTTTGATAGTGAACAAATACCATTTTTAGCAATTGCAGATGACATTGTGTTTTTAATTTTGGTTTGAACAAATTGAACAATATCAGAAGTTTGGAAAGAAAAGTTGACAATCACTCTACCCAACACTAGCGTGAACATCTTGTTGAATCCTGCTGTTATTATTTTATGAATTTTTTTATTTTAAGGAAGGGCCTCACTCTATCCCAGGCTGATTGGGAACTCACTCTGTATACCAGGCTGTCCTCTAACTCCTACCTCAGCCTCTGGAGTGCTGGGATTATCTGTATGAGCCACCATGATTAGGTTTCAAAGATTTTCTGATCTATATTAATGAATCATATGGTCTGTAGCTTCTATTTTTTAAACTGTATTCTGTCTGATGTTGTTATCGTGGTAATAATGATCTTATCAAATGAAGTGAGAAGTGTCTCCTAATCTATTTTCAAAAAGAGATTATGATACAACCTATTTTTGATATAATTGATATTTTTAAAAGATTAGCATAGTACTAGAAATCCTAGTAGCTCATAAAGTAAGAAAAAAAGGTATACCAATCAGAAAGGAAGAAATGAAACTGTACCCAATTTCAGATCACATAGCAATCTATGCAGAAAAATCCCAAGGAACCTGCAAAGAAAAATAAAATCCTAGGATGATTCAACAAAGTGGCAAGACACAACACCAAAATATCAAAATCAATCTTATTTAAAAAATATTTTATTTATTTATCTGTATGTGAGAGAGAATTTGTGCGCCAGGGCCACTAGCCACTGCAAATGAGCTCCAGATACATGCATCTGCCACCTTGTGCATCTGGCTTTATGTGGGTACTGGGGGATCAAACCCAGGTCCTTAGGCTTTGCAGGCAAGCGCCTTAATGGCTGAGCCATCTCTTCAACCCTGATCAATTCTATTTTTATATGATAGCAATAAACATATATAAACCAAAATTAAAAGTAAGTGCCATTTGCAATTGCTCAAAATAACTTTAAAAAGACTTGTGCAGGGCTGGAGAGATGGCTTAGCAGTTAAGAGCTTGCCTGTGAAGCCTAAGGACCCCGGTTTAAGGCTTGATTCCCCAGGACCCACATTATCCAGATGCACAAGGGGGTGCACAGCGTCTGGAGTTCATTTGCAGTGGCTGGAGGCCCTGGCACGCCCATTCTCTCTCTCTCGCTCTCTCTATCTGCCTCTTTCTCTCTCTGTCTGTAACTCTCAAATAACTAAATAAGAATGAACAAAAAAATTCTTTAAAAAGACTTGTGCACAAAAACTTCAGAACCCCATTGAAGAAGTAAAAAAAAAAAATTACCTAAACAAATGGAGAAATACTGTGTTTTTGAGTTCAAGATTTCAACAGAGTTAAGATGTCAGGTCTTCATACAGTTTTAATATACTTCCCATCCAAGTTGCAATAGCATGTTTATAGTATGGATGAGATAATTCTAAAAGTTGTACAGGAAGACAAAGGACCTAGAGTAGCTGAAGGAATTAAAACAAAGTGGTAGGAGTCATCTTATTTGATTTTAAGATATTACCTCACTGTGTAGCACTTTGGATAGGCCTGTACATCAGTGGAACTGAAGAGAGTCCTGAGATGGATCCAGATGACCAACTTATTTTTGACAAAGGTACCAGAGCCAATCAGTGGAATGACAGTGGTTTCCATGAAGGTGCTGGAGCAACCAGATGTCCACAGGCAAATACATGAATCTCGAATTAAACTCACACTGTAGGCACAAGTAAAGCAACTGCAAGTAGATCTTAGATATAAGTAACATGTAGGCTATAAAACATAGGATAAAATCATCAGGATAAAGGATTGGTTGAAGAGTAAGTACACTTGGTAACAGAAAGATGATCAGTAGATTAGACCTGTTCAGAATTAAAAGTGACCCTGGGGTTGGAGAGATGGCTTAGTGGTTAAGGCCCATGCCTGCGAAGCCTAAGGAACCAAGTTTGATTCTCCAGGTCCCATGTAAGCCAGATGCACAAGGTGGCACATGTGTCTGGAGTTCATTTGCAGTGGCTGGAGGCCCTGGGGCACCCATTCTCTCTCTCTCTCTGTCTGTAATAAATAAATAAAAATAAATATTAAAAAAGTGACCCTGTCAAGAGGATAAAAAGAAATAAACCAGGAGAAAATATGTGCAAGCCATATAGCTAGAATATATATATACATATATATACATATATGTATACATATATATTATATATATACATATATATATGTGGATGCACACATGCACACACACACACAACACACACACACACACACACACACACATATATATATATATATATATACGTATATATATATATATATATATCACTCAGAACTCAGCAAAACAAGAATACAGCTAAACGCTGGGAAAAACTCAGCAAGAGGCAGTTTACTGAAGAGGACCTAAGGGTGTAAAATAAGCACATGACAAGATGTTCAATGTCACTGACTGTTAGGGAAATGCAAATTAAGACCACGAGGCATACCTAGGAGAGCCATTAAAAAAAAAAAGCCAATGCTAAGTGCTGTGAAGGATGAGGAGAAAGTGGATTTCTCCTGCACGGCTGGTAGAAACGTAACGTAGTGAAGCTGCTCTGGGAGAGAGTTTGGCAGTTTCTTGTAAAGCTAAACATGTGCTTACTCTAAGACCCCCCCCCCCCAAATCATACTCCTGGGCGTCTATCCCAGAGAAATGAAAACTTATGTCCACACATACTCTTGTACAGAGTTGCCAGCAACAGCTTTCTTGCAGTAGCCCAAAGTTGCAAACAACTTAAATATCTCTCAGTAGGTGAATGGCCAACTGTGTGTGATACATCCATATATTGGAATAATACTTAGCAACGGAACAAGCTATGGATCAGTGTGAAAAATGTAGATAAGCGTCAAAGGCACTTTTCTGGGTAACCCAAGCCAGTCTCAGAAGGCCGAAGACCACACGATCCCTTCCATATCATGCTGTCAACGTGTCAAGCCATCGGGAGGAAAACCAGAGCAGTGGTTGCTATGGTTCAGGAATTGGGTCGGTGAGCAGGAGAGAGACTGTGTAGTGGTGAAGCAGTTCCGTGGTGACCACACAAATCCATATGTGATAACATGGTGCGGAGCTGTATGCACATATCCTACTAGGGTCAATTTCCTGGTTTGCTGGTGTGCTACTGTGGAGTAAGATGTCTTTAAGCGATATTCTCATGTGGATATCATATCATATTGTTTATGGATTTATTTTTACATATTTAATTTTATTTATTCATAGAAAGAGAGAGAGAAAGAGAGGAAAGGAATGATGGGTTTGGGTGTGCCAGGGCCTCTTGCCATTGCAAATGAGCTCCGGATATACATGTGCCACTTTGTGCATCACGCTTTATGTGGGTACTGGGGGATCAAATCAAGGCTGGCAGGCTTTGCAAGCAAGAGCCAAGAGCCTTTAACTGCTGAGCCCTCTCCCCAGCTCCTCTATTACTTATTAATGACAGATATTACTGTTGGGTCATGTTTTGAACTTAACACTCCCATAGTTCTCTGCTTGCAATCATTGCCCTTTTGCACAATTTTAGTCAAGTTTCTAGTTCGAGTATGGAAGCGTTCTAGAAACACAAACACCATATTCTGGTGAGTAGAGTACCCTGTCTCCCTTCTTCAAGCCAATTCCACTCTTGGGCCTGGAGCCTGGTCTTGCTTGGCATTAGCCAATCCTGCTTTGTCCCGGCTGAAAGTCTTCTTATACGCTCCATTTCCTGGCCACTCTTTTGTCAGCTATATAGGTTTTTTTTTTTTCCTTTGCTTTTTGTTTTCTTTTTCAAGAATAAATCCATTCATTGAAAAGATTTTCGCATTATGGGTTTTCTTTCCTTAAGATAAGAGAAGAATAATATGCCCTTTTGCTTGGGAATTTGGGAACTATCTGCAAGCAGGCTTATCTTAGCACGTGAAAGGATTTTAGGTTTTAAAAATTAACTTATTTACTTGCACGTGCATATATGCATGTGCGCATGTATACGCAGGTATGTGTATGGGAGCACCAGGGTCTCTTTCCAGCACTGTTGCAGTCAGGTTTGCGTTGCTGGCAGAAATCACCCAGCCAAGAGCAGCTTGTGTGTATGGGGGGGAAGGTTTATTTTGGCTTAAAGACTCAAGGGGAAGCTCCATGATGGAAGGGGAAAACAACGGCATGAGCAGAGGGTGGGCATCACCTCCTGACCAACATCAGGTGGGCAAAAGGAATAGGAGAGTGTGCCAAACACTGGAAAGGGAAGACTGGCTACAACACCCATAAGCCTGCCCCCAACAATACACTGCCTCCAGGAGGCATTAATTCCCACCCATCAGCTGGGAACCTAACACTTCAGACAGCCTAAATTTATGGGGGGACACCTGAATCAAACCACCACAATCACAAACAATGCCCATTTGCCTTTATGTGGGTGGCTGGGGAATTGAACCTGGGACCTGAATACTTTGCAAGCAAGTGATTTTTAACTGTCAAGCCATCTCCCCAACCTCCTTCTTTTCTTTCTTTCTTTCTTTCTTTTTTTGTTGTTGTATGCACGTGTGGGTATGTGTGTTGGTATGTGTGGATGTCTCTGGGTGTGGGTTCACGTGTGTGTATGCATGTGAAGGCCAGAGGTAGACACTGGGTGTCTTCCTCCATCACTCTTCACTTTTATTCTTTGAGACAGGGTCTCTCTCTTTGAGCTTAGAGCTCACTGCTTCTCTTAGGCTAGCAAGCCAGTGAACCTCAGGGATTCTGGGTCTCTGTCTCCCACGGCTGGATTATAGGCCCACAGCACAAAGCCAGGCGTTTTGCGTGGGTTCTGGCAAGTGAGCTCAGGCCCTCAAGCATACTGAGCCATCTCCCTAGCTGTGGACAGATTCTTCTGAAACTTCCTTTTGTGTTTTCCTGCACTGGACACCTTGCTTCCTGAGTCCTGTGTCTCTCCATATTGTTTTTATAAAACCTGAACCAAGCTGGGCGTGGTGCTGCACGCCTTTAATCCCAGCACTTGGGAGGCAGAGGTAGGAGGATTGCTGTGAGTTCGAGGCCACCCTGAGACTACAGAGTGAATTCCAGGTCAGCCTGGACTAGAGTGAAACCACCCTACCTCAAAAACAAAAAAACAAAAACAAAAACAAAAAACAAAAAACAAAAAGCGAAACAAAAAAACCCAACCCTGAACCAAGGGTGTGTGGGAAACAGAACGTTTGAGTCTGTGCAGGTTTGAAAGTGTGAGAGTGTCTTTAATCTGCTCTTCCTTTTCACTGATACTTTGCCCTGTGATAACATTTAGGTTGAAATGCACTTTTTTGAGGCAAGCCCAACATACTAGCCTTTTTTTTTTTTTTATAAAAGAGAGAGAGAGAATTGGCGCACTAGGGCTTCCAGCTACTGCACTGCACTGGAACTCCAGATTCATGCGCCACCTTGTGCGCATGTGAGACCTTCTGCGTGTGTCACCTTTGTGCATCTGGCTTACATGGGATCTGGGGAGCCAAACATGGGTCCTTAGGCTTCACAAGCAAGTGTCTTAGCCACTAAGCCATCTCTCCAGCCCTGAAACGCATGTTTTCATATAGCTTTGGAGGGATTGCTGGGCTGTTTTCTTACCTGCTGTCGGGAACTCAGAAGCCAGTAGCCTCTTCAGTGGCCTTTGACTGATCTGTTGTTGTTGGGTCAGAAGCTCACAGGGACTTTTGTTGCTGGTGATCTGAATTTCATAGCAAACGCACAGTACCAGACTTTTGAAATTCAAAATGCTGCTTTTTAAACAAGTGTCTTGGTCACGAATTCCAAAAGTCCATTTTGCAGCTCAAAAGCCAAGAAGGAGGCTCCTGTGCTTCCTGACTTTTTCTGTCCTCTCAGTCCCTGGGGTCATTAGTGCCACTGACTGACATGTGGCAGGCGGGCACAGATGGAAATACCCAGAGGAACAAGGAGGACACGATCCTGGGGCTTGTGGAAAGCCCAGGCGAGGTGCTGCTCCGATTCCCTGGTGCCCCAGACAGAACCTCGGCTTCCAGCCCCATAATGCCTCTGGATGCATTGCAGTCCTGTGCGCCGTCCCAGGAGGCTTCTGGGGAATAGCAGAGGAAGAGGCTAAAGAAAATAAAAGCCCAAGAAGCCTAGCTTAGCCCTGGGAGGAGAAAACAAACAATCCCTCCATACCCCCAAATGTCTGCCTCACTCACTGCCTAAGGGCCTTCGCTCCAGCTGCTCCCTGCCTGGAAGTCATTCCAGGGACCTTTTAAATACCTGAACAAGCCAGGTGTGGTGGGATGTTTTCTCCTGTGAAAGGAGTCTGGAAGTAGATGGTCCACGTTGGTTGTGGTGACACAGTGGTCTTTTAAAAAATATTTTATTAATTTATTTATTTGAGAGAGAAAGAAAGAAGGAAGGTGGGAGGGGGAGGGAGAGATAATGGGTGTGCCAGGGCCTCCAGTCGCTGCAAATGAACTCCAGATCCATGCACCACCTTGTGCATCTGGCTTACGTGGGTCCTGGGGAATTGAACCTGGGTCCTTAGGCTTCATAGGCAAGCGCCTTAACCGCTAAGCCATCTGTCCAGCCCTCTTGTCCTATTTTTCTGCTCCAACTTCTTTAACAAGTTGTTTCCATTGTCAAGGTCCCAAGATTATTGTTGACTAGGCAATAATGCTACTACTACTACTAATAATAGTAACTACTTGCTGTCAAGTCCCAGACAAGATTAAAAATAGAAAGAAATAAAGACACTATCACGCTGGATGCCTTTTTTTTGTACTTATTTATTTGATATATATGTTGTTATGTAGCTCTGGCTTGAATTTTCTAAAAATATTATTTATTTGAGAGAGAGAGAGAGAACGAAAGAGATGGGGGGAGGGGGAGAATGGGCTCACCAGGGCATAGAGCCACTGCAAACAAACTCCACACTCATGCACTGCCTTGCGCATCTGGCTTACATGAGTCCTGGAGAGTTGGACTTGGGTCATATGGCTTTGCAGGCACACACCTTAACCTCTAAGCTATCTCTTCAGCCTGGCCTTCGACTTTTTAAAAAAATAATTTTAATTTATTTATTTGCAAGGAGAGAGAGAGAGAGGAAGAGAGAGAGAGAATGGGCATGGCAGGGCCTCTAGCCACTGCGAATGAACTCCAGGCACATGTGCCACATTGTGCATCTGACTTCAGTAGGTACTGGGAAATCAAATCTGGTTCGTTAGGCTTTTTAGGCAAGCGCCTTAACCACTGAGCTATCTTCCCCAGCCCTGGTCTTGAACTTTTGATCCTTAGCTTCTTGTATGATTATAGGAATCTGCTACAACGCCCAGTTTTCTGAATTTTATTTTAAAGAAAGTCCTGGAGGTCCATCCAAAACCCTCCACTTAGCCTTGTTGGCCACTGAGGAAGAGATGCTGGGGAAAGAATTCCTCAGCTGGAGGTTGCTCTCCAAGGTGGGTTCCCGTTGTTGAGGAAGGAGAGATGAGCACTGTTGAGGAGATCTGCTGTCGCAGCAGCCCTGTTCCGGTCTCTTAAACTGCCTCCTAGTTCTTAGCCCTGTTGCTTCTGGAAAGCCCAGGTGAGGTGCAGCCCCATTCCTGTGGCGCCCCAGACAGAACCTCAGAGTCCAGCCCCATAATGCCTCTGTCCCTAAAGCACCTGCAGTCTTGCCCTCATGCCCCCACAGCTCTCCCTGTGTTCCAATCCAGCCTCAGTGGCCTGGCCCTTGGAAGCTTCTAGAACCCTTCTTTGGCTTCACCTTCCCTGTCTTGACACCCCTTCTTCCACCTCCGAGCAGCCACAGCGGGATGGGCAACTAGGGTAACTAACTGCCTGTTTCCGTGTGCCCAAACCTTTGGAGCTCCAGTCCTCCTCCGTGACATGGGACTGTCACCCACATGGGAGGATGACAGGAGGCCTGTCCATGAAAGCGTTTTGCAAATGTGATACTATCTAAATGTGTGGCAGTGTTCTTTACTGGGCTGGCATTCCTCCTCGTGGCCCACACAACATTCTGTTGGGCCGAATGGTTCGGGGAATGTTGTTTCATTTTCTCTTCTAGGTTGAGAAAGCTGAGGGCAGCTGCCCTAGAAATCAGAAGGATCAGCCATCTCCCTGCGGCAGGTAGGGCTCTCATCTCAGCAGTGACGTGCAAGAACCGTTCAGCACCAAGTTCAGTCTGTCTGTGAGCTTCCAGACACCGTGGGCGAGTCACTACTCAGAGATACCCCCTGAGGGTGGGCAAGGGCGATTTACATAGTTCTGAAAGTTCAGCAGAGCCTGTGACTTCAGCTCCATATGGCCCAAGCTGGGACCTCCTACTCATGTCCACATGGATCATTCCAGGGCTAGCGCCGCAGTCAGTCCCACATGGCTGGGATGAACTTCCAAACCAGGCACGATTTATGGAGGGAAGGGACTTATTGAAGCTTACGGGTCCAGGGGAAGTTCCATCATGGCGGAAGGAGCTGGCCTGCTTTCACAGGTCCACACGGACAGAAAAGCCACTACCGACATCACAGGCAAGCACACTTCGGGAACCCAAGCCAAGCTCAAGCACGTTGCACATCTTTAGATCCGAATTCAGATCCAACCCCAGCAACAAACACCTTAGGGCTGGACTCCAGGGTCTGCCCAGTGACACCTCCTCCAGTCAGGCGGCTGGAGATCGAAATGACAAGCTTTAATAAACTCCTCAATGTATCGGGGGACACCCATTCAAACTACCACAGCTAGGGATGTAGCTCAGTTGGCAGAATGAATGCCTGCCACGCACAAAGCCCTGGGCTCAAGCATCACAAATGCCAGAGGTGGTGACTGTCACCCCACTAGCTGGGAGGTGGAGGCGGGGCGGTCAGAGGCTCAAAGACGTCTCCAGCTACGAAAACCTACTACAATCAGATGGCTCATTCCAAGGAAGCCAGGTTCCCAGATCTTCTGCCTTAGCATACAGGGCAGTCCCCAGCTTTGGAGGGTGTCCCCATCCGTGGTCCTGCTGCTGTGTCCAGAGTAGCTCTGTGGAGTGAGTACAAAGTGAAGGTAAGTCTGCCTCATGAGAGGCAGCTGTGAGCCTCTGTTCACAAGGTCCTGCCTGGGAATGGTAAGTTGGTGGCTAGAACTTAGCAGCAGTGGAAATATTCACATCACAGAAATCATTGTACTGTAAGGAAGTCAGGCTCCCCCTGCACCCCGAGAACAGGTTGTCAGCTTTTGCCAGCATACGGCACCTCTCTTGTCCCTGGAAAACCACATCTGGCAGCTCGAGCCTTCTTGAGCCCATGGCAGACCTCCTGCCCATGTAAGGCAAGGTGGCTTACTGCCCAGAGCCTCAGCTTCAGTCAACAAGACCATAAAGTCTTGCCTGGGCCTAGTGGTGCATGTCTGTAATCCCAGCACTTGGGAGGCAGAGGCAGTCGGAACAGGAGTTCGGGGACAGCCTCAGTCATGCAGTGAGTTTGAGGGTAACTTGGGTTACCTAACACCCTGTATCAAAACAAAAACAAATAATAATAAAAAAAAAACCAGGCAATACAAAACAAAGCCTGGGTTCCAGAGGAAGGGGTCTCCTGGGTCTCCTCAGGGGAAAAAGGCATTTTTTCTCACTTTGCTTTCTGCAGCTGTCCTTTTCAGAGCAGCTTGCCTGCTGTGTCATGAAGTCACGTTCAAATTCATTCTGGCAGTACGTGGCATTGTGCTATTGTTCGGAGGGACATGTGGGTGACAGGACACCTGGTGTTCACCTTTCCTGGTGAGCCGAGTCACAGTAGAAGCAGCCCCCCAGTATGTGCCCTGGAGAGCCGTAGGGACAGGCTGGGGCCCCACACCCCGCCTTGCTGTGGCTGAGTGCTGACCCCTTGGCTGCAGCGGCTCTTACATAACCAAGCTCTAGATGCCCTATGGGGCGGCTAGCTCCAAGGGAGTTCTCATTTTCAGATATTTATGTCTTAGACTTAAGACTGAATACCGTTGCTTCTTGTCCCTGTCTCCTCATGGCATCATTAGCAGCGTTCAGGAGCTGTGTTCTGTAAGTGAATCTGCCAGCTTGTCACTGGTGAGTTCTTAGTTCCTATGACACTTGAAGAAATGCCCAGAATAACTCCAGCCAGCCAGCCAGGCAGCACCAGAGAGACAGCTGCTCAGACGCCTGTATTTATGGAGAGCGGTAGGGGGCTCATCCACAAACCCCATAGCACTGAGGATCTTGCTCTAGGGAGACCACAAGACGCCACTGCTCCTCCTCCCTGGGGGAGGATGGTGAGCACGGAGGTGCTCCTGTGCTGTGTAGATCACACCAAGCGGCAGAGTCTCAGTGTGCACTCTTTATTCTGGTGTGAATAATTCCATCCCAGCCAACTTCAAGGAAGTTAAGTGGGTTACCATTAAGATTCCCTTAAGTGGGGCCTGGAGAGATGTCTCAGCTGTTAAGGTGCTGGCCTGCAAAGCCTAGTGATTTGGGTTTGATTCCCCAGCACCCACGTAAAGCCAGATGCACAAAGTGCAACATGCATCTGGAGCTCGCTTGCAGCGGCTAGAGGCCTTCACACCCATTTGTTTCTCCCTCTCTTTGTCTCTGTACCTGCAAATAAATAAATAAAATGTTAAAAAAGAACCCCTCGGGCTGGATAGATGGCTTAGCGGTTAAGGTGCTTGCCTGTGAAGCCTAAGGACCCATGTTTGACTCTCCAGATCCCCCTTCAGCCAGATGCACAAAGGGGAGGCAAGCGCAAGGTCGCACATATCCACTAGGTGGCGCAAGCACCTGGAGTTCAATTTGAGTGGCTAAGGCCCTGGTGTGCCAATTCTCTATCCCCCTCTCTAAAATAAAAAAAAAAATACATAAAAAAGAATCCCTTAAATGAATATGCACAAAAGGAGGGAGTCAGCTGGCAGAGAGATTCATTCATGCATGCGTGGATTTATTAAACTGGTCTCAAAGAGCCCTTCTGTGCTATGTTCTTTGCTGGCATTTACTAAAGATTAAGGAAACAGGATTATCACACTCAAAAAAGTCCCAAGACCAGTCGAAGAAGCAGACCCTTAAGCAAATCATTCAGGTGTTATCCATGCCGAACCATCATGCACCACTGTCCAGATGCCTCACTGCGCAAGGTACTGAGCTTAAGAGGCAAGCGAGGGCTGGAGAGATGGCTTAGTGGTTAAGGCGTTTGCCTGCAAAGCCAAACGATCCTGGTTCAATTCTCCAGCACCTACGTAAGCCAGATGCACAAGGGGGCGCATGCGTCTGGAGTTCCTTTGCAGTGGCTGGAGGCCCTGGCGTGCCCATTCCCTCCCTCCCTCTCTCTCTCTCTCTCTCCCTTTCTCTCTGCCTCTTTCTCTCTCTCAAATAAATAAATAAATAAAAAAAATATATATATATATATTTTTTAAAAAAAGGCAAGCAAGGTGTGAAATCGAATCTTTAGTGGCATGGCACTACCCTGGGTATGTGAGGAAGGGCCACCTTTTCGAGTGGGGAAATCTTCTGTGTCTGATGGGACTCGCCACAAGTTCTCAGAACAATATTTTTTCTAGTATTATCTTCGGTAAAACCTTCCAGATTGAACTACTCACAAATGGCTATCCTGATGCAGGCTCCGGACTTCCCTGCATCTCTGGGAACTGGGCCTCAGGACTCCTCCCGGCGTAGCGCCTCTCCGCACGTGGTGTGGCAAGGTGGCCGCTGAGCACCACACAAGCCGGTCAGTTCGCTCATTGCAGGTGGTCTGCGGAGGTAGGAGAGTCTTAGGAGAGGCCTGAGGTGAAAGTCTGGCATTTCAGCCTGAGCGTCTTGTCCAAAGAGTTGATAGAGCAGGTCCAATGCCCATAAATGTTCCAGAAGATGGGACAATACAAACAGGGGCTAACTGGAAGGCCCACAAAGTGGTGATAGGCAGGCAGAGGTGGGCAGGGGCCTAGGGTGGGCTCTATCTTGGGACCCCGAGTTCTTTAGGTAATGTGCAGGGCCAAGGAGGGACTGGGCTTTAATCACGTAAGTACCGCACGTTACGGATCGCACCACTGGAGATCCCGAGCATCAATCGTAGGCACAGGGTGGGACGCTGGGCCAGGCGACGCTCAGCTCAACCTTCTCTGGGTGTGTTTAAAAACAGTCGACCAAGGCTGGGTCCCTGCTATGCCCAGACTCAGGAGCCCACAGGTGAGGTCTCAGCACAGGGATACCAAGGCTGGCAGAGGCCAAGCATCCCTGAGAAGACAGGCGTGAAGTCGTGGCAGAGCATGGAGGCAGATGGACAACCTGATGGCGGAGTCCCCAGCTGGGCGACTCGGGACAGATAGCTTACTGGTGCTAAAGTCTCTGTCATTTCATCCCTGCAACGCACACAAAAGTCTCGCTAAGAGTGGCTGCGAGCAGGAGTGATGTTGGATGTAGGGCTGGCATGTGTAGATTTTAAGAAATGGTGGCAGGCAGGTACAGCACTTGGGAGGTGAGAGTGGGAGGATTACCAGTTCAAGGCTAACCCGGGCCGCATGACAAAGACAACACCTCAAAAATAGAAAATGAAATAAAAATAGTGTCTTCTAGGGATGGAGCTAAAGACTGGCACCCAGAGGGAGCCGCTTCCCAACAAGGCGAAGAGACCGTACCACCTGCCCCTCACCTGGTTAGGATGCCACCTTCTGCCATGCATCTGGATGAAGGGCCTTAATGTCTGGCTTTTACTAGAAGGAATTGGGCACAGTGAGCTCATTACCAAGGTGTCTTCTGAAGACGGTGATGAGTCGTATCAGGACAGCTGGAGTGGAATTGCTATTTTGGTTGTCGACAGTGTCAAACATACTTGCTACATGCTGTCAAACTGGAATTGGACAAAAGGGACGGGAGCTCTGAGCTTAGGGAGGAATCTCACAGCTTTGTGACGGGCACATAAGAAAACCCTATCTCCCCGTCACCCGCCGGCATTACCAGCATGCCCCTGGGTGGCAGGTCTGAAAGCCTCGGAGAGGGCTGGTGAGGACAAGAAAGAAACATGGGCCACCAAGGTGACAGGAGCTTGTGGGAGGAATGAGCCCCAATTCCACGTATCTGGGTAGTGTTTAGTGAGCATTTCACTGGATTCTCCTTCAACCCTGGGGGCGACGCTGCCCCCATTCTACAGTTAGCAAAGCCAAGGTTCGGAGAGTGCGCTGAAGAGGCGGGGAAAAGGCCCCTGCGCTGCTGCCACTGCTCCAGGGACACTGTGAGCCTGCTGTGCAGTGAGCCCTGCTCTCCTCACCGTCAGCGGAGTCTGCCTGGGAGTGCACATCTGTCTTTGTGAGACAGCCTGGGCCTGCGCAGCTGCACTGTGAGTGTTGCAGTCAGGCTCATATTGCTGCCAGAAAACACCCAACCAAGAGCAGCTTGTGGGGGAGGGGGAAGGTTTATTTTGTCTTACAGACTCAAGGGGAAGCTCCACGATGGCAGGGGAAAACGACGGCATGAGCAGAGGGTGGACATCACCCCCCTGGCCAACATCAGATGGACAACAGTGACAGGAGAGTGTGCCAAACACTGGCAAGGAGACACTGGCTATAACACCCATAAGCCCGCCCCCAACAATACACTGCCTCCAGGAGGCGTTAATTCTCAAATCTCCATCAGCTGGGAACCTAGCATTCAGAACACTTAAGTTTATGGGGGACACCGGAATCAAACCCCCACAGTGAGACAGCCTGGGAATGAATGCGCTGTGAGGTAGCCTGGTGTCTCTGCATGCGGGATAGCCGACTTCCCTGTGTTCCCCTTCAGTCTGCATCTGGTCATACAGCTGAGGTTTGCCACGCACGGAAGCATCCCACTCTCCCGTACTTAATACAAACAGGAGCATACTGCGCACCGTCCACACGATCTCCGCCACGGCCCAGGAGACAGACAATGTCACTCAACCAGGCTTAGCAAATGGTTGCCTCACATTAGGAACTGTCTTTTTGGCAAGAACTCTTAGGTTGGGCCCTGGTAACCTTGGGGCTTGGGCATTTAGTGCTGTGATAGGCTGGGGTCTTCCATAAGCGGAGCAGCAGGTGGTGTGGAAGGTAGTTTTTGTGTGAATTAGAAAAAGGAGCTCTTCTCAGTATACGCAGCACCGGGCCACGGCATGTTGTTTGGCACATGGAGATTGGCTGGATCTGTTTCCAACTCCCCACTTACCCAGATGTCTGGACACTAAACAACCCAAGAAACTGGACATGGTGGCCCTTGAACATGGGCATGGAAACCTCCCTGAGGCTGGGAACTCTCTTATTGGCCTTGGTAATCAGGCCCTTCTCTACAGGGTTTGCCTAGTAGAAGGGCTTCCTGTAGCCCAAGATTGCTTCCTTTAGCCATTTCAGAGTCAGTTCACCCTTTTGGAGAACTTGATTGTAGGGGATAGAGAGCTTGGGATAAGCAACATCCATCAGATATCTGGTGGGTGCCAGCCACGAGGCTACACGCTGGGCATATAATGGTGAGTATGACCCAGTCCTTTTGGTCTAGTTTGGGCCTTGTGGCAGATGGGAGGATCCTGGGCTCTAGAGGACCATGACCTCATTTCCAGACCCTGTAACAGGATATATGTGAGATTGAGCATTGACTGCTCCCCCCCCTTCGGGTTCAGGGGAAGAGCCTCCTCAGCAGGGGAGCCTGCTCACCTGGGGTGCAGAAGGTGGGGGCTGAGTAGCCTGCTGGTGTAGGCTGGAAAGGGAAGCTTTAGAGATGGGACTGAGCTGGAGGAGGCTGGCAGGCGAGCAATAGGGTAGAGGCCGGCACACTGGCATGGAACTTAGAGCTGGGCCCAAGCAGTTCATCAGGAGCGGGCCCGCACGGACAAAGACACAATGCTGGTGGTTGACAGCTGAGCAGTTTGGCTGGACCTGGAGGGCAGGTGGCATCAAGGTCTGTTCTGTGGGAGGGAGGTTTCGAGGGTTCTGGAGCCTGCACGGTCTGTTTCTAACACTCAGCCCACATACCAACACACACAAGCACACAAACACACACGCACACGCACACACACACCCTGTCTTGTCACTTACGGTGTATGGCCCTCAGATGGCATTACACAGTTATTTGCCCAGGCAGCAAAGGAAGGCCTCACTCTCTGTCTATTTTCATTTTGTGTTTTACAAGGTAGGGTCTCACTCCAGTCCAGGCTGACTTGGAATTTGTCTCCGGGTGGCCTCAAACTCACGATCATCCTTCTGCCTCTGCCTTCTGAGTGTTGGGATTAAAGGCATGTGCCACCATGACCCACTTCTTAGTCTTTTTTAAAAAGTATTGCCAGGCGTGGGGCATATGCCTTTAATCCCAGCACTTGGGAGGAAGAGGTAGGAGGATCACCATGAGTTCGAGGCCACCCTGAGACTACATAGTAAATTCCAGGTCAGCCTGAGAGCTAGAGTGAGACCCTACCTTGAAAAACAAAACAAAAAAAAATTGACATGGGCTGAGGAATGGAAAATGGCTTAGTGGTTAAGGCGCTTGCCTGGGAAGCCTAAGGACTCAGGTTCGATTCCACAGAACTCACGTAAGCCAGATGCACAAAGTGGCGCATGCTTCTGGAGTTTGTTTGCAGTGGCTAAGGTCCTGGTGCACTCAGACCCATTCTCTCTGTCTCTCTTCTCCCTAGCTCTCTCTCTCTCTCTCTGATTGCAAATAAATAAATATAAAAAGTATTTTATTTATTTATTTGGAAGAAGAGAGAGAATGGGCATATCAGAGCCTCTTGACACTGCATATGAACTCTAGATGCATGTGTCACCTTGTGTATATGGCTTTATGAAGGTGCTGGGGAATTGAACCCAGGCAGTCAGCTTTGAAAGCAAGTGCCTTTAACTGCTGAGCCATCTCCTCAGCACTCTTCTTATTCTTTTTCATGCTTAAAAACAACATTTTATTTACTTATTTATTTGCAAGGAGAGAGAGAAAAAAGGTAAGAAAGAGAGAGAAAGGAGAGCACACCAGGGTCTCTAGCCACTGCAAATGAGCTCTAGATGCATGTGCCATTTTGCGCCTCTGGCTTTATGAGGGTACTGAGGAATCGAACCTGGGTCCTTAGGCTTTGCAGGCAAGTACCTTAACCACTGAGCAATCACTCCAGTCCAACCCCTCTATTCTTAAAGGTTCAAGGGTTAGTCTATGGCTCACTGTCTTCTTGCCATCTCCACCTGGATGTACTTTGTGCCAACCACTTCACAGGTGTCTCGGACCGCCAAGTCCGACCCGTCCTTTTCAAGTACACAATATCTTCAGCAAGGTACAGGCTAGATTCCAAGAGTGGAAGCTACTAACTAGCTTTTAAGGTCTAGACTCAGAACTCCTAAATAAACACACTGATTCTCCAGGTTTGTGCAAAGTGCATGGCCGGGCAAGTTCAAGGCTGGCCCAGAATTAAGGAGAGAGGTGGCACCTGCGACCAGGAATGGGCAGACGTGTTGGTGGGCCTCCTGGGAAATAGGAGCTCCATAGAACTGGCGAGCTGCAGAGCTGGAGCTGAAGACGATGTTCATCTAATGCCGGATTCACCCCACCCTGTCCCTGGCCAGATTAAGGCCGTTCAGGCTGGGACCTTCGCCTGAGATCGGGCGTGGCCCAGATCCTTCCATCTCTTACCCTGCATTTCCTTCAAATCATGAGGCCAGTCCGAGCGCAAGTGGCTTACTTGGGAGGCGATCTTGTTTCCTTCTGCTTCTATCCTTGACTCATCTTGACTTTCCCAACCAACAGTGCTCCCGGCTGAATTAGCTATAATCAACACTCACGGCAGTAATCCCAGTACTCAGGAGGCAGAGGATCACGAGTCCAAGTCCAGCCTGAGCTATGTAGCAAGGGCTTGTCTCAAAAAGTGGCCCTGGGGCTGGAGAGATGGCTTAGCGGTTAAGGACCTTGCCTATGAAGCCTAAGGACCCATGTTAGACTCTAGATCCCATATAAGCCAGACGCACAAAGGCGAGGCAAGCACAAGGTCCCACATGCCCACTAGGTGGTGCAAGCATCTGGAGTTCGATTTCAGTGGCTGAGGCCCTGGGCGCCAATTCTCTCTTTCTCTAAAAAATAAAAATAATAATAATATGCTTTTTGTAAAAAAGTGGCCCCAGCTGTAGAAATAGCGTAGTCAGTAAAGTGCTTTCCTTGCCAGCATGAGACCTCAGTTTGACCCCCAGAAGCTGCATAAAAAAGCTGGGCATGGTGACATGTGCTTGCAATCCCAGCGCTGGAGAGGCAGAGCCAGGTAGATCCCCCTGGGGCTCACTGGCCAGCTAGTCTAGCCCACGTGGCAAGTTCCAGTCCAGCGAGAGGCTCTATCTCAAACAAGGAGGATGGCACCCGAGTAGCCACATCTGAGGTTGTCCTCGGGCTTCCACATCAGTAGCTCCTATACACACATGTCAGGCGCACACACACCCTGAAAACAACAACAGCAACAAAAACCCTTTCACGGTAGATCGCTGGGCTGCAAGGAACATGTTGCTCAGTCTCGGTGCCTGCGGGCTCCTCCCACACTGACTAGCATGTGACCACGGGAGGTGCTGTGGCGTGGGTGGCCTTCACCAAGGTCTTGCACACAGCCCCGTCCTCTTGCATCCCAGAGGTCACGTGGTTAGGAAGTCTAGGCCACCGTGCTAGTGGGAGATCATATGAACACAACACATAGAGAGCCAGGCGGCAGATAGGCTGCAGGAGTCCATTGTGTGCAGGAACGAAACCTTCCTGAACCTTCCAGCTCAGCCTGGTTGCCAGCCAGCCGTAGGCTGTAAAGGAACAATGACCAAACAGAACCTTCCACCTGAGCCCCATGTGCATTTCTGACCCGCAGAATCGTGAGTCAGCAAAAAGGGACCTTACTTTATGCCGCTCGATTTTTATAGCACTAGATAACTGAATTAGCACACTTGGCCTTGCACACCCAATGCCTAAGTATCTCACAGCTCCTGCTCCAGAGTGTGCCCACACGACCCCTCTTTGCTCTGTGCTCAGGTACTCTCTACCCAGTCCAAGGAAGCAAGAGAGGTGTGAACATCTCCCTGGGAAGGACATTTCCCTGCTGGAAGCCCCCAGAGCCTTCTGGAAGCATGTTTGATGGTGCTGTCCCTCAACACTTAACCTCATTATGGGAAGAAGTGGGAGGCTCCTTGCCTTGTTGTGGAGTTTCTGGTTTCTCATGCCAAAACAAGAGTGTGTTAACTAACTCTGTGGACATGGTCCGGGAAGTTCACAAGGATCCCTGAGTGGCAGGCCAGCTCAGGATCTCTCCGCCCGCTAGTCAGGGGCAGAAGATCTACCTGATCAAGGGACTTAGTTGGGTCCAGATGCTGCCAACAAACTTGTCTAAAATGATGTCAGAAAGACCCGAATTCTGCTAGAATCCCAGGGCATGCAACAGCAGAGCAGTATGAGAGACAAATGAGCCTGAAGGGTTTCCCGTGAGCTGCACCGTCCTTTACATGCAAAACATCAGTGTGAATGGAGGCCCAGGAGAGATGGCTTACTGGTTAAAAGCACTTGCTATGCAAGCCTGATAAGTTGAGTTCAGATCCAGAAACCACGTAAAGCCAGACACACGGTGGCACATGTATCTGTCATCCCAACTTGCCTATATAGTAATGGGAGGTGGAGTCAGGTTCTCAAAGACTGCAGTAGCAAAACAATGAGAGACCCTGTCTCCAACAAGGTGGAAGGCTAGGACTGACACCCCGAGGTTTTCCTGTGACTTCCACATGCACCCCACCGCCACCAAAAAAAACAAATCATTGCTGAATGGAAAGGTCATGCCCAGGTGAACAGCTCTGTGCCAGCAGTGTGTCCACACCCCAAACTACCTAGAGACTGGACTTTATGAAAGAAACATTTTGCCGGGCGTGGTGGCGCACACCTTTAATCTCAGCACTCGGGAGGCAGAGGTGGGAGGATCACTGTGAGTTCTAGGCCACCCTGAGACAACATAGTGAATTCCAGGTCAGCCTGAGCTACAGTGAAACCCTACTTCGGAAAACCAAAATAAATAAACAAATAAATAAAATAAAAGAAACATTTTATTTACGAGAGAGAGAGAGAGAGAGAGGCAGGTAGAGAGAGAATGGGCGTTCCCGGGTCTCCAGCCACTGCAAATGAACTCCAGATGCATGCTCCACCTTGTGCATCTGTTGCTTATGTGGGTCCTGGGGAATCAAACCTGGGTTCATAGGCTTCACAGGAGAGTGCCTTAACTGCTAAGTCATCTCTCTAGCCCTAGAAACAGAACTTAATCGAGAGCTTAACTCCCATAAAAATAAGCAAGGCCACTAATTAAAATTCTCCCTCATCCAAATCAAGATCACAGTAAATAAATCCCAGAGCCAATAAAAATACCCAGTTCAAAATTTATTAATAAAACCAAATTTGTTTCTCATTTTAAAGGATTAAATTCCCTAGTTACATTATTTATTCCTATCCCCTTTTCTCCTTGAATCACAAAAATGTCTGTTTCAAAAGTTAAAAAAGTGGTGAATATTCATTTTTTCCTCTAGACTATTATGGCATTGTGGGCTTGAGGCTTCTTCCTGATTTAGAAGGGGGGAATTAAAATTTAAATATGAAGTACCTATAACAGGAAAAGATATTGAGAAGTATTATAAAACAGGCTTCTAAAATCTTCTTTTTAGATCTCTCTTCCCTCTTTTCCTTGGCCTCTTCTCCATAGGAGAGCTCCTAATACATTTAACGTGTATTGTTTTGTTTGTTTACCTTTTTGTAAGTGTATACTGTTGCTTTGGGGTATTTTAAAATTTCAGTTTTATTTTTAACAACTTTGATTTTGTTGTTGACAATTTCATATATGTACATAACATATTTTGATCATATTCATCCCCATTACCCTCTCTTATCATTCTCCCACTCTTATTAAAACCTTTCTTGTTCCCAACTAATCCCTTACTACTTTGTGTGTTGTGGATAATTTTCATTATTGTTATCAGTACTGTGCTTTAAATCCTATTGCTTCTTGCTCTCTAAACAGCACTGTGTTTCTAAGATGTCTGTGTTGCTGTGTGAACATCTGACCTGTCGATTCTGTTATTGTGGAGTCCGTGGCGTCCACCCTTCATATTTCATATTTTCTTACCCCCCCTCCCATGTGTGTGGTATGGTGTGAGTGGTGTGTGCAAATGTTTGTGCCCGTGTGGCATCCGTGCGCTCTCCTGTGGCGAGGTGTGCTAGCTTGCAGGGGCCAAGGCACGGTATCAGCTGTCTCGCTCTGCTGCTCTTCTGCCCAGAGTCTCTTAATGATCTCAGAGCTTGACATTCTCACCAGCTCCACCGATTCTCTGGTCTCTGATCCTCTACAGCACTGGTGTTACAGGCGCATGTAGCTACGCCCAGCTGTTATGTGGGTCCTGGGGACAGAACTCTCAGGACTCCTCAGGCCCTCATTCTTGCACAGGAAATGATCTTCACTGTTGAGCCATCTCTCCAGCCCCACATGTTACTTCTTAATTCACCCAGTTGGCCCAAGAGCCCTGGCTCTGTCCACCAGCATTGCTCTGGGCACCCTAGGCCATGCCCTTCACAAATCCAAATGAAACAAATGTTCTTCCATCTCACTCACAACCACTTACTTTACTGGGTGGGAAAAGTTCAGCATGCCCACAGTTTATAAAGGTGAACATAGATTCGCTAGAGCCTGTCTTCATCTTCACAATGGCTATGTTCAAAAAGTTAAAACTGCTGAGATTGTGACTTTGAGAACAAAGAGAATCATCTTAGAAGTCAATTGTTTTCTCATCAGTACATCCTCTGTGCAGAAAAACAAAGCATGTTAAAATCACATCTTTAAAAAAAATTTTATGTGACTTTAATTAATGTAAACTTAGTATCCACATGTACCTAGTTATCATATTAGCACAGTTTTAGAGTTTTCTGGTAACTGCTTTGTGGTGTTAAATGACAACACATGCATTTATTATCAATATAAGTAATATGATATGCCCTATGATGCTTTTACTGGAATTTTCTAAGAAGACATCATTTCCATTCAACCTTGAATTTCTAGAAATTTTCCCCTCTTAAGAGTTAAGTAGAGTGGGCTGGAGAGATGGCTTAGCAGTTAAGCGCTTGCCTGTGAAGCATAAGGACCCTGATTCGAGGCTTGATTCCCCAGGACCCACGTTAGCCAGATGCACAAGGGGGCGCATGTGTCTGGAGTTCATTTGCAGTGGCTGGAGACCCTGGTGCACCCATTCTCTCTCTCTCTCTGCCTCTTTCTCTCTCTGTCTGTCAATCTTAAATAAATAAATAAATAAATAAATAAATAAGTGAATAAATAAATAAAAATAAAGGCCAGTCTGTTTAGCTTGCCTCAAAAAAAAAAGTCTTTTATAAAAGAGTTAAGTAGAGGGTTGTGGATCAGTAGTTAAAGGTGCTTACTGGCAAAGCCTGGGTTCAATTCCCCAGTATCCATGTGGAGTGAGATGCACAAAATGGCACATGCATCTGGAATTTATCCGCAGTGGCAAGAGGCCAGAAAACTATTTTATTTATTTATTTGAGAGAGAGAGAGAGAGAAAGAGAGAGAGAGAGGAGAGGAGAGGAGAGGATGGACACGCCAGGCCCTCTAGCCACTGCAAACGAACTCCAGACACATGTACTACCTTGTGCACCTGGCTTAAATGGGTATTGGGGAATCAAACCTGGGTCCTTAGACTTCACAGGCAAGCGCCTTAACCACTGAGCCATTTCACCAGCCCTACAATCACATCTCTGGTACTCCTTCAAAACAGACACAGTAAAATCTTCCAAGGCACAAAACAGTTCATGTATTTAATACTCCCTTCAACAGTGCATATGTCATTCAGATAGAAAATGAATAAGGAAAAGATGAGCTACACTTTAAACAGATATTTATAGAATATTCCATCCAGCAACAGCAAAATATGCATTCTTCTTAAGTGCACACAGAATGTTTCCCAGCGTAGATTGCATTTTAGGCCACAAGTCTTAATAAATTTAAGGAAATCGAAATCATAACAAGTATCTTTCCTGGATACATGGCATGAAAGTGGAAATCAGTAACAGAAGGAGTTTTTGGAAGCTCATGAATATGTGGAAATTAAGCAACATGCTTATGAACACCAAAGTCAAAGAAGAAATTGAAACTTAAAACATATCCTAGTCAGGTGTGGCACAACGCCTGTAATTCCAGTATCCCAAAGCTGGGGCAGTTAGGATTGTGAGTTTGAGGCCCTCCTGAGCTATATAGCAAGACTCTTTCTCAAAGAACGAAACAAAGGCTGGAGAGATGGCTTAGCAGTTAAGGTGCTTGCCTACAAAGCCAGAGGACCCAGGTTTGATTCCCCACTACCCACAAGGGGGTGCATGCGTCTGGAGTTCATTTGCAGAGGTTCGAGCCCCTGGTATGCTTACACTCTCTCTCCTGCCCCTGCTGCCTATTTCTTTCTCTCAAATAACTAAATAAAAATAAAATTTTAAAAAATGCAAACAAAAATGGAAATGCAACATATAAAAACTCAATGGATGTAGCAAAAGCTATTCCAAGAAGAAAATTTATGGCAGTGAACACCTATATCAAAGAGAAGAAAGATCTTGGACAAGGAACCTACATCGCAAGGTATAGGAAGAAAAAGATAAATTCCAACTTAGTGGAGGAAGGAAACAGCATAGAGCAGAGCAGAAGTTGACACAACAGAGACTAGAGAGACAGTAGGAAAGATTAACCAAACTGTATTTGATTAACACAAACAAAAGAGGAGCTGGAGACATGGCTCAGCAGCTAAGGCGCTTGCCCGCAAAGCCTAATGATCTTGGTTCGATTCCCTAGTACCCACATCAAACCAGATGCACAAAGTGGTGCCTGCATCTGGAATTCATTTATAGCGGCTAGCCCTGGCACACCCATGGTCCCTGTCTCTCCTCTCTGTGTCTCTCTGCTTGAAAATAAATAAAAAATTATTTAAAAAAACTATAGTTGATTAAAACAAAATAGGGATGGAGAGATGGCTCAGCCATTAAAGGTGCTTGCTTGGAAAGCTTGACAGTCTGGGTTTGATTCCCCAGTACCCATGTAAATACCAGACGCACAAAGTGGCACATGCACCTGCAATTTGTTTGGCCCTCAGTCAGTCTGTCTCTCTCAATCTCTGTATCTCAAATAAATAAATATTTAAAAATGAGTAAACAAAACAAAACAAACATTTAGCTAGACGAACAGAGAATAAGAGAGAGGATTCAAATAAATGAAACCACAAAGAGGAGCTATTATGATGGAAACTATAGAAATACAAAGGATCATAAGACACTACTGTGGACAATTATACACCAAACAGAAGAAATGGGTGAATTCCTACAGCCATGCAAGCTACCAAATCTAAATTAGGAGGAAATGGCGAATCTGAATGTAACAATAACAAGAAGGAGGCTGAATCAGTATTTTTAAAGTCCCTCATCATAAAAAATAAAAAAATAAAAATAAAAAAAGTCCCTCATCAAAGAAAAGCCTGAGAACTTCAGTGCTGAATTCTACCCAGCTCTCAAAGAACTAATCCTTCCCAAACTCCCCCCCCCCAAAAAAAAAAGCAGAGGAGGGAAAACTGCTGGATTTATTTCTGAAGTCAGTGTTACCTAAAGCTAAGCAATGATCCCAGAGAAAAACCAAGGTCAACGTCCTTGAGGAAAATCCAGAAAGTAAACTGGGGAGATCCAAGATCCACCAATTCAACAAGAAAAGACAGCCGACCGCTCACCAAGACAAGTGCCACCTCTGCCACACTTACCTGGGTCCGGGAGAAACTGCAGAGAAAGCGGAGACAGAGGAGTGCCCCAGCGCTAGCCCGATGACCAGGGAAACAGCAACAAACACGGAGGTGAATGGAAACACATCCTAACATAAATACAGGGGCTACAGAGAACTCAGCACTAAAAACAAACCACGAACGCACCCAGGGCTCAGGGATTGGTGTGGGAGAGGGGGCGGGGAGACTGCAAGAGCCACAGGGTAGGTAGAAATATCTTGAGGCACAGCCCCTGCCCAGAAACTAACAGAGGCCCTAATGAGTCCCACAGCCAGCACCAAGGGCCCTGTTGAGGATGGTCCTCAGGGAAATGGGGACAAGGGGTGAGGGAATACAGGACTATAATATGTGTAAAAAGCATATATGTAAACAAAAAAGTGAAAATGAAAAAAAAAAAGATTCTTCAAAGAACACTGGTAACCTAAATTCAACTTCATGTTAAAAGGATCACTCATCATGATTATATAGGATTTATCCCAGGGATATAAAGAGCGTTCAGTACACATAAATAAATGTGGTGCATGATATTAATGAAATAAAGGAAAAAAATCACTTTTTTTTTTTTGTTTTTTTGAGGTAGGGTCTCACTCTAGTCCAGGCTGACCTGGAATTCACTATGGAGTCTCAGGGTGGCCTTGAACTCACAGTGATCTTCCTACCTCTGCCTCCCCAGTGCTGGAATTAAAGGCATGCGCCACCATGTGGGTCTGGCAAAAATAAATAAATAAATAAATCACATTATTAAATCAATAGATGTACACAAGAACTTTACAAACTTTGGCATTGTCTTAAAATAAACACTCTCATCCAAAGAGGTCTAAAAGACAATATAAGACAAGCCCAGAGCTAACATTATAGGAAATAGTGAAACCTTTGCGGTCAGGCACAAGGATGCCCACGATTGCTGTTTCAAACCAACAATGTACTAGGTATCCTAGCCAGAGCAAGTAGGCAAGAGAAAAGAAATAACAGACATCAATATAGGAAAGGAAGATAAAGACTAGCATGATTGCTAATATGATTTTTGTATATAGAGAACTCCAATGATTCCATTAAAAAAAAAAAAAAAGCCGGGCATGGTGGCACATGCTTTTAACCTCAGCACTCAGGAGGATCACTGTGAGTTCGAGGCCACCCCGAGACTACATAGAGAATTCCAGGTCAGCCTGAGCTAGAGTGAGACCCTACCTCGAAAAACCAAAACAACAGCAACAACACTCTTTGAATTGATAAATTCAGTAAAATTTCAGGTTGCCAAATCAACTCATAAAAATCATTAGAATTCCTGTATACTAACAATAAACTAAAAAAAAAAATTAAGAAAAACAATTCCAGTTATATAACATAAAAAAGGCCGGGCGTGGTGGCACACGCCTTTAATCCCAGCACTCGGGAGGCAGAGGTAGGAGGATCGCTGTGAGTTCGAGGCCACCTTGAGATTCGATAGTGAATTCCAGGTCAGCCTAGGCTACAGTGAGACCCTACCTTGAAAAACCAAAAAAAAAAAAAAAAAAAAAAAAAAAAAAAAAAAAAAAGTAGTAATATAAAAAAGTATTTAGGAATAAATGTAACCCAAGAAGTATAAGATCTGTACACTGATTATCAATGCTAGAAAAGGTGAGCTGCAAATACCTTGGAAACTTGAGGAAGCCCAGACAGGGAGCAGTGAGGACCTGTCCTCAAGTGCACGGACTTTGTGACCTGGGTGGGCTGTGACTTTGAGCTTGATCTCCACAACAGCAGGCCTTCCAGCTTTATAAGATTCTAGGGTTGGCACTTGCCTGGGACTACTTTCTGCTCTTGGTGCATGCCCAGAATTGGTACCACTCTGGCCTGGGCTGTTATTTTCTTTCTTTCCTTTTTTTCTTGGCTGTTCACAAAAGAAGTCATGTCACAATCCTTATAGTTAAACTCTCACTGTGTTCTTTTCTTAGCCTTGAGTTGATGCAAGATCATGTAATAATTTTTTTTTGTTGTTTTCCGAGGTAGGGTCTCACTCTAGCTCAGGCTGACCTGGAATTCACTCTGTAGTCTCAGGATGGCCTCAAACTCACAGCAATCCTCCTACCTCTGCCTCCCCAGTGCTGGGATTAAAAGTGTGTGCCACCATGCCCTGCCAGATCATGTAATAATTTTTAAAAGTTATTTATTTATTTTTTGAGATAGGGCCTCATGTCGACCAGGCTGGCCTAGAACTCACTATGTAGGCAGAGATGATCTTAAACTGCTGATTCTCTTGCCTCCCCCTCCCAAGTGCTGGGTTTACAGGCATGTGCCCTCACATTTGGCTTCATATAATGGCTTTTTTTATGGGGGGGGGGAGGGAGAGAGAGAGAGAATGGGCACGCCAGGACAGTCAGCCTGCTGCGAATGAACTCCAGACACATGCACCCCCTTGTGGTGCATCTGTGACATTGCGCACTTGTGCCACTGTGCGTCTGGCTACGTGGGACCTGGAGATTTGAACATGAATTCTTAGGCTTCACAGGCAAGTGCCTTAACTGCTAAGCCATCCCTCCAGCCCTCATGTAATGATTTTTAATTGAAGATCTTCCCTGTGCCCAGCACTACTTTCGTGTCCAGATAAGCAGCAAACAAACCCTTCCCCTCCTGGGACTTGGGTCTCCTGGCCCTGCCTGGGTCTGGCTGACCTAAGCTTAAATCCACCGACAACTCTGACAACACTCCTCCTACCTGAGAAATGGGTTTCTCCTTGATTTTCCTCTCAGATCCACACTGTCAAAGCCCCTTGCTTTGAGGCTTTGTCCCTAGATCCTGTTCCCAACTCTGACACCAACTCAATGCCCCTTGCCTCCTCACCTCATTTGTAACATGGGGGTGGTGTGAGTCACTGGAGGGGCTGGCTGAGGCGATGAGCGCTGTGGTAGTTTGCATCCGATGTCCCCCAGACACTCATGTGTTACGAGTGCTTAGACCCTAGCTGATGGCAATCTGGGAGGTAGATCCTTGCTGGAGGAGGGGTGCTGTTGGGGGTGGGCTTAGGAGTGTTACAGTCAGCTCCTCCTTGCCAGAAGGGGCTCACTCTCCTGCTTCCACTGTTGTTTTCCACCTGCTGTGGCAGAGGTGATGTCCAGCCTCTGCTCATGCCATGCTGTCCCCTGCCATCCTACATCAGCTGCTTTTGGTCAGGTGTTTGGTTCCGGTAACAAGAAGGTAAGCACAGTGTAAAGTCACAATGCTTCCCTGTGGCACGTTGTCCCCCCCCCCATTGTCCTCCTTCATCCCTGCCCTCCCCTTGTTCTCAGAGAGAGCAGTTGGCGTCGAACCCAAGCACTTCTGATCTCCTAGGTTTGTTTCTCTGACTTCCACTCCACTGTCACATCCTGATTTGCACACATTACTTCCTCTGCTCTTTGCCCGTGATGACCGGGACACGGCGCCAAAAGTAAGAACTCTCTGCAAAGAACCTGGATTCCCTCACTCAAGTCTTAGCTCTGCCAAGTCATCGCCAATCGGATTGGATTCGAATAACACTAACTTGTGCTACCATGGTAACGGCTGTTGTTTTCGCAATCGCTGACTTTTGAAGCTACTTAAAAATGTGCAGACCATTTTGCATAAAGTGGCTTTACATCACCGAGAGCAGTGGTTTTTTTTTTTCTTCATTTCTCTCAAGATTTGTCTTCAAGAAAATTTACCTTTTTTTATTCCCTCCCTTAGAAACAGTTCACAGTTCACATTTAAAAGGGATTATTTAAAAAGAGTTTCCTTATGCTATGGAAGGGTAAATATAAATTAAAAAACGAGAGACTTTAATTCTTCAGGTTGAAAAATATGAGACTTCCTTGGAACACTTGTTGACCCTATCTCCCAGTTCCCACGGATGGCAGCCAAGCACCCAAACTCCCTCTTGGGATACAGATTAGGAGTTTGTTTTCCCTTTGGGCAGAGTCAACTATCAAACACAGCTGGTCACTCCTACTATCTTGTGAACTTGAGATGAACTTCCCGTGACAAATAGCGCTGTGAAGGAGCCTTCTCACTTGAGGACTGGTTTTGGCCTTGTCCGCATGTCTGCAATGGCCACACAGTACTTGCTTTCCTACCCTAACGGGTGAGGTTTCCTTCTGCCCTTGTAGCCTTTTACATAATTGTTTAATAACCTTGTTCAATAATAAAATCATTTTCTTTCTCTTCCTCTGCGTTTGTGGAGAGGGCTTTCTGGGCTGAGAGGAGATTCTGTTTTAATCATATTCCCGAAACACCCATCAGAACCGAATGTTTAAAAATGATCCTGCGGAGGCTGGAGAGATTGCTCAGTGGTTAAGGTGTTTGCCTGCAAAGCCAAAGGACCCAGGTTTGAGTCCCCAATACTCACATAAACCAGACGCACAAAGTGGCACATGCGTCTGGAGTTCGTTTACAGTGGCTGGAGGCCCTGGCACACGTATTCTCTCTCTGCTTCTTTCTCTCAAATAAATAAATAAAAATAAAATGAAAAATATTTTTTAAAAAAACCAGTGCTGCAAGATGCTCTCCTAAGGAGGCTTTGTGAAAAGTGCTGGGGGTGGGGTGGGTAGGAATATGGGGGGGGGCTTACTCGGGGAAATGGAAACCATATCCTGTCTAGCTCATGCACCAAGGAGGCCGGGCAGTGTGTCAGAACTGCCCTGGAGGTGTCCCTCCTTCTGTTTTGGGGAGATGATGGAGTTTTCTTTTTCTTTTAGATATGTGTGTATATGTGTGTGAAAGTGTAAATGTGTACAGATGTGTGGGTGCGCATGTGTGCATGTGTCTGCGGAGGTCAGAGGACAACCTTGGGTCTTATCCTCAGGAACGCGACCCACCTATTTCAGGACAGGGTCTCTACTGGCCTGGAACTTACCGCCTGGGCAGTCTTGTCTCCACCTCCCCAGGAGTGGGGTCACAGGCGCATGTCACTCTTCTGGAATCTTTTTGTTGAAATACATTTTTATTTATTTACAAGCAGAGAGAGATAGAAAAGAGAGAGAGAGAGAAAATGGGCACACCAGGGCCTCCAGCCTCCGCAAACAAACTCCAGAGGCGTGCATCACTTTGTATATCTGGCTTTATGTGGGCACTGGGGAATTAAACCCAGTTATTAGGCTTTGCAGGCAAGCACCTTAAATGCTGGCATCTTTAAGTGGGTTCTGTGGATCAACTCCAAGCACTTAAATTCACCAGGCAAGTCAACCTCTTTACTGACTGAGTCATCTCCTCAGCCCTGGAGTTCTTTACCAGGTAGGTAATATTGCAGAATCTTTTGCTTTTTCAGAGAACAAACAAACCAACCAAACAAAAAATAGACTTGATGCTTTCAGACACAGCCTACAACTGGGACTCATTAGTTCTGGGTGCAGGACTTGTACCTTCATGTATTATGGCCTCTAGGTCTGTGTCTCTTAAAGAGTTTCTTTTAGAAAATCATGTTCAGTTTACCTGTAGCCACCAGCTGCTGCTCCTGCCTGAGAAATACCCAGGGGTAAGCCCTGACAGAAGTCTCTCTTACAGTACGAGAATGTTCTTGGCTCTTTATGCCTGTTGCGGATACAGAGCTAGTTAAGAAACACTGGGCTGACCTTTACTAGTGGGGTTTTGTCTGTCAGCTTTATGTTACTGAAACAAAATACCTGAGCCAATCAGCTTATCAACAGAAAAGGTTTGTTATGTCTCTCTATTGGCCCCTTTGCTTTGGGAACTGGTAAAGCAGCGTATCATGGCAGATACATGTGGTGGGGCACAGCTGTTCTTGCCATGGCCAATGGGAAGTGAACCATAGTCCCTTCAAGGGCACACCCCAATATCTAAGACATCCCATTAGGCCCACCTCTTAAAGGTTCCACCACCTTCTAATAGCACCAAATTGGGGACCAAGCCTTTTAACACATGGGACTTTTTTGTGTGTGTGGGGGTCCATATCCAAAGTTACTATGCCCTCATCTCTTCATGTGCAACCAATAGACAGATTAAAAGATCAATAGCCATATCTAATTAAATAAAAAAGATCTAGAGCCGGGCATGGTGGCACACACCTTTAATCCCAGCACTTGGGAGGCAGAGATAGGAGGATTACTGTGAGTTCGAGGCTACCCTGAGACTACATAGTGAATTCCAGGTCAGTCTGGGCCAGAGTGAGATCCTACCTGGAAAACAAACAAACAAACAAACAAACAAGATCAACAGACACCCTTCTGCAGAGATGTCTGATGTGCGTGTCTGGAAGAGGTGGATTTTCTATATCCACTTCCTCCTCTCACTCAAATTTCATCTCTTCAAGAAGAATTTCCATGAACATGCAGAGAAGATTAGGCCACACCTACTTGCTGTGCGATCTCTCTATTTTGGCAGGGTTTGTCGCCAGTTAATATTTTTCTTCCTCTTTCTTCCCTCCCTTTCTCTGTTGGTTTCTTCCTTTTCTTTTCTTTCCTTCTCTTCCTCCCTTGCTCTCTCCCTCTCTCTCTTTCCTCCTCGGCCTCCCCTTATAGATTGCAAGAGCCTTAAAGAGCTGCACCTACACTGGCCTGCTGGCTTCCTCCTGGGCCCTCAGCACGAAGCCGTGCTTGGCACACAGTAGCCACAAAACAAGGGAGGCTGAGCCGCTGCTTTGGTTCGTTCTTTGGTGGGAATTTCACATGATCATTTCCAAGCTGCAAAAGACGCCTTCGTGTTTGTTTCCCTTAGCAATCAGGGCTTCCTACCTGGCCCTTCTGCCCCTCAGATGTTTCAGATGCGCGCTTGACACACGAGCCAGCTTTCCCTCCATCCTGTCCTTCACAAAGGCTTCAATCTTTGGGAAACAAAACCATGCCAAACGGCCCTCATCTAGTGGAGCCTCACATCTCAGCTTCCCCGTGCTTGCCATCTCCTGGTGGGGCCACGTTTCTTTGTGTCTGAGAAGAATGACGCGACATTGTGTCGCACTAACCAGATGTCTCAATGGAACCGACAGCCCCACCTGGCACTAGGAGTGCCAGGCAAACTGGCCCTTGCCCAAAGGATACGTTGAGGGCTGAGTTGTCTCTAGCTACTGGCACTCAGACAAAATGGAAAAGGGTGGGGACAAAGAGATCCAGAGACGGATTCAAATCCATTCCACTGGAATGTCAACCTGCTTGAACGTGAGAGAGGAATGAACTTGAATGTCGAAACGACTCTGGCTGCGATCACAGGCACCGGAACTCACCCGGCTGCAGGTCTTGTCAGCCTATGTGGGCTAATGGCAGAACGGGTCAAGACCTGAGTTTGAGACTGCCCCAAAGCTGAGGAGAGATGAGTGGATGTGTTTTGGACATAAAGGGACACACAATTCATCCTCAAGCAGAAATAAGTTGTCAGGGCTCACAGTAGAAAGAAGAGGAAGAAAAAGTCATAATTCTGTGGGGAATTTAAAATATTCACATTCCTTCACCCCCCACGCTTTCTTCTGAGGAATGACGACTTGCCTTATTATTATTATTATTATTATTATTATTTTGGTTTTTTGAGGTAGGGTTTCACTCTAGCCCAGGCTGACCTGGAATTCACTCTGTACTCTCAGGGTGGCCTCGAACTCACGACCCTCCCCATAGCTCTGCCTCCCCAGTGTTGGGATTAAAGGCGTGCGCCACTACGCCCGGCTTCACGACTTTGCCTTTTAAAACCACATGGCAGGAGCATACTCTGTGTCTAATAAAATTCTGGGTTTTGGTAATTACAAGGAAGCCACCGTGGTGGTCAGTGATGCCGCCTGACTGATTGCGAGCACGCGGGAGCCGCTGTCAGCAAGTGCTGGGATTTGATTATTTGTGACAATCTCCTGAAAGAATGAAGCAAATGCTGTCGGGGGGGCTTTTGGCCACAGTCTAGCTTGGAGAAGAAAGAAGGAATGAGAAGGAGGCTGCTGAGGAGGAGTGGGGTGAAGAGAGGAAAATAAGGCGCAGAGGGAGTGGAATAGAAGCCCTTCTCTTTTGATGCAAGCCATTATCCTGTCAACAGAAGCTGCCGGGAGCCTGTTGGCTTGTATGTAATGTGGAAATGGTCTGCATAGGCACGGATGGCTACTGGTGAGAGCGCCGCCTCCTGGCACGACCTCCTTCTGCCGCCGGAGGTGCCAATCCTACCCTCACCGGGAACAGAGGCAGGGACAGGGGGGTTGCTTTATTAGAGGGGACCAGCTGTGGGCAGTCCTGGACCCTACACTTTCCAGCATCCAGATTGGATACACACGCCTGGGAGTTTGTCCTTCAGGGCGAGAAAGAAATGCACGAAAGAGCCTGTGAACTTGAGCCACAGACCCCCTAATCCAGTACTTAGGAATCACCCCTCAGGCGCACAGTCAGCTACCCCTGTGTTACGCTAAGCCAATGAAGACACTTAGGCACACCGCTCCCCACTTTCTTCGTGCTCCGCTCTTGCATCTAAAGAGAAATAAAGAGCCGGGCGTGGTGGCGAATGCCTTTAATTCCAGCCCTTGGGAGGCAGAGGTAGGAGGATTGCCATGAGTTCGAGGCTACCCTGAGACTACATGGTGAATTCCAGGAGAGCCTGAGCTAGAGTGAAACCCTACCTCGAAAAAAACAAAACAAAACAAAACAAACAACAACCCCCCCCAAATAAAAAGGAAATAAAGAGAAATAAAGAAGCACAAACGTAGCCAGGTGGAGTGGCTGAGACAGGAGGATGGGGAGCTTAAGACTAACCTGGGTCACATAGTGGCCATAGTGACTACTACTTAGGAAGACACCCCCCGCCCCCCATTCAAGAAACAGAGAACTGGTGATGCAGTACAGTGGGAGAGCCCCTGCCTGGCAGGCACAAAGCCCTGGGTTCAAACCTTAGCACCTACCGCCACCACACAATCACTCAACAGTTGAAGAGATCCTTTAATATAGGAGAGAGATACCAAATAAACGTTAACAGATACACCTGAAAAAAATTGGGGGGAATAAAATGGAGCTTAAAAAACACCCTTGGGAGCCAGGCATGGTGGTAAATGCCTTTAATCTCAGCACACAGGAAGCAGAGGATCACTGTTAGTTTGAGGACAGTCTGGGACTACAGAGTGAGTTCCAGGTCAGCCTGGGATAGCGTGATACCCTACCTCAGAACCGCCCCCCCCCACACAAAAATGAAAATGCTTGGGCTAGGGAGATGGCTAAGTGATTAAAGGCACTTGCTTGCAAAGCCTATTGGCCCAGGTTCAATTCCTATGTAAAGCCAGAAACAAAAAGTGGCATATTCATTGGGCGTTTGTTTGTAGCAGCAAGAGGATCTGGCATGCCCATATACACACATGCAAAGAGTAGATAAAATATTTAAAAAATAAATAAAACATCTACTCTGTCTCCAAAATAAAAAATTTAAATAAAACATCTAATAAGTGTTTACATAGATTCTGGAAGATATATTCACCAACCATGAAGAAGATGCCCTGAAAACCTATGTATTAGGGAGAAAGAGAGCGCTTAGCCTTGAAGAATGACACTGCCTAGTTCAAAAGACTCAGAAGATTAAATTTGATGAAATGCCTTAGGATATTTAATATGGAGACAAATTAGATGGAAAAGATGAGACAATTAGATTTGTAGTTATGGGCTGGGGAGACTGCTCAGCAGTTAAAGGCACTTGTTTGCAAAGCCTGCTGGCCCAGGTTCAATTCCTCAGTACTCATGTAAAATCAGATTCACAAAGTGGTGCATGTATCTGGAGTTTGTTTGCAGCAGCAAGAGGCTCTGGCAGGTCCATTCTCGCTCCCCTTCTCTCTCTCTCTCTCTCTCTGTCTCTCTCTCCTTGCAAATAAAAATAAATAAATAAACAAAAGATTCACAATCAATTAAGGAGATGCATCCACTGAATAATTGGAATTTCAGAACTTAGAGGAAGGAAACACAGGGTCATTTTCCACGAATCTTTCTAAGAGGGCTCACTGAGTGCTGAGGTCAAGGCATGAAGACCGTCATGAGGCCAGACTGCTGTAGAATGTCAGGCCCAGGGAGCCTAAAGGACCCCAGAGACAATTCAGTCATCCTCCTAAGAAAGCTTAGATTGTAATGGCTTTCCCACTTGTACAAAAGTACCAGACAACAATACAGAAATGCCTTTGAAATTTGGATAGAAAAAAACTCACCACTTTTAAACATTCAAAAGAATATTAATCTGTTTTAAAATGAGCATATCAATTACATCTTAACATTAACATCTTAGGGGAAAACTCATATTTTTGGAATTCTTTTCAACACTGTGGCTTTGTAGGAGACAGCTGGAGTCTTATTTCTACTTCTGCGTTCAGTCTGTTGTGGTGGTGCAGGGGGAAAATTGTAAGCTCAAATTCTATACCCAGCCAAACTGAAATGAAGCGGTAGAAACAAAACAGTACTGGGCATGCTGATGTGAAAACGTTACCTCCTACGTCTACACTTTCAGGAATGCTATTTTGAGAATATGTTGTAGCAAAGACATAAATCAAGAACAAAGATGTCCTGGGGTGCAGGACACCCAGGAATCAACCTCAGATCAGTGCAGACAAGCCAGGGGGACACTTGTGTAGGTTGACTGCTTCGTAAAAGAGATGGTGGGGGGCTTCGTTGATAGGTGATATTATATGGTATGTGGGTACGGTGGCTTCAGTCTAACATCCTCTGTAAACTTGTGTGTTCTGGATGCTTGGTCTACAGCTGATGGCAGTTCGAGGTGGAGCCTCACTGGAGGAGGTGTGCCGTTGGAGGTGTGCTTAGTGGTGTTATAGTCAGCTCCTCCTTGCTAGAGTTTGGCTCGCTGTTTTGTTTCTGTTTTCCACCTGCTGTGGCAGAGGTGATGCCCAGCCTCTGCTAATGCCATGCTTTCCCCTGCCATCATGAAGCTCCCCTTCAAGACTGTAAGCCAAACTAAATTCTTTCCTCCCATCAGCTGCTTTTGGTGGGGTGCTTTGTCTCAGTAATAAAAAGGTAACTCCAACAGTAGGGGCAATGAAAACATGATCACAGAAATAGAGTGTAATTATGAACTTCAGGAAAAGCAAATAACTGTGTAAGAGAGGGTGAATAAAGAATCCTGTTTTATTTGGTTCTGCCACGAATGCTTGTCCCATAGTCATGACCACACAAACACATTCAGCATTTGGTTTCATGCTATAGGAAAAAATAAAGACAGTTTATTTTGTTTTATTATTTAATTTAATTTATTTATTTGACAGAGAGAAAGAGGGAGAAAAAGAGGAAGAGAGAGAGAGAGAGAGAGAGAGAGAGAGAGAGAGAGAGAGCGCATGCCAGGGCCTCCAGCCACAGCAAATGAATTCCACATGCATGTGCCACCTTAGGCATCTGGCTTACATGGGTCCTGGGGAATTAAACCTGGGTCCTTTTAGCTTTGCAGGCAAACACCTTAACCACTAAGCTATCTCTCCACTATTTTTTTATTGCAAAACAGAATACAGATTTTATTATGTTGAAATGCACAAGTAAGTGCGCAGTTAACAGAGGTAGAAATGCAGTGGGAAGGAGAAGTAGCTGCAAGGAAATGGGTCACCCACTTCTCATCTTGGAGAAGGAAAAGTATTTAATGGGACATGAAATAGTATGTGAGTTTGTTGCTCATATTTTCAAAGGTAACCAAAAGGGCAGCTCAGATTATTAGTGCAACTGTATTGGGACATTGCAGGGGGGTGGAGAGAAGGGGCAAGTTTAGAAGTGGTGACCTCTAACACAGCAAAATGTCAGCCTTGCAATAAATTAGCAAGTCAAGCAGTAGTGGGCAGGGGACATAACTCAGTGGGTAAGTGAGCTTGCCACCCAAGGCAAAAGCCTGAGGGCCTGAGAGGGTCTGATTCACCCTGAGTTTGATTCCCCAGTGCTCAAGTAAACAGCTTAGCCTGGCCATGCATGCATGTAAACAACCCAGTCTTATGGGGAGCAGAGACTGGAGAATCTCTGGGGCTTTCTGGCCAGCCAGTCTGACCAGAAAATGGCAGCTATGGGTTCAAGGAGAACCTTGTGGGTGAGAGATTGAAGAAGACACTCAACATTCTACTCTGGCCTCTGCACATGAGCATGGACTGCACACGCACACACACATACATACACACATACACACATGCATACACATACACACATACACAGACATACACAGACATACACACATGCATACACATACACACATACACAGACATACACACACATACACACATGCATACACATACACAGACATACACACATGCATACACATACACACATACACACACACAAAATCATGTCAGAAGCCTGGCATTTTGCAATAAAATGTCATATTAGCTAAATATATGAAAATAGGAAGAGGAAAGGCAGGAGATTGCTACTTGTATTAACTGCGTGTTTGAAAATTAATTGATTTTAATTTAATTTAATTGAATTTAATCGATGTAAAAGATAAAGTCATAGCTTTGTGCATCCCAAGCCACCAACACACATGATCAGTCCCAGTGCCTGGGGTTCTGAGGTGGGAGGAGGAGGCACTCAGAATCCGGTCTGTTCTCTTTCAACCTACGTATCAAACAAGGATCAGAACACTCCAGAAGAGCCTCCCAGGATCCTAGTATGCAAATGAGGACCCACTCTTTTTAAAATCACGTCGTTCTTTCATATTGCAACCTATTTCTGTAGGAGGGTTGACACATGTTCTCTATTACCAACCACAACTTAATGCGCTCTCAGGGGTGAGGGGTGTTGGTAGGGTGGAACGGGACAGAAGACGATGTTCTTTCTAAAAGCAATGGTGGCCCGAACTCTGAAGGAGGGACTGCAAGAAAAAGTCACTTGCCACCATCCTGAGGAATGTGTTAGAAGATCAGTCCAGGTGCTGAAGAAAGACCAGCTCATCAAATCAAGCATGGGGAGAAAGAGTGATACCAGACCTCAGCTCCTGACGTTCAGAGGAAGAAATAAGACACAAAGAAGGTGGCGATAAAGAGACTTCATTGCATCAGAATGGGCGGGCCCTAAGTCAGGTGACCCTGGGGGCCCAGAAACCAGGACTGGGGAGGGAAGTCTCATGGTTCTCTGCCTGGAGGAGAACCCGATCACCCCGTAGAGAGCAGAGGTTCGTCTAAGCCAAATTCGCTTATCATGGAGTTCACGCAACAACGGTTTCTTTAGGATCAACTTCAAAATCTGAAAGATGAAGAACAGTATTTCCTGGTTCCTACTGTATTTGTCCATGTGATGGACTGAAGGCTTCTGGGAACTGACGTCTACAACTCCTAAAGATACGGAAGTTTGATAGTTGTTCAAATGTGTAAATGTGGATTTCATTTTTAAAAAATTATTTATTTGCTCACACATGTACATACGGGGGCGGGGGGAGAGGTGCACCAAAGTCTCTTGTTGCTCCAAATGAATGCCCATCCCACATTCTTTAAAAAAATTTTTTTATTTATTTCAGAGTGACAGACAGAGAAAGAGGGAGAAAGAGAGAGAGAGAGAGAATGGGCACGCCAGGGCTTCCAGCCACTGCAAACGAACTCCAGATGCGTGCACCCCCTTGTGCATCTGGCTAATGTGGGTCCTGGGGAATTGAGCCTCGAACCGGGGTCCTTAGGCTTCACAGGCAAGCGCTTAACCGCTAAGCCATCTCTCCAGCCCCCATCCCACATTTTTATGAGTGGCTGGGAAATTGAACCCCAGGCTGGCAGGCTTTGCAAGCAAGTGCTTTTAACCACTGAGCCATTTCCCCAGCCCCTAAATATGTTTTTTTTTTGAGCCAAAAAATATCAAGGTGGGCAATCAAAATAGGTATTATTCACATCTTATGGATATTAAGAATCCTTTTGAGTTGCATTGTTACATGTAGATAATAGCTAGCCTTACCTGTCCCTACGAAGGGCTTTGAAAAGTCACTTCTCTAGCTCGCTTGGCGACTAGGATATAGATGCATGACCTCATCCCTGCTAACCAAGTACTGAAGATTTTAGTTTGAGAGCCAGTGACGGGAGGAGGAAGCCCCAAGCGGAATTTCCACTGCTGAAGCGGTTGCTGCTGTGGCAGCTGGCGGAGTAGAACCAGGGGGTGGTGAGGGGATGGGAAGGGAGATTCCATGGTGTGGCTTTAAATACTGACCTCTTAGAGATCTTAGACTCAAGCCTCAGCTCTCCCAATAGTTCAGGGAACAATGCACTCTGAACTCTTTTTTTCTTAAAAATATTTTACTTATTTATGAGAGAGAGAGAGAGAGAGAGAGAGAGAAAGAGGAAGATAGAGAGAGAAGAGAGAAAATATGGGCACACCAGAGCCTCTAGCCACTACTCCAGATGCATGTGCCACCTTGTATATCTGGCCATACATGGGTTCTGGGGAATCAAACCTGGGTCCTTAGGCTTTGCAGGCGAGTACCTTAACTGCTAAGCCATCTCTCCAGCCTCCACTTTGAACTAATTCCTTCCCTGATTAACCAGACTCAGTCTCTACTGTTTGCAGCCTGGAATCCTGTCCATTGCCATGATATGTGCCAATGAGAGGAGCTGGCAGCCCACTCTGTCAAGTGAGAATATGTCTGTCCTGCAGAAGTATGGCTAACATATGTGCTTACTAACTAACCGATATTTTCTGTACCTGCACCATCATGTGACCAAATGCACATAGGGGTAATGGTCCCTTATAGATATGAATGTCGCTTCAACTCCCAAGCAACCCATAGGTGGATATATTGACATTTGATTTGGTTTTCAAAGTGCTAGCTAACCCTGACTCTGAATTACCATGGCAGAAAAGCCTGACAGTATAATTACGATTGTGTCAGTCAGTTATCACACATTGTACAAAATGGAGATCCTTTATTCTCCATTGGACTTCTGGAGAGTAGGTGGGTTTTTCTGCCTGCATGGGATTGTGGAGGAAGCTAAAGTTTGGATATTTCAGAACAACGTTTCCATTGTGTTCTTTTCAATTCAGATTCAATATGAAAATGCACCAAAAGCTTATTACCGAAAATACCTTCAGTCCAAAATTTCTGGAAGGATAATTTTTTTTTTGAGTGACAGAAATAACAATAGAAGGTTTCAAAGTCAAAGACAGCAGGATGTCTCTTGTGGGAAGTCCAGTCAGAAGGGAATACCGGAAATTTTTTTTTTAAATCTAAGTCCAGATTTTAATTAATTATTTATCTAACTTTTTTTGGCATGTGTGTGTAGCATGTGTTCTGTTGTGTGTGTAGAGTGCATACATGTGTGTATCCAGGTGTGCATACCTGTGGTAGTTTGAATGAGTGTCCCCCAATAAATTAACCAGTTTATTAAACCTTGTAACTTAGATCTCCAGCTGCCTGGCTGGAGGAGGTGCCACTGTGGGCGGATCCTGGGGTCCAGCTCTGAGGTGTGCTGGGAGCGGATCTGATCCCAGCATAGATAAGCAGGTGCCTGAGCTCTGCCCGGGGTTCCCGGCATGCGCTCGCTTGTGTGGCTGGTGGTTGCTTCTTTCTGTCTGCGTGCACCTGTGAAAGGGGGCAGCTTCTTCTGCCATTAGGCAACTTCCCCCGAATCTGTAAGTTTCAATGAATTTCATTCCTTCTCTAACCTGCGTCTGGTCTGGAAGCTCATCCCAGCAGCTGAAGCTGACTACAACACCCCGTGCACGTGCAGGTGGAGGCCAGAGGAGAATCAGGTGCTTCCATCTCCATGCTGTTTCTTTGTGACAAGAGCCTCTTGCTGAAACTGGGCTCCTTTTTTTTTTTTTTTTTTGGTCAGAATGGCTGGCCAGAAAGCCCCAGTGATTCTCCTGTCTTTACTCCCCACAAGGCTTGAGTGACAGGTGTGTGTGGCCACACCTGGCATTTTTTTTTTTTTTTTTTTTTTGTATAGGAGCTGGGGACCAAATTTAGACACTTTAAGGCTTTCACATTTATGCAGCAAGCAATTTTACCTGCTGAGCCATGTCCTTGCCCCCAAGACCAGATTTTAATTTATTTTTTTTTTTTTTTTTGTGGTAGGGTCTCACTCCAGCCCAGGCTGATCTGGAATTCACTATGTAGTCTCAGTTTGGCCTCGAACTCACGGCAATCCTCCTACCTCTGGCTCCCGAGTGCTGGGATGAAAGTCATGCACCACCATGCCCAGCCCAAGACCAGAATTTGAAAAGCATTGCATGGTCTGTGACTGCCCAAACCCCAAAGCAATCCTGTTCTACTTGGCTAGGTCAGCAGGCAATGGGCTTTAAGGGAAGTGTATTCTCCAGAAAGAGAATCCCCTCTGCAAGCCTCCACAGCACATGGTGGTGGAGGAATATGGATGAGTCATATTTCCTCAGAGTGAAAAGTTTGGGGAGTCCATAGGTACCATGAAATTCACCCATTGGCCAGATAATGGATTTTTTTTTAAGTTCACTAAAACAAGAGATAGAGAGAAGAGAGAGAGGGACAGAGAGAATGGGCATGCCAGAGCCTCAAATCATTGCAAACAAACTCCAGCTACACACATCACTTTGTGCATCTGGCTTTATGTGGGTACTGGGGAATCGAACCCAGGTTGTTAGGCTTCTTAGGCAAGCACTTTAACCACTGAGCAATCTCTCCAGCACCCAAAACAGTTTTAAAAAATTTATTTATTTATTTGAGAGTGACAGACAGACAAAGAGAGAAAGAGGCAAATGGAGAGAGAGAATGGGTGCACCAGGGCCTCCAGCCACTGCAAATGAACTCCAGATGCATGCGCCCCCTTGTGCATATGGCTAACGTGGGTCCTGGGGAGTCGAGCCTCGAACTGGGGTCGTTAGGCTTCACAGGCAAGCGCTTAACCGCTAAGCCATCTTTCCAGCTCCCAAACAGTTTTTATTTCCTACGTTTAATTGGGTATGCACACAGACATGACACAGGTTTGGGTTTAAGTCCTCATGCAGTATCATTCTAAATAGTCCAGTCCCACCCGGGACCCACTATCTACACACCTATGTTACAATACTCATATGAAATCTGGTATCTGAAGAAAAGATACACATATAATATCTTCATTTAAGTTGTGTATTTTACAGAAAGATTAAAAATTCAAGTCACAAAAACTCAAAACGGCATTAAAAGTTTGAATAGATAATGGATTTTTAAAAAATATATATTTTATTTACTGGGCTGAAGAGATGGCTTAGTGGTTAAGCACTTGCCTGTGAAGCCTAAGGACCCCCGTTTGAGGCTCGATTCCCCAGGACCCACGTTAGCCAGATGCAGAAGGGGGCGCACGCGTCTGGAGTTCGTTTGCAGCGGCTGGAGGCCCTAACGAGCCCATTCTGTCTAACTGCCTCTTTCTCTCTCTGTCACTCTCAAATAAATAAATTAATTAATTAAAAAATATATTTTATTTATTTATTTAAGACAGAGAGAGAGAGAGAGAGAAAGAATGGGCGCACCAGGGCCTCTAGCCCCTGCAAATGAACTCCAGATGCATGTACCCCATTGTGCATCTGGCTTATGTGGGTACTGGAGAATCGAACCGGGATCCTTTGGCTTTGCAAGCAAACACCTTAACTGCTAAGCCATCTCTCCAGCCCCAATAATGGATTTTTTGTTATTGTTGCTGCTTGAGTGTGTATAATGTGGTGTGTATGTGTGTGTGTGTGTGTGTGTGTGTGTGGTGTATGCACATGTCTGTGTCCATGCAATGCCCCATGCACTCCCCTGCAGTTGCTGGAGCTGAACGTCAGGTGTCCTGCTCCATCGCTCTTCTGCTCATTTGTACTTGGCTGGAGTCTATTAGTGATGCAGGAACTTGCTATGTTTCATGCAAGCGCCAGCAGTTCTCTGGTCTCTTCTCCCCTCCAGGAGTGGGGTTACAGGAGCACATGGCCAGGCCCAGCTGTTTATGTGGGTCGCAGGGATAGAACTCCAGCAGTCTCTCTTGTTCTCATGCTTGCGCAGGAAGTGCTCCTAACTGCTGAGCCACCTCTCCAGCCCAATAATGGAATTTTGATCATTCCTGTACAGTAAGGTGTGGCTTACACTATTGGTTAGAGACTATTCTTACTTTTTTGTTTCTATTTTCTCAACAGGTGTGTGTGTTAATATTATTATCTCTCTACCACTTTATATTGTGTTTTGGAGTGGTTACATTATCATATAGTCATTGGTTGTGTGACATTAGAAACCATATCGGCTGGGCATGGTGGCGCATGCCTTTAATCCCAGCACTTGGGAGGCAGAGGTAGGAGGATTGCCGTGAGTTCGAGGCCACTCTGAGACTCCATAGTGAATTCCAAGTCAGCCTGGACTAGAGCGAGACCCTACCTCGAAAAACCAAAAAAAAAAAAAAAACCATATAAGATAAAATTGATAGAAATGTATAATACTTGGGTACCCTTGACCAGGGACTATAAGCAATAATTAGATATAACTTTTGGTTGTCTTCTTTTGAAAAGTGTTTATGTATTTTTTAATATTTTATTTATTTATTTGAGAGTGACAGAGAGAAAGAGGTAGATAGAATGGGTGTGCCAGGGCCTCCAGCCACTGCAAATGAACTCCAGACGCATGTGCCTCCTTGTGCATCTGGCTTAGGTGGGTTCTGGGGTCCTTTGGCTTTGCAGGCAAGCGCCTTAACCACTAAGCCATCTTCTCCAGCCCATGTTTATGTATTTTTAAAATAATTTTATTTCTTTATTTGCAAGGAGAGAGAGAGAAAGAGAGAGAGAGAGAGAGAAAACCAGGCCCTAGTGCTACTGCAAACTCCAAACACATGTTCCAGTTTGTGCATCTGTCATTATGTGGATATTGGGGAATTGAATCTAGGCCTTCAGGCTTTGCAAGCAAATGCCTTTAACCACTGGGCAATCTCTCCAGCCATGTTTATATATTTTATATTATTTATTTATTAAAGATAGAGAGAAAGAGAGATAGGCAGATAGGGAGAGTATGGCTATGCCAGGGCCTCCAGGTACTGAAAACGAACTCCAGACGCATGTGTTACCTTGAGCATCTGGCTTATGTGGGTCACTGGGGTATCAAATCTGGGTCCTTAGGCTTCGAAGGCAAGCACCTTAACCACTAAACAATCTCCCCAGCTTTGTTTTATGTGTTTTATTTTATTTTTATTTTTTGGTTTTCCGAGGTAGGGTCTCACTCTAGCTCAGGCTGACCTGGAATTCACTATGGAGTCTCAGGGTGGCCTCGAACTCTCGGCGATCCTCCTACCTCTGCCTCCCGAGTGCTGGGATTAAAGGCATGCACCACCATGCCCGGCTTATGTGTTGTTTTTTTGATGCATGTAGAATGTTACATTTTGTATGTTGGTATGTATGTATGTATGTGTCATGCATGTGTTGAGTATTCAAGTGGTGTGAAGTAGCCAACAGTGACTGCTATTGTCTAACTATTGAGCACATTTTCAGTATCCTTCCGCTTGTAAAATTGACTTTTCTTTTTTTTAAAGAGAAGTATTGCTGCCTGAAACTTCATTGCTTTGATGTGGTTGTCAAAGCAGAATGACTAATCTTTGGCCACAGAAGTGGGTCACATGACCCGGCCTTGAACATTCAAGCACAGCCAGTGCATTAGCCCATAGTGATTGACCCAACTTGGGTTCATCTACTGGGAAAGTGGGACACGTGACCCAGTCAAGAGTAACTAGTGCATTAGACCACAATGATTGGTTCAACTGGGGCTAATCTCCGGGGAGTGCGGGGTTCGGATGACACGAGCCTGTGGCTGTCAGCGGCTACGCAGCGGGGAGAAAACCTGCCTTGCTACACTCCAGCTAGCGTTTGTGGCACACTTCCGTGGGCCGAGCGTTGTGTAAGCACTGTGCATGCTTTACCCCATTTAGACTCTGCAACGCCTCTCTGGAGTACGCTTTTCCAAATGAGGACACGGAAGCGTAGAGATGTTAAATAATAAATTGCTCGTGTTCGTAGTGGAACACGGGATCGTGTCCAGGAAATCTGACTTTGAAGACGCTCACTGCTAGGCACACACTGCGGAGCTGAGCTGGGAAGGGTCAAATAGAGACGTGACAGGAAGGAGGAGGAAGAACCCTGGTGAGTCAACCGAGACTCATAGCACCAAAAGATGGAGACAGGGGCTGGAGAGATGGATCACAGGATAAGGTGCTTGCCTGCAGAGCCTAACACTTGGGCTTGATCCCCAGTACCCAGATGCACAAAGTGGCACATGTACCTGGAGTTTTGTTTGCTGTGGCTGGTTGACCTGGTGTGCCCATTCTCTCTCTCTCTCTCCTCGCAAATAAATAAACTATTCAAAAAAAGACAGAGGGCTGGAGAGATGGCTTAGCAGTTAAGGCATTTGCCTGCAAAGCCAAAAGACCCAGGTTGGATTCCCCAGTACCTATGTAAGCCAGATGCACCAGGTGATGCATGTATCTGAAGTTTGTTTGCAGTGGCTAGAGGCCCTGGCATGCCCTGTCTCTCTGTGTCTCTCTCTTTCTCTCTCTCTCAAATAAATATAATATTTTTTAAAAGATGGAGATAAATGAACATCACATTTGGTTGTGTTGAAGCCAGTTTAACGGCAGGGCTGAAGACACTGAATTAATGATTTCCCTTTAGTGTTTCAATGACTTAGAACTGGGTTTTGTTTATATATAAGTATAGGAGATTGATGGCTGTATAATATGTTCTATAGTATCAGGGCCCAATAGAAGAAAATTTTCCATATCTGTGAGGTCCAGTGCAGTAGCCGCTAACCACACATGGCTATTAAGCCATTAAAAAGCATCTAATTTTATGAGGGAACTGATCTTACTATTAATTAATAACAATTAATATAATTCAAATCTAAATGCCTATAGATGACTACTGGGGGCTACATGGGGCCGCTTGGATTTGGAGAACACAGCTAAAATTGTTTTCAGATCCTGCCATTGCCATCGTAGTCCATTTCACACTGCTAAAACAAAATGCTGGAGTCTAGGAACTATTAAACAGCAGACACTCACTTCTCACACATTTGGAAGGACAGGCAGTCCAAGATGAAGAGAGTGACAGATTCAATGTCTGGGGAGGTTCCCAGGTCATGGATTGTGTTGTTTATTCTGGTTCTTCTTGTGAAGGAAAGAGCTGGGTTCTCTTTCATAAAGTCTTTATTCCCATTTATGTGTGCTTGGCCTCCTAAACAAATCTCCTCTTAAAGCCTCACCCCCATACTGACATTTTGGGTATAAATTTTGGTGAGACACAAACATTTATATGTTAACAATCACTAAACAAGAACGAGTAAATAGTAATAATTATTATGACTTAAGAATTGAGAAAAGTAACAAACATAATAATAATAAAAATAAATGTAATTAAACAGTATATAGATTTTTGAAATTACTAAGAAAAAGGAAGACAACCGCCGGTCTTGGTGGCTCATGCCTTTAATCCCAGCACTTGGGAGGCAGAGGTGGGAGGATCGCTGTGAGTTCGAGGCCACCCTGAGACTACATAGTGAATTCCAGGTCAGCCTGGACTAGAGCGAGGCCCTACCTTGAAAAACAAAAACAAAAACAAAAAGAAAATTAAGAAAAGCAAAAGGAAGACTAGAACACAACCCCAAGATCTAGGATAATCCAAATAAAAATGTATGCATAATGAAATAGGTGAGCCATTATGTAATCTAAATAAGGCAAATAAGGGGAAACCACAAGTATGTAAATCTGATGATGGAAAAGTAATCATAGACATAGAGAAACTTAGACACCTTCTCTGAAAATATGTATCTTTGCACAAATATGGAAAAAAACAGTTATTTTCTAGGAAAATGTAAAATTTCAAACTTGATTGTGGTATAGAAAGAAAATCTAAAACACAACCTGATGTGATGAGTCATTCTTTATGCCATTTACCATGGAATTACAACAAGACGATTTCCAAAGAGCTATTTTGCATCCCAGTCTGCCCAAAGCCCCCAGCTTAGACAGCTAAACAGCTGTGTGGCATTCTATTCCAATTATATTTAATCATGTTCCCCATTGTCTGGCATTGATGGCTCTGTAAGTCATTTAAAGTGTGACCTATCACATTTGAAGAACAAGAATTACACAACTCCCTACATTATTCCAAAGAATTACAAAGGAAACACCACACTGATTAAAGCCAGTGTGAGATGGATTTCAACTCCAGTGAAGCATTAAAAAAAAAAAAAAAAAAAAAAAAAAAGAATCCAGAGATGAACTTCATTTTTGCGGATCAATACAAAATTCGAACAGTCATAGCAAATGAAGACTAGTAGCATATTAAAGGACAGACAGGGGCTGTAACTGAGTACAGCTCAGTACAGAAGTTAAAGGCAATCAACATCAGTAGAGAATGTTTGCCTGCACTTCCTTTATTTTCATTCCTGTTCTTTTTTTTTTTTTTTTTTTTTTTTTTTTCCTCAAGGTAGAGTCTTGCTCTAACCTAGGCTGGCCTGGGGGAATTCACTATGTAGGCTCAGGCTGACCTTGAACCCATGGTGATCCTCCTACCTCTGCCTCCTGAGTGCTGGGATTAAAGCCATGAGCCACCATGCCCAGCTTACTTTCATTCTTTATTTTTAAAGAAAATATTTTATTTATTTATTTATTGCAGAGAGAGAGATTGAGAGAGGGAGAGAGACAGATAGAATGGGTGCCCCAGGGCCTCTAGCTGCTGCAAATGAACACCAGACGCATGTACCACTTTGTGCTCTGGTTTACATAGGTCCTGGGGAATTGAACCTGGGTCCTTAGGCTTCACAGGCAAGTGCTTTAACCACTAAGACATCTCCCTAGCCCTATCTTCATTCTTTTTAGATGTGTGTGTGTGCGCGCACGTGTGTGTATGCACGTGCACATGTGTGCAAAGGCATGTGTGTGCTTGTGCATGTGGAGACCAGCCTTGGGTGTTGCTGCCCTCAGGTGTCATTGGTTGTTGAGACAGGGACATTGGCTTAGAACTGTCCAGTTAGGCTAGACTGGTTAGCAGTGGGTGTCAGGGGTCTTCCTGTCACCACCTCCCTGGCCCTGGGATGACAAGCACAGGCTGCCACACCTGGCATTTTCCCATGGGTCCTGGGGATCAAACTCAGGTCCTCGTGCATGCAAAGCAAGAGTTTTACTGACGGAGCTCTCGCCCAAACTTGATGGACAGCATCATGCTTAGTCACAGAAGGACAAACACCACACAATCCCAGTGATACGAGGCATTTAAAGTAGTCAAACAGGGCTGGAGAGATGGCTTAGCAGTTAAGGCGCTTGCCTGTGAAGCCTATGGACCCATGTCCAACTCTCCAGATCCCACGTAAGCCAGATGCACAAAGGTGAGGCAAGTACAAGGTCGCATATGCCCACTAGGTGGCGCAAGCATCTGGAGTTCAATTGCAGTGGCTGAGGCCCTGGCACACCAATTCTCTCTCTCTCTCTAAAATAAAAAAAAAAATAAAGTAGTCAGACAGAACAAGGGGGATGGTAGTTACCAGGGGCTGGAGGGGGTGTTAGTGGGGGGCTGATGCTCACTAGGAACAGTGTCAATCACACCAAAGGATAGTGTTTTAGAGGTCCATGGCACACTTAACAAGAGAAATCTCTGTGTTTTTCTATTGCAATAAATTTAACAATAAATTTTCATTTTATTTATTTATTTGAGAGAGAGAGAGAGTGCGTGCACCAGGGCCTTTAGCCACTGCAAACTCCATTCCCATGCATCACCTTGTGTATCTGGCTTTATGTGGGTACTGGGGAATCAAACCTGGGTCCTTAGGCTTTGTAGAAAAGTGCCTTAACCACTGAGCAATTTCTCCAGCCCCTATTGTGATAAGCATAAAGAAAAGGAATACCAGGGGCTGGAGAGATGGCTTAGCAGTTAAGTGCTTGCCTGTGAAGCCCAAGGACCCCGGTTCGAGGCTCAATTCCCCAGGACCCATATAAACCAGATGCAGAAGGTGGTGCATGCAGTGGAGTCCATTTGCAGTGGCTGGAGGTCTTGGAGCACCCATTCTCTCTCTCTCTGCCTCTTCCTCTCTGTCTGTTGCTTTCAAAATAAATAAATAAAAATAAAAAAAAAAAGAAAGGGAATACCAATGTTAAAGAAAGACAAAGCTATCATTTCCAAATGCTATACTTTGTAAAACAATAAAGGCCAAATAAATAACTGAAAAGCTATTCCAAAGAGAAAAAGCTAGTAGAAGTAGGTAGAGAATTCATTAAGGCTGCTGGTTTCCAAAATCAATAGATAAAAATCAATAGCTTTTCTAAATAAAACAACACTCCACTAGTTAACATGATGGTAATTGACATATAAAAAAATGCTCAGTCTCCTCAACCTCATTGGTAGCTAAAGAAATAAAAGCAAACAAGGATTCCTTCTCACTTATCAGATTTGTGAGGTTGAAAAATGGATAATAGCACTGCAGAGATGGCTCTACAGTTAAAGGCACTTGCCTGCAAAGCCTTATGGCCTGGGTTCAATTCCCTAGTACCCATGTAAAGCCAGATGCACAAAATGGCACTTGTGTCTGGAGTTTGTTTGCAGTGGTAGGAGGCTCATTCTCTCTCTCCCCACCTCTTTGTTCACAAATAAATAAATATTTTAAAAATATTTTTTAAATTTGTTTATTAGAGAGAGAGAGAGAAGTAGAGGCAGAGAGAGAGAGAGAGAGAGAGAGAGAGAGAATGGGCGCACCAGCGTCATCTAACCACTGCAAATGAACTCCAGATGCATGCACGATCTTGTGCAACTGGCTTTAGGTGGGTACTAGGGAATTGAACCTGGGTCCTTTGGCAAGCACCTTAAACACTAATCCCTTTCTCCATCCCCTAAATAAAATATTTAAAAATTTGATAGTATATAAATTTACAGTATAAGAAAGTAGGTATTCTTATTGTACTTTTCTCATATTCACCCCATAACCTCCCTTTGTTTCCCAACTTGCTCACTTACCCCCCAAATAGTTCCCCTTCTACTTTTATGTTTTAAGTATACATATATATGTTCACTATATAACATGAAATTCTCATATAAGAAAAAACATGCAATATTTGTGTTTTTCCCCTTATTACCTTCTCTTCTCCCTTTCTTTTGCCCTCTTCTCTCTCCCCACACAGCCCTCCTTCTATTTTCACTAGATTGATTTATGAAAAAAAAAGAGGAAAAAATTTATTTCTCACAGTTCTGGAGGATGAGAAATCCAATATTGAGAAGATTTTGTGTTTTGTGAGGGGCCAATCCATTTCTCATAGATGGCTCCTTTTATGTGCCTTCATACCATGGTGCAAGACCCATGAGTTAACTGCTCCCCAGGTCTCCTTTGTAAGAGCACTAATTCCATATATTCGGACAGAACCTTCATAACCCAGTCATCTCCCAAAAGCCTCACTTGAACTCTTAATGTCATCACCCTGAGGGGTAGGTTTCAACACATGAATTTGGAGGACACAAGCATTCCAACTATGGTAATCTTCAATATAAACATGAAAAGTTACATGCGACCACGTGACTCTGAGTGATGTGTACAGTATTTGTAGCAGTTCCCTTCTCATTGCTGGGACCAAACACCTAACCAGAAGCAGCTAGTGGTATAATAAAGTTTGTATCTGGACTACAACTTTTAGGGGCTGTTTCATCGTGGCACAGAAAGCATGGCAGAGCAGGTAGCCAGGGAATCACATTTTGTCACAGCAGTAGGAAGAAAATCGTCTGAGTGAGCAAGGCCTGAACACACAGTGGGCTGGTCTAATGAACCTCAAGGGACACCTCCTCCAGGAAGGCTCCACCTCCCAAAGGCTTCACCAGCTGGGGACTAAGTAGGAAGTTTCATCGAAAACATTTGAAGCTATGCTATGGGGGCATTTTATATTCAAGCCACTATTGTTTCCTTCCATTTCACCCAAGAAAAAAGATCCATGTATCATCTATCTGTCTGTTTGTGTATCTATTATCTATCCATCTATCTATCTATCTATGTATCTGTCTATCATGTATCCATCCATGCATCTATTATCTATCCATCTCTATATTTCTATATCATCTATATCTATATCTATTTATATCTATCTATCATCTATATATATTTAACAAAGAATTTCTCAGGCTGGAGAGATGGCTTAGTGGTTAAGGTGCTTGCCTGTGAAGCCTAAGGACCCATGTTTGATTCCCCAGTACCCATGTAAGGCAGATACACAAGGTGGTGCACGCATCTGGAATTTGATTGCAGTGGCTGGAGGCCCTGGCTTGCCCATTCTCTCTCTCTCTCTATCTCTATCTCATAAATAAATAAATAAATAAAACCAAAATATTTAGCACAAAGAATTTCTAGAAGTCTAAAATAAAGCAAATAAAACCCACAACAGGGCTGAGGCGATAGCTCAGTAAGTAAAGTGCTTGTCCTGCAAGCATGGGGTCATGAGTTTGACTCCAGAATCCACGTAAAAAACGTCAGGTGTAGTGGTGTGCGCTTATAATCCGAGCGCTGGAAATGGTGGATCTCTAGGGCTTGCTGGCCAGGCAGAATAGGCTAATTAGGTGAGTTCAGAACAGTGAGAGAACGTGTCTCAAAAAGGTAGACAGCGCCTGAGGAACAACACCCAAGCTTGCCCTTTGGCCTCCCTACATATATGCACACAAAAAGCATTTCAAGGTGACCAGAAGCCCAGAGACGAAGGAAGCCTTTACTCTTTCAGAGTGTAATGTGGGGCATTTGTTACTTTTCAGCTAGTATGCCGCAAGAGACGTGTGAGCGGATCTGGCAACCATTCATTTATTCCTTCATTCCCGTGACACGGAACAGTTTCTCTTACCTCCTCCTCCATAGGTCGACATCAGGTGCTGTGGCGCTCCGGGGGACACATGGCAGAAAGCAAGACATGCCTGGTCTGTTTCCTTCCTGCGGGAAGCTTTGAGAGTCCAGACCAGGGCCTTGTTACTCAAAGTGCGGTTCGTGCGCCAGCCTCAGCTCCACCTGGGAACATCGTCTCGGGTTCCATCCTGCTCCCCTGAGAGTCCGCGTCCCCAGGAGGCTCCTCCGCACAGTGCGTTTGCAAGACACTGTTCTAGGGATTGTCCCCAAATACTCGCACCCTAACCAGTTCAGACAGGGTGTCTGAACTAGACGAGAGGGCACAGCTGGAGCTAGCTGGGAGTGTACCCAGTGGAGTATTGGGGAGCTAGAGGTTAAATATCCACAGTCCAAATTATACTATAACTTTACACTAATTTTTTTGTCCTGCCTTTTCTCCCAGGAGTTAACAACTAAATAGCTTTGCTGTGTTGTTGCTATAGCAACAGAGTCCAGTAGCGCTTTTACTGTTTTCCATCGCGGCGGCCTCCTGACTGTCTCGCTGCCTCCAACCAAGCCAGTCTTCAGTTAATCAAAGTTGAAATCAAACTCATGGCAATCGGGACAATCACAGTCCCTGGATGACACAGCAGGCGCACTAACTGCTCAGCTTTACAGTCACTTAGGACCATTTAGAATAATGTTCGAATGATTCCCAAGCCCTTCCCACAGAGAAAAATAGCTTCTCTGACAATTGTGCGTTTTCAATTTTTAATGTCTTTTGTTGATTTTGCTGTGGAAGCACAGCAAAAATTAGGAGATGCAAGTGAATAAAAATTCTCAACCTCATGTTCAAACATATGTCTTTTTTTTAAAAAGAAAATCAAAATTTACATGTACGTATGTTTGCGCTCGTGCCACACAGTGAGTGTGACAAGTTAGAGGTGTCTGCGCTCTTTCTCCACCTTCTTTGACACGGGGTCTCTTGCCGCTGTGAACGAAGGCCGGTCTAGCTGCCTGTGAGCTTCAGACCCTCCCGCTCCAGCTCTCAATGCCTTAGTTGCATTGAGTGGGGGGGGGGGTGTCACAGATGCATGAACCAGTTATCCAGCTTTACGTGGGTGCTGGGGAGTCAGATTTGAGAGGGCGGGCTTTGCAAGCAAGCACCTTTAACTGCTGAGCCGTATCTTCAGACGCCGTGTCACGTCCATCCTTTTTAGTGAGCGCATATTACCCTGCGGATGGGGATATAAGTCATGTGCGAAGCAGCTGACAATGAGCCCGGCACACAGTAGGCCTGCCGGCACGGGGATTTGCCCGTCTATCTCCTTGGGTGAGGTGTTGGGTGTAGGACTTCTCTATGAGCTACATCTGTTCTCTTGATTGTTTTTGAAACAAAGCTCCAGAGAATGTGGGGACAAGGGGAGCATATGGATGGACTTGTTGCCCTGACCTTTGATAAGGCCTACCCATTTTACAGGTGTGAACACTGTGGTCTGAAGATGTCACATAATGTCATAGAGCTAATGGTGCTAGGGTTTTCTCCTAGGATTTTCACTAAAACATTGAACGTTTTGCTGAGTTATAACTCACTGCAACAAATTGTGTACATCTTACATGTTCAGCCCAATAGGGTTTCACATATGTGTGAAGCCATGTAACCACACTGACATCAAGACACGGGATGTGACCCGCACCGCAGCAGACTCCTCCCCATCAACATCCCATCCAAAGGTCTCGCTACCATCTGGATTAGCTCCACCTGCCCCACGCGGCTCTGAGCATGGGAGGAGTAGCTTTCACCATGACCACGCCACACAGGGTCTAACATCCAATACAGATCGACCATTTCCTCTGTCCCAGGCACTGTGCCCTGGCAGACCTTATGAATGCCAACAGCTCTATGAGGCTAACACCCAGCCACCTGGCATCCACCCACCTACCTACTTTCTATTATCTTCGGTTTACCATCCATCTACTATCTATTTACACACCTATATTCTACCTACTACCTATCTACCATCTATGTATCATCTATCTATCTATCTATCTATCTATCTATCTATCTATCTATCTATCTCTATCTTCTACCTATTATCATCATTGTCTACCTCCTACATACAATATCTATCAATGTATCTGTCATCTATCTATGCCTCTATCTCCTACATCCCAGCCAACCTCCCAACCACAGGTCTGTTGCAGGGGACTGGCCTTCACATCGTGGGCTGTCTGAGCTATCCTTGCAAACTACTTCTTTGCATCTGGAGCTAGACCTTGATTTCTACTGAGCAGGCAGTGGGGAAAGGAGTTGGACGAAAAGGAGAGAGCAGGAATCTGCTGGAACCAGTGACAAGTCCGGTTTTCTCAGGACTGGGGCCTGTTCCTGACATTCAAGATTTCTGGTTCTAAAATTGGGGAAATTCTGGGCAAACAGGAAGGGGCTGGCTGAACCCTTTGCCAGCTCTTGTCAACCTTGACAGTGTGGTGCACTGCAGAAGATGCTGGTGAAATCCGAGGAGCTGAAGGTGTTCTCAGGGAGAGAGAGAAAAGTTGCTGTACCACCCTGAGGAGCTAGACCAGTGGTGACAACCCGCACGAGCCACAAAATTCTGCCAACCATTTTGCCAGCACTTCTACACCAACCAGAACTGCACAGGACAGAAAATCCCAGGAGACGGGGGCTAGCTCAACCTCTTTTCCTCATCTCCAGGTGAAAGTGCGGAGCCTCAGAGGGGCTAATTACCTCACCCAGGCCCACGGAGCTAGCAAGAGATGCCCAAGCCGACAGCTGGGCAGGTTTCCAAGTTCTGGATACAGTAGCCAGGGCCTGGTGGGGGGAAGGTATTTAGAGACATAGCTGTATGGAGTGGGGCTGGTATTGAGCCCACTCAGCAAGTCAGTGAACCCCAGAAAGCCCCAGTTTGCCACACTGTAAAATGGGTTCAGCGGTCTCCTCACAGGGCTTTTCTGAAGGTGAAGTTTGATGATCCAAGGACTCAGGGGTCCAGTGTGTGACTCAGGGCTGCGCAGACGCCCACGGGTGCAAGACAAGCTTTTAGAGCTGGATGCTGGGGAAGGTATTTTCATCACCCCAGGAGTCTCCTCAGGTTAAGAGGTTGAAGTGGGAGAGCTCACGGTGGGGACTAGACGGAAGCTGTAGGTGGGTAGGGTCTGCAGAGGCACGCTGTGGTGGGGTTCATGGGAGAGCCCTGAAGGGTTCGTGGCCCCCTTCCCTAGCAGCACAGCAGAGCAGGGTGATTCTGGCACCTTCCTGCCAGCCCATGGCTCTGGGTAAGTCCGGACAGGCGATGAGCGGGAGAAATGGAGAAGCAATCTTGCAGCCTGCATCGCCGCAGGCGCTGGGGGCAAAGGCACCGCTTTCCCAGAGTCTGTGCTAAATTTAGAATCCAGCTTCTTCGTGAGCTCAGCCTTTGTTTAGTCAAAGGTGAAATCCCCGGCCGATGAAAACACACCTGCCTGTCACCGCCTGGCTGGCATGTGCCGCCACCCATGGGGGCAGCCCAGGCAGTGGATGGTGTCAGTCTGGCAATTACCCCCAGCCAGGAGCTGCATGACCACCATGAGAGCTCCCTGGACCTGCCATGGGACTGGCCAGCCTTGCACATTGCTGCTACCTCAGACCTACTGATCAGTAGTGTGCTCAAGTCACGGTCACTTCCACACTGCTTTACTAGAAGCGTCTGCTGTGTGTGTGTGTATGTGTGTATGCATGGATGCATTCATACCACATGGGAGGCATTTTTGTAGGTCATAGAATAATTTGGGCTGTTTGTCCTCATCTTCCACCTTGTTTGAGACAGAGAAAGGTCCCTCTTGAGAACACCAGACTAGCTGGCTGTCTCCCGTTGCATTTTGGGATTACAGATGTGTGCACTACTTGCGTCCGGCTTGATGTGGGTTCTGGAGTCCTTAACTGCGCTGGTCAGGTTTGTGCAGCAAGGACTTTTAACCCCTGAACTGTCTCCCCAGACCCGTCTGCTGCCTGTTGAGTTTCGAACCAGAAGGCATGGATGCACCATGAGGTCTGTTGAGCCCAAGTTCCTTATCTGTTGGCTTCAGGGGATCAGTTTGTTCCCAAGGCCAGGGTGGAGCAGTGGCTCAGTGGAAGTCAGGACCGGGTACTCCTAGGACACATACCAAGTGCCCACGAGTGAGTGCAAGAGTGCCAGTTCACTCAGTGTTTGGGAACTAGATGTCCCTGCCCATCAGCGGGTCATGAAATCAATTTTGTGGCTCACAACCACCGTTTAAGGAAGTGAAATAAAATAGAAAAGACCAGAGTGTACTGGAAATAGAAAGGGTGATTTTGGTTTTGGAAATGGTTGTCCGTGTAGGTGAGTACCAGATAATAATAGAAAATATATTTGCTCTAAAGGGCCAAGGTCTAGGAAAAGCCTAGACCAGACAACTCCGGCACAATAGCATTGCACTGTGGAACGAGAAGAGAGGGGTGGTTTTGAACCTTGGATCCCTCAGCAGTTGCGTGGACTGGTCCATGTAGAGTCTTTAGGTCTCTATCCCTCTTCCCCACCTTTTAAAACGGAGACTGTCTTTTTTTTTTTTTCCTCCAAAGGAAGTTAATGAAAGCCAGAACTGATACCCAGGTCCAAGCCTGAGCAGTAGGAGCTCAGAATCTGGACGCTGCCTTGTAACAAGCACTGAGCGATGTGGGGAGGAAGAGGCTTGGCTCGGGAGACTGGCAGAGACTTTTCAGAAGAGCTGACAGCTGAACTGGGGCGGAGAGGCTATAGAAGGGCGTGTGAAGGACTGTGGAGGGGAAAGAATCTTCTGGGAGGTAGATGCATCTTGTCTCAAGGCAGGGAGTACAGAAGGTGTTCTCAGAGAGCAGCCGTGGTGCTGGGCTGTCCTGCAATGTGTAGAGTATCTGACAGGGTGTGGCAGGAGATAGGCCTGGCTCCCGATATAAGGACCGCTGATGCTGTTCCCACGATGATGCTCTGGGGAGTCTGAGCACTGTCCCAAAGGTCACAGGGATGTCTGTGACTTGAATGTGCCTGCTGGGTCACTTTTCCTGGGGAGGTATACGGAAACACCTATTCACCCTAGATAGCACACCAGCAGACCAAAGAAATAATTCCACCCAAGTCTAACTTGGTGAACTAATAGGGTGACTCACAAGAGCAAGGGGCTACTTATGAATCATCCATGAATCTCAGGTGCCTGCATCGCCAAAAAGCAGTCTCGCCCCAGCATGGGCGATGACACATGACAGCCGCATCATGGCAGTCCCCTGTGCGCCTTATGGCCGCTATACCACAGAAGAGCCTCTGCCCCCAGCAACTGGTTTCTGCATTTGCATTCCTCATGAAAGACGGCACCTTATGAACCTCTCCCGGCCTCCACAAGAGAATGTTAGAGGGCCCAGGCTACATGAGCTGCTGGGGGAGAATGGCCAACAACATTGTGAGCAAGCAAGGGACATTGAAAGCAACCAGCGTGACAAGAGGTACACACCTGTGCAGTGGTGGCACACAGCCTAGGTGGGTAACCATTGGCTCTCTGATTGGCTAAGAGATCCACTCAGTGGAAAGGAACCTGTAGCTGGAACAGGGAACCAAGTCAAAATCCTCTGGAGACCAAGATTACGGACTCCAACTGGAAGCTCCCATTGGTTTTTGGCCAAAAGAGAGGCTACAGCCATCAAAATCTCTGTAAATCAACAATGCTAGTCCCCTTTAACCTATGCTGATCTTACTCTCCGTTGAAGAATCTTTTTTTTTTTTTTTCCTCCAGAAGGCAGCAAGAACCAAGGGCAACCAAAATCTACCAACAAGACAAGAATAGACAGCTGACTGCCTGGCGCAGCACAGCAGGGGCCTAGGGTCCAGGTGAAACCACAGAGGAATTGGCGAGATGAGCAAGAGTGCTGCTTCCACGGCAAGCCTGACAACCTGCGCCAGGGTGGTGGAGACAGACACCGAGGAGACTCAAGGCATACCAAGCAGAAATCCAGAAGCTGCTGAGAGCTCAACACTAATGTAGACTTACAGCACACCCACCATGGCTCAGGGGATTTTGCAGAAGAGAGGAATGTAAAGAAAAGGATATAAGAGCCACAGAGTGGGAGGGAAGATCCAGAGGCACTGGCCCCCTCCACTCCTGACAGTGACCGACTGCTTTTTCTCACAGCTCATAACCCACAACCCCACGGTGAATGTCAGCAACCCCACTCAGAAGGGCCCTCGGTGGAGTGGGGACAGGGAGGAGGGAAATGCTACCAACATGTGATGTAGCCATACAAAGTTTCCACTTAATAATAATAATCAAAAAAGAAAAAAAAACATGGCCCAATCTTGTGAGGGTCTCATGTGAGTGATCACAGAGGCTCTGATTCCCAATGGCAATGATTCAGCCAGGAATAAAGAGCCTTAAAGCAGTACGGTGGTGTCCCTTGGAAAGTTCAAGTGTTGAACTTAATGGTCAATGGGATGGTGATGGCTGGTAGACCTTTGAAGGTGATGATTGCGAGAGCCCCTCTATCCTGAATGAGGTAAAGGCTCTTATAAAAGAGGCTTTGGGAGGCATTTGCTCACTCGCTCTTCTACTTCCTACCACGTGGCCAGTGGCTAAGGAGGTCCTCCTCAGATATCATGTGACATCACCAGCTAGCATACAGAACCTTGATCTTGGACTTTCCAGCCTCCAGAACTCTGAGCAATACGTTATTTTGTGGTTGTTTACAAATCACCTACCTCGGGCATTTTGTTAGAGCAGCACACATGGACTAAATTTGGGATCCATGAGGCCAAGGATGGGGGTCAGGTTTGCCTTGAAGTTTACTTCTAATTCTGTGCTGCTTTCTTCCATGATTCATTCATAAGACTCTCCAGCTGGACGTTTCTCCCATGAGATTAATGAGGAATCCTCCATTTGTTGGGCCGTTAAACCCAGGCTGATGGAAGAAGGGAGACTCGGGTCACCGCTGCTCAGTACTGAACTCAGTCGCTGGCGACGAACAAGGAGAAGGTGATACAGCCCTGAAGAACAATGAGGTAGGAAATATTTAGTCACCAAGGGGCATACGTGACCTTGGAGGGTCTTGTTCGTTCCAGGTTTGGTGCTGTTACCTTACTGGTGGGAGAAGGTGGTCCCGAGGGCACCGGACATGCTTGCTGTGCCTAGGGCAAGGAGACAGGGCCCCGAGTCACAGAGAAGGGCTGCGCAGCTTGAGTCCAGGCAGTTCCAGAGGGCCAGAGGGAAGGCAGGGCAAGGTCGCCTTCCTGTGGGGACACAAGGAGGCAGAGACTGCACGAGTTACTGCAAAGCTGGTCAAATGGCCTGGTGCTCCCGAGCAGGGGGCCACATAGAAGGAAGGACAGGGGCTCTCGGCCCCTCAGGTATTTGTGTTCATATGTGAGTGGGTGCGTGTGTATAGGGCTGAGTGCTCATGCACGTGTGTGTGTGTGTGTGTGTGTGTGTGTGTGTGTTGGTCAGAGGAGAATCTCAGGTGTTGTTTCTCAGGAACATTATCCACCTTTTTTTTTTTTTGGTTTTCCGAGTTAGGGTCTCACTTTAGCCCAGGCTGACCTGGACTTCACTATGGAGTCTCAGGGTGGCCTGGAACTCACGGCGATCCTCCTACCTCTGCCTCCCGAGTGCTGGGATTAAAGGCATGCGCCACCACGCTAGGCCCCCTTTTTTTTTTTTTTTTTTGAGGTAGGGTCTCACTCTAGCCCAAACTGATCTCAGGCTGGCCTTGTACTCAAGTGATCCTCCTACCTCAGCCTCCTGAGTGCTGGGATTAAAGGTGTGTACCACCATTCCAGGCAGAGAGAGAGGGAGAGAGAGGAGGGAGGAAATGGGCACACCAGGGTCTCTAGCCACTGCAAATGAACTCCAGATGCATGTGCCACTTTGAGCATCTGGCTTTGCTTGAGTCGTGGGGACGTGAATTTGGGTCATTAAGCTTTACATGCAGGTGCCTTAACCACTGAGCAATCTCTCCAGCCCATCCATCTCTTTTGAGACAGAGTCTCTCACTGGCTTGGAACTTACCAATAAGGTTAGATGAGCTGGCCAACCAGTGGCAGGGACGGGCCTGGCTCCGCCTCTCCAGAGCTGAGATCACAGGCTTGTGTCACTATGGCCGTCATTTGAGCTGGATACTAGGGATCGAGCTTAGCTCCTCATACTTGTGAGATAAGCACTGTACCGACTGAGCTATCCTTCAGACCCCAGGCAGGCTTGAGTTTGAATCCTTTTTCAAACTGGGTAGCTTCAGACTTCTCAAACTCTGGGTCGGAGGTACATGTGTGCCAACTGGGGCCCCAAACACCTGTCCAGCAAGATTATGTGAGGCATCATGGAGACATCAGATGACGATGATGGTGGGGAAATCACATTAAAGTGTCTTATCAGGTTAGTACAAAATTCATGACCCTTGACCTACCCAGGGGACTTCCATCAGGGGTTGAACTTCAAAGAATTCTGGGAGAAGATCTATGAGGGAGCTTTTAGGTGGAGATTGTGGGAGTGAGGCATGGGGCTGGAGGAGACAGAAAGGCATGGGGCGAGGGGAGCGGCTCAGCAATGTTGGCTAGGCCTGGAGGACTCCAGAACAGTGGTCAAAGAAGTTTACGTATCTGGTGGAGGACACTGGTTTCAACAGTGAGAGGGCTTTTAGGACAAAGATGATGCTTTATTGGAGAGCGGGGGGGGGGGGGGGGGAAGGGAGGCTGTGCAAAGAGAACTTGGGGTCTATAGATGCTTGGATACCCATCACCTCCATCGCTCAGGGCCACAGGGCAGAATGTGGGTGTCCCTCAATGGTCCACACTTCCTGGTAGTCACACCCTTGGGTAATTCCCTGTCCTTGAGTGAGACCAGGACCTGTGAACAGCTTCTAACTGGCGGATCATGACAAAGGTAATCCAATACCACCCTGGTATATCTTGTTACATAAGATCCCATCTTAGCAGAGAGACCCATTGGACTTGCTGAAGGTACCAGATTGTTGGAGACTCCCACGTGTCAGGGAGGCACAGAAAGCTTCCAGAATCCGAGTGGATGCCAGCCAATAGCCAACAAAGAGCCAGGGCCCTGTGCCATAGAGCCACATGGAAATAAATGGTACCAACAACCTGAATGAACTTGGACTTGGAGTCTGGGCCAGTCAAGCCTCCGGATAAGAGTGCAGCCCAGCCGGCATCTGGGTTACGGCCTGACGAGACCCTGAGCAGATCTCGGCTCAGCTGCGCCTGGACGCCGGTCCCACACAGAGGGCCGAAGGCGCCAAGTAAGCTGCTAAATTATGGCAATTTACTCTGTAGCGCAGAAAACCAATAAATATCTGTTTCCAACAGTAACCGTGGCTTTGACCCTCTCAGGCTGCTGTTTCCTTTTCATTTTGTTTTATATCTAATATATTAACCAATAGCAAATTCATATAGTGCCAAAATTTTAGAACTTTTGAAGGGTTTAGAGGAAAATGTCTTCTCTTGCTGCTCATGCCCCATGACTCAGTTTCCCTCTCCAGGGAAACACATGTTATCAGTCATTTTTAAATTATATTTTAAGTTGGCTTACAAAGTGGTACGTTTCCATGTGCCTTTTAACAAATATTTTTATTGGGTTGGAGAGATGGCTTAATGGTTAAGGTGCTTGCCTACGAAGCCTAAGGACCCAGGTTCAATTGCCCAGTACCCACGCAGCCAGATGCACAAGGTGGTGCATGCATCTAGAGTTCATTCGCAGTGCCCATTCTCTCTCTCTCTCTGCCTCTTTTACTCTCTCTCTATCTCAAATAAATAAATAAAATATAAAAAATTATTTTTTAAAGAGAGGGGGCGGGATATGGGTGCACCAGGGCCTTTAGCTGCCACATTGGACACACTGAACATGTAGTTTTACATGAGTACTGGGGAATAGAACTTTGGGCTGTCAGGCTTTGCAAGCAAATGCCTTTAACCACTGAGACATCTCCCTAGCCCATATGGCTTTTTTCATAAATCTTTATGTTAGGCTAACATTTTCTGAACCATGTCCCCTCTCCTCACCCCAAACATCCCTTCTTAACTTCCTCTACTTTCATATCACATGTGCCTGTTCTTAGTTACCCTTCTAGAAAGTTCTACACATTTGTATGCAAAGTCATTGCATATATATTCCTATTTGGCATGAAAGCACTTTAATCTTCTCTTTCAGTCTTGGAAGTTCTTCATCATCACACACAGTGCTCTTTTCTAGACGCAAGGGTCGTAATTTAATAACCAGTCTCCAGTGGACAGATTCTTAGGGGACGTCTAACCTTTTGTTTTTACAAACAGTATGATATCATGAGCTTGTACACTTGTAATATGATGTACATATATTTCTGCAAGAGAAATATCTAGAAGCAGAATTTCAGGGTGATAGGGCATATATCTTTGTGATAGGGTTATTACTTTTCTCCCATTAAATTCCTAACAGTTCATTTTTATGCCAATAAAGCGTAAGAGTCCCTGTTTCTCTTACTGTCACCAAATGATATCAATTGTTTTTTTCAAGGTACGGTTTCACTCTAGCTCAGGCTGACCTGGAATTCACTATGTAGTCTCAGGGTGGCCTCGAACTCATGGTGATCCTCCTACCTCTCTGCCTCCCGAGTGCTGGGATTAAAGGCATGCACCATCACGCCCAGCAATATCAATATTTTTGCTCCTTGATAAGGTGTCAGGTGGAAAATGTTTTGTCATGAAGGCTGGGTACACTTTCAAAGGTTCAAGAAACATTTATATGTTCTTTTTCTTTTTAAAAATTATTTTATTTGTATATTAGAGAGAGAGAGAGAGAGAGATTGAGAGAGAGAGGGAGAGAGATTGAGAATGGGTATACCAGGACCTCTATCCACTGCAATCGAACTCCAGACACATGCACCACCATGTGCTGGTTTATGTGGGTTCTGGGGACTCGAATCTGGGGCCTTAGGCTTTGCAGGCAAGTGCCTTAAGAACCACTAAGCAATCTCTACAGGCCCCATATCTTCTTTCCTAAAATCTATTTGGATGTTTGGCCAACTTTCTTATTCGCATTTTAGACTCCGCCCCCCCCCCCCAGATTAATGTGCAGGGTTCTTTATCTGTTAGAATAATTAGACCTTTGTCTGGGCTATGAATTGCAAATACTGTGCTTTTCCTAGATTACATTTCGATTTTGTTTAAGAGGGCCTCTGCAAAGTTTATTTCTTCAGAGTCAAATTTATCAGTGTCTTCTCTCTCTCTCCAGCTCCTTCCCCTTCTGTTACTGCTGGGTTTGAGTCATACTTAGAAAATCCTTCCAGACTCCGGGAAAATAATAAAAAAATGTTCAATTATTATCCTTCAAAAATATCAGTTAAATATAGTACAAGGAAATTGGTCCCTTTGAGACTGACCAACAAAAGAGCCTCTGATAGGAGCCACGGAGAAAGGAGAAATTTCAACTTTGAAGCCAGAACATGGAGCTGCCTCTCTCCTGGGCAGAGGCTGAGATCAGCCCTCAAGAGCGTCCCAGCCCAGGTCAGCCTGACCCAGCTCTGCTGCCCTGACTGTGTCCCTCAGGCTCTGTCACCCTGAGGGCACAAGACCCATAATGCCAGTGCCAGTGTCCTCACCTGCAAGATGGGACCACCACTACCTGTCCCACGTTGCCTGCCTTGCAGGATTGCTGTGAGGAACAGATACCGCCTTGCATGGGAAGGCCTTGAATCCTTCAGGTCCCACATGTGCGTTTACTGCCCTTCTCTATTTTCCAGGTAATGATGTCAGGCTCTATGAACACCAGTGGTGCCAACATCACTAGTATTATCCAGGATGGAAAGCCCCAATTCATCACCTTATCTCCACAGTCAAGTAGCTACCAATGCTCTCTGATTGGACTGTTAAAACTTACCTTGTGGGTTGGAGAGATAGATAGCTTAGCGGTTAAGGCACTTGCCTGCGAAGCCTAAGGACCCAGGTTCGACTCCCCAGAACCCATGTAAACCAGATACATATGGTGGCACATGCTTCTGGATTCGTCTGCAGTGGCTAGAGGCCTGGCACGACCATTCTCTCTCTTCCCTCCGGTCATAAATAAATAAATAAAAACAAAATATTAAAAATTTATCTTGTGGGCTGGGGAAATGGCTTAGTGGTTAAGGCATTTGCCTGCGATGCCTAAGGACCCCGGTTCGGTTCCCCAGGACCCATGTAAGGTAGTTGCACAAGGGGCGCATGCGTCTGGAGTTTGTTTGCAGTGGCTGGAGGTCCTGACATGCCCATTCTCTCTCTTTCTATCTGCCTCTTCCTCTCTCTCTCTCAAATAAATAAAGAAAATATTTTTAAAAAATTCATCTTGTACCTGTTTTATCTTCTCTTCTCAGTGCTCCCTTTAGGCTTGGACCATTGCAGTCAGGTGCTCAATGACTGTGTGCCACTGGCCCTTTCTTCCCCCTCTTCATATGTGCTCCCATACCCAGGTCTGCCCTTGAAGGGGCACTGGCCACACGTCATTGGAGCCAACAGATTTTCCCCCTAGCAACCGTCATCTTTATGCTGGTTCACATAATCCTAGTTCATTCAGCATTTAAGTGAATAGGGCCTTGTTCCAGCCCAAGCAGGTGTGACCCTTTACTGGGTTAAGCCAAGCATGGAATTCTATCTTCCTTGAGAGTGATTGGCTTAGGGATGGACACAGGGCACAATTTTGGCCAATGAGATATGATGGGAAGATTGCTAGGGAAAGAGTTAGAGATAATTCTTTTCTATTGCTGTTGGCTGTGGGTCTGCCTGTGACACGGGAACTTTGGCAGATACATATTCTGGCTTTTTTTTATTGACAATTTTCACACATGTAGGTAACTTATTTCAATCATATTATTTTTCTCTTGTCCCCTCTCCATCATGTTCCTTCCACATAAACCCTCTTTCTCAACTAGTTACCATCCTATTTTGATGCCTGCACGTTGACGAAACCGACACCCATGACCACACGTTGATGAAACTAAAATTACGTTGGTCACTAATGCAAGAGCCAGCCGGGCGTGGTGGCCACGCCTTTAATCCCAGCACTTGGGAGGCAGAGGTAGGAGGATCGCCTTGAGTTCGAGGCCACCCTGAGACTCCACAGTGAATTCCAGGTCAGCCTGGGCTAGAGTGAGACCCCACCTTGAAAAACCAAAAACAAAACAAACAACTAATGCAAGAGCCACTTCCTGTCCAAGAAGACAGCATCCGAAAGCTCTCTTGCCCACCCTCTGGCTCCCCCATTCTTTCTTCTATGTTCTCTGAGCCTCAGTGGGTGTGATAAACACATCTCACTTGGTGCCGAGCCACTTAACTGCTGCTTCTTAGCGCGTTGGTTTGTCTTTAGTCTCCCCATTATTATTGAATGGCAGATATTTTGAGGTCCCGAGGAGACATGAGCCTCTTCAAACTGATGATGGCTGAAAGGAGAAAGGGAAAGCTGGGTCTTTACTAATGCTGATGTTGAACTGCTGACCTCACTGGACCTAGAACTGACCTTCAGCTGGACTTCTTATGTGAGAACGCTCTGTTCTGAGCTTCTGTGATGTGGAGACCCCAGTAAAGCCACCGCTGAAAATGATTACATCTCTGCTATGTAACAGGGGGTCATGTGACTTTTCCTATGGCATTGGGAACAAATCTCTTCACTCCAGAGAATGCACTGTTGACAGACCAAAGGAACAATTCCACCCAATTGGGTGGCATTGTAGGGGCTACTTACGGGAGGCTGGGTGACTCAGCTGCAGCACCTAAAAGTCTCCCTCAGCATGGGTGAAGACTCATGAGAACTACAGCCCAGGAGGAGAGCGCCAGGGAAGTCTCCTCTCCCCCTGCAGTTGTTTACTGCTTATAGAACCTCAGGAGGGGGCCTTGTTGAGTTTTGTGACTTTCCTCTGCTCTTCACGAACCTTCTGCCATCCTTCCAGGCAGGGAGTGCTTCATTCTGGAAGAAAGAGCTAGAAGCACATGTCCTTCTACAGGAAAGGCACCTGGCCCTGAGGATACCTTGTTCTCCAAGTACATGTTTGCTGTGGTTAATACGTGCGAGTCTTGTTGTCTAGGCCTAGAGGAGGAGGAAAGGTTAGGGGTCACACGTTGGTAGTAGAGATGTGGAGATGAAAAGAATGGAGGGGATATTCCAGCAATCATTTTCTCTTTTCTCTCCCAAGTGTGTCTTCTGGAAGGAACTGGCTTTGAGTTTTAAGAACGGGTTGGTTCTTGCTTGACTGTTTCATGATTGTGAAAGATGAGATGAGACCCTGGGTTAGTCAGTCTTCTGTTGCTGGGACGACATATCTGAGAAAGTCAGGAAAGGAGAAAAGGGTTGTGCCTGTGGTTAGCTGGCCTATGGCTTCGGTGTTTGTGGTAAGTCCAGAGCACATGGCAGAGATCACATGGTGGAGCAACGTGGCTCACCTCATGGTGGAAGGGAGGCAGAGAGGGCAGAAAGGAAGCCGCTAGGGACAAAATATAGAACCCCAAAGGCACGAACTTAAGGATCTAGTCCCTGCAGCTGGGCCCTACCTCTTTGAGTTTATATCACCTCCAAATCAATAGTCCATCACATTATGAACCCATCAATGGATTAAACCACCAAGGAAGTCAAATCCCTCAGGATCCAACCATCTCTCAGATCTCCACCTCTGAACACTGGGGCATAGAGGAGGAGCAAGCTTTCAACACACGAGTGTCTGGGGGATAGTTTAGATCCAAACTATAAAAGATTTTAAGCTCAGGTTACTAGTGGTCCCAGAAGGCAGGCAGGGATGGTGGGACAGGCTGCTGTGAGGGTTCAAACAAAGAGGAGAAAGTGGCTTGGCCTAGGATGGTCACTGTAAGGTTCAGGAGTGACCAGGACCAGGGAGACCACTCCGAGGCAAAGATGGAAGCTTTTATTCAGGAAAAACACGAGCTACCAGGACTGACTCTCAAGAGTGGAACAGTCAGCTTTGAAATTACAGATAGCGGGCTTTATAGAGCTCTTCAGTTGGGGGAAGGTGAGGAAGGGGGAAGTAAAAAAAGGTTTCTTTAGGGGAGATCTAAGATAGCTGGGGTGTGACACCAGAACAGTAACCTGGTGTCCTGAGAGATAAGGGGGCAGGAAACCTAGACCTGGGGCATTGTTAGGCAAGGAAGGGATGATGGCTGGGTGGATCCTTGAGGAATGTGGATGAACCACTTGCTTGTGTCTCTGTCACCCTCCTGCTGTCCTCGGTGACTCCATTTTGTCCTGACCTAACAGTGACCATGAGCTGTGAAGATCGGCCAGGGAGAGAATGAAATGGTCTTCCGCAGTGATAATAACCACGGAGCCTCTAGCGCTTGCCTGGGAATCTGGGGTGGCACACCTTCTCATGGTCTAGTTTCTGAAAGACCCAGAAACTAAACTGACGCCATGAAGGGATTCAGTAGGGCGCTGCCCTGGCTAAGTTTCAGGTTCCCGCTTAAGCAGAAGGAAAGTGCCCTGACATATGGTCAGGAAAGATATCCGCCCAAGGGCCTAAGTCACCCCTAGACATGCCCAGGACATGCCTGAGACCTGTCCCTTCTGCCTTTCTGCCCCAGCCAAGCCAAAGCATACAAATGTTACCGCTACTTGCTTAGCCAATCACAATGGAGATTACCTCTTCTGCTGAAAGTCCCGCTCCGGGGGACTCCCCGGGCTCAGTCTCGGGAAAGACAGCACCCCAAATCACTCACGAGAAATGGTCTTGATGCAAACAGCATGAGGATTTTTATTCCAGCATGCTGGGGCCCACAGTCATATGCCACACAGGGGTAGAGGGCTGTGGACCCCGAGTGCAGGGCCAGGACAGCTTTTATTAGGGTTACAACAATGCCCACGCATCGTGAACCAATCATTCCATAACCTCGGGTACCCGCGCAGTGTTGACCAATCAATGTGTAACATTTTATGGTTCTTAGGCTAATCATTTTAAATTGTCCAAGCCCGCGCACCGTGGACCAATCAATTTGTAACACACTATAATCTTTTTCCTATAGCCTCAGAGGTCTGCATTTGCGCGGGCTCCTAGGTGGGAGTGGCAATAGTCAGCTCATTTCCTTTTATCTCACTAGGCCAGAGTCACGTACTCAAAGGCCTGCTCTGTGTCCCTTCTTAAACTTTTAATTTTTTCATCCTTTCACTGCCTGGAGTTCCCCTAGCTCCTGCCCCCAACGTTGCCGGCCAAAATCCCAAGCCAATCAGAAGAGCACAAGTGCAGTTACTGTTTAAATCAACCAATCATGTAGCCATCCCCTTCTTCTATGTTCAAATCCCTATAAAAACCCTACCCTCCCACTACTCGGGGCTCGTGTAAGGATCCACTGCGTTGGTGAAGTCAAGAGACCGAGCTTAAGCCCAAAATAAAGCTCCTTGCCCTTGCATACGTGTTTGGTTTTCCTTGGTGGTCTCTGGGGGTGCCGAGAACTGGGCATAACAGTCTCCTTGGAGATGCCACGCGGGTTGGGACAAGAGGGGTTGTGGGGGATAGAGATGGTCCAGTGAGCCAGCAGAGGTGAAGCAGAGCTCCCCTGCCACCCTCAGTTTGGGGGTGAACATGGAGGTAGCCAATGACAGGCAGGACTGCGCTGTGGGCTGTGTAAGGTCAAGGGCAGAAGTGGGGGTTGTGGGATTTGGTTGGGGGAGGAGCACAGGAAGGTTCTTGCCCAACTTTCACATCCACTAGAGCAACGAGCCCCTCGCAGCCATCCTGGCCCTGGAAAAGGGCAGACACAGGGGTCTGTGCGCATATCCAAGGGCACAGGCATGTGGCAGGAAACACGGCGGATCCGCCTCCTACATTGCTTCCCCACCGTCACCCACAATGTCCTGAAGCCACACAAGGCCTTTTCAGGTTTGCTTGCACCTTGACCACATTGCCAGGCATGTTCAGATGCAATCAGAGTTCAGCCAAGGTATTGGTGACAGGTGGGCACCTGCAGCTGGATTCTGTTGCCATAGCAACAAGGTAGGGGAAAAACTGCCCCCGAGCTCAGGGTCTGATTAGCCCCCAGGGACAGCCCACTTTCCCTGTCATCACGTCTTTTAGGGCACGGGTACATAAACGAGTAAATGTCTGGATTTTTTTTTCTTTCTTTTTTTCAAAGACAGGAAATGTAAGTGGATGGGACATTAGAGGTGTAACCAACAATCTCGTCTCCCTTCCTTCGTCATGTTTGCCACGATCAGCTACAAACATGTAATTTCCTGTTTCTTTGTTCGCTAATAGCGGTCCCCAGAAAGGTGGCTCCACTCCCTGGGGCTACTGGGGCATTGTTTAGGGGCTTGAATCTGCTAATGTTGCCCTGTGGGATCTCTCTTCTCTCGGTGCACATGCCCCAGAGCGCCGGCAAGTGTGCCCTTGGGTCTTATTTTGCTCCTTCTGTCACAACAGAGTATACCGCACGGGCTGGGTAGCTTAAACACGAGGTAGTTACTGTCTCCGAGCAGTGGAGGCTGGGAAGTCCAGAAGAAGGTGCTAACTGATTCACTTCTGTCACCTGGCTTGCTGACGGCTGTCTCCTCCCTGTGTGTTCAGACGCCTAAGTGCTTGTGGAGAAAGAATATGTTCTCTGATCTAGCGTGTGTATGTGTGTGTGTGTGTGTGTGTGCACGCACGTGTATGTGTGTGTGTGCGTGCGTGTGTGGGCTCGAGGACAATCTTGGGTTTTGTTCCTCAGATGCAGCACACCAATTTTGACACAAGGTTTTCTTGCTGGCCTGGAACTCACAAGTAGGCAACACTGGCTGGTCAGTGAGCCTCAAGGATCTGTCTCTGTTTCCCCACCACACCAGGATTTATTTTTATTTCATTATTTATAGACAGAGATAGAGAGAGAGAGAGAAAAAATGGGCGTGCCAGGGCCTTCAGCCACTGTGAACAAACTCCAGATGCGTGCACCCCCTTGTGTGCATGTGCAACACTGTGTGCTTGCGTCACTGTGCGCCTGGCTTATGCGGGTCCTGGAGATTCGAACGGGCCTTCTTAGGCTTCTCAGGTAAGCGCCTTAACTGCTAAACACCAGGATTTTTTAAAATATGGGTCCTGGAGATGGAACTCAGGTCCTCATGCTTGCAAGGCAAGCACTTTGTCAATTGAGTTATCTCTTCAGGCCTGATCTTAAAAAAAAATTATTTTTAAATTTATTTGCGTGCACACGTGACTGCGTGCACGGGGAGGGGAGGTTGGGGTGGGGAGTGGGGGGAGAGCGAGCAAGAGCGGCCAGGACCCTGGCCACTGCAAACTTCAGACACTTGCGCCACCTAGTGGGCATGTGTGACCATGCGCTTGCTTCACCTTTGTGCATCTGGCTAATGTAGGATCTGGAGAGTTGAACATGGGTCCTTAGGTTTTGCAAGCAAGCGCTTTAGCTGCTAAGCCAACTCTCCAGCCCCTTTTCTTTTGTCTTTTAAAAGAAATTATACATATTATATATCTATATATACATTATATATATATATATATATATATATATATATATATATATATATGACAGAGAGAGAAAGAAAGAGGCAGACAAGAGAGAGTTTGAACATGCCAGGGCTTCTTGCCACTGCAAATGAACTCCAGATGCATGCACCACTCTGTGCACCTGGCTTTACGTGTACTGGGTAATCAAACTCAATTAGGCTTTGTAGGAAAGTCCCTTAACTGCTGAGCCATCTCTCCAGCCCTTATCTTTTCTTTTTTATGGGATCTCATCCCACCATGAGTATTCTACCTTTGTCTTCTCATCTAACCCTAATTTCTTCCCAAGGTGCTGAAGGACTCAGGAACCAGATGGACACCATGACAGGCTTCAGAGTCCTCAGTAGGCCTAAGTTTCTGTTTCTCGGCAAGATCTAAGTTTTTATTTTCTGGTAAGGGTGGGTTTAACAGTTACTGGCAACTGATTATGCCATACATTCCTGTAGTCATAGATAAGTTCAACTCCGGTAGCCCCAGCCCACCAACTTTGCCCACCAAAATCCTAAGCCAACCAGAAGAGTACACTGTTTTAATCAACCAATCATGTACCCATCCCCTCTTCTATGTTCAAATCCCTATAAAAACCCTACCCTCCTGCTACCCAGGGCTCTTGTACAGATCCACTGTGTTGGTGAAGTCAAGAGACCGAGCTTAAGCCCAAAATAAAGCTCCTTGTCCTTGCATATGTGTTTGTTTCTCCTTGGTGGTCACTGGGGGTGCCGAGAACTGGGCATAACAGTGCCACTTTCCATACCATCATATTGAGGATTAAAGCTTCAACATAAGGATTTGGGAGGACACTGATATTAAATTTGCCTCATTCATTTATTCACTCAGTTATTTATTCCATGGGATTTTCATTTCGTTTTTGCTTTTAGTCTTGTTTGCTTTTTGTTTTGAAGTAGGGTCTCGATCTAGCCCGTGGTGACCTGGAATTCACTATGTAGTCTCAGGGTGGCTTTCAATTTATGGCAATCCTCATACCTTTCCCTCCCGAGTGTTGGGATTAAAGGTGTGCACCACCACATCTGGCTTTGGTTTTGCTTTTTTTTAAAAAATTTATTTTAATTTATTTATTTGACAGAAATAGAGGGAGGGAGAGAGAGAGAAAGAGAGAGAGAGAGAGAGAGAGAGAGAGAGAGAGAGAATGGGCATGCCAGGGCCTCCAGCCACTGCAAATGAACTCCAGATGTGTGCCCCCCCCCCCGTGTTTGGGGAATCAAACCTGGGTCTTTTGGCTTTGCAGGCAAACCCCTTAATGGCTAAGCCATTCCTCCAGCCCTGTTTTTGCTTTTTGAGAGAGTGTCTTACTATGTATCTCAGGCTTGGGATCCTCCTGCCCCTGCCTCTGGAGTGTTGAAATTTCAGGTATAATGTCATTATGTCCGACGTCATTGCATCATATTTTCTATTTTGAGTGCCAGGCATGGTTCAGTGTGCTAGAGATCTAGTAGTGAGCAAAACAGATGAAGATCCCTGGTGCTGTGAGACTTACCTTGCAAGGGAGGGAGAAATTAGAAAAAAAAAAAAAGAAAAGAATGAGTGGGTGAGGGATGGAGTGATGGCTTAGTGGTTAAGGCGCTTGCCTGTGAAACATAAGGACCCAGGTCCGATTCCCCAGTACCCAGGGTAAGCCAGATGTACAAGGTGATACATGCATCTAGAGTTTATTTGCAGTGGCTAGAGGCCCTGGTGCACCTATTCTCTCTATCTGTCTCCCTCTTTCTATCTGCTTCTTTCTCAAATAAATAAATTAATTAAATAAAATTAAATTAAAAGAAAGAAGGCGGTTGATAAGTTAAAATGCCAGAAAGAATGATAGAATTACGAAGATGCTGAGGGGATTTGCTGTTCTCTTGGGGGAGGGGGTTGGGTATGATCAAAGAGGGTCAGAGTGAAGCGAGCCGTTATGGCCCAGGGAAGGAGTCAAGCAACAGGTCTCCTAGTACGGGCCGTGTAGCTGAGTGGGAGCAGGCTGCTGCCGTTCGCTTTCAGAGCCCCTGCTCCTTTTGTAGGAAGCTATTCCCCCACAGGCTGCTTCCCACGGATGGGACGTCCCTTGTCAGCGCCCTGCAGCTCAGGGACTCCCTAGGATTTTGCAGAAGCTTCCGCAGTCAGCACAGCGCTCAGGTCGCTTCCGCTTTACCTCCTCTCAGCCCCTCCACTCCTTGGTTTTGCTCAGTTTACATGCTCATGGTCAGCCCGTGAATACTTCTGGGACCAGGTCAGAAGCGAGGACTCCAGAACGTGGCACTCAGCCATCTCTAAATTCCATTCGTCAAAACAAATCAAAAAGACAATGACGTGGGCTCCAAGAGATGTGAAATGGACTCGATGTAGGAGCTGCAGTCACATTGTAAATAGGAATGGGTGTAGGGAGGATTGTAATTGTGGCTAGTTGGATTTTTCTTTCATGCGTGTGTGTGTGTGTGTGTGTGTGTGTGTGTGTGTGTGTGAATGTGCATGTAGAGGTCAGAGGTTGACACCAGGTGTCTTAACTTGAATGTCTTTGATCACTCTCCTCCTTCTTTTTCTTTTGATTTATTTTTTTTATAAGAGAGAGAGAGAGAAGCCGGGCGTGGTGGCGCACGCCTTTAATCCCAGCACTCAGGAGGCAGAGGTAGGAGGATCGCTGTGAGTTCGAGGCCACCCTGAGACTCCATAGTGAATTCCAGGTCAGCCTGGGCTAGAGTGAGACCCTACCTCAAAAAACCAAAAAAAAAAAAAAAGAGAGAGAGAGAGAGAGAAGCAGAGAGAGAGAGAATGAGTGCACCAGGGCCTCTAGCCACTGCAGATGAACTCCAGATGCCTGGGCCACCATGTGCATCTGGCTTGTGTGGGTTCTGGGGAATCGAACCTGGGTCCTTAGGCTTCACAGACAAGTGCCCTAAGTGTTAAGGCATCTCTCCAGCCCTGTTCTCCTCCTTGTCTATCGAGACAGGGGCCCAGTGCGTGCTGTGGATCCACACTCATGTCATGAGACTTGTGTCGCAGGTGTTTCACTCACTCAACCATTTCTCCAACCCCACAGCGAGTTTTTCACGTAGCCATTACACTTAGGACTGAACTAGGTGTCCTCTGGAGCTTGAAGATGCTAGAGAAAACTAGCTGAGTGATCCAGCTAGGTCCCACGGGAGACTTAAGTGTTTAACCTTACCCAATTCTTACCCAGAACTCTCACCCTGCCAAGGCCCAACTTCTGCCTTCCCGAGGGTCACCTCTGTTGGCGACAGCCTCCCTTCCTCACACTCTGCATTAGGGTGGCAGAGGGCACAGGGTGTGGCACGAGCCGGCCCGAGGCTAACTTGCTAGGCCAGCGTTCCCCTCCACCAGCACAATCGCTCCCCACTGCCAGCACTGGCCTTGCCACCGAGTTGGGAAAGTGATTCTTCCGTGCCACTGTTGGAGGTTTCTCTCATCATCATTAACTAATTCGCTGTGCTTTGCGGCGCAGCCCTTGTTATCTGTAACCATGGTAACAATGCAAAGAGCTGTCACATGCATTTATTTTGGACGCTAGGAGCCCATGCATGATGTGTTTTTCTCTTGACTTCAGAGCACTTGGGTTGGGGCTGAAGTTGGGGGGCCAGCCCTCTGGGGGAACCTCAGTTTCCCCAAGTGTGAGATAAGGGGCCCCCCCGGGGCCAGTGATCTCTGAGAACTCCCACATTAAACTTCCTAGTGTCAGCCGGGAGCATTTAGGATCTGGAGGGGGAGTTTCCCAGCCCACACAGGCAGTTGTGAGTGGCTGTGACTCTGGGGCTGGAACCCGTGAGCAACGTGTGCCTGCAGCATCCGACATTCCCTTCTTTCTGCTAATTTGGAGTCCTCACTATGTAATTAGACTGTGAAATTCCCTGACTGAAGACAGTGTGTGTGTGTGTGTGTGTGTGTGTGTAATATCCTTCTCCAACTCCCACCACTCATTGCCCAGATCCGTGAATGGGGAGGAAGGTAGGTATTTTCAGCTTTTGGAGAACAGCTGATGTTATGCAACCTGCCCTTCTCTGAATTTCCCCGGCGCCGCCCCCATGCTGAGCCCCGGAAGGAGGAGTAGGACTTCCTTAGAGGGAGAAGATGCGGTCGTGACCTCTGTGAATCCCAATCTCTTCATCCCTAAAGTGGAGCTAGAACGTTACCTTCCCTGGGGAGGGACGAGAAGAACTCCAAGAAGGGTGACAGAGTGTCTCTCCTCATGTGATCTTGGGCAGGTAACTCCCGACTTCCTTGAGCCTCATCTGTCAATGGGGCCAGTAAGAGGTGTTGTGTCAGGGGCACCGTGGGGGATTAAATGAGATACTGCCCCAAAGGCCCGCAGAGGGTCGAGTCCTGTCACCAGTGTCAGCAAAGGTTCGCCCCCAAGCACTGCAGTGATCTGGTAGGGTCTCCCCCCTCCCCACTGTGGCCTGGGTTGCCAGGACAGTCACATGTTGCCAGAGCTGGCAACTAATGGGCCTGTCAGTTTGATTCAGAGCACTTCTGGGAACTCCCCAGAGGCAGGTGCCAATGCCACATTGATAAGCACTGTTCCCCTGATGGGCGCCTGACATTTCCTCCTCTGCGTGCCCCCGGGGCTGGGGGGTCACGCTGAGTCACAGGCCCGTTCTGGCTGCCCTGCTGGGCTGGGCTGTGGGGTGGGAACCAGTTTTGCAGAACAGTCCGCTAATACGATGATCTCTGCCCGTGTTTGGATTTGAGGACTTCTCGATTTTGTCTTATTCAGCGTGTTCCTCACTGCTCCTTTCCTTGTTGGGTTGTTTTGTTGGAGACAGGGCGCGCTCCATCGTGCCCGGCGGCGTCTAGACGTTCCTTCTTCCATGAAGATGATCCTTGGCATGCCTTTGACCACACTTACCTGCTGCACATGCCAACACTGGTTGATTCAAACATAGATAGAGGTGTGCAGAGACAGGGGTGGCAGGGTGGGAAAAAAAATACCTGCTTCTTAATAGACTGAATAAAGTGGTGGGAATTAGCAAAGATACTTATTTTTTTTTTCTGTTTGTTTGTTTTCAAGGCAGGGTCTCAGTCTAGCCCAGGCTGACCTGAAACTTATTCTGTAGCCCTAGGCTGGCTTCAAAACTCAGGGCAATCTGCCTACCTTAGCCTCCCTAGCATTGGGACTAAAGACATGTGCTACTAAACCCGGCAGTAGTGTGTGATATATCTATCATCTATCATCTATCAATCTATCAATTAATCTATCTATCATCTATGTATGTATATATATATATGCATATATATGTGTTATGCATTTGTATATGTATAGATGAATAATGTGTATATATTTATTTAAAAAAATTTGTTTTACTTGTATCCGTTCACTCCTGGTTCCCATTTCCCTGAGGGCCTTCCTTAGTAGTGTCCTTGGATTTCAGTATGGTATAATTAGGGCCTCTGTAAGTCTCTGGGGGTGCTGGGGGTGTCCCAGGAGATTTCTACCCACTCTGTGGCTCTTAGGATCTCTGCACTCCTGTTTCTGCAATCATCCCTGAGCCTTGGGTGTGTTAGCAGTTTGTTTTTAGTGCTGAGTTCTCTGTAGTCTCTGTATTTCTGTTACGATGTGCTTCATTTCCCCACTGTATTTGTTTCTGTTTCCCTGGAGGCGGTTGTCAGGCTAGCATTGGGAGCAGTACTGGTCGCTGCTACCTCTGCAGTTTCTTCTGGACCCCAGTGAATCTGGAAGAGGTGGCACAAATGATGCTTCATTTTAATGTGAGTGAATAGACTATGTATTTAAGAAACTAAACAGCATAGGTTGCTTTGGAATTAAAGATACATTTTCACAATTTACAAAGACTGATACCCGCCTGTATCACGTTTAAATTGGGCCAATCTGTACTGGACACTTACAGAATGACCATGAGGGGTGTGCTGCTTCCCGACTGGGAGGACCAGCTCACCTTGAACCTGAGGGAGTCTACCCAGGACTGACGGACCTCACCTTCCCCCAGAATTTCCAGAGTTACCACGGGTTAGCATTTGTTCTTGTAGACCAAAGTTAGTGAGTTTCCCATACAGTGATTGAAAGTCTACCCCAGGACTATCTGTGCTTCTGGATGGGGTCAGAGAGGAACGGAGGGTCCGGGGCTCATCAGTGGTGAAGAGGTGTGGGGGTGGGGACTTCGTGAAGGGCTTGAATTTTGGCTATGTCACAGCTTAACCACTATGACATGAGTAAGGGTTCTTCAAAGGTCCCCTGTGATAAAGTTTTGGTTCCCATTCAGTGGTGTGGCTTGGCAGGGACATCTTCTGGTCCTTGGGAGTGTGACCTTGCAGGCACTAACGAGGATCCAGATTTTCTCTTTTTGGCTTAGCCACAATGAGGCAAACAGAATTTTCTCTGCCACATTCTCCTGTCCGGATCTGCAGCCTCACTACCAAAGACCCAAAAGTCTTAAGTGCAGCCAACCACAGACTATGAGCCAAAATAAACCTTTCCTCCATACGTTGATTATTTCGGACACTTTGTTATAGTAATAGAATGTTGACTGAGATTGTTTCCTTATCTGTTAGAGGGGCTTCAGAGCACCTCACAGGACCCATAGTGGAATTCATTGATAAAACATTGCATGTAAGCCGGGCATGGTGGTGCACGCCTTTAATCCCAGCATTTGGGAGGCAGAGGTAGGAGGATCACCTTGAGTTCAAGGCCACCCTGAGATGACAGAGTTAATTTCAGGTCAGCCTGGACCAGAGTGAGACCCTACCTCGAAAAACTGAAACCAAAAAAACCAAAAAACCAAAAAAAAAAAAAAAAAAAACCATTGTATGTTATGTGCCCCAAACAATATCAATATTTAATTGTCAGAAGACAGATCTCTCCAGCCCATTAATAATTTTGGTGTGTGTGTGTGTCCATGTGTGTGACTGTAGACACTCACATGTCGTGATGTGTGTGTATGGAGGTTAGAGGACAACTTTCAGATGTCAGGCCTTGGCTTCTACCTTGTCTGAGGCAGGGTGTCTCATTGTTCACTGGGCTGGCTAGCGCGGGAGCTTCTGGCACATTCTCCTGTCTCTACTTCCTTTCTTGTCACAGGCATGCTGGGATTACAGACAATTCTTTTAAAAAAAAATTTAGTTTTATTTATTTATTTGACAGAGGGAGAGGGAGAGAGAGAGAGAGAGAGAGAGAGGGAGAGAATGGGCACGTCAGGACCTCCAGCCACTGCAAACGAACTTCAGATGCGTGCACCCCCTTGTACATCTGCCTAATGTGGGTGCTGGCGAGTCAGTTGAATGTGGGTCCTTTGGCTTTGCAGGCAAATGCCTTAACCGCTAAGCCATCCCTTCAGCCCTACAGACACTTCTTATAGCATCCAGCTGGTGATCTGAAACCAGGCACTCACTTTTGAGTGGTCAGCGTGTTGTCCACTGAGCCCACAGGAGTGCGTGGAAGCATGGCGGCCAGGGTAACCGGAAGAGCAGTGTTCGAGGCTCCATGGCGAGGGAGAGGGAGAGGCTGTGCCATCTGTGATCTTATCCTACCTCTGCCATTTATCTTCCGGTGACCTGGAGTCATCTAGAAGCTCCCTTCCAATCCTAAAGGAGTTGGTGGTGTTTCTAGGTCTCTCCACTCCCATCCTGCTAACAACCCTTGTCACCTTTTAACCAGGGGGATGGACATGACTCTAGCTGCTGCCTTCCTGAAAAGGTCTGTACATTCCTATTGGTCACATTTCTTTCTCTTTTCTTTAAAAAATTTAAATATATATATATATATATATATATATATTTTTTTTTTTTTTTTTTTTTTTTTTTTGAGAGTATCTTGTTCTAGCCCAGGCTGACCTGGAATTCACTATGTAGTTTCAGGTTGGCCTTGAACTTTCATCCTTCCTCCTCCCTCTGCCTCCCAAGTGCTGGGATTAAAGACATGTGCCCTATTTGTTAATTTGAGAGAGAGAGATATTGATATATTTTTGTTTTCCTTTTGCCTTCCTCCATCATTCAAGATGACCTGTTGTTAGAGCCAATATTGTGCAGGTACTGAAAACTGCTATGAGGTCCTGAATGCAATGGCCACTTTATGTCTGGAAGGCAGTGTCCAAAACACTCCTCCCCAGCCCCTGGCTCTTACATATTTCCCACCACCTTTTCTGCGAGATTCCCTGGGCCTCGCTGAGTTTGACAGAGATGTCTCCTTTGGCGCTGAGTACTTAACTGTCCTTGCTTCTCAGCACTTTGATGAATTTTGAGTCTTCCCAGTATCGTTGACTCCATTTCTCAGTTATGCGTCCAGATAGCTGCTTTAGCTGTTGCTATGTAGGGCTTCCTGGCCACTCAGACTTCAGATTTCCCCAGGATCTCACTGGCCCCAGGCCCCAGATCCCATGTGGAGCCACCCACAGGCCTGGGGTTCCTGCCTGCTTCGGGGCTACCACTGGGCCCATATTCCAGATGACATTGACTTTGAGCTCATCCGCTCTTAACCAGGATGCCCCACTCCCTTCTGCCAGCCTCTGCTGGGCCTCCAAGATCTGGGCATCTTTCCTGGATCGTGGAAGAAATAGTGTAGTGCGTTCTCTTGATACTATGCTGCGCTGGTAGGTGCCCTAACTCTCTTGGGACTACCGTGGAACAGACCAGTCACCTCTGCTCCCACATTCCCCTCCTCTGAATTATGGCTCTGCGGTGCCATGGGTTTTATGTGACTTTCCTATAAGCCATAGCATGACAGATACCAAGCCCACAGAGCTGCAGGGGAGACAAGGAGACAGAGAAGCTGGCAACAGAATATTCCCTCTCTCCTCCAGCCTTGGGTACACCACTGCTCTTCCCCTGTGTCTCTGTACTTCTCGGGAGCTGGGAGCCAGAAGCCAGACCCAGCTCTGCTCCCCAGACTGTACTTCCAACTGTCTGCTTTGTTAAGGTCTTTGCACCCACCTAGTCCCAGCCACACCAGAAGGTAGAGAAAGGCGAGGGTAAACGGGAGGATGTGTTTCTTCCAGGGGGTGCTGAAGAGCCCAGATAGCAACACACAGGCTGAGGCTAAGCCCATTGCATCCTGAACAGCGTCTCAGGGTGTGCTGAACCCTTGTGAGATGAGCTCTTGCGTGCCCCATGAGAAGTGGGCACAAATATCCCTTCTACCCTGCAGAGTCAAGTTGGGGCATCATGATGCAGGGGAGGGAGCTGAAGCCTGTGGGGCAGACTGCAAAACAAGGCTGGGGCAAGGGCATGGGTCTCATTGACTTGGGCTCTCCCACACCTGGATCTCTAGTGTTTGCAAGGGGCCGAAAGTGGGCTCTAGCTGATCCAGTCCATCCCAGACATGGCTGCCACAGCTGAAGGCATTCACACTCACCGAGCAACTCTGGGGTCTGGGCTTGGGCTGTTTCCTCTGATACCAGGTTGTGCTGGCTGTTGGCAGGTGACTGTGCTGGGACACACCTTTGCAAAGGGTCAGCTGCCCTTTCTTGACACTACAGCCTGACCCTGGGGCCAGAAATAGGCATTAAAAAAAAAAAAAGGAAAAGAAATGTAATGAGCCGGGTAATCATGGAAATTAATAGTGGTAATTAATTGCTAAAAACACACAGAGACCATGGCAACAGATGGATGGCAAAAGCAGAAGCCTGTCTCCTTCTGTAGGCTGTCCTCCAAAAGGCTCTGTTTCTTTGCAAGTCACTCACAATAGTTTGTGAAGATACAGGGGGGCTGCAGGGCTTGATAGGAAACACCAGCGTCGGGGTGAGCCTTGCCTCTGACTCCTTCACTGAGTTCTTTCCCACTGGGCAGCTCTGCATTTCCCTGAGCCCATTTCTTCATCTGTTAAACAGAAAAAAAAAAACCCAAGTTCCAGGGATGGAGAGGGTTGCTTAGTGGTTAAGGCACTTGCCTGCAAAGCCTAAGAACCCAGGTTCAATTCCCCAGTACTCACGTAAGCCAGATGCTCAAGGTGGCGCATGTGTCTGGAGTTCATTTGCAATACCTAGAGGCCCTGGCTCAGTCATTCTCATTCTCTCTCTCTCAAGCAAATAAATTAAAAATAATTTTTTTCTTAAAAAAGTTAAGTTCCAATTTGCAGAGCGTTCTAAGAGGCAGGGCAGTAACATGTGAGCAGGAGCTGGGCTCTGTGGCCTGCTCAGGTTCCAGCACTGTTATTTATGAGTTGTGTGATGTTGGGACAAGTTGTCAGCCATTCTCAATACCTGCGTCTGTAAAATGAGGACATAGTAATAGCACCCATAGCATCACCATCGTCATGACTTTGTGATAAATTCCTTTGGGACTTGGTAATGTGTGTGTGTGTGTGTGTGCATTATGCATGTGTGTATGTGCGTATTTGTATGTATGTGTGCATGTGTGTTTGTGTGTATATATGTGTGTGTATGTATCTACGTGCCTCTGTGTATAAATGCGTGTATGTCTGTGTGTGTGTGTTTTGGGAACCCCCAGTGGTGAGTGAACAGAAGGTTTGCATGAACTTAGGACAACGGTTCCCAGTGGAATCAACGGAGCACTTTGAAATGCTAACACCGTGCATTTCCTTTGGAGACTGGCAGAGGTTTAGAACTATTCTTTTGGCATATGTGTGTCTATGTAGTGTGTATGAGTGTGTGTATGCATGCTGATCTGTGTGGGCACACATGCACGTGTGCAGGGGTGGGTGCCCATGTGTGTGCACATGTGTGGAGGCCAGAGGCCGACGTTGGGTGTCTTCCTCTCTCACTTCTGCACCTTGTTCTTATGACACAGGGTCTCTCACTGAACGCTGAACTCACTGGTTCCACCAAGCAAGATCAAGTCCCAGAATCTTCCTGTCTCTGCTTCCCCTGCTCAGGGATGACGGACATGGGGGCCTAGCATTTTATGTGGGTGCTGGGGTGAATTTACTCATGCTTGCATGACAAGCACTTTCTCCACTGAGCCCTTTCCTCAATCGATGTTCAGTTCTAAAAATTTTATTTATTTATGAGAGAGAGTGTGAAACCAGGGTTGCAAATGAACACCAGACGCTTGGGCTACTTTCTGCACCAGGCTTTATGTGAGTACTAGGGAATCAAACCAGGGTCAGTAGGCTTTCACCGCAGAACCATCTCTGCAGCCCCACATTAGGACTTTTAAAAGCTTCCAAGTTGATTCTAACGCTGTAGCAGACAGCTTCCGGTTCGCTGAGATGAACTTCCAGACTAGGAACAGTTATAGAAAAAGGGATTTATTGAAGCTTTCAGTGAAGGACCCAAGAACCAGAGTGACACCATGACAGATTTCAGTAGGGCGCTGCCCTGGCTAGGCCTAAGTTTCAAGTTCCCGCTTAAGCAGAGGGCAACTGCCCTGGCATGGTCAGGAAAGATATCCGCCCAAGGGCCTGAATGAGCCCCTAGACATGTCCAGGACATGCCTGAGACTTGCCCAAGACTTGTCCCTTCGGCCTCTCTGGCCCAGCCAATCAAAAGCATACAAATGTTACTGCTGCTTGCTTAGCCAATCACAATGTAGGTTACCTAATCTGCCTGGAATTCCCCTAGCTCTGCAGGCCAACTTTGTCCTCCAACATCTTAAGGCCAATCAAAAGAATGCAAGTACAGTTACTGTTCAAACCAACCAATCATGTAACTGCCAAGCTAGAAACCCCTGTTCTTTGTTCAAATCCCTATAAAAACCCTGCCCTCTGGCCACTCAGGGCTCTTGCACGGATCCACTGTGCTGGTGAAGTCAAGAGTCTGAGCTGAAGCCAGAAATAAAGCTCTTTGCTTTTGCATGCGTGTTTGGTTCTCCTTGGTGGTCACTGGTGGTGCCAGGAACTGGGCATAACAACAGATCTGGGGGAAGTCCCATAATGGCAGAAGAAGCTGGCCCTGCTTTCACAGGACCAAACACACTGAGAGAAGCACAAGCCTAAAGCCACACAGCACAGCACACTTCAGGAACTCCAGCCAGGCACACTTTGCATATCTTTAGATTGAAATCTCAAACCCACCACCACACCTTGGGTCCACCCAGTGACACTGCCTCCAGCTAGGTGGCTGCAGATCCAAAACTACAAGCTAAATGAAACACCGAGTATATTGGGGGTCATATATTCAAAGTACCACAAACACCAAGCTGGGAGCTGATGTTCTGGAAGACCACAGTAGGGCTGTGTGTACAACTGTACAGTAAATTCGCTCTAAGTGGCATAAAAAAAATCTTGTCACTAGTTGCAAGTCAAAACACCAGTGAACATGTTTGACTGGTGGGATGCATACTGGGCAGCTCAGATCTGAAGCATTCCCACCACCTCAGAAAGTTCTCCTGGGTGGGACTGAGGTAGACTTTGGTTGGTAATGAAGAGGAGAAGCAGGGCAGGTGTTTGCCTTACAAAGAGGAGTCAGGGTTTATGTTCAGCCTAGGACGTGGTTTCAACAGGTCTGATGCTTGCAAGACTAACTGTGGAGATAATTCAGGTACTGTTTTGATAGTCTAGGTGGAAAGAGAAACTCCAAACTACAGCCCCAACACCAGAGATTGAAGGAAGAGTTTCTTTTCTAAATTTTATTTTTATTACTTTTAAATTTTATTTATTTATGAGAGATGCAGATAGGGATATATGTGTGTGTGTATGTAGCGAGTGAGCAAGCGAGCGAGAGATTGAGAATGGGGACCTGGAGAGATGGCTTAGTGGTTAAGGCACTTGTCTGTGAAGCCTAAGGACCCATGTTTGACTCTCCAGGTCCCAGGTAAGCCAGATGCACAAGATGACACAAGTGTACAGAGTTTCACATGCACACAAGGTAGCACACGCATCTGGAGTTCAACTGAAGTGGCTAGAGGCCCTGGCGCGCCCATTCTCTCTCTCTCATAAAAAAATTATGAAAACCAAAAGAGAGAGAGAGAGAGAGAGGGAGGGAGAGGGAGCGAGAGAGAGAGAGAGAGAGAGGGAGAGAGAATGGGTGCGTCAGAGCCTTCAGCCACTGCAACAAACTGGAGTTTGGATACATATGCCAGCTTGTACATCTGGCTTACATGGGTACTGGAGAATCGAACCTGGGTCCTTATGCTTTGCAGGCAAGAACTTTAACTGCTAAGTTACCTCTCCAGTCCTATTTTTTATTTTTGACATTTCCATACAACTGTATAATGTCTTTTGATCATATTCATCCCCCATTGCTGTCTCTTATCCCTGTCCTTCTAAAGTCCCCTTCTTCCCAGTTAACCCAGAAAGGGATATTTTCATTACTACCTCCAGAAGGAGTATGGTCCTACTGGCAACTCGATCTCCGATGTTCTCTCTCCAGAACCACAGAGAGAAGCAGCATCTGTGGTTCTGAGCCCCTTGGCTTGCGGACTAGATGGTAGTCTCTTCTGTTGGCATGACATGTCACAAACATGCCTGATACAAACATGGAGTCCCCATCCCTGCTCGTCAAGCCTCAAGGGCTTACTGTTTCAGTAACAGACAAAAATTGGAAATAGGGGGCCTCTGATGTATCTTTCTTAAAGACTGCCTTCCATCCTTGGTCAAATGGTGACTCACCACAGAGGAAAGCAGATTTAAAAAAAGATTTTTTTTTGTTCATTATTTATTTATTTATTTGAGAGTGACAGACAGAGAGAGAAAGGGTGGGGGGAGAGAGAGAGAGAGAGAGAGAGAAAGAATGGGCCCGCCAGGGCTTCCACCAGTCACTGCAAAAGAACTCCAGGGGAAAGAGTCTTGCAAATAGACAGAGAGAATGGGTGCGCCAGGGCCTCCAGCCACTGCAAATAAACTCCAGACGCATGCCCCCCCTTGTGCATCTGGCTTATGTAGGTCCTGGAGAATTGAACCGGAATCCTTTGGCTTTGCAGGCAAACGCCTTAACCGCTAAGCCATCTCTCCAGCCTGGAAAGCGGATTTTGCGGTACAATGAACCCTGAGATCCAAAGCAGCTTCTGGGAGCCAGGGCACAGTGGAGCTGTTTTTTTTTTTTTTTTTTTTTTTGAGGTAGGGTCTTGCTCTAGTCCAAGCTGACCTGGAATTCACTGTGTAGTCTCAGGGTGGCCTTGAACTCATGGTGATCCTCCTACCTCTGCCTCCTGAGTGCTGGGATTAAAGGCGTGTGCCACCACACCTGGCTTTAGCTTATGATTCTGGTCCATGATGACCTATCTACTATGACTAACATGTAATGGGCACTTAGCAGGCACTAGCACATGATAGGTCTTTCAGTGACGTTTCTATACTCTTCACCACATCTGCTATCACCCCCATCTCATGGGTGGAGAAACTGAAGCTCTGAGGGGGTTCTCTAAGGCCTTACAGCTTGTGGAGGCAAAACCCAGATAAATCCCACGAACCCCCAGGAACCTTGTAGCAAGTGCTAGCTCTTGCCACTGAGATTGCTTTAAATTTTTTTAATTTAAATTTTTATTTTGGAGAGAGTGAGACAGAGAGAGAAGAGCGATAGACGGTGCACCAGGGCCTTAGCCACTGTGATCAAACGCCAGACACTTGCGCCACCTAGTGGGCCTGTGTGACCTTGCACTTGCCTCAACTCTGTGCATCTGGCTTGCATGGGATCTGGAGAGTCAAACATGGCTTTTTCAGGCAAGGCGACAGTACTGTTGAGTGAACATCCCTACTGGTGGTCCTGGCTCCTTTCAGGAGCAGCAGACTCTCAACAAGCAAAACAACTGCTGCTTAGATGCCTTCAGGAGAAACCACCTTGGAATGATCTCTAAAGAGAAGGGGCCTGGTGGCTGCTGAGGCTGCCCACGGCCCCTGTCGGCCCTGTGCTGTCCCCTTGGAAGCAAACTAAATGGAGAAGCAGTCGAGTGAGGACTGGTCAGGGTTACCCAGAATGTCGTTGCTCCCCGGAAGCTGTTGGAAATGCAGGCCTGGAAGCTGCTCCCGCTTGACTGTGTCAGAATTGGTTCTAAGACGATCCCCAGGGGACGTGTGTGCACATTCTGTGGGGAGAAGCAGGGAGGTAAACACCCAAAGCAGGCCACAAGTTGGGGGAAATTATGTGCTCTGTTGATCAAATAGGCTGAAATCGGGGCACCTGGGACTCCACAGTGGAGTTCCCACACCTTGGGCCTCATTCAGAGGCCACCTAGGATTCCTTCTCATCCTGGGATCTACCATGGTCAGTTCTCACCTCAGGCCCCAAAGCTGGAGATGTCCTTCCCGGCCGAGCACCTGACAGTGACTTCCAATAACTGTCAGGAAACGGATGCCAGTGCCTCTCTTCATGGCTCCTCATGGGGGCGGGCTGGAAGCTTCTGGAATGAGGTCCCTGGATAGCTAAGTGTCATTGCACAGCTCTTGGCTCTCTCCTGCCCAGCAGTCAGAAGAGCAGAGCTGGTTAGCATGGAGACACCAAAGCCACCAGTGCTGGGGACAAAGCGCTGCTCTCTCCCTGGTTCTCGGGGCATTCTGAATGCATGGGCCTGGAAGGTCTCAATGCAGATATGGGGCCATTAACTTAATCACTGAGTGCCCACTGTGGTTTCTGGTCAGGAAGGCCCTTTAGAGTTTTTCCAGGGCAGTGGGGGTGTGGGTGGGAAGGATGGGGCCTCCACAGCCGGTGGTCAGCACCAGCCCTTTGGACCCGCAGCAGAATACTTCTGACACATCTCCCAGGGCAGGTGTTCTATGACAGGTGACAGGACAATCCAGTTGGCTGGGCCTGGCTCTCTGTGGCCAGGAGGGTGACTCACACCCGGCCTTGGCAACCTGTTTACACTGAGTCATCCATGTCCCTAGGGGCCAGGTTCCTTCGACTGTGAAACGGGAGTAGGTAGTGACTGCCAGTCGGCTTCAGAGGTCTAAATAAAAATGTGTCGAAGGTGGCATGTGTGTCCAGTGGACCGTCAAGCCTCCGCACCCCCCCCCCCCCCTGGAGGCAACGTGGCTGTGTTGTGCACAGCAAGCAGCCTGCTTTCTGTGCGCCTGATCCTTCCCTCTCCATCTCAGAGCTACCTGAGTAATGCCTGAACACAACACTGCAGAGGCCAAAATTCATCTCTGCACCCTTCTGAACAACTGCTGCCCCGTGGTGGGTATCATCAGGTCCTGCCCACGTACCTCCCCCTTTAGACAGCTGACCAGAACTTTACAAAAAATGTCCTTAGTGACAAAAAAAAATGGGGATAAAGCAATAGAGAGAAGGAGGGAGCAGGAAAGGAGTGTGTACAATCTCAGACCATTGTGCTGGCCGCTCACTTGGTCCAGTTGTGACCTGTCCTCCTCAGCTAGGAACATTGGCTTTGTGTCATCTGACCTCATGTCTCTCCAGTCTCATGTCTTCTTAGTTGCATCAAGCTTATTGCTGGTTACTTATTTATTAGCTTTTAAATATTTTGTTCATGAACACAGAGAGAGACAGAGAGATGGAGAGAGAGAGAGAGGAAGAAACAGTGAGTATGGGTATGTCAGGGCCTCTTGCTGAAGCAAATGAACTCCAGATGCATGTGCCACTTGTGCATTATGTGGGTACTGAGGAACTGAACCTAGGCCGGCAGGTTTTGTAAGCGTCTCCTTTAATTGCTGAGTCATCTCCCCAGCCCAGAGTTATTTATTTTTGCATCCGTGGCTCCTGTGTCACCGCTTGTGCTGTTCCTGCAGCTTGGAGTTCCCCCTTCCCTCTGTGACTGTGACGTACTCCTTATCTGCACAGCTGGGTTTCTAGGGGGCCAAGGAAACTTTGGTGTATAGACCCTTCCAAGGCCCAGGGAGGGATTCTAACAATGTATTAATTTAACATTGAATTTTCATTTCATTTTATTTTTTTTATACAAGAGAGAGAGAGAATTGGCATGCCAGGGCCTCCAGCCACTGTAATTGAAGTCCAGATGCGTGCGCCCCCTTGTGTGTATGTGTGACCTTGTGCACTTGCGTCACTGTGCATCTGGCTTATGTGGGATCTGGACAGTCAAACAGTGAGTCCTTAGGCTTCGTAGGTAAGTGCCTTAACTGCTAAGCCATCTCTCCAGCCCTAACACTGAATTTTTTCAAAAAATATTTTGTTTATTTATTAGAGAGAGAGAAACAGAGACAGTGAGTGAGAGAGAGAGAGAGAGAAAGGAGATAAGGAGAGAGGGAATGGCCACACCAGGGCATCCAGCCACTGCAAACGAACTCTAGATGCATGTGCCACCTTGTGCACCTGGCTTTACGTGGGTTCTGGGGAATTGGACCTGGGTCCTTTGGCTTTGTGCTTTAACTGCTGAGCAATCTCCCCAGCCCCTTAACATTGAATTTTTTAAAAAAAAACATTCAAAAGTAAGATATTTGGCGGTTGGCTGAGCCCACTGTCTTTTTGAACTCTGCCGTCTTTTCTGTCACACTCGCTTTTGTGTCTATGACATTGGAGGAGCCACAGATCACACTGTGAAAGTTTGAATGTAAAATGTTCCTCATGGTCTCATGTGTTTGTGTCTGGTGGAGTCTTTGGGAGATGGAACCTTGCTGGAGGAGGTGTGTCCCTGGGGGCAGGCCTTGAGGTTCATTAGTCTAGCCCCATTGGGAGTTCATAGCTAACACACTGTCTCTCCTTTCTGCTGATATGGGAGATGTGACACCGAGCTGTCTGCTCCTGCCATGCTGTCCCCACCACCATGCTGTCCTCACCATGAAGAAACTCCCCTTGAACCTGTGAGCTGAAAATAAACCCTTTCATTTCATAAGCTGCTCCTGGTCAGGTGTTTTGTCCCAGCAATGCAAAGCTAACTGCTACACATTCATACATACTGTCATAGTCAGCTTTAGGCTGCTGGGATGAACTTCCAAACCGGGCAGAGGTTATTGGAGGAAGGGAATTTATGTGAAGCTTACAGATCCAGAGGAAGTTCCATAATGGTGAATGAAGCTGGCCCCCTTCGCCAGATCCACACAGACAGAGAAAAACAGCCACCACCAGAACAGGCAATCACATGCCAAGAATCCCAGGCAGAGCTCAGACACTCTGCATGCCTTAAGCTGGGATTCCAGATCTGCTCACGGTAACACCTCCTCCAGCCAGGCAGCCAGATATCTAAGTTACAGCTTGAATAAAACTCCTGAATCTACTGGGGGACATCCATTCAAACCACTACACATACCATTAGTGGTTTTGCACTTCAGGGATGTGGCACCAGATGGGCTGGCCCAGGGGATACTGGGGGAATTCTTGAAAGCTGTAACACAGTATTAAACTCCACATGGAGTAACGGTGGACCTCAGCAACACCAAAGGGTGTTCCCAGATCAAATTCTCCTTGGCTGGGACCCCATTCGAGCCTGGCAACGTGGATGTGGGGAATTTTAAGAGCCTAAATATATTTTTAAGACTTAGATGAGGGCTGGAGAGATGGCTGAGCAGTTAAGCACTTGCCTGTGAAGCCTAAGGACACTGGTTCAAGGCTCAATTTCCCAGGACCCACGTTAGCCAGATGCACAAGGGGGCACATGTGTCTGGAGTTCGTTTGCAGTGGCTGGAGGCCCTGGCACGCCTATTCTCTCTCTTTCTCTCTGCCTCTTTCTCTCTCTGTTGCTCTCAAATGAATAAATAAAAATAAACAAAAAATTAAAAAAAAGACTTAGATGAAAAAATTCAAACACTGAAATAAAAAGTTCATTAAAAATTTAATAAAGCTCAATTATATCATCTTAACTGCATCTTGGTAAGGTTTTTGGAATGGTTCCATACGACAAGTCAAATCATAGACTCCCAACTTGGCTATATTCTTCTTTTGATACCTTTCAATTTGTTAATTAAGGAAGCAAGGGAATATCCAATTAAAAATTAATGGAGTAAGGCTGGAGAGATGGCTTAGCAGTTAAGTCTCTTGCTGCGAAGCCTGAGAGCTCATGTCTGAATCTCCAGGTCCCACATAGCCAGATGCAGTGATGCATGCACGCCATGTCGCACACGCACCACGAGGACGCACGTGCACCTGGAGTTTGTTCACAGCGGCTGAAGGCCCTGGCGTGCCCATTCTCTCCGTCTCCCTCAAAAAATTTTATGAAATAATGGCAGGCATGGTGGCGCATGCCTTTTATTCCAGCACTAGGGAGTCAGATGTAGGAGGGTTCCTGTGAGTTTGAGGCCAGCCTGCCACTACAGAACAAGTTCCAGGTTAGCCTGGGCTAGAGTGAAACCCTACCTTGAAAACAAACAAACAAACAAACAAAAAAAAAAAAAAAAAAGGAAAGAAGAAAAAAAGAAAATTAATCAAATAAGATCTGTAAAAATAAGTAAAAACATTAACAGATTTTTCTGTTATTTAAAATAATCTGCTGTTGAAGAGTGAATTATAACATATACCATTTATGGAAAGAAAGAGGGCCGCTGGAGAGATGGCTTAGTGGATGAAGCACTTGCACCCAATCTGAAGTGCCCGAGTTCAATCCCCAGATCCCACCGAAAGAGCCCAAAGCTGTGGGGGGCTTCTTTCATGCCAGTATGCTGACTCTGACTATGAGATGGGAGGCAGAGACATGAGAATTTCCCAGAAGCTTCCAGAAGTCCACAGTGAGAACAAGAGCAAGAACCTCAGATGAGGTCGACAGGAGAGCACAATTCAAAAGTTGTCCTCTGATCTCCACATGCACGCCATGGCATGTGCACACTTAGACACCCCCTCCCCACACGAGCACATGCAAGATAAAAAAAAAAAAATGGATTGAAGAGATGGCTTAGTGCTTAAGGTGGTTGCCTGCAAAGCCAAAGGACCTTGTTTGATTCCCCAGGATCCACATAAACCAGATGCATGAGATGGCTCATGCTTCTGGAATTCATTTGCAGTGGCTGAAAGCCTTGGTGTGTCCATTCTCTCTCAAACACACATACACATACACACACTTAGCTAGGCATGGTGGTTCACGCCTTCAATCCTAGCACTCGGGAGGCGAGGTAGGAGGATCACCACGAGTTCGAGGCCAGCCTGAGGCTACATAGTAAATTCTAGGTCAGCCTGGGCTAGAGTGACATCCTACCTCAAAAAACAAAAACAAGGGCTGGAGAGATGGCTTAGCTGTTAAGCGCTTGCCTGTGAAGCCTAAGGACCCCGGTTTGAGGCTCAATTCTCCAGGACCCATGTTAGCCAGATGCACAAGGGGGCACACGCGTCTGGAGTTCGTTTGCAGTGGCTGGAAGCCCTGGCGTGCCCGTTCTCTCTCTCTCTCTCTATCTGCCTCTTTCTCTGTCTGTTGCTCTCAAATGAATAAATAAAAATAAACAAAAAACATTTAAAAAAACAAAAACAACAACAACAATTAAAAAAATTAAAATGAAGAGAAAGAGAGGCATTTTGAATACAAGCAACGAACTGTAATGAAGTGGTTCTCAAATGGGTTGCTGCTCAGTTAACACAGAGAAACCAATCCTATGAGCATATCTGAAAGTTAAATGTCTTACATATTTGGAGTAATCACTGATATTGACAAAGATAACATGAAACCGACCATGTGCTGACACCACAGATGTGCTGAAACGAAGTGGGAAAGTGTGGCAAATCCTTGCCAAAGGGAAATCTGAAATGCACCGAAATCTTTGTTCAGATGTAAGAGATCACCAACAGAGGGTTTTCCAAATTCACAACTGTTGTGGCTTGGAAGTGAAATGCCCCCCACAGGCTCTCGATTATTGCTCTGAGAGGTTGCGGCCTGGGTCTTTGATGGGTGTGATCTGCCTCCATTTGGGGTCTAGCTCTCTCCTTCTTGCCCTGCCAAGATAAGAGGAGCTGCCGCCTCTCCCCTTCCCCACTGGGGACAGACCCACTCCAGCTGCAGTGTCTTCTCCGCCGTGCAGGACTGTACCCTCTGAGACCGTGAGCCCAGACAAGTCTTTCCTTTAAGCTATTTCTGTCAGGTATTTTGCCACAATAGTGAGAAAAGTAATGAGCGCAGTCATAATACTAAACATTCACTTGATGGATTTTTTCACAAATGGATTGTGAAAATAACAATAATTTTTCTTCTGATCTACTATGATGGGGGAATATATTTATTTATTTATTTGAGAAAGAGAGGGAGAAAGAAGCAGATAGGAAGAGAGAGAATGGGCACACCAGGGCCTCTAGCCACTGCAAACAAACTCCACATGCATGTGTCACCTTGTGCATCTGGCTTTACATGGGATGTGGGGAATCAATCTTGTGTCCTTAGACTTCACAGGCAAGCACCTTAACCACTGAACCATCTTTCCAGCCTGAGGAAGTTATTTTTGTTTTATTGACGTAAAATATGACATCAGGGCTGGAGAAATTGTTTAGTGGTTAAGGACTTACCTGCAAAGCCACAGGGCCCAGGTTCAATTCCCCAGGCCCCATGTAAGAGCCAGATGCACAAGGTGACACATGCATGTGGAGTTTGTTTCCAGTGGCTGGAGGCTCTGGCGCACCCATTCTCTCTGTCTTTATCACTCTACCTCTTTCTCTCTCTCTATCTCAAATAAATAAATAAAATAAAAATTATGACATCATAGAATTTCTGTCCTATGCAGAATTTATCACAGACTAAACAGAGAAAAATAAAGGAGAAAATTATTTTAAATGAAAACAATGTTCTTTTTTTCTGACTTTTGTAAAATTGATATTTTGCAGTTTTACAAAACTTATAATTTGCTTTTATTCTTTATCTGATTTTAAATTAGTATCCTATTTTGTATTTAATTCAGGTTTTGTATCATTTTGTTCAGAAGCTCCCACCTCTTCTTACACACACACACGCGCACACACACGCACATGCACACACACACACCCTGGTTAAACTTCAGGTCTTAGGAAAACCGGAAATTGGCCTATTTCATCCATTTTGAAAATATTTTTATTTATTTGCAAGCAGAGAGAGAGAGAGAGAGAGAGAGAGAGCGAGAGAGAGACAGAGAGAGGAGAACACACCCTGGTTAAACTTCAGGTCTTAGGAAAACCGGAAATTGGCCTATTTCACCCATTTTGAAAATATTTTTATTTATTTGCAAGCAGAGAGAGAGAGAGAGAGAGAGAGAGCGAGAGAGAGACAGAGAGAGGAGAAGAGAGAAGAGAAACAGAGAGAATGAGCATGCCAGGGCCTCTAGCCACTGCAAATGAATTCCTGATGCATGTGCCACTTTGTGCATGTGGCTTCATGTGGGTACTGTGGAATTGAACCCAGGTTGTTAGGCTTTGCAAGCAAGCACCTTAACCTCTGAGCTATCTCTCCAGTGTCACTCTTTTATTTTTATTTATTCGGTGTAGGGTCTCACTGTAGCCCAGGCTGACCTGAAATTCATTCTGTAGTCTCAGGGTGGCCTTGAACTCACGGTGATCCTTCTACCTCCCGAGTGCTGGGATTAAAGGCATGTACTACCACACCCAGCTACTCTTCTTGATTTTAGGACAATGTGGCCTCTTTGGGAAGTCTTCCCAACTCTGCAATAAGGGACAAAACCTTCTGCATTCTCTGGGGACTCAAGCAGGGCCTTCGTTGCCCTCTCACTGGTGTTGGGGTGGATGGTCTCTGGCTTCTCTGAGGACAGCAATAGCATGTATGGCTCTCTCTCTCTCTCTCTCTCTCTCTCTCTGGCTGCACCCAGTGCAGGGCTTGGCCCTGAACAGACAATGTGACATTCTGAGTGTGTGAAAGCCTGGGAGTAAATGGCCACAGTCTCCTAGGACCCAGCACCTCACTGTGCACACTTTCCCTCCCCCCTTTGCGGGGACCACCTCCATCTTTCTAGAACCTTCATGTACTTTTCTTTATGAGAAAGCTAGGCCACTCATTCACTCTGGGATCTAAGTGTCTGATTTATTTATTTATTTGAGAGAGAAAGAGTCAGAGAGGAGAGAGAGAGAGAGAGAGAGAGAGAGAGAGAGAGGAGAGAGAGAGAGAGAGAGAATGGGTGCATCAGGGCCACCAGCTTACGTGGGTCTTGGGGAATTAAGATGGGTCGTTTGGCTTTGCCGGCAAGTGTCTTAACCGCTTAGCCATCTCTTCAGCCCTGAGTACCTGATTCAGACGAAAGCGTGTGGCTTCCCAGGAGTCTTGTGGCTCCCTCTTGGTGGATGGTTTGTGATCCGGGCAGCCTTCTGCCCAGTGTAGGCAGCAGACTGGCCTGGACTATGCCTGTGGGAGGGTGGCCAGTGCCAGGAGAGCAAGACTCGGGATGCCCAGGAAATCCTTGACAGGAAGGAGGAAGGGAAGAACTCAGCAGAGACGGAGGGATGCAGAGCTGTATCATGGGGCAGGTACAATGATGGGGCCACAACAAGAAGCCTTGGATGAGGGCTCAGGGGTACCCACGTTTTCTGCCTTTTATTTCAGGGTTTCCTCTGGAGAGACTGGGAGACTAAGAATAATTTTATCCCCAAGAACATCTCTTGTTATCTCTTAAACAGACCCTTCGCGCCTCCTTTAGCTGTAAACTGAGGTGATCGTCAAACAGTGATGAGCACCGGGAGAAGTGGGTTACATAGAAGTGACTCCACTGAGCAGGCATGACCTTCCTCCCCTAACGCTGCTTGCCTTGCCGGGGACAGCGCCGGGCTGAAGTCCCGAGGCTGCCCTGTCTGCATCCTGGCTCCGCCCTGTTGTCCACAGAATTTCTCCAGGTTATCAGGATCACACACCTTCGGAAGCTCCTAGATGTTGTATGCTGCCTGTACTCCTTGAGCAGAACTGTAGAATTTCTGAGTGATGGGCACCTTCGGGACCCACCTAGACCAGAAGTTTCTGAACCATTTTCAGCTACAGAAAGTTTTGCTGAAATCTCATATAGAGACCCAGAATGCACAAACTTAAAAAAAATGGAGCCAGACGGGTAGGAGTCAGAGGGAGGGTTTGGAGTCCTGAAGACAGCCCCCTACCCCATTTTGCTCCTTCCACCAAGCCCAAAGTCACCTTGCTGGAAATCGTGACTTTTGCCTTACATGGGGTTGGACAAGGGAAATTGAAGGGCACAGACAAGGAAGAGAATCGCTTAGGATGACTCAGAAGTCCTCTGTTTTCTCCAGTCCCCAGTTTCCCCATCTGTAACCAGTAGGTTAGAGAGAGTTACCTTACCACCTTCAATGGTTTTTCCCACCCGATATCCCAGTTTCACATATGGCACACTCGCCCTCTTGTGGTGAGAGAGGGCTCTGGCGGCTGGAGAAACGCGGCTGTCTCTCCAGGTTTAGATGAACGCAAGGAGCACAGGCAGCCTGCCCGCTTCTCTGTATTTCAGCTCCCGCATGCGCAGAGTAAGGGGTGTGAGCAAGGTCAGGATTCTTTACCCCAGATCTAGGGATCTGTGGCTGGGGATCCTGGGAAGTCTTCAGGACGGTGAGAACTGGGCTCGAAATACAGCTTAGTGGTTAAAGCCCTTGCCTGCAAAGCCTCAGGACCCAGGTTCGATTCCCCAGGACCCACATAAGGCAGATGCACAAGGTGGCATATGTGTCTGGAGTTCATTTTTAGTGGCTAGAGGGCTAGAAGGCCAGGGTCTTCCAAATCTCTCTCTCTCTGCCCCTCTCAAATAAATGAATAAATAAATATAAAATAAGAAAGAAAGAATGGTAAGAGCTGAAATTTTAGTATGTTTCAGCAGTGTTAAGGGTTTATTACTTTCTCCATGTGGTCTGCCACTTTGCCCACATTAGTACCCCTGGTCTAGATGCTCTGAAGACAGGAGCCTCCTGCAAAAGATCTCCCATTCAAACAGTGTAGAGCGTTCATTTTGGGCAAATGTGCCCTGCTCACGGTTGATGCAGAGAAATATTAAGAAAACCAAACAAGAGGGAAATGCGAAATCCCCAAGGTGAGGCCAGTGACCCATGCAGTGCTGCTCAGACCCCTACGTCCCTGACCAGGGAAGGACCAGGGCCCTTAGCTGAGGGTCAGAACTGTGCAAGCTTCTGCCAGCTGAGGGCGCTGTTTGGCTTTCTTGCCCCACGGTGACACTAGGTTCCTTGGGGAACTTCAAAGACAAGGACTGACAGTTGGCTGAACTGATAGAGCAGTGATGGTCTGCTCACCCCAGGCTTCATTCACATCCTCACACCTCCAAAGCTCCAGAGCATTCAGAACCGTTACCCCACACTGGCTCTGTGGGGGTTTGAGTCCCGTGTCCCCCATAAACTTAGGGGTTCTGAAGCTAGGTTCCCAGCTGATGGAGATTTGGGAAATAACACCTCCTGGAGGTGGTGTATTGTTGGGGGTGGGCTTATGGGTATTATAGCCAGCTTCCCCTTGCCAGGGTTTGGCACACTGTCCTGTTCCTGTTGTCCACCTTATGTTGGCCATGGGGTGATGTCCACCCTCTGCTCATGTCATCATTTTCCCCTGCCATCGTGGAGCTTCCCCTCGAGCCTGCAAGCCAAAAATAAACCTCTTTTTCCAGAAGCTGCTCTTAGTTGGGTGATTTCTACCAGCAATGCGAACCTGACTGCCACAGGCTCCTTCTGTAAAGCCCGAAGCAGTGGGCACAGAGGTGGACGAGGAAGGCTCAGGATGTCACTGCGACTACTTGATCTGATCTTACAATAGCTCTGGGAAGGCGGGTCATTGCCACGATATACTTGAAGACCGTGAGGCTCAGAAAACATGTCACTGGCTAGGCTGGGCTCTGAATCATGTTTTGTAACTGCCGTATGCAGAGTTTGTACTCTCAGCTCCTTAGGAGGCCTCATGCCCCTCAGAGAACCAGGCTGCCCACTTGTCCACCCATAGGTGCTCCCAGCTTTGGCCCAGGTGCTTGCCCCAGCCCTCGGTCTGGTTTTTGTGCTGACTCAGCAGCCTCAGATGGGTCACTGACTCTGTCTTTTGCATTTGTCATTTCCCCGTGACAGGATCTGACCCTGACACTCCCAGGTTCACACCCTGCTCTGATCCATCCCCGAGCCTGGGAATCCACTTCCACAGAGGGCCACGCCTTCTCTTTGCTCTCTCCAAGGCCTTCAGACTGATAACTCTCAGGGACTGCCCCTCCCTGCACAATGCCACAGGATCATACCTGTGGCACAACAGGAGTTTTGCCCACCCTCTCCATGCACCCAGCACTTCCTTACCTCACCCGCCAACCCATCTGCGTCAGGACCGTCCTTAGACACTTGAGAAACCATCAAGCTTTAAAAAAAATTTTACTTGTGCTAGAGAGATGGCTTAGCGGTTAAGCGCTTGCCTGTGAAGCATAAGGACCCTGGTTTGAGGCTTGATTCCCCAGGACCCACGTTAGCCAGATGCACAAGGGGGCGCACACATCTGGAGTTCGTTTGCAGTGGCTGGAGACCCTGGCGTGCCCATTCTCCCTGTCTCTATCTGCCTCTTGTTCTCTGTGTCTGTTGCTCTCAAATAAATAAATAAAAAATGAACAAAAAAATTAAAAAAAATATTTGTAAGGAGAGAGAGAGAGAGAACAGGCATGTGAGAGACTCCTGCCACAGTAAATAAACTCCAGATGCAAGTGCCACTTTGTGCATCTGGCTTTATGTGGGTACTGAGGATTTGAACCAGAGCTGCCAGGCTTTGTATGCAAGTGCCTTCAATGGCTGAGTCATCTCTCCAGCCCCATTTCTTCCTTCTCCTTCTCTTCCTCCTTCTTCTTTTTTTTTGGTTTTGAGGTAGGGTCTCGCTCTAGCCCAGGCTGACCAGTAATTCACTATGTAGTCCCACAGTGGCCTCAAACTCATGGCAATCCTCCTACCTCTGCCTCCCAAGTGCTGGGACTAAAGGCATGAGCCACCATGCCCAACCTCTTTTTTTTTTTTTTAATGCATGCCTGTTTATGTGTTTACTCATGCATATGAGTCTTCATGCACATGTATGTGCATGTTTGTGTGGAGGCCAGAGGTGTCATCAGAAATGCCATTTACTTTTGAGACAGAGTCTCTTATTGTCCTGTAGCTCATAGATTTGATTCCATTAAACTGGCTGGTTGGGGCACCTCAGGGATCCTCCTGTCTACGCCTCCTCAGTGCTGAGGCTCCCCACACCCAGCGTCTTGGTATCGTTTCTGGCGATCAAACCCCGGTTCTCGTACCTGCAAGGCAGGCGCTTTACTGACTGAGTGATCTCCCGCGTCCAAACTTTAGAATGTCGCCTTGTCCTTTGTCGTTGGAGCCTGAGGGGGTTAGGGTTGGACGGACGTGCTGCATTGTGGTCTTGCCCTCTTTGTGCTTCTGGATGCTATTTTCTTTCGCGTGTGTAGTATGTGTAGCGTGGGTCTACGTGACGTATGCGCATGCACGTGCAGATGTACACCCCAGGCACAAGCATGCAGAGGGTAGAAGAGAATGTCACGTGGCCTCCTGTGTGACTCACCCGTGTGCTTCCTTGAGATGGAGTCTCCCTGAGCCCCGAGCTGCTGCTGCCCGCAGGTCTTCCTTCTCACCGTGCTTCTCTGGGCTGACGCCCTTCCTCACGCCGACATGAGGCTCAGCTCTGCTATTATTACTTCGGGTCGCAATACTACCTTAGGGGTTCTTGGAAGCTTGATCACACTTTTCTTTTTTTAATTTTCATTTTCATTTATTTATTTTTTTTTTGATTTCTCGAGGTAGGGCCTCACTTTAGCCCAGGCTGACATGGAATTCACTATGTAGCCTCAGGGTGGCCTCGAACTGATGGCAATCCTCTTACCTATGCCTCCGAGTGCTGAGGTTAAAGGCACGCACCATCACGCCTGGTCTTGATCACACTTTTAAAAGAAATATTTAATTAGTTAATTAATTTAAGAGAGAGATAGATGGATAGAGATAGAAAATAGAGATAGAGAGAGATGGATAGATGGAGAAAGTGAATGGGCATGCCAGGGTCTGTAGCCACTGTAAAGGAACTCCAGATGCATATATCACCTTGTGTATCTGGCTTACGTAGGTACTGGGGAATCAAACCTGGGTCCTTAGAATTCATAGGCAAATGCCTTAAGAGCTAAGCCGTCTCTCCAGCCCTTGATCACACTGTTGTAAGTAGTTCCTTTCTGAGTAACTCAATCTCAGTTTTATCCTACTGGGAGTGTGCTTGCTGTCTGTTCCCGAGGGGACCCTGAGTGCTAAATGTTAGTAACCCAGTGACCCGGCCTCAGATAAAGATACTAGCCAACCCTGAAGATGAATTGTTCTCCAAGTACTTTCCAGAGAGCAGCCTTCTTTATCCTCCCATTAATTCAGAGAGGGAGAGACTCATGTGAGTGATGGGGCTATCACCCAGAGCCCAAGAGGTCCCCAAGGACTGCTAGCTAGTAAGTGAGTGGCAGAGATAGGAAGTGAGCCTGGGTCGGGAGGGGTAGATCAGAGCTAAAGCATGAAGTGTTCTGAACTGTGCTGGACCTTAAGGGGTTTGCAAATGAGATACTCTTGCCTTCCAGAAACCCCATTTGAGTCACAGTGGAGTCTGATTAGTGACTCGCACCTCCTTCCAGGTGTCAAGCATCTTCAATCAGTAGGCTTTGGTTGGGATTGTTGAATTGGTTTCCAGTCACCCAGGATGTATAAGCATGTATGGCCCCAGTACATCTATATGGCTGTCATGTCAGGCACGGTCATTAATTTGAGATGAAAAGTATCTCCAGAAAACTCCAAAGTAATCTCTTGAGTCTAGCAGACCAAGGACAGTAGCTGAGTCTTCAGTAGCCCTTCCTCCCCACCATCCTCTTCTTCCTGGGAATTTTCTCCCTGCTTCCGCTTAGTTCCTTCACTTCCCTCTCTTGATTAATGATCTGCTATCTGTCAGGTTTAGAATTTTGATCTCCACTCATTCTCATCCCAGCATTCTGCTGAGGCTAGCAGACAGAGTAAGAGGGAGGAACTGGATGGACTTTAAAAAAAATTATTTATTTATTTGCAAGCAGAGAGAGATAGAGAGAAGATAGACACACAGAGAGAATGGGCATGCCAGGGCCTCTAGCCACTGCAAACAAATTCCAGACACATGCAGCACCTTGTGCATCTGGCTTACGTGGGTCCTGGGGAATTGAACCTGGGTCCTTTGGCTTTGCAGACAAACGTCTTAACCACTAAGCCATCTCTACAGCCCAGTTTTTGTTGTTTTCTTTTACTCACAGTTTCCTGGTGAGGGCACCTGCTGTATAGGGCTAGAAAAGTAATAAGAGGGGTGGGTGGTGGAGCGGGTTGGCTAGGTTTGGTGTCCCTGACATTCACATTTATTGCGACTGTTAGAGCCCATGGCTTGTAACTAGATAAAGGCTGTCTAAAGTCTTCAGATGTTTTGGGTGAGCCAAGGTTCATATGGGAATAGCTAGTAGCCATGTTGTAGATATTAAAGATCAGTTTCCGAAATGAAATGTATGGTTAGTTGACCACTCTATCCCAGGAACCTGTTGAATTTCATATGTGTGTGTGATATGTGTATGTGACAGGGGGTGAGTGTTTCCCATGGTGTGTGTGGAGGTCCTCTCCTTCCTCCTCCTTGCTGTCCAGTACAGTGGACGCTAGGATGGCCTGAAGCTTCTGCGGACTCCCCTGTCTCTGCCTCCATCTCACCGTAGGCATGCTGAGCTTACAGATGCTCACTTCTGTGGCTGGCTTTATGTGGGCTCTGGGGATTTGGAGTGAGGACCTTAGACTTATGTAGCCAATACTTTACACACTGAACCGTCTCCTAACCCAAAGCATGAATTTCTCGGACTTGCCTTTGAGTTGTTCAAAATCTGGCCTCACTGGTCTGTCTATGGCCTCTTGAACATTCTTGGAAACACGTCACATATTTGTGAACCAGGAGGAGGGATGGAACCCAGGTCCTAATCCATTCTCATTTAAAAATATATGTTTTATTTAAAAGCCAGGTGTGGTGGCACAAGCCTTTAATCCCAGCACTTGAGAGGCAGAGGTAGGAGGATCACCATGAATTCGAGGTCATCCTGAGACTACATAGTGAATTCCAGGTCAGCCTGGGCTACAGTACCATACCTCCAAAAAATGAACCCCCCAAAATATATTTTTATGTATTTATTTGAGAGAGAGAGAGAGAGAGAGAGAGAGAGAGGACATGCCAGGCCTCTAGCCACTGCAAACAAACCCAGTTGCATGCACCTCCTTGTGTACCGCTTACATGGCTACTGGGGATTTGAACCCGGGTCATTAGGCTTTGCAGGCTAGCACCTTAGCAGCTAAGCCATCTCTCCAATCCCTAATCCATTTTCTTGATCACATGGCTTAGAGTTTATATTTACCAGACTCACTGGAGCTTCCCTGGAAGGCAGCAGAGAGGACTCTGGCATGGTTCCTTTGGAAGGCAGGCGTTTGTCATTTCAGTAGCGTGAGGAGATCTCTGTTTAAGATCTGGGGGGGTTTCATCTTATGCTCTGTGTGAATAATGTTCTGCAGGGAGACTCGTCTTTGTAACTGATGTTGTTGAGAAAAGTGATCATTAAAGGCAGCCGTGAACAGGTGCCCTCCACTCATTAGAGTAGGCCTGATCTGGTGGAGCCAGGAGCAGAGAGGACTAAAGCTAAGCCTCTCTGGGAATCACATCCAGGTGTCATGAGCAGATGGGGAAGGTGGTGGGGCCCCAGGCTCCTTCTCCAGCCTTCCTTCCAGGGCCTGAGGAGGGAGACTGGAGGGGGTGGCACAGCTGGAAGGCTCTTGCTGACCTGCTAGCCTGGGGTTCCCAGGAGAGGGACAATAGGCTCAACATCAGGGGACATAAGAGAGTAACTTTTTAGGCCAAGTTATGGCAAGCAGATAGAGGAAGTCCGGAAGTTAGTGTTTGTCTCCTATGATAACTAGATTTCCCTCTTGTTTTTAGCTCAGTTTCCTTATTTCAACGATATCTACTTTTTTAAAAAAATGAATAGGTTCGTATACGGCTTCTTGATTTACGATGGGGCTGTATCCTGGTAAACTCTTCATAAGTCAATGTATTAAAATGCACTCACGGGGCTGGGATGATGGCTTAGTGGGTAAAGTGTCTGCAAAGCCTGAGGACATGAGTGGGGTCTCACCTTAAAGCCAAGTGTGGTGGTCTCTGCCTGTAATCCCAGCACTGGGCAGGCAGAGACAGGGGGATGGTTGGGGCTTTCTGGCTAGCTTATCTTGATGAATTGATGAGTTCCAGGGTTGCTGAGAACAAAGCCTGTTTTATTTTTTATTTATCAGATAGATAGATAGAGAGAACGGACACACCAGGGCCTCTAGTCACTGCAAATGAATTCCAGACACATGTGCCACCATGTGTATCTGGCTTATATAGGTACTGGGGAATCGAACCTGGGTCCTTAGGCTTCGCAGGCAAACGCCTTAACTGCTAAGCCATCTCTCCAGCCCAGTACAAGCATCTAGATAGAACAGAGCCTGTTTTATGAGAAAGCACTGAATAGCTCATGTAATTTCTTGAACACTGCACTGAAAGTGAAAAAGAAATGATTGTATGAGTATGATTTCATACCATTGTTAAGAAAGAAAATGATCAGTTGAACCACCATAAGCCAGGAACCATGAATACTTGATAAATTTAATGACAGTTTTATCATTCTGGAAAAAAAAATATCAAATTTGAGCCTGATTTGTCTCCGACTGGGAAGGACCATGTAGAAGGGATTTCCAGCTATGGGTAGATAGTCTGCTACAGGTTTAGCTTGGCCTTCGCAGTGTGAGGGCCACACAGACAGTGCCCTTACGAGTGGGCATGGCTGACTTGGCATTGCTCTCGGAATTAAAGGGAAGGGTCAGGTAGCAACAACCAACACTGACTGGCAGGCAGTGGCTGCCTGGAACGTCATGATGAGCCCAGGGTTTTGAATAGGTGTGGTGGGTAAGGTTGCTGGGCTTGGTTGGTGATATCGCCCTCTGGCCCAGGAGGAGAGGGTGGTGGCTGTGTGCTTGGTATTTGCAGAGCTGCTGGGCGACCTTGTGTCAGGAAAGTGATCTGAACCGTGATGAGTAGGGACTGTGGAAAGGAACTGTGCAGAGGTAAAGGTGGCACCACAGAAGGGTGAAAGAACACTCCTGCTTCAATGCCTTGATGTCCTGGGACGCCTCCGGATGTGACTAATACGTTTTGAAGGCCTCCTTCGTGGGACCCATTGGACTGGGTAGGAGTTAGGTCCAGACTTCTTTTCTTCTCTTCTGAAAGGTATTATTTCACTGGTTTGCAGGCACATATTCTTTTCTCTTTTCTCGTGTGTGTGTGTGTGTGTGTGTGTGTGTGTGTGTGTGGAGTGCCCATGTGTGTGCAGACACGCGCTCCCGAATGCACTGCTGTGGAGGCCAGAGGAGGATGTCAGGTGTCCTCCACTATCACACTTCTGCCTTACTTCCCTGAGACAGTTTCTCACTAAACCTGGAGATCTACATTTTTTTTTTAATTTTAAAAAAATGCTTTTACTTTGGGTGTGGTGGCTCATGGTTTTAATTCCAGCACTCGGGAGGCAGAGTTAAGAGGATTGCTGTGAATTCAAGGTCACCCTGAGAATACAGAGTGAATTCCAGGTCAGCCTGGGGTAGAGTGAGACCCTACCTGGAAAAAAAAAATTTTTTTTTGAGGCAAGCCCAACAGACTAACCTTTTTTTTTTTTTGAGGTAGGGTCTTACTCTGCCCCAGGCTGACCTGGAATTCACTATGGAGTCTCAGGCTGGCCTCGAACTCACGGCAATCCTCCTACGTCTGCCTCCCGAGTGCTGGGATTAAAGGCGTGTGCCACCACGCCCAGCCTCTTTTTGTTTTATGCAAGAGTGAGAGAGAGAATGGCATGCCAGGGCCTCCAGCCATTGTAATCGAACTCCATATGCATGCGCCACCTTGTGTGCAAGTGTGACCTTGCACGCTTGCGTCACCTTTTGTGTCTCACTCCCGTGGGATCTGAAGATTCAAACACGAGTCCTTAGGCTTCACAGGCAAGTGCCTTAGCCGCTAAGCCATCTCTCCAGCCTGAGATCCACGTTTTTGTTAGACTTAACTGACGAGGGAGTCCGGGCGGTCCTCCTGTCTCTGCCCCACCTTAGCACCGAGGTCACAGAAATGCACAGCCACGCCCATCATTTTATGGGGGTTCTGGGTACCAAACTCATGCTTGTGAAGCAAGCGTTCTTACCCGCTGAGCCGTCTCCTCAGCTCCAACCTTTAAAGTTTGCCTTGTCACTGCAGAATTGGCACTGTCCAGATCCCCAGAGAATCCTGTCGCTGCTAAGAAGCCATCGGGGTGCCTTTGGACTCCGAGTCAGGCTCTTACCTGGGCTAACTTTTTTTTTTTTTTAAATGACATTCTTTTATTTCAGAATAATACTGGAGAGACAAACATGTTTTAAAAAGTTTCTTCATTGTTTTTAATTACTTTATTTTAAGCTACTACTAACACAAAGTTCATTTACAATTCTCTGTGTAAATAAAAGGCATTTTTCCTTGATACATTTCTTTCTTTTTTTTTTTTTTTTGAGGGAGAGTTCTTTTTTTTTTTTTTTCTTTATTAGTTAGTTTTGTATTTAGCAAATACAGTCAGTTTGGTACCATTATTAGGCTCATCCGTGACCTACCCCCTTCCCTTGGCCCCTCCTTGTTGAGGTATATGGGTCATGCATTGTGGAGTTAGCCCACAGTTATGGGTAAGATAAATGTCTCTGCATATCATGACCCAGCATGTGGCTCTGACATTCTTTCCGCCCCCTCTTCCGCAAAATTTCCCTGAGCCATGTTGGGTTCATTTTTGGTCTGCTTCAGTGATGAGGTGTTGGGGGCCTCTGAGGCTCTGGCTCTCTGATTTGGTAGGAGTTGATTTTTCTCTGTGCTGATCTCCTTCCCTCTTGTGCTGGTATCTGGTTCATCAGGAAAACAGCCCCCTTGCTTGTTTCGCCAATTTTTCTTAGTTTCAGCCGGGGCCCTTTTGAGGTATGATGGGGTGGCTCTCTCCTTAGGATCTACGTCTATCTTTCTTTCCCCAGGATTTGCAGCGCAGCTAGGCGGTCGCCATCTTGGCTGGAAGTCCCCCTGGGCTAACTTTTGTCATCCAGTGTCTGGACACTGCCCTGTCCAGGTGAGGGGCAGTCTAGGCCTTTGGCTGTATAGAGCCAGCCTTGTCACTTACCCCTGCATTCTTGTCCGTCGCTGCCAGACTCAACTTGCTTTTGTTTCCTGGCTTGATGCTGTGTGGACATAAAACCTGCCCTGAGCTGGCTGGACTTTGGATCCTTGCCCAGCTTTTAGGAACCCCAGGGTAGCCCACTGGCCTCAGTGCGGGGCTCCACTTCATTACACACAGCTCCCCAAACCACCACGCCCCTCACTGACCCCTTTCAACCGTGCTGGTGGCCACAGTACTTCACCGTGACAGGGACGGCATGGCTGTGGGGAAACTCCATATGGCCCCCTGGATCAGAGCCGCCAGCTGATCTGACACTGGGTGACCTTGATGATCGGCTCTCTGTCCTGCTTCCAGTCCCGCAGTTTGTGAGTCTTCCTAATCCTATTTGCTGGTGAGATGCCATCGTTATCACATCTCCGGGGACAGGAGGAACCACATTTCTGGCAGTGCCCCCGACGACCATGGCTTTTTGAGTAGCAGGCTATGTGGCAGTTTGGCAGGCTTATTTATGTTCCTATCCCGATTTTGCTCCTCTCTGGATGACAGGAGTGAGATCACGGCGGCCTTCTCGGCATGTGCTACGCCTGCTGGCCTCTGTCTCTGTCTAGGGTCCTATGGGCTCACTGATCTGCGCTGGGTCAGAGTGGCTGTCGTCAGCAGACACACCTTTGATTCCGTCACAAACACGACCAGGGTCCTTAATATCCCCAACTGGCCCAGAAACTAATTTGTGAACCTTGTGTGTGCCTGAACTCACATGTGCAGATCAGAGGACAACCTCGGGTGTTGTTCTTCACCTTCCAGTTTGTTCTCTGCTGTGTGCACCAGGCTGCTGGCCTGTGACCTTCTTGGGGGAATTCTCTTGGCTCTGCTCCACCACATTGTTACTGAATTAAAAAAAAACAAAAAAACACTTTGCCGACTCTTGCTATGATTACATGCTTATTTTGTGTGTTTTTTTGTTCTGTGGATGTGATAGCAAGAATTTCTTCAATTGTTATATTTAATCCCAATGGAATAAGAGCAAAACTCTTTAGGCCTCTGCAGTCCTTTAAAGGAGGAAGTATCAGCAGGGGTGGTGGCACATGCCTGCTATCCTAGTACTTGGGAGGTCAAGGCCATCTCGGGCTATGCTGTGAACTAGTAAGACCGTGTCACAAACAAAACCAAACCGACTTCCTCTCAACTGACTTCCCCGGCTCACTTCGGTCTTGCCTGATGACAGGCGTTTCCCCAGACACACAGCGTGCTTTCGAATTCTCATCCTAAATGTAAGACCTTTACTTTCCAAATGAGGACCCCTGAGCAGTCTTCAGAGCTAGGGTGGCCCAGGTGTCCTGGTCACTCCTGAGCTAGCGAAATAAGTCACTGCTCTCAAATACATTCTAAGTTGGACAATGAATGATGTGGTCACCTTTTCTTTAGGTAAGTTGCCCCTCCTGCCCTCCCACAAACAGGGGTGTTTCTCCCGGGTCCTCAGACTTTGCGCACGTACTTTTAGTAGGGCTCTTATCGTACCCAGAAGCTGGCACCTGGCAGGTGCTCAATACATCAGCTAAGGTTATTTTCCGAATGGAAGAATGTTATGACCTCATTTTTTCTTTTTACATAAGAAGTTTCCTCTCAAGGCAACTCCCTCCTCATAGCACATGCCTCTTGGGGCTTTCTGAGGGGCAGTAGGAAGCCACTTTGCTCGTCTGCCACTAGCAGAGGAGAAGGGAACCCCAGAGGGAACCACTACAGCCTGCCCCAGGCCTGTCGGAAACACGGCGGGCTTAGAGGAGAGGTGAGGAGGGGAGAGGAAGACGAAGAGGATAGAAGAGAGAGGGAGAGAAGCCTAGAGGACAGGGGAAAGGGGCAGAGAGAACAAAATGGAAAAGAGAGGAAGGGAGGGAGGGGAAGAGGGGGAGGGAGGTGGCAGATGTGCAGGAACGAGCAGGGGGTGAAGAGACAGAAGGAGTGGCTGCCCCAGAATCAGACTGGACTCCCCGGGTGGTGCTCACACAGCTATTTTCAGGGTGTTGATTTCTTACCTATTTGGGGAAGTTTTGCAGGCGTAGTCCTCTGTCTGTGATGTCGTAGACTTCACCAGCCCGTGACTGTAGAATAAGGTTGCATTCCCTTTAAAGACTCCTATTAAAATCAGGAGAACCTCCACCGCCCTTGCTGTGAGACAAACTCTTCTGAGGACTCTTGGAGCTGCGATTCCACCTTCGCTCTGAGGCAGCTCCTGTCACAGCCAGGCACCCCAGCCTCACCCTCTTCCCTCTTCTCTTTAGGGCCTCTGATGTTCATGACCTTGATGAACCCCTCCTTGCAAGGCCAGGCATTTCTATGACTCCCTTGCTCCCACCACCCTGGACTCGGGGGAAAGAGTCTCTGTTTCCCCTTTATCCCTCAAAACCTTCCCACAATTTCCCCAACATGGTAGACCTCAGGCCACAATGAAGCTTTATTGAGGCTTTAGAGAGCACGGCTCAGGGTCAGCCTTTCTGAGACCCTCTTGCCTGGCTCCACCTTGCAGCGCTCTAAGTGGCCCTGCTGTGAGACTTTCTTTGGGGGACATGAACAAATGTGTCACCCTATAGGGCACAGGGGACACAGCTCAAAGAAATAATCCCATTCAAGTCTAGCTTGGTGAACCACTGCATTTACTGGGCTTACCTGAAGGAATGTGGGTGTGGGGGTACTTACAGGAGGAGTAGATGACCCCCAAATAGCTGTATCACTGGAAAATCCCGCCCCAGGTAGAGTCCCCCCTTTCAGTTAACCTTCCACTTCCTATTCACTCTAGCCCCTGCGGCTGAGGCAGGATTGTATGCAGCTGCAGGGGCAGGAGGGAGCCAGTGGCTGCAAAGTCAGGTCCGCTAGCGAGTCCTTATTGTCTCCAGGATGAGCACTTCCTGGGAGAAAGGGCCGTTCCTTCTATATTCCCTATCGGTATGGCCTATTTTCTGATCCCCAGAGACAACTCAAATTACCCCCAACACATCAGTCCAACATCTGTGCTTTCAAAGGGCACCTGGCGGCTACTTGTAGAGTGAACTGAACGGACAGTCACTGCACTCTGCCATTAGGAGGGCAGCATGTGCCATAAGTGAAAGGCACTCAGTGCTGATAGAGGAGAAGCTGTTGGCAACAGAGGTTGTTAACAGCCCGGAAGGAGGCGCTATCCATTTCCTCCACCAGCTTCCGGAGGAAGCGAGCTGCTCAGGGCGAGTCTGTTCATGACCAGGTGCTGAGGGGTGGCATTTGAAGAGACTGCAACAGTTATGCGCCCATTTTCCCCTCAGTTGTGCAGTAATAATGTTGCAGTGGGCATTAAACACTACGAGAGGGGGCTGGAGAGATGGCTTAGTGGTTAAGGCACTTGCCTGCTAAGCCTAAGGACCCAGGTTCGATTCCCCAGTACCCTCATAAGCCCGATGCACAAGGGGGCACATGCATCTGGAGTTCATTCGCAACGGCTGGAGGCCCTGGCGCGCCCATTCTCTCTGTCTTATTTACTTATTTATTCTTTGGTGTGTAGTATGTGTGGTGGTATGTATGTGTGTGTATATCTGCTGATGCAGTGCCGTGGGCACTGCTCTTCTGTGGTATCCAATGGGCTTACGTGTATCAGCTGGAGGAGAACACTGGGTCCCTCCCCCCAATCACTCACCCACCAGTTTTTCCTTACAAAGGAGTCTTACTGATTCCAGGACTTACTACTCACCAGCCCCAGTGATCCTCTCGTCTCCGCTCCCTACAGGACTGGGGTTGAAGATGCTATGCCCAGATGTTTATGTGAGTTCTTGAGATTCAAATTCAGGTGATTTCAGGCCTCCTCAGGTCCCCAAGATTGCACAGGAAACACACTTACCCGCTGAGCCATCTCTCCAGTCCTTACGTAGTGTCATTTTTACCTCACCGTGTCCATCAGGGTAGCTGCAAAGGCCCACACAGTTTCAGGAGGAGGGGGCATGGCTTCTGCTTTTGGAGAGGGGTGAGTGCCAAAGAGCTTGTGGATGTTTTCAACCCACTGTATTATTTACTGAATTGGGCCAATGGTTCCTCTTTACAGAAAATGGATGTTCCAGGTTGTTAACTGACTCTTATGGGGGCCATTTTTTTTCTTTTAAAACCTTTCCTTGGCAATTTTTTATGTATGTACAAAACATATTTTGATCATAATCCCCTTGCCTCCCTCTGTCTCCCCCATACTCCTCCTACTGCACCTTTCTCCCCCCAATTAATTCCTCTACTACTTTTTATTGATTATGAATTTTATTGTACAACTCTATCAGGTGTTGGTCATATTCCCAACAGGTTATACTCTTATATTTTCTTTCCCTTGCCCCCAGTCCGCTGAGGGCCCTCCTCAGTGGGGTTATTGGTGTATAGTGTGGGATCATGAAGGCGTCAGTTTCTGTGGGGGGGAGGGGAGGAGGACAATGCCTCAGGATACTCCTTCCCATCCCGTGGCTCTTACAATCTTTCCACCCTTCTTCCGTAATGTTTCCCTGAGCCTTGGCTGGTGTGTTATAAGTCCACTTTAGTGGTAAACTCTCTGCAACCTCTGAATTGCTGCTTTGAAGCATTTTGAGTGTCCTCAGTGTCCATTGCCATCTCCCTGGAGCAGGTTGTCAGGCTTGCGGTGAGAGCAGCTCTCAGGCTTAGGTCACCACCTCCTCTGTGAGGCGTCCCGGCTCTGGCAAACGTGATCAAGGTGGGTCATCTTGTGCCAGGCAGTTGGCTGTCTTCATGTGTTGTACTGATGGATTTTGGTTCTCCCTGGTTTTTACTGCCTTAAAAAAAAAGAAGTCTAGTTATTTAGGAAATCTAATTAAAAAAAAAAACAGAGAGAGAGAAAGGGAGAATGAGAAAGAATGGGTGTATCAGGGCCTCTAGCTGCTACAAACAAACTCCGGATGCATGTGCCACTTTGTCCATCTAGCTTTATGTGGATACTGGAGAATCAAACCCGGGTCGTTAGGCTTTGCAGGCAAGTGGCTTAACCACTGAGCCATCTCTCCTGCCCTTAAGAGACTTTTTGGTGGGTATAGCCACTTTTCTTGGCCAAAGGCTAGTGTGAGCTTCTCTCTGGAGTAGCTTTCCTATCCATAGGATTCTGAGTTGGTTCTCAGTACCAGGTATGATTTTGGTTCCACCGAGCCAGTCTTGTACACAGAGAGCTATTGATTACCCCCCACAGTTGCCCAGGTGTGTGCATCTTGTCTGGCTGGATGACTTCATAGCTTGCAGGATCACCTGCTCGTTTACGCTATTGATGACCACTGTCCCCAGCAACTTGCATAGCTCTTTCCCAGCACTATGAGGACTAGCCAGAAGGGCGTAGGCTTCCTTCAGGGTTTCAGTGTAGTGTGACCTCTGCATGTCCACTGTTCACGGCCTGTGGTATCTTTAGCAATAGGGTCTTACCATTTAGCTCTGGTAGATAACCAAGTGCTTTGTCAATAGTCTGCATTGTTTTGGGGACCTCATGGGTCTCCCTAACCAAAAACTTACTGTGGGGAGGGGGTTACCCCAGTTCTGGCACTGGGATTTACTAGCTAGTTCCTATGGTTTTAGGGTTAACCTCTCAACCCTGTACACAGGGCCCTTATGCTCAGGTAATCTCATCCCATTCTTCCTATCTTATTAATGATTATATCTTAATTATTTTATTTGAGAGAGAAAGAGAGAGAGAAAGAGAAAGAAAGAGAGAGAGAGAGAATCGGCATGGCAGGACCTCAGCCACTGAAATCGAACTCCAGATGCTTGTGTCACTTAGTGGGCATGTGTGACCTTGTACTTGCCTTATCTTTGTGCGTCTGGCTTACGTGGGATCTGGAGAGTCAAACATAGATCCTTAGGCTTCACAGGCAAGTGCCTTAACTGCTAAGTCATCTCTTCAGCCCCAATTATATCTTTTAAAAATATTTTATTTACTTGAAAGAGAGAGAGTGAGAGAGAGAAAGGTGCAGATAGAGTGAGAGAGAGAATGGGCATGCCTGGTCCTCTAGCTACCCCAAATAAACTTTAGACACATGCACCACCTTATGCATCTGGCTTTATGTGGGGACTAGGGACTTGAACTCAGGCCTTCAGGCTTTGCAGGCAAGTGCCTTAACCACTGAGTCATCGCTCCAGCCCCTCATTATATCTTTTACTTTGGGCTTGAGAGGAAGCTTCTATGGTACTGGATCATGCTGTTACTGATGTTGTGTATCCCCCATTGTATCAGACAGCTTCCGGTTCGCTGAGATGAACTTCCAGACCAGGCACAGTTATGGAGGAAGGGATTTATTGAAGCTTACAGATCCAGGGGAAGTTCCATAAAAGCAGAAGAAACTGGCCTGCTTTCACAGACCCTAGCAGAGAGAGAGCAGTACAAGCCTAAAGGTCAAAAGCCACACAGCACACTTCAGGAACTCCAGCTAGGCACACTTTGCATATGTTTAGATTGTAATCTCAAACCCACCACCACACCTTAAGATCCACACAATGGCATTGCCTCCAGCCAGTTGGCTAGAGATGCAAACTACAAACAAACAACTGAATATATTGGGGGCCATCTATTCTATTCAAACCACCACACCCATTATCCCTTCCCCCTCCACCCTTCCATCCCCTATATTATGGCCCTTAACTTGCTTGTTGAGTGACCCCTTCTCCCTGTCCTCCCTTGAGTTGATTGTAGGTGACAATAAACAGCAGGAGTATTGACATTGAACCAGAATGAAGCTAGGAGTCTGTGGGCCATTTTGGTAATGCCCGATTTTTAGTCACTATACATAATGTTGAAAATACTATCTTTATACCTGTCTTTTAATTTTCTGCTATTTCTTTGGGAGGGGGTTCTAAGCACAGAGATTTTAGGATCAAAGAGTGGGAACTTTCAATCCACACTTCAGCTTCTAAATACCTTACTGGGAAGATGTGCTGAGGACACTCTGGGTTGACTCACAATCCCCACACGGTGGTGGTGTCCAGGGGTTGTGTGGGATTTTGGCGCCTGGACCAAAGCTTAGCTTGGCTTTTTTTTTCTTCCCATTTCATGTTCACAATGCAAAATTGAAATGTTATTGTTTGAACACATATAAGCTTGCAGCTCTGAAAACAGCTCATGCGCTCTACAGGAGAGTGCTCTCTGGTGGCAAACTCTCATGTGTCCTCATCAGCTGGGGACAGAAACACAGCAGTGAGGACAAGAAGGGCCTCAGCTCACCCTTTAGAAACATAACCCACCATCCCATGGTGAACACCAGCAACCCCTGAGTCGGACCCTCAGTGAAATGGGGGCAGGGAGGAGGGAAAAGATGGTACCAACACTTGATGTATCCATACAAAGTATATTCTTTTTTAAAATATATTTTATTTATTTATGAGAGAGAGAGAGAGAGGCAGATAGTGAGACAGAATGGGCATTCCAGGACCTCCAGCCACTGAAAATGAACTCCAGACACATGTGCCACCTTGTGCATCTGGCTTATGTGGGTACTGGGGAATTGAACCTGGGGCCTTAGGCTTCACAGGCAAGCGCTTTAAACACTAAGCCATTTCTCCAGCTCCTACAAAGTATATTCTTTAAAAAAATTATTTTATTTATTTATTTATTTATTTATTTTTGTTTTTTGAGGTAGGGTCTCACTCTGGTCCAGGCTGACCTGGAATTCACTCTGTAGTCTCAGGGTGGCCTTGAACTCAAGGCGATCCTCCTACCTCTGTCTCCTGAGTGCTGGGATTAAAGGCGTGTGCCACCATGCCCAGCAAAGTATATTCTTAATAAGAGACATAAATAAAAAAAAAATAGAAGAAGGAAAACATAAGCCCAGTTTCCTCACAGGCTTTCTTACTTGATCTGTTGATGTCCTCCACAGCCACATTGTTTTGTGTAGAGCATTACAGACATTGTATGAGCACTTGAATGAGAGCTCTCTTTGCTTGTTTGTGTTGTGTGTGTGCATGTGGTATATGTATGTGTGTGTGCCCTTTTGGTGTCCCACACACCCACCTGCGGCAGGCGGTCACTCACCTGCAGTGGCTGGAGTTTATTGGGCGTTCTGTTCTGCTCCACTAGGTCTTGTTTTTGAGCCAGAGATTCTTTTTCCTGTTTCCAGAGCTTGAGGACTGTGGTAGTTTGATTCAGGTTTCCCCCATGAACTTGTGTGTTCTGAATGCTAAGTTCCCACCTGGTGGCAATTGGAGCCTCCTAGAGGCAGTGTATTGTTGGGGGCGGGCTTATGGGTGTTATGGCCAGCTCCCCCTTGCCAGTGTTTGGCACACTGTCCTGCTGCAGGTGTCCACCTGATGTTGGCCAGGAGGTGATGTCCATCCTCTGCTCATATCATGTTTTCCCTGCCATCATGGAGCTTCCCCTCGAGTCTGTAAGCCAAAATCAACCCTTTCCTCCCACCAGCTGCTTTTGGTCAGTTAGTTGCTTTGTGCCCTAAACATGAAGCTGACTGCATCACGGGACTCTAGTGATACTCAGGTCTCTGCTCCCCTGTGGAACTGGGGTTGCAGGTGCCTGTGGCCACACGTGCTTGTTTGGTGTAGAATCTGAAGATTTGAATGAGGACTGTCTCAAGCCCCCTCATGCCCTCGTGCTTACACAGGAAGTGCACTTAACCACGGAGCCATCTCTCTAGCCCTGAATGAGCCTTGTCTTTTCCTACCTGAAGATGGGGTGCTACACTGGAGGGCAGTAATCTCTGCTCTCTGCTGAAAATCCCTGTATCTACTTGACAAAGACCTAGAAGAGTTCCGGAGGCTATTGTCAATAGAGCAAAATGCCCTTGGGACTAAATTGTCTAGATAACTGTTTCTAGAATTGATGTTTCTTGCTGCATAAGGGCTTTCAAAACTACGTGACGTAATGAATCAGAAAGGCCTAGGTACTTTCTGTTCTGATTTTCTACTGTGCTCATGGCAAGCAATGCTGGGCATTATTTTTCTTTGTGAATTCACTTGAGTGACCTTGGTGAGACTTAACAATTGACTTCTTCTACGACAACACAGCATGGAGGATTTAGCCCGGAACTTGAGAGCCACAGATGAAAATCTTTGTTCCAGCTCTGTCATTCATCTGCTTGATGACTCTGTCATGCCATTTTTTTCTTAAAAGACCTCTAGTATTCCACCATCTTAGAATTGCTTCCATTGTCAACCGCCACTTCTGAGATTTTTTTTTTTAAATTTAGCATTTTATTTATTTATTTGCAAGCACAGAGAGACAATAAAAAGAGAGACAGCCACTCAGGGAGAGAACGGGCGTGCCAGGTCATCTAGCCACCACAAAGCCACCGCAGATGCGTGCACCGCTTTGTGCATCTGTCTTTATGCGGGTCGTTAGGCTTCGCAGGCAAGCACCTTAGCCACCCAGTCATCTCTCTAGCCCAGTTTGCTACCACTTCTGGATAGATGTGAAGATTGGCCACAGGGGAGAACTAAATACTGTATTCTTGGCAAAAGGAATTGTTAGTTGCTCTAACAAAATGCCATAAACGGGGTGGTTTATAAATGACAGAAATTCATTTGCCATAGTTCTAGTGGCTGACTTCAAAGTGCTGGCCTACTTCCTCATAGATGATGCAGTTGTCTGTGTCCTCACAAGATGGAAGGAACAAAATAGCTTTCTAGGTTCCCTTGCATAAGGGTGATAATCCCAGGGTGGACTGATCACCTCCCCAAGATGCCACCTCCTTATGCCATTTCCTCATACCACCTCCGGGTGCTATCCCCTGATATCGTCTTCTCATGCCATTCTGGATGCCATCTTCTCTTGATACCGTCACCTGGAGAGTTAGGATTTCAGCATTGTCATTTTTGGGTAGTCACGTATATTCTGACCACACATTTAAAATGATAGGAGGTTTTTTTTTTTTTTTTTTTTTTTTTTTGGTTTTTCGATGTAGGGTCTCACTCTAGCCCAGGCTGACCTGGAATTCACTATGTAGCCTCCCAGTGGCCTCGAACTCATGGCGATCCTTCTACCTCTGCCTCCCGAGTCCTGGGATTACAGGCGTGTGCCACCACACCCAGCGAGCTTTTTTTTTGTTTGTTTGTTTTTAAATCAGAATCTTCCATATACAATTCTTAGACAAAAACCAATGGGATTATTTGGGTGCTGCCCCAGCCAGCGGGGCTTCAACGGGAGCACGGACCCCAGAAAACCTGAAATGAAGGGAACAAGAGACACAAGGAACCGACAGCAAGACAGGAGTCTGATCAAGCTGCCAAATTTTATTTTTCTCAGGGTGCCTCTTATAGCAGAACAGAGGAGTTTGTCAGCAGTTTAGGTATTGTTACAGTTCTATTTCACCAGCCCCCAAAACACATAAGATGTTCCACAAGATAAGGCCCCCAGCCCCAAAGCCAAGAGATAACGACTTTATGGGTTACATTGTTCTTTCTCTGTGTATGGGTTAATAAACAACTGCAGACCTTTGCCCTGGCCCCAGCCCCAAGACCACAAGACAACGACTTAGCAAACAACTGCAGATCTTGTGAATTTCCAGAACAGACAGCTTATTACAAAATGGAGTCATTATTTAAGATGGAGGTACTTTTGCTTTCCTAGTGTCCACTGGTTCCCCACAGGGTGCTTGACTGGAGAAGTAAGACAGAGAAAGAGACTGAGTGTGATAGTTTTTATTAATCTTTGTTGTCAATTTGATTGGATTGAGAGATGCCTAAAAAAAATTCAATAAAGCACATTCCTGAGTGTGTGTGTGCACATGCGTGTGTGAAAGAGAGAAGAGAGAGAGAGAGAGAGAGAGAGAGAGAGAGAGAGAGAGAGAGAGAGAGACGGTGTTTCCAGTGAAGGTAAAACCTGTTAGTGTGGGAGGCACTGTCCAACAGGCTGGGAGCCTGGGTGGAACAAAAAGCAGAAAAAGGAGAGCGTCCACCTGTACACAGAAGTATGCTAGCTCCATCCTTCTTAAGCGGGTGTAGTGTTGGCTGCTGACATCAGACTCCAGCTTCTTTAGGCTTTGAACATGGTCTCTCCTCTCTCTCTCTCCCCCTCTTTCTTTATTTTTTTTGTGATTTATTTTGAGAGAGGGAGAAAAAGAGGAGAGAGAGAGAGAGAGAGAGAGAGAGAATGGGCACCCTTGGGCCTCTAGCCACTCCAAATGGACTCCAGACCCATGTGCCACCTTGTGCATCTGTCTTTATAGGGGTACTAGGGAATTGAACCTGGGTCCTTTGTCTTTGCCGGCAATTGTTTTAATCAGTAAGCCATCGCTACAGCCCTTTCCTCCTCTTTCTTCATTCTGCTTCCTCACAAAACCCCGATTAAACACCAGGGAACCGACCGTGTGTCAGGGAGCATGTTTCTACTGTGAGCTTACTCTTCCTGGAGACACTGACATCTGGGAGAACATTCCTAGACTGGTGTAATTGAGGGCACATTCCTCCCCCACCCTCTGGAATGTTGGCTTCCTGGCATGTCCAGCTTGCCCTTGGCACAAACTAAGGACAGGCCCTTGGGTGGAGCATTGTGGTTGTTTGCAGTGGGCGCCTGCAAGGATGGTGATGCTCAGAGGACATGGGTGAAGGCTTTGATCATTTCATCCACTGCTACATGGAACCTCATTGATTTATTATTATTTATTGTATGAAAGTGCATAGGAAATATATCTAAGGATATATTTATATATGCATAGGAAATACATCTAAGGATATATATATATATATAAATCTATATGTATAAACCAACATGTTCCATGCTGTCTGAAAGACAGAGATGGTATTGGACTGAAGGGAGAGACTCATTCAGTAAGATTCTGGTGATGTGAGAATTCTGTTTGACTATATGGAAATCATATATCATTGGATGTACTTATGGAGTTTGTGGAGACCCTGTAGGGACCCTATAGGGAAGAGGCTTGGTGTGGAGTAAGGACACGCATGGAGCTTAGAGTCTGTACTAGTCGGCTTGATATCACTATAACAAAATGCCCACCATAATTAACTCATAACAGAATCAATAATTTAGGATCACAGGTTTGCTGGGTTGGACAAAACAGGCACCACCCAGTGCACTGGACAAAGGTATTGAGACGAGAAAGTTGAGGTTTTTGTGGGTTTCATTGGCTCTTCTGATGTGGCTGAGCCTTAGCTCCATCCATGCAAGGACACTGTGGTCACACATCAGAAGGGTGACCACACAGCGTGTACAGATCCCTGCATGTTAGGCAGAAGAAACGTAAGAGGGCTGTGGAGGCCATGTGAGCCACCAAGCCTTCCACAGCAAGGCAGGGAAGGGCGGGCCATTATAGAAACGTGTTTCACCCACCAGTCAAAAGCACTCAGATTAAAATCAGGGTGTGGAAGCATGTCAGGATGTCTGATATGGCCGTGGCAGGGCAGTTTCTTGTGAATGAAGGTTTCTAGAGAGCAGCGTCTACCCTTGGTTTCCTTCCTTTCTTTTGGAGAACAGGTCTGAGACTTCAACTCTGATCTGATCTCCCAGTAACTGCCTCCCGTCCATTGCTACATTTCTGGACTGGTTCTATGTAGTTTCTATTAAGTATTTGGCATGTGACCAAGGTTTGTAGGGTGGGTTAGGTCAGGTTAACCCAAGAATTAAAAGTGCAAGGTTGGGAGAAGAGCGAAGAGCTTGTTTCCCTGGGATGACCGGCTGCCCTGTTGGCATTCTGTGAAGGAAAAGGACAAGAAATTTGGTTTTGTTTTCAGACCTTATTGGCACCAGCACCAGTATTAACAAAAATTCCTAAATACCCCATCATCCTCTAGCAAGGAAAGAATTTCTTTGCTTGTCTATTATTCCCCAAACGTTGATATCATTACCGTGTCTCCCCAGGTGCTTTGGAAGCAGGATGAATAAAACAGAGTTAATGTCCTAATGGGGGAGACGGAATAAACAAGGGGCCAAACAATGTGTAAGGTGCTGTCCATGCCCTTCGCAGGCCATCGCTTCCACAGAGGGCCACTTAACTTTGCTTTGGTCACTCTCCTTTGTTTAGCCTTCAACACCCTTGCGATCTCTGCCTATACCTCTGTAGCCTCTCCTGCCCCCACCAAGGTGAACCTCAAACACTCTATCCAGTGACCTTCCCCCAGACACAGGAAACTTCCCTGATCTGGGCTCTTGTCACGCTTTATGATTACAACCCAGATTCTCTGGAACCATCCCAATATTATGTTTTTTCCCCCCTCTTTTCTTATGTACGTAAAGCCTTGATTTAGGATGTAACTATAAGCAGATGTTGAATTTGGTTAAGGAATTCTGACCCCATTTCCACGCCCCGGTTACCTCCCCTGTCACATTTAGTGGTGATGTCCACTTAATGTGTCCTCTTGACCCCAGCCTGGGAATCCTGGGTCAGCTCAGAGCCCAGCACACACTCAGTCAATGCTTTCTGAACAAACCTTCAGACCGGCACATGACAAGGCAGGTTCTGTCCATGGCTGTCAGTACATAGTGGTACTCAGGGAGGGCAGCAGTTTCCTTGATGTGCTGCCACCGGTTCTGAGGTGGACACAGCAAGACAGGCCAAGAATGGAGCCTTTCCCACACACCGGTCTGAGTCTGCAGGATTTCAGCAGGGCAGGTCTGCCTGAGACTGTATTAAACACAGGCGCTGAGCCTGGCTCTGGGCATCACTTGCTCTTGCCAATGGATACTTCTGAGGGTTGAACTGTGGGATCCTGCAGGTGGATGAGCAGAGCCTGGGCCATGTCTCCACTCAAAGATGCCAAATCAAACACTGGGTGTCTCAACTGGTTGCATTCCTGAGCTCATTAAATGGGATGAACTGAGCCTGGCCGGATGGAGTGCAGGGAGGAGTCGAACAGTCGTAGCCCCGAGACACGGTTGAAACCAGGAAGCCAGCACTGCAGGAAAGGGCTCTGTGCTCCCTCCTGGTCATTTCTGTCCCTTTTCCTGTCCTGATTCAGTCCCTTCCACAGCCTGATGCCCTCCCCTCTCAATCATGGTGTCAGCTTTGGGGGATAGGGTTTTTTGGCAGGTTGAGGTCACCCTTGGAACTTTCCAAGGCAGACAGACAGGCTTGGGTGGAAGCAGTCAGCCGGCAGGAAAGGATTATGTGAGATGCAAGCTAATGTGACAGAGCGCCCAGCCGAGAACTGGTAGGGTGGGATTTCATAACCCGTGCAGAGTCAGGCAAGGCCAAAGAGGTTAGAGAAAGTGTCGGGGAGAGGGAAGTGTTTGCTCATCAGGGTGAGATGGGCAAGGTGTGATTCAGCACCTCAGCAATCATTCTGCCTCACCTTCGAGCTTGCCTCCCTGGTGTGATTGTCCTTTGATTTGGGACTAATGAATGGTAAATGGATTTTAGCGCCATGCATGATTTGCTAATCTCTGTGAGGGGTGTTGACTATTATGATGCCCATTCGCTGGTTCGTATGCTGAGAGAGGCGGGTGATGCAGAGAAGTCAGATAGAGACAGACACATCTGGGATCTTAGTCTGATGAGCCATGAAGCCTTGAGCAACATGCTTACCTGCTCTGAGTCTGTTTCCTATTCTGTGAGGAGGAGGAGGATGGTACCATGAGTTGAGTGAGTAGGGCTGGTTCCTAAGAAGAGAATTGTGGGCTGGGGAGGCAGCTCAGTTGAGAGAGTGCCTGCTTAGCATGCACAAGACCCCGACTTCTATCCCTAGCACCACATAAACCACATGGCAGCGAAAGTTTACAATCCCAGCACTTTAGAGGTGAAGGCAGGGAGATCCGAAGTTCAAAGTCATCCTTGGCCACATAGAAAGTTCGAGGCCATCCTCATGAGACCTTGTCTTAAAAAAAAAAAAAACCTGGGTGTGGTGGTGCACGCCTTTAATCCCAGCACACAGGAGGCAGAGGTAGGAGGATTGCCATGAGTTCAAGGCTACCCTGAGACTACATAGTGAATTCCAGGTCAGCCTGGGCCAGAGTGAGACCCTACCTCAAAAAAACAAAAACAAAAAATATAAAAATTAAAAAGAAAGTGAATTGTGTTAGGGGTGAGAAAATTCACATCAAGTGATAATTTTACTTTAATGGGTTTGGAAGATGTCTTAATAAAATGTCATGAAGATATAACAGGAGGTTGGAGGGCATAACACTTCTGGGGCCACAGAGGAAGTGAGCCAATGGGGCAACTACTGGGTGACCCCGTGGGGGCCAAAGGTCCAGCTATGGCGAAGCTGTTGCAGACTGCCTTGGCTCAGAGGCCCCCTTCTCTCAGGATCCGAGGGCTTCCCGTTGCTTGCCAGGTAGGACCCGAGCTAATCAGCTTGCTGCCCAAGGCATCTTGAGTGAGGCCTCTTTGGTCTTCTTTCACGTTCTCACCTGCACACTGGGCTGCAATCAGACACTTCCCACTTTGAGGGCTGGGGGTGGCTCTGTGGGTGAAGTGCTTGCAGTGCCATTGTGAGGATCTGAGTGTGGGCCCCCACTATGTAGTGTGGTAGCAAGAGTTTGTAATCCCAGGGCTGAAGAGGTCACGACAATATTCCTTGGATGTGCTGGCTAATCTAGTTTAGCTAAATTGGTGAACCTCAGGTCTAGTGAAAGGCCTTGTCTCAAAAAGTAAGGTGGTTGTTGGATATGGTGGCCCATGTCTTTAATCCCAGCACTTGGTAGGAGGATCACTGTGACTTTGAGGCCAGCCTGGGACTACAGAGTGAATTCCAGGTTAGCCTGGGCTAGAGAAAGACTCTACCTAAAATAAAAAAAAAGACAGGACTGAATAGATGACTTAGTGGTTTAGGCACTTGCCTGTAAAGCCTAAGAACCCAGGTTCCATTCCCCAGGACCCACATAAGCCAGATGCACAAGGAGGCACATGTGTCTGGAGTTTGTTTGCAGTGGCTGGAGGTCCTGGTGTGCCCATTCTCTCTCTCTAAAATAAAGTATGAAAATAAGATAGTAGTGACTAGGAAGACATGCCACGTCAACATGTACATGTGTATCAGCATGTACACCCACACAACATGAACATGCATACACACCCACTACAAACACATACACAATGAAAGAAAAAGCAAAGAAACCTCTCACATCCACATCTCCGCAGAGTCTTTGTCTCATCTTCCCTTCCCTCCGCTCCCAGGCAGAGGCCACGAGTCACTCTCCTCTGTTGTCTCCTCCCTCTTCCAGGCCTTGCGGTCAGAATCACCCCCGAGCGTCTCACTTCCTTGAGTGCAGAGACTGAATTTATGCCTCTGTGCCCGATGTCACAGCAGCTCCTGGCAATGCCCGGTCTTCAACGCCTGCTGGATGAATTCCATTGAATGAAAAGAACTCATGCCAATGAATCCAATAGACTCGGCTCCTTTTCACCAAGAGAGCAGGATAGTGGGAGAGGGGGCTTTGAAAGGAGCCCCTTCTTCCTGACAAAGTATTCCTTTACTCTCCAGCATGGCGGCAAGTAGGGTTGTCTTTGTAGACATACTCCAGATGTGAACACCAGAGTTCTGGGGAACTCCTAAGCCTCTGTTGGTATTTACGGACACTGTAACAATGTCCTGATGGGGGAGATAGTAGGAATCCTTCCTTCCTTCCTTCCTTCCTTCCTTCCCTCCTTCTCTCTCTCTCTTTCTTTCTTTCTTTTTTTCTTTCTTTCTTTCTTTCTTTCTTTCTTTCTTTCTTTCTTTCTTTCTTTCTTTCTTTCTTTCTTTCTTTCTTTCTGTTTTTCAAGGTAGGGTCTCACTCTAGCCCCAGCTGGCCTGGAATTCACTACGTAGTCTCAGGCTGGCCTCGAACTCACAGACATCCTCCTACCTTTGCCTCCCAAGGGATTCAAGGTATGTGCCACCATGCCCAACTTGATGGTAGGAATTCTTAAAGGGACGAGAAATGTTTTCATAGAAAAAGAACCACACATTGAATTTCCTCTAGTCTTTACAATTGGGCCCTTGACAGGTGATAGGAGAACCCTACAGCCTAGAGTCTGGTCAGTAGTTGCTCTCTCTCCCACCACAGTTAAAAGGATGCTTTCTCCCTCTCTGAAAACACACTATTTTCTATAATAGAAGAGGTCAGAGGCAGAATTGTATCCTTCAGACCTTGGCCAAGTTTCGATCCTGGTTCTAGTTTACCATCTGGAAAACAGGGAGGATGGACCACAGATATTGCCACTGTCCCGGCTCAGCTCCTCCCAGAGGCTGGCTTTCAGGATTTGGGGGTGGTTCAGACCACCCATTGATGATAAGTCAGTCTCCTCCCATCTTTTGTTTGGTTCTACTCCTTTCCAAGCAATGGGCTCACACTCTGGGATGGGACTTCCTGTTCATGGGTCAGAGGACTGGATCCTATTTCTCTTATTTTATTTATTGGGGAGAGAGAGAGAGAGAGAGAGAGAGAGAGAATGGGCATGACAGGGCCTCTAGCCACTGCAAATGAACTCCAGCTGCATGTGCAACCTTGTACATCTGGCTTATGTGAGTACTGGGGAATTGAACCTGGGTCTTTGGCTTCACAGTCAAGCACCTTAATCGTTAAGCCATCTCTCCAGCCCAAATAATCTCTTGGGCCTGACTAAGGAGGTGGTTTCCAAGGCAATTGATGTATTCTTGGTGCTTCCTGTATAAGAGGCTCACTCTCATAACTGGCTTGACCTGATCCTGAGGGAGTACACCAACCGCATGGCCCAATTGTGATCACCAGGTAGGCACCTCCTGTGTCAAGGTCACTGTCTGTGGGGGCATTATGTTGTTAATGATGCCTGCAATGCATCAGTTAAATTGTGTGTTACTTATCTCCCATACTCTTCACCACAATCCTGCTAGTGAGTTCAGACTGCTATAGGTGTGGTGCAGATTAGGAAAACAAGGCAGTTAGACAGTTCTCGAACCTCACACAGAGCCAGTGACCGACAGTCAGGATTTAAATTCAGGCCAATTCAACTACGAATACATTCACTCTAAACCTAATGCTACATATTTTAATTCTCAGAATGACTCTTTGAAGTAGCTTTTTATAATCCCCCCCCCTTTTTTTTTCAGAATAAGAAGTTGAGATTTGAGGAGTTTCGGAGGCCTGTCCAGTTATCTGAGCAGGAAGTAGTTGACCTGGGATGTATACTTAGCTTTTTGGGTCTGTTGTTTCCTTGAATTCTCATAGCAGTCTTGGGAGCCAAGTGCAACAGTTGGCCCTCCATATCTACAGATTCCACTTTTGAAGGTTCAACCAGCAGTGTATTGAAAATTTTATGAAAAAAATATCATGTTTGTATTGAGCTGTGTAGACTTTCCCCCTTGCCATTCCTTAAATAATCCAGTCTAACAACTATTTGCATAGCATTTACATTTTAACAGGTATTATAAAGCATCTAGAGATGATTTAAAGTACATAAAGGATGTGCATAGGGTAAATATAAGTACTGTATCACTTTAATTTATTTATTTTTATTTTATTTATTGAAGAGGGAGAGGGAGAGAGAGAAAGAGAATGGGCACACCAGGGCCTCTAGCCACTGCAAATGAACTCCAGATGCATGTGCCACCTTGTGCATCTGGCTTATGTGGGAACTGGGGAATTGAGCCTGAGTCCTTTGGCTTCACAGGCAAGCGCCTTAACCGCTAAGCCATCTCTCCAGCCCAAATGCTGTATCACTTTATATGAGGGATTTGAGCACCCACATACAAGAGGTTTTGCAGGGCTCCTAAAACCAAAACCTCTTGGTAACCAGAGACAACCAAACAGTGTTTCACAGGCCAAGAATCCAAGGTTCAGAGAGCGATAGTAATTGTTATAAAGTTGCCCAGTTAGGAAGTGGTAGCCAGACAAAATCCAAAGTTGATGGCCTTTCCACAATGCCTTTCTATATAGAACTTCACTCCTGGTATCTGGGCCTTGTTCTTTGATTTCATCTCAATATAGAGAACGGAGGTGGCCAGTCAACAGCTTTTGGCTTTTCTGAGGAGCTGTATGAATCAGTGTGGAAGGTCAAACAGAGAAGAGGAAGAATCTGACAGTGAACTTGGGTACCTGAGCGCTCACTCACCATTAGACCCACACTCCACCCCAGCATAATCCCATCAAGACCACGCAGCGGGGCGGACCCATCCCACATGGAGCCAGAGCAGATTCGCAGCTGATGGGCTCTGGCCCCGGGCCAGGCCCCTCTGAAGGCCCAATCCTGGTTGGAGGAGGAGACTTGCTGCGGAGACTTTATGAATGGCATGTGGGTGTTGGCTTAGCAGCAGATCCTGGGGAGGAGAGGACGCACTGGGCCCCAGTCTCAAGACCTGCAGGAGCTATTGGGTAACAAGTTTGCTCACTTACTTCATTTACTCACTTTACAATTGAAAATAATTTTGAATTTTAATTGCTTTTTTTTTTTTGAAAATGCAAAGGATCTACGACTTTCCACAGTGCTCCAGGGCTGTGTGTTTCCGTTTCTGTACACAGGGACAGAGACAACTCTACAGGTGTCAGAGGGAGAGACTGTTGAATGTCCACAGCAAAGCAGCAGGGTCAGAGAGGCATTGAGGGTGGGGTGCGGGGGGGGGCTGCAGCGGGAGGGGTCAGTGGGAAATTGAATGCCATCGCCCCTCTGGTTCTGCCAGTCACATTCCCTTATCACTTTTCCAGCCAGCTTTGTGACTCTAAGTGTTGGACGGAGAACTGATAAGAGTAGGTGGTTGACTCAGCCTTCGGAAGCCCTGCGGGTCACCTGCACCTTCTCCCTGGGGCGAGCCTGGTCCCCTGCTCTGGAGAGCCTGGGACAGCAGGGGAGAGGATAAAGGCTCCTTGGGCAGAGGGCTCGTCTGGAGCCTCCCTGCCTAGGATGCTGGGATAGGCTTTGTGTTCGGCCCTAGGCGAGGTCTTCATTTTGCTTATTCACGAATGTGCTTTCTGTAACTGGGCTTGGGGTCTCCCCCTGCCCCACCCACAGAGCTGTGTTCTGGGACTGGGGTAGAGGGGCTCTTGTTCCTGTAGCTTCCTGCAGTAGTTGGGAGGTGAATAAAAAGGCTTTCGAATTTTAGATATTCTTTCTTTTAACAAAAAGTAAGAAGAGCATGGATTCCCATCTGAGTGGAGCACGAGTCTCGTCCTAGACGCAATCTTTAAGCGAATGACGGGCACTAAACCCTCTGGTCTTTTTCAGTTCATGGGAACCACGAACTGAGAGAATGTTTCACAGCACCAAGTAAACTAACGTTCTTTTAAGTTAAAGGTGGGTTCTTGCACAAAGACTGCTTCTTGTCTTGTACATTCAGATGGTATCTACCTAAGTCATGGGTGCTCATACCAACTCCAACTCCATCCATTTCCCCTGAGCTGGCAAGTGGCAGTAATTGCGTGACGCTCGCACAAAGCTGGCTGCATGCGCATGCGGAGACATAGCACCTCACAAGCTTCTGCACCCTGGGATGCGGTGACAGACTAACGTGGACCGCATCCCGTCTCAGTCGAAAAGGTAAATTTTATCGCTACAATTAACTGTTATGATTCTCCTTAAAGAGCAAATGCAGTTTGGGATTCAGATGGTGTATGAAAACTGTTTTTAAATTATTATTGTTGTTTTTATTAGGTAGAAGCTTTGTATGGACACATCATATGTTGGTGCCATCATGTCCCTCCTCCCTGCCCCACTTCACTGAGGCCCTCGTTAGTGAGATTACTGGTGTTCACCACAGAGAGTTGTGGGTTATGAGTTGTGAGCCACTTTTTTTGTTTGTTTGTTTGTTTTTTCGTGGTAGGGTCCTACTCTGACCCAGGCTGACCTGGAATTCACTCTGTAGTCTCAGGGTGGCCTCGAACTCATGGCAATCCTCCTGCCTCTGCCTCCCGAGTGCTGGGATTAAAGGCGTGCACCACCATGCCCGGCTTGTGAGTCACTTTTAAAAAACATTTTTGTATATTTATTTGCAAGCAGAAAGAGAAAGAAGAGAGAGAGAGAGAATGGGTGCATGCACCAGGGCCTCCAGCCACTGCAAATGAACTCCAGCTGCATGTACCACTGTGCATCTGGCTTTACATGGGTACTGGGGAATCGAACCTGGGTTGTTAGGCTTTACAGGCATGCACCTTAACTCCTGAGCCATCTCTCTAGCCCCCAAACAGGTTTTGTTTTTTTTTTTTTTTTGAGATAGGGTCTCTCATTATATACTCCAGACTGGTCTCTAACTCAGGATCATTTTGCCTCAGCCTTCTGAGCGCTGTGATTACGGACATGTGCCACCATGTTGGCAAAGCATTTGCTCTTAACTGTTGTGGTACCATGCAGTCAGCTGTCAGTTTTAAACGATCCTGATGTGTAGCTATTTACATTCAAACCTCTGGGTTGCAGCTCAGACAGGCATGGGAGATGCACACAGCGGGCCTCTTTGCTCTAATGCCGTGGGATCCACGCTTGGCTGTCACGTTACTGGGGCCCCGTCCCTCGTTCTCAGAAGTTCTGATTCAGCCGCTCTGGCTGTAGCCTGGGCATTGTAGCTGAACCCCCATATTTTTCACGCATGGCTGAGGGCTGGGTGGTACAGCTGCAATGGCAGCGGATGGTCTGGGGGTGCAGTGTGTGGTTTTTAGCCCTGGGTGGGGTCTGAATCCCTTGTGGGACTTGGGATGCCTTTAATCCTTACTGTGCCTCTGTTTCTTTCTTTCTTTCTTTTTTTTTGGTTTTTTGAGGTAGGGTCTCACTCTAGCTCAGGCTGACCTGGAATTCACTATGGACTCTCAGGGTGGCCTCGAACTCACGGCAATCCTCCTACCTCTGCCTCCCGAGTGCTGGGATTAAAGGCGTGCGCCACCATGCCCAGCCGTCTGTTTCTTTTTATGTAAACTGGGACGTGGGAATGATGAGTGAGGTGGATGTCCTCTAGGATCTCGGGAGTCTTCCTCCTCTGAGAGCTTCGTGAGGGCGCGGTCACCAGTGGGAAGGTGCTGCTCAGCTCGGGATCTGGATGAGAGCAGCTCAGGCTGCCACAGGGGGATAGGCCGAGGCAGCTCAGAGGAGCAAGTCAGCCCGAGATGTCACCGTCTCCCAGAGGAAGAGGCCCGGTAGGGCTGGATGGCAAGGGGTATATGACAAGGAAGCTGAGAAGTCTCCATCCTTCCTTGTGGTATATGATGCTTGAGGGATATGGTGGTCATTTAGCCAGACACCCTTAGGCTCTGAACTAGAGCAAAAACAGAGCATTTCTCTTCTGTTGATTCTCCAGAGGACTTGTTTCCACAGTCCCTTATGTGCCTTTACATAGCATGCATTTCTAATTTTTTAAAAATATTTTTATTCATTTATTTGCAAGCAGAGAGAAGAGAGAGAGAGAGAGAGAGAGAGAGAGAGAGAAGAGGAAAAGAGAAGGGATGAGAAGAGAAGAGACAGCCAGATAGAATGGACATACCAGACCCTCCAGCCACTGCAAATGAACACCAGAAACATGCACCACTTTGTGCATGCTATGGCTTTATGTGGGTACTGGGGAATCGAACTCAGGTCGTTTGACTTTGCAGGCAAGTGCCTTAACTGCTAAGCTGTCTCTCTGGTCCTATTTCTAATTTGTAGTTGGACCAAAGGCATGTGTGTGGAAAGATGGAAATGCAAACAAATTTTGTGTTTAATCTTTTGGATTATACGAACATTAATGAATCAGAACTGGGAAGATGGCTCAGCAAGTAAGAGCACTTGCCGCATAGGCATAAAGACCCCAGTTCGAGCCCCAGTACCCATGTACAAAGCTAGGCATAGCCATGCATGCTTGTAACCCCCGTGCCGAGAGGGGAAAGGGACAGGAGGGTAGCTGGTGCTAGTTGGTCAGTGTGCCAGTCTAACCAAAAAATAGTGGCTCAACTTTCAGTGAGAGACCGCATCTCAAGGAAATAAATCATAAGTTTCAAGAGTGACAGAAAGAGGACACCTGATGGTCTCTGGCCTCCACACATGAGTGCGTGTGTCATGAACATTTATTTGCACACATGCATGCATCCACCACACAGACAAGCACAAAATAAAACTGAATATTATTTATTCAAAGCATTGTGCCCAGTTATTTAGGGCTTACTCAGAACATCTATGGACAAAATCTCTTTCCCTTCTGATTGCAATTATCTCATTGAATTAATACACTTGTGGTCGGAGCTAGGTACTCCTATGATCTCTAGTCTGTAGTTGGGAATACTGGAGTCCAAAGTTGGTAAGTAGCTTGTACCAGGTCCCCCAGTAGAAGGTAGAGTCTGGATTTGAACCCAGGACACATGTGTGGAGAGGTTTCAACAGATCCCACTTTCCTGGGGTGTACCCTAAGTTCCTGTGAGGTTGGCAGAGCCCAACGAGCTTGTTGACTCTATCCGGTCCTGGTTCCTAGACCCCTGGTATGATGCCTGGCACGGGATGGACTCCAATTCAGTGTTTGCAGAATGACCCCCCTCTGAAAAAAAAGTAGACTTAAAAAGTGCAACACCAACCCTCCCACCCTCCAGCCTCAGCCAATCACAGCCTCTGAGAGAGTCAAGCTTGAGAATTACCTCCCCTGAGGAGATGCTGAGGGCCTTTTGTGGACGAGTCCACAGCTAGACTTACTTCTCTGAATGTGCTCACCCAGTCTCCCTAGGCTTTAAGTCAACACTGTCATGGTACGTCTTGACCACTCTTCTCAGACTCCTAAGTACCCTCAGCTATAAGCAGTGGGGTCTGGGTGATGGTTCAGGACATCCAGGTCAAGCCACATTTAAAAAAATTCATCTATTTATTTATTGAAGAGATAGAGAAAGGGGCAGAAGGGGTGGGGCAAGAACGGGCGCGCCAGCCTCCAGCCCACTGCACGCATTGCCACCTTGTGCATCTGACTTACGTGGGTACCGGAGAATGGAACCTGGGTCCTTAGGCTTCACAGGCAAGTACCTTAGCCACTGAGTCATCTCTGTAGCCCAAGAACTCCCCAAACCCACATTTTGATAGAAGCAGACCCTATGCTCTGCCAGCCTTGGTTTCCCACTTAGTGTAGTGAGATGTAAAAATCTTTCTGGCCATGCACAACTCCTTGGCTTGGGCACCTACTTCACCGGGGTCACTCACTGTGAAAGGTCAGGGAGAGGGGAGGCCCGTGTGATTCATGCAGGCCCTCCCTCCCTTTCCTGCTCCAAGCTGCTGCGTGATTGCTCATGAAAAGAAGGCTTACTTCTGGCTGGAAACCCCCGAGGCAGCGGATTTCAGTGTGAGTAATCAATTCCAGGGGCATTAGGGGAATGCAGGCTTGTCTGGAGAGCAGAGAGCTGCGCTGGGTTAGATGCAAATGGAGAGGCAGCTGGGGTTTCCTCAGGGGCCAGGCATGCAGCTCTGATATTAAGTTCCTGCAGAAGAATGTCTTCATGTTTATGGATGTGCGAACAGGCAAATGCTGATGAAAAGAACTAGGGACAGCAAAGCCAGGACTGGCGAGTGCCCCTCGTCCCGAGTGGAGGTCCAAACCGCTCAGATGTGAGCCCTCCAGGCCCTGGCAACCTCTTGGTGAACTTGGTTGGCTGGTGTGTAGGTGCGGGGCCCTTCCAATGCTGTCATTGCTGAGACTCATGGCTAGGAAAGAGCCTTGTAGACAACGCCTTCCCCATACACAGACTGCTTGCACCTACTTTTCTTTATTCCACCTGCAATCGCCGCATAGGAACCCAGGCCCACACAGGTATCTGACCCTGGCCGAGATGCTACTGCAGGTGAGGGTACGGCAAGGCCTCTGGCCAAATGATGTCTGTATCTGAAGACTTCCTGACTCCCGGTGACCCTATTCTTCACATCCACTGTAATCTGTTTGGCTTCCAGGATAATCCGTGTCTGTCTGTCTGTCTGCCCCAAGTGGGAGAATGGGAGCTTCCAAAGGGCCCGGGCACTCATTTGTCACCCCCAGATGCTCAGCTCTGAGCACAACATGGGCTGTCCAGTAGGTGGGCAGTGAATTCTCGGAAGGGCGGAATGTGGCCGCTGCTCTTTTCATAATCCCCCGAAGGCTAGGGACTCTGATGGCCACAGAGATAATCACAAGGACAATAGCCAACATTTGTGTCTTGCTTATCAGCACTTTGGCACCAGGGGCACATCTGATTCTTGCTACAACCCAAGTCACCAACCATTATTTCCACAAAGTGGGCCAGAATACTGCAGTTTTGCATAAACGACAGGGCCTGCTCAAGTCGCAGAGGAAGCCCCTCAGAGACAGCTCTTAGGCTAATCCCTAAAGGCCCCCCCTGGAGGAGCTTTCAGCGAGCACAACTCCTCTGAATCAATAAAACATAAACTCATCTGTCTCTTGCTGTGCGCCGGGCAGGGTTCTACGTTCACTCACAATGCTATCGGGTTTAATCCTTAAAACGACACACTAGCAAACTGACTGTCGGTGTCAGCATTAGCTCCGTGTGACTTCGGAAACCTGGCCAGAGACATTCAGGATACTGGCCGCCCAGCTGGCCACAGGAAGTTTGAACTGTTCTGGACGTCCATGCTCTTACTACTTGGCCCGCTGATTTTCCTTCAAAACGATGATTAATTGGTCCCCGATCTATGTCAGGGCTATGCTCCACTTCACTCACAGCAGCTCCTGAAGCACAGCTGAGCATCCCTGGGCACTCAGAGTTCTATACACAGTACAAGGCAGGTGGGAATTTGAACCCAGGTCCTTCTGATTTCAGAGCATGGGACCTTTGCCTTTCTGTGGCCAGGAGCTACCTTCTTGTCCACTTTGCAGAGGACCACAAGGCTGTGGCCATCACTAGGGATTCTTCCTCATGGCTGGACCCAGATGTACGGGGCAGAGATGGAGTTGGGGTGTGAGGTTTCAGGGGAGCTGAAATTAGAAGGGTTAAAGCCAAGTTTCTCAGTTTGAATGTGATCTGGGGCTGGGGTCGAGACTCCGAGGAAGCGGTTTCCGGAGGAAGGAACGCGCCACAGCTGAATGTGGAAGCAGCTCGGGTGGAAACCGCAGTTCCCCGGACCTAGACTCCCTGGAAGGTTTATGCTTAACGAGACCCTAGGCTTTACCTGCCATTACCATCTCGAAACTCTCGCGATCTTCTAAGAAGGAGGTTGGCATTTTCCTTTTGTGTGGCCTCCCCACGGGGGCTTTCATCTGATTCAGCAGTGGCGTGACGGTTTCCTCGCACTGACGGCGCTTCTGCAACTAGGATGGGCAGGGGTTGCGGCCAGAGTGTGTTCTGGAAGCACGCCTGGGCGCCAGCCTGGGAGGAGGTTTTGCAGCCTGTGGGGATGATGGAGTGAGGAGTGCAAGAACGATGCCTACAGGCCTGACCGAGCCATGCTCATGCCTGGACAGCTGAGTGCCGGTGACGGGGGACAGAGGCGCTGCATAGAGTTGCGGGGAATCGATAGGACGGTTGTATGCCTTCAGGATCACCTCACTGTCACTGCCTTGCCCTTTCTGTTTTTCTCAATCCAAGTTGCTTACTTGCCATTCCCCCTTCCACAGGAAACAGTTTTTGTTTTTTTTTCTGGTTTTTAATTGCAGAGGGAACACTAGCACTGAACATGCCTGACAAACCTTGGGGGTAGAACTGTTTACCCCTCGGGCTGGAGGGATGGCTTAGCGGTTAAGGCGTTTGCCTGCAAAGTCAAAGGACTGAGGTTTGATTCCCCAGGACCCACGTAAGCCAGCTGCACAAGGGGGCACACGCGTCTGGAGCTCGTTTGCAGTGGCTGGAGGCCCTGGCGCACCCATTCTCTCTCTCTCTCTCTCCCTCTCCCACTTTCTCTGTCAAATAAATAAATAAATAAATAAATAATAAATTTAGAACGGTTTACCCCTCATTCTAACAGTGCAAAAGCACATAAAAGTATGATTACAGTCGATGTATATCTGAACATTAAGAACAAATTACATGGATCAAAGATGCATTGTATGTATATTTAACAGATATTTGGAATGAAGCAAAGCTAGATGTTTAACCTCATGATGTGCAAATATAGATTCTTTGTGTATGTGTGTGTGTGTGTAGTACATACACATGCATGTGCCTGTACGGCTCCCCGTGTGCTTGGTGGTGGGGAGAAATATCAGATGTCCAGCTCCGTCACTCTTCTGCCCATTTTCCCTTGATCCAGGGTCTCTTACCAATCCCTGAGCTTGTTGCTGCTGGAGTTGTTCATGAGCCCCAGTGAGTTTGCAGTCATTGCTCCTCATGGAAACTGGGGTAATAAACATGAGTGGCTGTGCCCAGCTGTTTATGTGGGTCCTGGGGATGGAACTCAAGTGCTTTCTCAGGCCGACCCAGGCTCCGTGCTTGCACAGGAAGTGCTCTTTTTTAATTTTTAAAAATTTTTGTTTTTTATTTTTTGAGAGCGACAGAGAAAGAGGCAGAGAGAGAGAGAGAGAGAGAGAGAGAGAGAGAGAGAATGGGTGCGCCAGGGCCTCCAGCCTCTGCAAACAAACTTCAGACGCGCGCGCCCCCTTGTGCATCTGGCTAACGTGCGTCCTGGGGAATCGAGCCTCGAACCGGAGTCCTTAGGCTTCACAGGCAAGCGCTTAACCGCTAAGCCATCTCTCCAGCCCAGGAAGTGCTCTTAACTGCTGATCTATCTCTGCATGGCCAAGTTCTAAGAACCAGTGTACCAGAAGAAATGTCATCTCTTTCTATAGACTAACACCTGAAGCCACATGACATATCTTTCACTGTTATCACAAACCCGGACTTACGAGAAGAAAACTCAGACCCCATTTCACTATAAAAGGAAGACCAAAATTACAGAGCAAGTAAGGTCACGTGGGAAGCAATTCAGATTCTTTGGGAAACAGCCGTGCTTGCAAAAGGGAGGCCGCGCTGGTGCAGTGTAGCAATTGGACACTAGAGGGTGGACACTTGAAGCGTTGTTTCTGTGATGAGAGAAGTCGGGCCTCTCAGCTCAGTCACACTGCAGATCACATACTTCAGAACAAAGGTACCTCATTTCCGCTGAGGTCTCATTCTGGATCCTGGGTACCTTTGTATAGTGGGAATGCAGTGGAGAAAAGTGATGTTTGTTTTCTAAATGTTTGTTCACACATTCATTCATCCACCCACTCATCCTTTCATCCATCCATCCGCCCACCCACCCCTCCATCCTATTCATCCGGGCATTTATTTAAAAACATTCATCGCACAGCTGCTATGATCTGATCATCCTTGCTGGATGCTGAGGACACTAATGAGTAAGAACGCTCACTAGCAGGCTCTTCTAGTTTGGGGTGTCTCAGAAGCAACCAGTGACCACACAGTCTGGCATTCACTACGGCAGAGTGAAGCTCCAGGGCTGTGTGAGTTTGTGTAGAGCTGAGAGGAAGGCTGTGGCCACAGATTGGTGGCGGGACCAAGAATATCATGATGTGCAGAGGATCCACTGTCTATGGCCCTTCTTACTAGTGCTTGAGTGCAGTCACTGAGCCACATAGCAGGCAGTCAATCAACCCTTGAGATTGCCTGCACGAGAAGGCCCTGATGCTTACCAGGCACTGGGTTCCTCTTCCTATTGTCTAGGCTCCAGTCTACGTTCTCAGTCTGACATTCCTGCCTTTCCCAATCTGACCCGCTACTTGCTTGGCAGAAGGACCTCTGACAACTCGGCTGTGTGGCTCATCTCCGGCTACATCTGTAATGCCTGAGCTGCCTGCTTCCAGGCTCAGAAATCTTCTGAGCCAACCCGTTCATATTAGCATAACTGGGTGGTTAAGTAACTGCAGTAGAGAACAGAACGACTGTGACAGGGGATGCTGGGGTTTCCTCTGTAACTTCTCTAGCCCCGGCTATGCTCTGGCCACTGAGTAGCAGCTCTACCAGCGATGGTTCAGTCTCCTTCCAGAAAGTCCAGTCACTCGCCTTTATCAGGTTCTCAGCACGGATCATTTTAAGATGTTGATCTCACGTCTATTTAAAGCTCTTCTCTCCTCCAGAGCAGGTGAGGTAGGAGTGCGAGCTGCTTGGGGTGCAGTCTGGAATCTAGGCTAGGGTGAGGGGTGGAGGCACAGTCCTCTGTCACTGCTTCCACTCTGGAACACCTACCTGGAGTAGATATGGGAGGAGACAGGAGAATATAGAGGTTTTCTTCACATCGCAGTTAGAACTGTCCTTGTGTCCTTGTGCAAAGACAGCAGCCACAGCCAGGTGGGATCCATATTCTTCCCTCTTGGAGACTGGTGGCTAGCTAAGATGACCTTGACCTTCTTCCTTCCTGGCTATATAGTCCCTAGGCCATCCTCTCTCTCCAGAGAGAGCTGCTCAGCTCAGGTCTCACGAGTGCAGATGAAATTCAGAAGACAAAGGACGTGTCTAACCAGGGAAGCAAACAGTCTTCATTTTGCTTACTTTTCTCTTGGGATCTCCTTCCTTTTCCATGGGGAGGAGAAGCACCTCATTTCCGAGGCCCACAGGGAAGAGCATTCCCTGGACACTATGAGTCCACTTCCTGTGGGCCCCTCTGTCCAGAGCTGGGGGCAGGGGCAGATTGTATGGCTGGATCTCCAAACTGACTCTGCTGCCACTATTCACTTGGACTTCAAGTGTGGGGTAGTTGTCACCACTTGTCCTGAGCAGTGGGCTTTCGCTGTCTTTTCAGAACTTCAAGAAAACTGGCCTTGTACCCTGTTATTCCAGAACACCCACACTGGATCTTCAGGGGTCATTTGTAAAGGGTGAGTTTTTCCACTCAAGGCTTCTTGAGTCCATAGCATCTCTCCCACTCTCTTCTGTCTGAGACTCTAGCTTATCTACCGCAGAGCCACTGGAACAAGGTGCCCAAACAAGGCTGGGTTTGGGCACCTGGGCGTCACCATCACATGAATAATTTGGGCCCATTTACACCAGTGTGTGGCAGCCTCATTGCTCTTGTATCTCATGCTTTAAACCTGCTTTGCCAATATACAACCCTGTAGTACTCTGTGCGATCTCAGGGTCTGTCTCCCCATGTCTCCCCATCAGAATTGACCTGAGAGATTTCCAGAAATGTATAGCCAAAACCTTGAGCTCCTAGATGTTGGTTGCTCTCAGCCTTCAACTCCAGCCTTCCTTGACTGGATCTTGATCTTGCTTCCAGTCTGTGGTCTCCCGTACGCTGGGGTCTGCTTTAGCTCCCTATTCGGCCACTGTGCCAGCTATGTTGGGTGTGACAGGCTTCCTCCATGCCTGTGTCCTCAATCCAGACATTCTCCCCAGAGGCTCTTTGTATCCCTCGTGTCGAAGTGGGACTCTGGGACACTATGAACTGGTGAGGCATGGCCTCGAACTCCGGACCACTGTCCATGGTCCTAACCTCCAGTCCTGCAGCGGGTCTGCTTAACTACAGAAAATCCATCAAAGCAGGGGACCCGCAACACTGGGCCAAGCTGTTTCTAGCTCTCTTCAAGGCTAAAGACCACGGTAGCTATGTCACACTCGATCACAAGCCTGATTTGCACATCTCTGCCTTTGTGTCACTATGTTTTTTTTTTTTTTCTTCTTCCCATTCTGAGGTAGGTCACATTCTTAATAACAGCCCATAATACTCCCGCCCCAGAACATTCTGTCGTCTCCTTTTGTGATTAGCCACAATTACAGTGAGGATCCTGCAGCCTCCACGTTTGTGGTATTAGAAGCTACCGATTGCTGGGGCTTCGCCTTCTCTACTAATGTGCCCTCTGGACGGGCCACCTGCGCTCTAGCAGGGTCCCTCGCGTCAAATTTGGGAGCCTTTGATTCTGATTGTCCATTTGAGCAGTTACCATCTGATGTCCCGGGAGGCCTCAACAAACAAATCATCCTGAACCGGGGACAAATTATCTTTGCAAATTCACTTTGCTCATCCCTCCTGATGAAGAGTCCTGCTGATTATTATGAGATGTGGGTTGTCATGGTGATGGAGGAAAGGTTCTGAATTAGAAAGGAGTGGTGAGCAGCGCTGAACTGTCTCAGGAAAGCTTCCGCCACTAAGCTGGGTTCAAACTCCTGCTTTGTCTCTGTTTAGATGCTGGCGACGGTCTTGAGAGCGACAGAGTCTTGGGGACCTGGGGCGTCACACTGGCCTGACTGTCTGCATTTTCCCGGGAACTGCAGGCAGGGGGCTGTCTTGGGTGCAGTAAGACCCTCTGTCGTGCCTTCCTCTGTGATCCTTCTTGTCCCCCTCCCTCAGCCCCGCTTCCGTGGTGCTCCCTCGTAGACAGCATACATTCTAGCTTCGTGCTCCTGTTCTGTGTTCGCAGTTCCAGAAATTCTCCAGCAGCTGGATGTGCAGCCTGCAAAGGGAGCCTCCTGGACCAGTGCTCCACAGAGTGCTCCTCCCGGCCTTTCTGCAGACATCACTGAGTCAGTTTGATCCTTGTCTGGGAACAGGCTGCATCCAGTTTGCATTTTGGTAGGGGATGGACGCTTTGACATTCCCGCCTCTGTGGCTGATCTCTCGTCTGGTCATCAGTCCCCCTTCTGGATGGCCCGTGATTGCTGCCAGCCTTCAGACCCGAGTGAGACTTGCCAGCCATAAGTGCTTTCTCTTTAATGATGTGCAGGGTTGCCATGGTAACAAGACATTGTTTTAACCCTAACAAATTGTGTCTTCTCTAATTCCTTTTGAAAACTGCTTGCGCTGGAGCCTGCAAGCTGCATCTTCACACTAGTCCTATCATGGTAATCTCTCTGGGCACAACCTGAAATTAAAAATGTAGGGACGGAGAGATGGCTCAGCGGTTAAAGTGCTTGCCTGCAAAATCGAATGACCTGGGTTCAATTACCCGGCAGCCACAGGGCACCAGGTGCATAATGGTGGTGCCCGCATCTGGAGTTTGTTTGCAGTGGCTGGAGGCCCTGGTGTGCCCATTTTTTTCTCTCTCTCTTTCTTTTCTCTATTTGCAAATAAAACGTATAAGCCAGAGCATCTACCACAGTCACCTGGGCATAGAACTGTTTTTTTTTTTGTTGTTGTTGTTTTTTCAAGGTAGGGTCTCTCTCTAGCCCAGGCTGACCTGGAATTCACTATAGTCTTAGGGTGGCCTGGAACTCACAGCGATCCTCCTACCTCTGCCTGGGATTAAAGGTGTGCACCACCACGCCCGGCAGAACTGTTCTTTTTGAAGGAAGAAAATCTAAGAACATTTCTGTTGTCCCAGCAGGCTTCTCTTTGCTCCATTTCAGGCACACAGAAGGTGTCCTAATGATGCTGGTCAATGTGAGCAAGCTGGCCTCGAACGTTAGCCTGACTTCGTTGATTTCTGGTAAGTGATTGGGTGCCACCATCCCTGTTAGTCAGCCCCCAAGGCGCCAGTGAATATGCGGGGGGCCAAATGGGTGCCCCACCCTCATGTGACTCAGTGCGGTGGGAAGAGGGGAGGCGAGCCCTTCTCTTGCACACGGGCACATAAAAGCAACGCCTTTCCAGGCTGATCAGCATTGCGGTTCCCTTCTAATTAAAACATTCAGGGTGGAGAGATGGCCGAGCACTTTGGGTACTTGCCTACACAACCTAAGAGCGCAGGTTCGATTCCCCAGAAACCACGTAAGCTAAGTGCACATGGAGGCACATGTGTCTGGAGTTCGTTGGCAGTGGCTAGAGGCCCTGGCACACCCATTCTATCATTCTCTCTCTCTCTCTAATAAATAAGTAAAAAAAAAAAAAAAACCAAGATATTGAAACCATTCTATCCTGAATGGATGCTCCTTAGGAAGTTCCTAATTAAAACATAGGCTGAGGGACTGGAGAGATGGCTTAGTGGTTAAGGCACTTACCTGCAAAGCTTAAGGGCCCAGGTTCAATTCCCCAGTACCCACATGAGGCAGAGGCACAAGGTGGCACATGCGTTTGGAGTGCATTTGCAGTGGCAGGAGGTGTGCTCATTCTCTCTCTATCTGCCTCTTTCTCTCTCTCATAAATAAATAAATAAATAATATTTTTAAAAACATAGACTGGGCTGGTTAAGACTCAGGAAGAAAATGAAACTTTAAAAGTTCAAGATAGGGGCTGGAGAGATGGCTCAGTGTTTAAGGAACTTGCTTGCAAAGCCTCACAGCCTGTGATCTTTTTGTCCCCCCGCCGTCAGCCCCTGTGCCGTGGTGCTCCTGCTGTAGGCGGCGTATATTCGAGCTTTCTGCTCCTGCTCTGTGTTGCAGTTCAGACATTCTACAGCAACCAGATATAGGGTCTGCGAAGTGATCCTCCTGGGCCAGTCCTCCATAGAGTGCTTCATAGATGGGTTTGATTTCCCAGTACCCACCCAAAGTCAGATGCACAAAGTGGCACTTGCATATGGAGTTTGTTTTGCAGTAGCAAGACACCCTGATACACCTGTTCTCATTTTCTCTCCAAATAAATAAACATTATTTTAAGTAATTTTTATTTATTTATTTATTTATTTATTTATTTGAGAGAGAGAGAGAGAGAGAGAGAGAGAGAGAGAGAATGGGGCTTATATGGGTCCTGGAAAATTGAACTGGGATCCTTTGGCTTTGCAGGCCAATGTCCTAACCACTAAGCCATCTCTTCAGCCCAATAAACATTATTTGAAAAAGGCTCAAGATATACACAATTCACAAGTCCCAAGAAATTCCTAAAACTTTAAAGATTCTAAAGACCCTTCTCTGAAGTTTTATGAGGACTAACAGTTGCTTGGGAGGAGAGACTCTCAGACCAGCTGATCTGCCTGCAAGTTGTGAACCTATGCCGGGGAGGACTTTTTGGTGGTGCAGCTGTCTTTGTGTCCTCCACACTCCTGTAAGGTAACTCCAGTAAGCTTCCTGCTTCACTAAGCTTAGCTTCAGTGGAATCATTTCTTTGGTCTGTTGTCAGTGCCCCAGCTGGGGTACACATACATTCATTCACATCTCTCCAGGAAAAGTTAACACAACACAAGGTATCAGAGAAAGCACATCTTCCACTAGGATACTCCTCTGCTAGGGATATTCTGAACATGTCCACTGATCAATTAAAGCTTTTTAAAAATATCTCCATTAATTCACATTTTTTATTGAAGTACATTTATGTGGACATTTATTTATGTGTATTGATCTTAAGTATTAGTTTTCTTAAAGCTTTTTATTTAATTAAAAAAATTATATTTATTTATTTATTTATTTGACAGAGAAAGAGGGAGAGAAAGAGAAAGAATAGGTGCACCAGGGCCTCCAGCCAATGCAAATGAACTCCAGACACATGCGCCCCCTTGTTCAACTGGCTAACGTGGGTCCTGGGGAATCGAACCTGGGTCCTTTGGCTTTGCAGGCAAATGCCTTAACCATTAAGCCATTTCTCCAGCCCTTTATTTACTTTTTTATTATTTATTAGAGACAGAGAGAAGGAGAGGGAGAGAAAGAGAGAAAATGGGCATGACTGGGGCTGTAGCCACTGCAAACAAACTCCAGATGCATGTGACACCTTGTGCATCTGTCTTACGTGGGTCCTAGAGAATTGAACCTGGGTCCTTAGGCTTCACAGGCAAGTGCTTTAACTGCTAAGCTATCTATCCAGCCTTTATGTATTAGTTTATTGGATTTGTGCATCTGTGTAAACCTAAATTCTTACACATCTGCAAGTCCATATGGTGCCACTCAGATCAAGACACATTTTGAGGAGCAGAGTGAAATTGGCTCTGGAAAATATGTTCCTCCCTCCCCTATCCTTTAGTTATGTCAACAAGGAATGCTTATAGCTAAATAGGGATTAGTTTCATATTTTCACTTAAAAAACTGGTGGGAACATATATTGTGAAATCCAACCTATTATATTTCTAGATGTAAAGTATAGTTGTAGAGCAGATCTCTAGAACATTTTCTTGTTGCACAATGAAGCAATTCCCCATTCCCCCTTTGTCCCAGACTTTGGTACCAGTCATTCTGCCATCTGCTTCTACGGGCTTGTCTGCTTTAGGTATCTCCTGCAAGTGGAATCATGAATTTTTTGCCCTTCGGTAACTGGCTTTTTTCACTTAGCATAATGTCCAGGTTCACCTATGTTGTTGCATATGGCAGGATTCCTTTAAAAAATCTGAATAATATTCCACTGTATATGTATACATGTGTTATTTATTCATCCATTGATGGTCTTTTGAGCCCTTTATCCCTTTTTCATTTTATGTTATTTTGTTTTTGGTTTCAAGGCAGGTTCTTACTCTAGCTCAGGCTGACCTGGAATTCACTATGTAGCCTCAGGGTGGCCTCCAACTCACGAAGATCCTTCTACCTCTGCCTCCCAAGTGCTGTGTTTTATTTTATTTTTAAGGAGAGGGAGGGAGGGAGGGAGGGAGTGAGAGAGAGAGAGAGAGAGAGAGAGAGAGAGAGAGAGAGAATATTGGCATGCCAGGGCCTCAGCCACTGAAATTGAACACCAGACACTTGCCCCACCTAGTGGGCATGTGAGACCTTGCACTTGCTTCACCTTTGTGCATCTGGTTTATGTGGGATCTGGAGAGTAGAACATAGGTCCTTAGGCTTTGCAGGCAAGTGTCTTAATTGCTAAGCCATCTCTTCATCCCCTTTTCTCCCTTTTTGCTATTGTGAATAACATTGCAGTGGACATGGGAGGCATCTCTTTGAGATCCTGTTTTCAACTCTTGAGTAAGTAAATACTCAAGGTAGACCACGTGGATCATACAGAGTCCTGTTGACTCCTCAAGGGACTTCCTTACTATTTACCATGGTGACTCCACATTTTCACGTTCCCGTCAGTTGTGTGCAGGGGTCTCATCCAGATCCCCCATTACATTTCCCCACATTCACAGTGACAAAAAAAAAATGGCCATCCTGGTAGGTAGGTAGTGTGTGATGAGATCTCTTTGTGGCTTGATTTGCATTTCCTTCATGATTAGTAACATTATCTGCTCATATACATATTGGAGAAATGTCTAATTCAAGTCATTTGTCCATTTTTTTTTTTTTTTTTGAGGAAGGGTCTTGCTGCATCCTAGGCTGACTTGGAATTCACTTTGTAGTCTCCGGCTGGCCTTGAACTCAGTGATCCTCCTACCCTGGCCTCCTGAGTACTGGGGATTAAAGGTGTGTGTGCCACCACACCTGGCTCATTTGTCCAATTTTTTTTTTAATAATAAATATTTTATTCATTTTTTTAAAAATTTATTTGAGAGTGACAGAGAGAGAGAGGCAGATAGAGAGAGAGGGAGAGAGAATGGGCACGCCAGGGCTTCCAGCCACTGCAAACGAACTCCAGATGCGTGTGCCCCCTTGTGCATCTGGCTAACGTGGGTCCTGGGGAATCGAGCCTTGAACCGGGGTCCTTAGGCTTCACAGGCAAGCGCTTAACCACTAAGCCATCTCTCCAGCCCATTTGTCCAATTTTTAAATCAGGTTATTTTCTTCTTTTTAATATTAAATACTAGCAGTTCCTTTTGCATGTGTATGTGTGTATGGTTTATGTGTGTATGTTTGAGCACATGTGTGTGTTTAAGTGCACATGCACATATATGTGTGTGCATGTGGAGACCACAGGTCAATGTTGCATGTCTCCCTCAGTCAACCTCCACCTTAGTTATTGAGACAAGCTCTCACTGAACCTAGAGTCCCCTGCTCAGCTAGACGAGCTGGCCCGTAAGCCCCAGGGATTCTCTGGTTTCCACCTTCCTAGTGCTGGAATTATAGGCACATGCCACCATACTTTGATTTTATGTGGGTGCTGGGGATCTGAACTCAGTCCTCAAGCTTGGGTGGAAAGCCCTATGCCCACTGAGACATCTTCCTAGCCCAGAAATTTTGTTTTCTTATGTGTGTGTGTGGGAGGGGCAGTTATGTGGGGACAGTGGCATGTATATGCATGTGTATGTGCCCCTGCAGTGCCTCCTGTGTTCAACTGTGGCATGGGTGGGGGGTGCCCACCTGCAGTGGCCTGAGCCAAAGGTCAGGCGTCCCCCACCATCACTCTTCACCTTCCTTATTTGAGCCAGACTTTCTTTACTGGTCCCAGAGCTTGCCATTTTTCATGAGCCTGGGTTATTCCCTTGTCTCCACCCCATACAGGACTAGAGTTATAAACTTGTGTGGCTGTTTGAGTGGGATCTGGAGATTTGAGAGCTTGTTTGGAGGTTCTAGCAGGGGAGCGCAGATGCTCCTATGTCCTTGACTGAAGACTGGTCCTCCTCTGTTCGGGGAAGGTCGTCCTCTTCAACGAGCACAGCTTCGGGAGGGACGCACATGGAGCAGTGAGGGAGGAAGCTGACACCCGCCTAGCCAGCCAGATCAGCCGAGTCAACCCTGGCGATCAGTGGGGTGACAGATGTCGCAGCCAGATCGCCCTCACGTCCGGATCTGGAGATTTGCACTTGGGCATTCTCAGGCTCTTGTGCTTTCATGGAAAGCTCACTTAACCACTGAGATCCAGCCCTCAGGAGTTCTTTGTGCTTTAGTGGTTCCTCCTTGAAGAATTCTTCCACTGCGGGGGCGGGGGGGGGGGAGTAAGAGAAAGAGGTGATAGCCAAGTCACTGGCTAGCAGTAGCAGCTAGGACTCCATGTTCTTGCCCAAGCCAGTGTGAACAGACTTTTCCTATTGGTAGACAGACAGAGGTACCTAGAGGCCAGACAGATGGCAAGAAAGGTGGGTGAGGTTGTTTCTGGTCCTGGGGCTGAGCTGATATTACTGCGCATGTGTTGGAAGCTGTTGGCTCTTGCATGTCAAGGCAGGTGCACTTCACCTGGAGCTGAGGTGACAGGCGCTTTGCAGGAAGAGGGAGCAGCTGTGGAGGAGGGATGACAGAGAAACTGCGATGACACCTTTGGTTCCTTCAAAATAAATGCCTACGTAAAAGGCATGTGTGAAACTCCCAGAGGAGCATATGGCTGGAGGTTGGGCAGCGGGGTTGGAGGCGTGGGGCAGGATTTGGAATACACAGCCTTTGACGGAGGGTGTTTTCAGGGATGCTGGGGTGGGATGAATAACTGGAAGAGAAATGAAATCAACCCAGCATGGCTTGTTCTTGAATACATGCTGGTTCCTAGTAACCTCCTAAGAGAGCCTAGTAGACATTAATCTCACAGCTAGCGCTGGTATCTTGCAAAGATTGGTGTCATTTTTGCAGGGCCCACTTCTGTCTCTCTTTCATAGATGGGACCACTACTCGGTAGTGGAGTAGCTTTGGGAAAATTACCTAACTCTCTGTGCCAAAGTTTCTTCCTGTGTAAAATGGAGATGGCGATGAAGAAACGATAATGCCCCCCTCATAGGGGTTTAAGAAGAATTAAATGGGATCCTACCTGTAAGTGCCTTAATGGTTGGTGTTCCTGACCTAAATGTTACCTATCATAATCATTATTATTGATCGTTAGGAGATCGTAGTTTTATTATATCACTTGCAAGATTTTTCAGTGGCATTCAGCAGTTACTGAGCTTATCTGCCTCAGGGGCTCTGATAGGTGTTGTCAGGGGGAACAAGAGTCTAGGTTAAGCTTCTTGTTCATGACGTGTGAGAGTCCAGAGCACTGACAAATGAACATGCAGATATCTTCAATTCCCAGCAGCTGTGTAAATGGCATCAAGGGCTGGGCTGAGAACTCTGGGTGGGGCTGAGGCAGCCGTGTGTGTGTGTGTGTGTGTGTGTGTGTGTGTGTCTGCCGATGGAGCTGACATGGCTGAGCTCACCAGTTTGGCTCAGTTATTTTTGGAACGGTCCTGTAATAGTTTGGCTTGTATGGGTGCAGGGAAAACTTAACAAATGTCTTTCCTAACCTACACTATGCCTCCTGATGTACCCAGAAGCACTAATTGGATGCCGAGCGCTTGCTTTCCTGCTGAAGAAAATGTCAGCTTCTAATAATATTCCATTATTAGACCCACATAATTTCCTGCCTGGACAGTTCTAACAGCCTCGTCGCAAGTCGTCCTGCCTCAAATCCTTTCCTTGCTGCATTGGCACTTCCATTTCTGTACTGACAAGACTTCAGTGGCTCCCTACTGGATGGATTTGCTAACTAAAGGATGCAAGAGGGCATCGCCTGCTAACTCTGCTTCCAATGACCCTGTGTGTGTGTGTGTGTGTGTGTGTGTGTGTGTGGGTCTGTGGGTTTAGGGGTTGGTCTGGATTTAGGAAATGATTCTACCAAGAGATATAACAAGAGTCCCATTACATTTCAAATTATGATTGCTACCTGGTCACGTTGGAGTCTTCATACTGACAGGGCAAGGAAGGAGCCACTCTTCTTGTTATGGTAAATTGACACTGATTAGGTAAAATTAGAGTGCTGTCATCCAAACAGAGGCAGAGAAAAGTGTGTTTGGCACCAAGGTGGTGCACTGAGACATCTTTTATATTCTTCTGTTCAATTTTTTTAAAATTATTTATTTGAGAGAGGGGCAAAGAGAAAGAGAGAGAGAGAGAGAGAGAGAGAGAGAACATCAGTGCCTCCTGCCACTGCAAACGAACTCCAGACACATGTACCACTTTGTGCATCTGGTTTTAAGTGGGTACTGGGGAATCAAACCCAAGTCATCAGGCTTTGCAAGTAAGCACCTGTAACCCCTGAGACATCATGCCAGTCTAGACCCCTGTCCAATTTTGATGGACAAATGTTGCAGCCAGAGCTTCTGAAAGGCACAATGACCCGAAGATCAGACCACCAGGTAAACCACAAGAGGTACCCCACTTGGATGAAAAGAGGCACTCGCCAAGACTGAAGAGACTCTCACATGGATGGTTGAAGGAGGAAAAAAACAGGACCAGTTGTGCCCTGAGGGAAGCCAGCTCTAGTGTCAAAACTGTAGTTTACCCAATTCATTTCTGAAAGTTTCCTTGAGGAGGAGAGACCCATCTGATGGGGGCTGGGGAGATGGATTATCACGAGCATGCTTGTAAAGCCTGCCAGTCTGGCTTCAATTCCCCAGCCCCCCATGTAAAGCCAGACCCAAAATGTGTCACAAGCATCTGGCATTCCATTTGCAGTAGCCACAGGCCCTGACACACCCACTCACCTCCCCGAGTCCATGCAAACAATTAAACAACAACAACAACAACAACAACAAAAAACTCAAAAGAATAGGCTGATGTGAATCCTCAAGGGGCTGTTCTCAGAAGCTCTGACGAACAAGTAGATCTATGTGGCCCAAGGGGTAGACTGCCATGGATTCTTTCATTCTCCACCACCTCCCCCCAACCAGACCACCTCCCCCAACCATATTTTTTTGCAGCTTCAGGACAGAAGCACTAGTCTTCTGGCTACAGGGAATGTTGAAGGCTGGCAGTTTAAAAAATATGTTTTTAGAGAGGGAGAGAAAAAGGAGAGAGAGAGAGAGAGAGAGAGAGAGAGAATTGGCTTGCCAGGGCCTCACTCACTATAATCAAACTCTAGATAGTTGTGCCACCTAGTGGGCATGTGCAACCTTGCACTTGCCTCACCTTTGTGCATCTGGCTTATGTGGGATCTGGAGAGTTAAACATGGGTCCTTAGGCTTTCAGGCAAGGGGCTTAACTGCTAAGCCATCTCTCCAGCCCAAGGCTGGAAGTTTTCAGCTGAGCCCCTGTTTCCAGTGACTACCGTTGGCTGAATAGAGCCACCTTGCTTCAAGTTCTGCTCCTTAGCATGCATCCTATTTCTGGTGACTGGTTAACATGAGTATTTAAAGGTCTGGTCCTTTTGCTCCTGTATGGGACAACTCTTGAGGGCCCTCTGAGCTGCAGTTTCTCACAGGGTTAGCTGAGGCCCTTGGCTTTGATGAATCACAGTCTGACTTCTCTTTCTGCACAGTTCTGCTTCCTTCACTTACCTACACTAGTTGACTTCAAACTCACACCCTAACAAACTTCTTCCATGTAAACAATTATGTCCAAGTCTTCTCATGTGACATAAGACTTGGGTACCAGCCCCTTTCATCATCCCTTCTTTCATCTGGCTGTCTGGGGGATGGATGGGGCTCCATCTTGGGCCATGAAGATGGGAATGCATAAATAAAAGAGGAAGAAGCCAAAGAGAACTCTGGGTGGGATATGCTAATATTTAGAAAGAGGAGGAGGAGGAGGAGAATCCAGACAAGGAGACTGAGTCAGAAGAGCTATGGAGAAAAATCAGGAGAGTTCTAGATCCCATGGGGAAAAAGAAAGAGTCAGCCAAATGGCTTTAGTAATGGTTTCTTATCACCAACACAATGAAATGCCAAGACTAGGAAGAGAGCATCCGAGCTCCTCCCTAACCACTGCCTGCCCTAGATGCAGGGGTAATAACCAACTGCTGTTGCCTCTTCTGCACCCACCAAGCTCTTTGTGTCCTCAGTGCTTTGCTCATGTAAACTTCTCATCAGGCTTGCCTTTATCCGTCACCGGGCTAGCTTCTGATCATCCACTCATACTTGGCTTAGCATTAATTCTTGCAGGATGCCTTCCTTGACTTATCTCCCCTCGTTGCCTCCCAATATTAGGTGTCTCCCTTTGGACGGTCATCAATTCTCTGTCATGGCCCTGAGGATATTACTTTGCAACTGTGTTTGGAGATATCTTCCCATCTTCTGCACTAGTTTGCAAACTGCTTCATGACACAGAAATATATATATATATATATATATATATATATATATATATATATATTCATAGGTCATATTTGAAACCCAACAGGGGCTCTACAGTTATTTGTGGAATGAAAAGAGAGCTCATTGCGACTTATATAGCTTATTTAAATACCTCCACTTATACAGGAAACTCCATCATAAATTTCTCCTTTGGGCTCTTGTGTGCACTAACTTATTTTATTTAATAGGCTAACTACATGAAATCTCTGTGCAAATGATAAGCTATCAAGTGCACTGAAGGGATACTGACAAGGTCTGGGTTAGAGAATCGCCACTGCTGGTCCAGCCTGGGCTTGAACTGGTGCCTGGACTTGCCCGTTCTTCCTCAGTCCTGTCACACGAGCATTTAGGTTCAGTTTCTCACTCTTCCTGTCTACACCTTTATATCCTCTTCTCTGGAGCAATAGACTTAACTCCCACTCCAGATAGGATTCTATGCAAATCCTAATTTGGAAATAATCACTACAAATTGGATTTCTATTCAGCACCTCCTACACCTCCTTAGGAACTCTCTCACACATTAACAAATACCAAAATATTCATGTAAAAATATTTCTCCCTTTAGGGAACATTGTTCTCTGTTCCAAGTTCCTCTGTTTAATGCCATTTGATCAAAGTTGACGATGGATTTAATTATAACTGTACTGTAACCTGACATCATTGTGTCAGACACCTAAGTGAAGAGAACTCAGAGCCGAGGCTGAGGGAGAAGACAGCCGTGGTAAAATGGAGTAGAGGGAAGAACGCTATGGGAAACAGAAGCAGAGGACATGCCAGCAAGGAATACATTGGTAATGTCCAAATATGAGAAGGATTACAACCTCCCGCCATGAATTTGGAAGGTGTCTCCAGAGATTGAATTTTCTAGACAAATCAGAGGCTCTCTTCACTGCTGTGAGGTAGCCTATCTGCCTGCCACACAGCTCACTCTGAGACCACTGTTTGACAAGAACTAATAGGGATAGGCCTACAAGGAGCCCAGAAGGAAAGTGTGGAATGTCCCCTCTGGATCTGTTGTCAATGAAAGAGATTTTTATCCTACCAGAATATCTGGCAATGTCTGAGGCATTCTTGGTTGTCACAACCCAAGAGGTGCTCCAGCATCTGGTAGGTAAAGGCTATGGGTCCTGCTAACCATTTTATGTATAGGATCAACAACATCCCACAAAGATCTAGCCTGTGTGAAGTCAGTACAGGCTGGGTGCCAGGCTCCCCGGGCAGGTAGTGCTGAGGAAGGACCAGGCCCACTGGTTCCTCCCAAGGGGTTGAGGAAGAGGGTGAACGCCGGACGACTCAGAACCTCTCCTAGTCACCGGAGAAAAACCACACTGAGTCGGGAGTCTTGTTGAAGCAGGAACTCACTTTATTGTTACAGGCGGTTGCCTATATAATGTTGAGAATGAAGGTGGGGATCTCAGGAAAGGATGAGGTGTAAGGGCCAATAGTATATCGTGACTTTTGAAATGATTGGTTCTAAGTGCGTGCGCGGGAATTCCAACTCCTATGCAGAAGTAACAGGCCAGAGGCCATTAGGCATCTTTCTGAGTCACATCTGGCCAGAGGCAGATCACCAAACTTTAGCTAGGCTCAGGAAGTTCCACTAGGCCTCACGTGCGGGCCTCTCAAGGCCCAACATGGGGGGGGGGGCTGCCCTAGCTCTTCTCTTTCTTCTGCAGATAAATTGTATTTACTGAGTGGAGGAATCATTTTGTTTTCTCTATTTACAGTCTCTGTGTTTCACTGGTTATTTGAACAGTGTATATCAGCTGAGTTGAAATCTAGTCTTATGCTATTTATAAAATCTCATTTAAAAAGGGATGCTACATTCATATTAGGAAACTGCAAACAAAAACATATGTATGATAGTAATATCAATATCAAGTGCAAAGAAGAAAGACAAAAAAGGACAACGTTATGAAGATAAAAATTTTCCAATTTCCAGTGACAACGTAGGTCTTCTAAATCTCCTATCTTGAAAATAACAAAATAAAATAAAGAATAAACTCTGCAAATCCCACAAAAGTCCAAACAGAAATGAATAAAGAAAAACCAGTAAGAGGATATGATCACTTAACTTTAGCAAGCTTCCTTCCCCAAGATAAACTTGAATATTATGAATAATGAAATGAACTACCTTAAAAACAGAAACCCTCATCTTTTTCATGAACCTCCAAAATTATTATTTTAAAGTCTTACGTTTGGGCTGGAGAGATGGCTCTGCAGTTACGCATACTTCCTGCACAAGCATATAGGGTGCCAGGATACCTTTAACTGCCTGAGTTTGAATTTCACATAACAGCTAGGTGTGACTGCATGTGCCTGGCCCCCATAAGCCCAGTCCTGCACAGGGGAGTACAAAGACCCAAGTTTGCAGAAAAACAGAAGTCCAAAATCAGTTAAGAGACCCAGCTCAAATGATAGGCAGAAGAGCAATGGAGCGGGACACCTGATGTTTGACTCCAGCCATAGCAGGCAGGCAAACACCCACCACTGCTGTCCAATGTATTGGTTTGCTGCAGGACACATAGACATGCACACACCACACACACAGCATTCACGCACAAACACACACAAATGAATAAATAAAAGTCATAAATCTGATAACCAAGAGAAACATTAGCCAATTAAAAAGACAAAAATAGTTCTAATCACATTTCTGGATCTTAATGCTATGAAAGTAAAAATTAAAGACAAAACCAAAAAAGGACTAATGTTTTCATTTCATCCTTAAACAGCTTTGTGTTAAAGAACTCAAGGCTGAAATTCTGGTGGTGCAGTGAGCTTTACAGAGCTCTTGTGACCAGTGTGGATGTAAATTGTCCTAAGTGTTAACACTGGATTTCTAAGACTCAGCAAGAATGAATGTAAAATATTTTATTAACATTAGTTACATGTTGATAATATATTTCACTTAGTGAAACCTATCTAAAATACTATCAAAGCTAATTGTCCCTGTTTTTTTTTGTAGTTTTTTATAATGTGGATAACCATTCACTTTAAATTGATGAAAGCTGATATTACACTTAATTTTATCCTATGGCTGAGAAATGATATACCTACTGTGTATGAATCAGATGTCTTCCATAAATTCATGAGTTTTGAAGGCATGAGTTTTGTAAAGCATTGTTAAAGGTTATAGATATTTACTACAATATAATTATGTAACTCTAGGTGAAGATTAGACTAAGAGAACTATGAGAGAGAATAGTGAATCAAAAATGGAATCAAACACATATGGGAGCAATATTTAATTAAGATGGCATGATTAAGCTTTTTAGTAAGTATGGATTATTCAAAAAATGTTGCTGGGAAAAATGTTTAGTTATTTAAAGGGACTGGGGACCCCAAAAGACCTTCTATTTAATGAATGCTGAAGGCAGAGTAGAAATCAAACAGGTGGATAGGTGGGAGGTATGTTCTGGGGCAAGTCTAACTCCTAGAATGTCCTTCGCTCTGCCGCCCTCACTCTTGTAGACATCTTGTGAAGCACAAGGACATATAGTAAATACTAGGCTGAAGAGTCAGCAATGTTAGATACTTAAAAATACCTTAAAAACACACAAATTGGGCTGGAGAGATGCTTGGTGATTAAGGCACTTGCCTGTGAAGCCTAAGGACCCAGGTTCAAGTCCCCAGGACCTACCCACATAAGGCAGGCGCACAAGGTGGCACATGTGTTTGGAGTTCGTTTGCAGTGTCTAGAGACCCTGGTGTGCCCATTCTCTCTCTCCTTCCTTCCTTCCTTCTTCCTTCCTTCCTTTCTTTCTTTCTTTCTTTCTTTCTTTCTTTCTTTCTTTCTTTCTTTCTTCTTTCTCTCTTTCTTTCAAATAAATTAATTTAAAAAAATACACCAATCATCTGCTTAAAGTGACAAGAAATAGAGAGGTTAGAAAAGTGATCATGGACCAGTGGAGGCTCAGGATACTGGGGGAACACCAGGCACACTCAGCACGTCTCTGGAAGAGGGATCCTCTTCACCTTAGCAAAATGCGTTAGCTGCTCAGGGAATGAGCCCAATGCAGATGCTGTGTGACCCATTCTGAGAAAGACATAGTATTTGTGATTCATAACGGAGACCAGAATAAACAGAATTGCATTTTTTTTTTCCTGGCAGGTGGAAACAAAAGAAGAGCATAGACAGATTCTTCTCGTGTCACTCACAGGGTGCATGGGGTTCAACAGTGCTTTTGGCTTGCTGCTTTGCAATGGCACATTTACTACGCCTGTTCTGTGTGGCTGGCCAGGTGACGAGCACATGTGAAATCCCAGGAGTAAGTCAAGGTCGACTTGGAGCAAACCTATGCTCAGTTAGTCCAGTGGTTCTCAAATCTGGAGAGTGTGTGAAAACACAGGTTATCAAACTCCATGCTCAGGGTTTTAGAGTCAGCAGGCTGGAACAGGGCCCAAGAATATGCATTTCCAGCACGTTCTCAATTGGCTGCCAGAGTAGGTCAGGTACTCTGCTTTGAGAACCGCTAGATGGCTCAAATGCTTAGTTAGAGGCCAGTGTGATGGGGAAACTGGCAGAATGCAGGGGCGCATACCTTTAATAAGCTTGGCTTCAGGCCGAGCATACAAAATAGCTGAAGCTTTTTATGTAACCATGATTCAGCACACCTTAAGATGGTGAGATCATTGTACTGGGTGCGCCTGTCCGCACGCTCCCTATATAAGCACCCTGTGACTGACATAAAGAGCTCGGCTTGGCTCAGCTCTGCCCTGCTTTGCATTGCAACTGGTGTCTGCAAATGTCTACCAGTGTCTGTGTCATTCTAGAGTTTTGGGGGTTCCCCTTGCAGTTGTTCACTGTGAATCCCATTTCTAGCCCCATTCCCATGGCTTTTAGTGAAGCAGTGGAGGCAAGTTGATAGCTGCCAGGGTTTGCTGTTTTCCTATATTCCATCGAGGAAGTGTAGGGAAGGGTCAGTAGGCAGCCTCTCCCTCTCTGTCTCTCCCTTCCCATTCTCCCTCTTCCCTCTCTCCTTAAAAGTTCAAGGCTTGTTGGAAGTAGACATGAATTCCTGCAAGTGCCAGCCTTCACTTCCTCTGTATATCCACCTCACCCTAACTTAAAGCTTTCAAACCTGTCTGGAAACTTGACTCGTTGTATAGCTGGATGAATTAATGGCCGGGATTAAGAAGCAATTCTGGGGCTGGAGGGATGGCTTAGCAGTTAAGGCATTTGCTTGCAAAGCCAAAGGACCCAGGTTCGATTCCCAGCACTCACGTTAGCCAGATGCACAAGGGGGCGCATGTATCTGGAGCTCATTTGCAGTGGCTGGAGGCCCTGGTGAGCCCATTCTCTCTCTCTCCCTCTCTCTCCCTCCTTCCTTTCCTCTTTCTCTATCAAATAAATAAATAAGTAAAAATATTAAAAAGAGGCTATTTTGGCAGGGAGGAGTGGGGAAAGGAGAGCCGAGGAGGATTTACCTGTAGTGGGATAAAAGGAATAAAAGCAGTTGGGGTACAGGTGTAAAGAGAAGACAGTCTGTAAATCATACCAAAGAGGACCATGCATTGGATCAAATTACCCAAATTATGTGAAAGACTATAATGTATGATGAGCCAACATGACTGAGCAGCCTGGGAGGAAGATTTAATAAATCATACTGGGATGTTGAGGATTGAATTTGAAGGAGGAATTAGACTCACACCAAAATTAGATATTTAAAGATTGCGAATCACAGAGAAAAGGGAAAGGAGTCCAGAAGTGGCCTTGTGCCGTGCTTCTCTGGAAGGACGGGGACAGTGAGGGAGCTGGCTTTCGTGGAGTCGCTTTGTGCCATGGGCCCTGTCCCACTCAGTCCTCTCCACAAGCCACGGAGTCAGTGTGCTGTTACTCTCGAGCTTTTGGATAAAGCAAACAGAGGCTTAGAGGGATCTAGTTGTTTCCTCAGTGTCAACCAGGAAGCCATCCGAAGAGTCTTAACTTGTCAGACCCCACGTCCTGTGCTCTGTGCTCCGCAGCAGGTCAGGTGCCGTGGAAACGGAGGGCTCACTGCAGAAAACAAAGCTGGGCGTTGCTGCCCACAACTGTACCTCTACTCCCAGCACTTGGGAGGCTGAGACGGGAGGATCACAAATCAAGCCAGCCTGGGCTCTGAAAAAGAAAAAAAAAAGACGGACCTCCAGTCCAGTTCTAGATGGTCCTGGGATGGGACAGTGGGAGAACTAATGACAACAGAGGCTGGGGAAGAAAAGGGCAAGAAGAGTCTCACAGCATCTGCTGGGCGCCCAGGGTCTTGCTTACAGCACGGGAGAGGGATGAGCCGCTGGGTCCCAGGGAAGGTGGTCAGAGGGCGTCAGGTAACTTTGTTAGGTAGTTTAGGGTGACGGGACCCCTGAAAGTAAGAAACAGAAATGTCTTTGGGCCTATCCTTGCAGCCGCCACTTTGCTAGAGATCAAAGTATAATCTGGGACTTTTTATCTCTTCCCTAGAGCTGTTTTGTCACAACCCGAGCCTCCCCTGGGAAGGAGGTCCCTTCCCTAGAATTTAAATCTAATCCTGATGTTGTGGTTGGTCAAGTTCAGTCTCTTGTCCTGAGATAGCCTCTAGCCCAGACCAATCAGCTGTCTCTGGCTCACCTGATTCAGAACTTAGAGTCCACTACAGTAAGGTTATGAATATGTTTATGAGAGGAGGGCAAGCTCTCTGTGCAGCCCATTCAGCACTCCTGAACCCTCACGTTCTGGCGACTCTCCCAGCTGGGCTGAGAGGGGAGAAACCTGTGACCCTACTCCCCCATGGGCTCTTCCCCCTCCTGCACTTTCTTCTCTTTCCTCTCTGTTGTAGTCAGGTTCACATTGCTGGCAGAAATCACCTGACCAAAAGCGGCTTGTGGTAAAAAGGGTTTATTTTGGCGTACCTACTCGAGGGGAAGCTCCACGATGGCAGGGGGAAATGATGGCATGAGCAGAGGATGGGCATCGCCTCCTGACCAACATCAGATGGACAACAGGAACAGGAGAGTGTGCCAAACACTGGCAAGGGGAAACTGGCTAAAACACCCATAAGTCCACCCCCAACAACACACTGCCTCCAGGAGGCTTTAATTCCCAAATCTCCATCAATTGGGAACCTAGCATTCAGAACACCTAAGTTTATGGGGGACACCTGAATCAAACCACCACATTCCATCCCTGACCCCCATAAACTGATAACCATCCACGATATAAAACAGAATGCATCCAGTGCAGCTTTAAAAGTGCCCATAGTTTTCTTTTAATTTTTATTTATTTATTTGAGAGAGACAGACACAGAGAGAAAGAGGCAGATAGATAGAGAGAGAGAGAGAATGGGTACACTAGGGCCTCCAGCCACTGCAAATGAACTCCAGATGCATGTGCCCCCTTGTGCATCTGGCTTACATGGGTCCTGGGGAAACAAGCCTCAAACTGGGGTCCTTAGGCTTCACAGGCAAGAGCTTAACAGCTAAGCCGTCTCTCCAGCTCAAAAGTCCCCATAGTTTTATCAATCACAATGATGTTCAAATATGCCCATGTTTAACTGAGTCATAATACCAAAACTAAACCAAAAAAAAAAACCATAATGGCACAGAATAAACATTTACATCTTGCGAAAGATGGCATTGGGCATAGCAAAGAAATATTTAAAATATACAAGATTTAAACAAGGCAAACATCAAACTCTGTAGCTCCAAGTCCAGCAGCTCTAGTCAATGACAAATCTCCAAGTCTGATGACTCCGATAAGTCCAATAACCAGCAACAAGTCTCTGGAGTTCCAGTTCCGCCCCTCCAGCTAGGCTACTCACAGTCCTGAAAAACCTCATTTGGGGCCAGCAGCTTTCCTTAGCATCTATCTCATGGTCCTGGCATCTCCACTGGGTCTCCACTGCAACCCACGGTTCATCCTCATGGTTCCATCGGGTCTCCATGCAGGCATCCAGCAAACCTGCTTCACACTGCCCATGGCCATTTCCAAAACACTAGACCATGTTGCAAACTCAATGACCCTCTCTTTCCTGCATTTCTTATACTCCATAATATCAGGTGGGATGACAATTTGTTAATCCAGGGGGGAATAAAGCAGACTTTGAAGAACAGAACATTCCTTCAGCATTCAGGCCCCTTCAAAAGAGTCCACATTCTTTCTGTTGTCCCACTGCAGGTCAGCTGGCCCAATCTCAATGGTTGTAATCTCTCATATAATTGCAGCTAAACAGGCAGCAGTTTTGGCCTAAAGATTTCTTTCTATGCCATATTCCTCTGTTTATACCAGTCCATTTCTATGCAAAGCAACCCTGCACAAGTTCTCAGGACATGAGCATAACAGCAAGCCTCTCATAGAAAACTGCTTCTAGCCCAGTCCAGGCAAAGCTGTTTCTCACCCTCATAAGCCAAACCTCCCGGTCCATAGTTTTTACTACATCCAGGTCTTTCAACTCTGACCAGAATAGTCCATCAAGTTGTGCTTACAGCACTGCAGGGCATCTCTTAGGCCAAGATTTCAAATCCTCCCACATTTCTCTTGAAAATCAGCTCCAAAAGGCCAAAGCCACACAGTCAGGTGTCTAGCAGGAATCCCTCTGCTTGGTACCACTTCACTGTGGCACTCAGGTTCACATTGCTGGTAGAAATCACCCAGCCAAGAGCAGTTTGTGGGGAATAAAAGGCTTATTTTGACTTACTGGCTTGAGGGGAAGCTCTATGATGTCAGGGGGAAATGATGGCATGAGCAGAGGGTGGACATCACCTCCTGGCCAACATCAGGAGGACATCAGGAATAGGAGAGTGTGCCATACACTGGCAAGGGGAAACTGGCTATAACACCCATAAGTCCATCCCTAACAATACACTGCCTCAAGAAGGCATTAATTCCCAAATTTCCATCAGCTAGGAACCTAGCATTCAGAACACCTAAGTTTATGGGGGGGGGCACCTGAATCAAACCACCACATTCTAACTCTCTTTTTACATTTCTCCAGGCACACCATGTAGCCTTTCAGACAATGTGGATGTATTTAATTTCATTCTCTTGATTTTGTGCTTCTGTAAATAAACATAACAATTCAATAATAATCCTTCTCAGTCTTATTTGATCAAATTCTTTGGTTAAAAGCAGACACAAACTAAAGGTTTGGGGTTCAAGGACTTTCCTGGACTCCCTACAATCCCTGTATCAGTGGGATAGTTGGTGGAGATGTCAGAACACATGGGAATCATCTTTTGTCATCCACTATGACTGACTGTTTAAGGATCCATTCCCACCTCCCCAGAAATAATCCTGGCTCTTCCCCTTTAAGAGGAGCATAGAGAAGAATGTCAGCAGTTGGTGAAGGAACTTGTTTACCAAGCCTAATGACCTGGGTTTGATTTCCCAGTACCCATGTAAAGCAGGACCCACAAAGTGGCATGTGCATTTGGAGTTTGTTTGCAGTGACTAGAAGCCATGGAGTGTCCATTCTCCTTGCAAACAAATAAGTAAAAAATATTTTTTTGGGGGGAGACAGAGATTGGGCATGCCAGGGCCTTAGGCCACTGAGAACGAACTCCAGACACATGTGCCCCCTTGTGTACATCATGTGTGACATTGTGCACTTGCATCACTGTGTGTCTGGCTTACATGGGACCTGGAGATTCAAACATGAGCCCATTAAAATTTTTTTTTATAAAAAGGAATGTGGGCTGGAGAGATGGCTTACTGGTTAAGGTGCTTGCCTGCGAAGCCTAAGGACCAAGGTTTTATTCTTCAGTACCCACACAAGCCAGATGCACAAGGTGGCACATGCAACTGGAGTTCGTTTGCAGTGGCTGCAGGCCCTGGTGCCCCCATTCTATTTGCCTGGTTTTCTCTCTCTCAAATAGAAAAATAAAAATAAATGAAATGTGATGTTTCAGAAGAGTATGTCAAGGAAAGGGGATTTCTGGGTGCATGACCTCAATCCAATAACCTAGCCTTGCAAAACCTTTGGTTTTTCATTTGTGCATCTTGATAACCATGTCAGCCTCATAGAATTCAAATGAGATAAGATAATACATGCCAGGTAAAATGTTAAGAATAATGAATGATGTGGAGTAGCATTTAATCAATATTTGAATAAATTAACACACACATATAACATATAATAACACACACACACACACACATATATATATAGTTTGCTCAGTGTGTACATTTACCCATTAGCTCTGAAGAAATCTTCCTTAAAATTTGTGTGTATGTGTGTGTCCAGGTGTGTGCATGACATAGGGCATGCAGAGAGGTCAGAGGGCATCTTTCAGGTATTGGTCTTCCCTATCTTTGAATTCGGGTCTCGTAGCTCTTGTTATGGTAGTTCACTTGCCATGCTACCTAGTCTATGAGCTTCCAAGAGATTCTCTTTTCTCTGCCTCCCCTCTCCCTGTCAGCATGCTGAGATTCCCTAAGTCCATCATAGCTTCCAGCTTTTATGTGGGGCTTGGGGGTCCAAACTCAAGTAGTCAAGTTTGAGCCCTGTGAGATGATTTATATGACAGGACCCAGAATCTCCGGTGAGGGGTCATGTAGCTTAGGTTAGCCTCTGCGCATGTCTGTGAAGGATTATTGTGATTAGGTTAATTAAGGTGGGAATATCCACCTTAACTGTAAGTGGCACCATTCCTCAGGCTGGGGTCCTGGGCCGGATATAAAGGAGAGAGCTGGGCGTAGTGCCGCACGCCTTTAATCCCAGCACTCGGGAGGCAGAGGTAGGAGGATCGCTGTGAGTTCGAGGCCACCCTGAGACTTCATAATGAATTCCAGGTCAGCCTGGGCTAGAGTGAGACTCTACCTCAAAAAACCAAAAAAAAAAAAAGGAGCATGCCGGCTGAGCAGCAGCATTCACCACGTTCTGCTTTCTCACTGTGGACTGACTGACCAGCTGCCCCAAGCTCCTATCTCCTTATATTTCCTGCCATGATAGACTATAACCTAAAACTGTAAGCGACACTGGTTTCCATGTCAAGTATTTTGCCCTAGCAACGAAGAAGGTAACCAAGAAATGAGCATGTTATTCACTGAGCCATCTCCCCAGCCCGTGAAGAAATCCTGAAGTCTACAGAAAGGGGGTTATCTAGCTAGTTCTGTGTGGAAGATAAGAGTTTCACATTATTCATCAGTTGCAGTTGAAACACTCCAATTTGGGAAACTGGGTCAGGCATTAATTAGAAGTTGTGATTCCAGAAACCTGTGGCAAGATGGAGAAAAAAAAAAGAAAAAAAGATCCAGTGCCCGTAGTTGCTCACAGCAACAGACATGCCTCTGATGATGGTTTCCACAATCACATTGCCTTCCAAATGCACGGATCTTTGCATACATGCAACCTGTCTTCAAGGCTATCTCATTTTTCTGGAAGAGGGAATGAAGCTCCAGGATGTGAAAGGGCTTGCCCTGTGGCTGGAGGCAGAGCTGGGGCTGGAACCCCTGGCACGTGCACAAGAGATCTTTTCAGCGTGTGGCTGGTTCTCTTGCTAAATGCCCAAAATATCCAGCCAAGAAGGGTCCTCACTGGTTTTCTCTGCTTCTATCTTCTCTGGGCTCCCCAGGTGGAGGTTCTGAGATTCTGGACCCTAGAGGATTATAGAACCATAGGAACTGTGTCCACAGTGGAGAACTTGAGTCAAGCCTCCACCAGGGTCTGGGATGGTGGTGTAGACCTCAAGTGACAGTGTTACACCAGCAAGGACATACTATTTGTTAGGCATACCTACTATGTGCTGTACATACATTATTATTATTCTTTTTTAATATTTATTTATTTGAGAGAGAGAGAGAAAGAGAGGGAGAGAGAGAATGGGTGTACCAAGGCCTTCAGCCACTGCAAACGAACTCCAGACACATGTGCCCCCTTGTGCTTCTTGCTTACGTGGGTCCTGGGGAATTGAACTAAGGTCCTTTAGCTTTGCAGGCAAGTGCCTTAACCACTAAGCCATCTCTCCAGCCCCCCATTATTATGATTCTTATGATATCTCCTTTATATTCACGATGGAATACGATTGGAGGGACATCTTACATAGCAGCCTGTCAGCACTGCTGGGTGTCTAAGTTCAAAGCCAGTTCTTTGTTCCCTTTCCTTTACTTATTAAGAAGATTAAGGAGCCCTGTGTAACATGCCAAATTCATGTCCTCTGTCTTACGGTAGCAAGAATGAGAGCATTTGATTACTATAGCCACTGAGGAGGTAGGAGATAAGTGAATTACTCTGAATTACACCCATGTACTGAGCTCCCATGGAGATCAGGTACAGGTGGAATGGGGCCTCTCTCCTGCACCCTGCACATGAGCAGCAGGGGTGAATCAACAGAGGGAAGCAGGGTAGAGGTCTGGTGCACTATTGGCCACAGATTAGATACCCATGGGGACCTCAGCTGGGATCCAGCACTTGAAGCCTTCCAAGCCAGGGAGCCATGGCCCCCTTTTCTTGTCTGCCCTCTACTTTTACTTCCTGAGGACAAGAGAGGGTCTGATGCAGTTGGGGAGATTGACAAAAGAGCCTGTGATTGGGCCCCTGAGCCCTCCTGAGTGCTTTCCCTGTCGACTGTAACACATGTGAGCTTGGGGTTCCTTCCGTCCTCTTCCTATTAGGGGCATCGCCCAAGTCACAGAAAAGTTCTCCGAAACCAGATTGTGGCTACAGGCTTAAGATCTCTTCTCCAGGTTAGGCCTACCTGCTCTAAAGTTGGCCATTGGATTACTCCTTTGTCATTGCTTAGAGCCCATGGTGGAAAGAGGCCGAGCTGATTTCTACCTCCGAGGCTAACGATAAGCCTGGAGATGCCAATCTGGGCCACATGGGAAGGCAGAGACATAATCAGAGGCGGCCCCTAGACCTACACTCACCTTCTGAAATCTTTTTTTTCTTTTTAAAGGAGCCAAAAGGAATCTCCAGAGATACTGTGCTACTCAACCGTCTGTTTCAAAACTGCTCTCTGTTTAATCCTATGAGCCCAGGGGGCTTAATGCTCTTGGACTCAGACTCCCATCTGCCTTTCCAGGCTCAGCCCCCACATGCACTGACTCACCGGCCCAGCGTTTCCCCCTAACCTCCTGCCTCTCGGCCCCACTCCCACCACCAGCGCCCAAGATGGCATCAGAGCCCATGAGAGCAGCCCCAGAGGCCAGCTGGCCTAACTCTCCATCCAGACGAGGGCTGTCTGAACTTGACTTTCATGGCTTGCTTCTTGAAGCAGCCTCTTGTTACATGCATTTCCAGTTCTTCTTGTGTCCTGGGGAATCGAACAAGCGTCGTTAGGCTTTGCCAGCAAGCACCTTAACCACTGAGCCATCTCTCCAGCCCCACCTTCCTATTTTCTTCATGCCGGGCTTTGAGGAGGTGTCAAAGAAACATACTCCGTCAGCTGGGAGCAGCATGTTGTCCGTTCCCCGAGAGTCCAGATGGATCTAACGGGTGGATTGCATGAGTGTTGCACGCAGTCGTGTATGACGCATTGAGTGTCTGTGGGCCGGCAGGACCTTCAAGGCCCGACCAAAGGAAGAAAGTGACCTGCAATGACAATAGAGTGTGGCTGCTGCTAGAAAGGAGAGGCATAGAGCATGTGAGAAAGCAATGGAAGGAGCAGTTGGCAGACAGCGCTGGGGTGAACTGAGCAGGGAAGAAAACCAGCGATAGCCCTTGACATAGCATGGAAGGGACCCGAGCGCTCCGGCTTCCCATTCGGCACATGCCTTTCGTCTGCAAACCCTAGAGAGCCACAGAAGTCCACGGAATGTTTTGAAGGAAGAAGGTCATCAGATCGTTGTCAATTTCTCTTCTGTAATTAGGGTGACCACTTCATCCTTGCTGCCAGTATACTTCCCTGGTGTTAGCACAATATCCTCAATCCCTCACAAAATCACAACGAATGGTCATTTCACTTAGACCTAAGGCTGAAAGGATAGTATGGTTATTATGTAAATAATAAGCCTTTTGCCTTCTGACCAGCAAAATTGCAGTCCTTTATCATGTATTGTGATTAAAGAAATTAGTGGGTTAATTGTAAACATTTAAGATCTACTGTCTGTTTTGAAACCCTAAATGGCAGCTCCCTCCCTCCCTCCCTCCCTTCCTTCTTTCTTTCCTTCCTCTCTCCCTTCTTTTCTCTTCCCTTCTCTTCCTCCCTCCCTCCCTTCTTTTTTTCTCATTTTTCTTTCTTTCTGTCTTTCTCCTTCCTTTTCCTTTGTGTTCTGCATGTGCATATGTATGTAGTGTGTAGTGAGCATTCATATGTTTGTGGGCTCATGTATGTGTGTAGGAGAAATGGACAGGACTCAGTGAATAGCTGAGTTACGGTGAGGAGAGGTGACTCCTTGGACTCAGTGGCACTGTCCATCACCAAGCCAGGGATTCAAGGAGGGAAAGACTTTCAGGGGAGCTTCATTCAGTTTTAGCTCTATTCTTTGGATCTTGGGGCCACCAAGTGGAGACATCTCTTAACAGAAGCATTTAAGTGTTTCAAACTTAAGAGAGAAACATGGGCTTGGCAGAGATACTTGAGCATCATTTCACCTTCCATGTCCAAAGTCAAGAGGACTGAGATGGATGGGTGAACAACAATGATGTGATCGCAAATGTTAGAGGCTCCAGCCCAGGGTTCTATGAGGGTGGATTCTTCTTGAAGAAGGGCTGATGGTTAACTGACTAGTCCCATTCAGTGGCCGTGGCTAGTGTCTTCCTTGTGCATGTGCAGAATCTGCTCTTTGTGAACCATCTGAGAAGTCTGTTCTATGATACGTGACCTGGTTCTAGACAGAATGGTACTATTAATACCCATTGACTTCTCAGGATGGTGAAGTCAGCAGCTAACGTATGCAGTGGGCTTATCACGCACATGTCCTCTGGCACACACAGTGCAGGCCCTCACTCACATGTTTGTCTCCTCTCGCAGGATTCCAGAACCTTCTGCAGCTGCCAAGGCTTAGCCTTTGTCTTCTTGGAATTAGCTAAAAGCTTGAATACCTCTTGGAAACAATATTGTTAAATGGTCAGAAATGTCTGCAAAACAATTCTGGGTATGAAGATGCTCATTAAAGCAAGTTTCCATATATTTTGTTTTGAAAAGAAGGTTCATTCTTTTTAAAAATTTTAATATTTTATTTATTGAATGATTTGAAGGGGGAAAGATAGATAGATAGATAGATAGATAGAGAGAGAGAGAGAGAGAGAAAGGATGTGTGCACCAGGGCCTCCAGCCACTGCAAACAAACTCCAGATGCATGTGCCACCTTGTGCATCTGGCTTACGTGGGTTCTGGGGAATTGAACCTGGGTCCTTAGGTTTTGCAGGCTCAGTTTCCATATCTTGATAGGAAATGCAGTAGTAAAAACACAGCACAGGAAGCTCAGGAGGTTAGACCTGGGACAAGCATCTATCTCTGGACTTCCCCATAATGAGGGAGCAGAACTAGCTGAATCAGCAAGACGTATCATGGCTTGCTAGTGTGTGAGTCAGAAATGTTAAAAGATATTTTGAAGTAAAGAGTTAAAGTTGTAATTTTCTCCATTCTATGTGTTCATGGAGTAAGTACATATTGAATACCCACTAAAAGGGTGTCTCTGTGCCAGCTGTGGGTGGAACAATGAAAGGCAAACACCCAGTAGAGCAGTGTGTCTTTAAGCCGGGTAGGAGGTGTTTGATCAAGGCATAACTTCCACTGCAAGGGGTTCAGAGGGAGGGACAGGGAAGAGGAGGAGGGCCAGCCAGGAGGCTGTCACCACCATGCCATCCCTATGCTGGTTTCGACTCTCTTGCTGCCTGTGCCCACCTGCTTCCAATTCTATAAACACACCTGTCACTCCGCCCTAAGCATAGGGTGCACCCCACAAGGAGCACTCTACTTGGGGATGGAATGAGCCCTGTTACTCATCCCTCTATACCACAGAGCTTTCCCGATGTCACTGTGCATTGACTTCTCAACTTGTGACTAGACTATTTTTAACTGACTGTCGCCATGGCAGCATAAGAACCATGGGGGAAGATGTGGCCTTTCTGACAGCATCCAAGATGCTGGCTGCCCTCTCTTCTCCCTTAATCCCCTGTGTACCAGGGCCAAGATAATCTATATTAAACCTCCACCATTTGCTGCTACGAAAGAACCAAGACATCTCTGCATGCTTCCTTATCTCCACAATGAAAATTTTTATTAAAAGATATCTACCTTCAAGAGTCTATTGTGCTATCCAATAAGACTATTAAGGAAAATGGATGAATGTTCCAATGTTAGTTTCTGTTGTCAGTGTCTTAAATTGCCTGAGGAAATACCCTCTTCCCCACCCCTGACTTCTGCCCTTCTTCACCCCTGGCTTTCATTGCCTGCTGTTAGTGGTCTACAGACCTCTAGAAATGTAGATAGCATCAGATATTTTTTAAATAATTTTTATTTATTTATTTGAGAGAGGGAGAGAGAGAGAGAGAGAAAGAGAGAGAGAGAATGGGCGTGCCAGGGCTTCCAGCCACTGCAAATGAACTCCGGATACATGCACCACATTGTGCATCTGACTTACGTGGGTACTGGGGAATTGAACCAGGAGTCATTTGGCTTTGTAGGCAAGTGCCTTAACTGCCAAGCCATCCCTCCAGCCCCAGCATCAGATACTTTTAAAATAATTTTTTGTTTATTTTTATTTATTTATTTGAGAGTGACAGAGAGAGAGAGAGAGAGAGAGAGAGAGAGAGAGAGAGAGAATGGGCACACCAGGGTCTCTAGCCACTGCAAATGAACTCCAGACGTGTACACCCCCTTGTGCATCTGGCTTACGTGGGTCTTGGGGAATCAAGCCTCGAAACAGGGTCTTTAGGCTTAAAAGGCAAGCGCGTAAGCGCTAAGCCATCTGTCCAGCTGCAGATAATTTTTAATAAATTGCTGACATTCTCACTGACATCACATACACACTCGCCCGAGTTTCCAGATTCGCCCCCCATGCAGAGACTCCTTTGGGGCCTGCCTCCCCCGGCAGAGGTGGTGCTGGTGCAGGTGGCCCCTCTGACCTCCAGTTACACTGCACTTGCTTCCTGGAGCCTTGCTTGTCCTCACATACCTTACCTTGTTACCTCGGCCCTCAGGACCACTGTCAAGGACAGAGAGACGCTTGGTTGGTATTTGTTGAAGAAGTGACTGTGAGGTCAAAGGAGAGGGAATGTCAACCGGGCTTCCTTCCCAGGTCAGAACGAGTGAGGCTCCAGGAAGGAGTTGAGCAGAGGACGGCTGCAGGAGGAGCAGGTGTCTCTGGGCTGTGGTTTTCCTGCCTCTCACACCACCTCGCATCCAGGGAGAAGGGTGCTGAGGCACCGGTGGTGGAGTGGGGGGTCAAGATCCCCTGCTCAGGAAGTGGCTGAGATGAGATGCTTACTCTGGGAGGGTTGGCTCTTTCCTCTCTGCTTGGCCTTCTGGGAGCAAGGCAGAAATTGGAGGTGGGGGAAAGGGAATATTTCCAGAAGGAATGGGTAAATGACACGGATCAAGCACTGGAGAGCAGTCTTGGCGGAAAGAAACTGAAATGGAAGTTGAAAAGGGAGGAAAGATGGTGAAGAATCAAAGGAAGGAAAGGACAAGAAGGCAGAAACACAAATGACCTGCAAAGAAAATAAATTTAAAAAGCCTACAAATTCAAGCTACAGAGAGACACCATTTTCCACAAACCTATTTAGTCTTCTGCAGATAATGAAACTGAGACACGAAGAGGTTAAGATCAAGACCACACAGGCAGCAGACAACAGAGCCTGAGTTGGAAGCCAGGCAGTCACAATGGAAATGTTCATTTAAAACGTGCTCACATCGCTGCCACTTTAAGCAAATAGCACCTTGCTATACGCTGCGGCTTCTCTCCTCTGCAGACAGACTGCTGAAAGAATGTCTATTCCTATCATGCTTACCTCCTCATTCTCTTTTCCCTGCCTAGGTCTGGTGGCTACCCTATCAAACCACTTGGGACAAGGTGACTCATGGCTTCCTGGTTGCCAAGTCCAGCAAGCAGGCGCTCAATGGTCCTTACTCTCACTGACTTCTTGCATTTGGCACTAATGCCTTCACTTCCTTTTTTCCGACCACACTCTCTCTCCTGGTCCCCATGGGCGTGGAGCCCCCCCATTGATCTTCTTCATTGTTTTGTTTTTTTTCAATGTGCGTTTCCTCAGTCTTTTCTCCTAGTCCCTCCTGTTGTCTGGGACTCTGGCTGAACTTGCCCACACCCACATCTTCATTACAAAGTCCATGTGGATAGCTTTCAAATCTCTATCTCTGATTCACACTCTTTCTCTAAGCTCCAGATCCCACAGAGCCCTGGCATCAGTGTGTCTTGAATAGACCCATCTCTCTCTTCTTTGGTTTCAGTCTTTGAAAGGAAACGGGTCAAACCACATTCCCATCACAGTGACTTATTTCAAAAGGAATCAAAGCCAGGTGTGGTGGCGCATGCCTTTAATCCCAGCACTCTGGAGGCAGAGGTAGGATGATCGCTGTGAGTTAAGGCCAGCCTGAGATTACGTAGTGAATTCCAGGTCAGCCTGGGTTAGAGCGAGACCCTACCTTGAACCCCTCCCCTCCAAAAAAAGGCAGTAGTTACATTGACGTTTGAATGTTTAGAATGAGAAGCTGGGGTATATATGCAGGTGGGGTATGTATACAGGAGCGTCTGGGCCTTGCCCATGTCACTGCAGTCACAGGGGCCGCATTATTCTGTACTGCCGAGGTTGACTCTGAAGGTTGACAAATACTTCTAATTTCTAGATGAATGGAAGTTCCAGAGACCCAGACCTGCTTTAGCTGAAAGGGCTCCCAGAGATCATCTGTTCCAATTTTGGACAGCGAGGGGTTGGTCTATGAGCGTCATCACCAGAGGTGCAGGGAAGAGACTTCAGACCCACCTACCCAATGCTGTCATTTCTTTTGGGGTCACTAGGCATGGCTATCCAAGACACCTGGATACCTGAGTGGGTTGGGCCCAGGGAAGGGTTATACCCTCATTTTGTTACCCATCACCCTTCACGCCTCTCTCCCTAGATACTGCTAGGAAAGACAAGGGCACCATGTTGCATGCAGGGGATTCTTTTTTTTTTTTTAATTCACTCTCAGTGTCCAGATGCAGAGTCACAGGAAGGCCTGTGTTCAGGTAGTTATCAACATGCAAGGGAAGGAAATTCAATCCTTAAAAAAATGCTTATTATAGAAATTCAGAACCCACTAAGAACAGCGAGAATAATCCAGCAAGCCCTTGTGTAACCACCATCCAGCCTCAACCCCAGCCTCAGCCAGTCCCACCTGTCACCCTTTCCGTCAGCTAGTTTTTGTTTATTTACTTTGCTTCATTTTGTTTCTAGATAATTGTAAAGCACCATTTCCCAGAGTTTTTGGTCTCAGCATCTCCTACACTTTTAAAACATAGTGAGGACTCCCTCAAAACATTTGTTTATGCAAGCTGATTTTTAAATTTTTTTATTATTATTAACCAGATGTTTCATAGGGATACATCATGTGTTGGTACTTTCTTTTCCCTTGTCCCTGCCCCCATTCCATTGGGGACGCTCCTCAATGGGGTTGCAGGTATTCCCCATGGGGTTGTGGTTTATGCATTGTGGGAGCAGCAGCTATTTTGGGGGGGAGGAATGCCTCTGGGCATGATGTCTCATCCTGTGGCTCTTACAATCTTTCCGCCTCCTCTTCCACAAAATTCCCTGAGCTGTGGTGAGTGAGTTTAAAGTCTGCTTCAGTGATGAGCTCTTAGGAGCCTCTGGATCTCTGCTTTGGTAGGTGCTGAGTATCCCCAGAGTCTGTCTCCTTCACCCGGGCGCTGATTATCAGGAACAGCATGGAAGCAGCACTCTTGCTCGTCTCCCCATTCCTCTGTGAAAAAGAAGAACAGATTCTCCAACAGAAAGTGAAGTCAGCATAGTTTAAGTGGGATAGCGATTGTTAATTTAGGGAGAATTTGATGTACGTAACTCCTCCAAACACTAGTGAGAGGCAAACAAGCTCCAGACACCTGCGCTACCTTGTGCATCTGGCTTATGTGTGTCCTGGGAATCAGACTTGGGTCCTTCAGTTTTGCAGGCAAATGCCTTAACCAGTGAGCCATTTCCCTAGGCCCGAACAGCTCTATCTTCAGGGAGGTAGGCAGGAGACTTCAGATTCCTGCCTCCTTTCAAATGACACTGAGGACTCTTTTTCTTCTGTGAAACCTGGAGGCTTCATGAGTGGCATACAGTGGACAAAATGGGCCTTGTTTGGTTCAAAATTTCAGTGTAGAATCTAAAACTACATTAATATGTATATATATATATGATTGTCTATTTGTTTTCTCCCCCCGCTTTTTTTGGTTTCTTGAGGGTGAGTCTTGTTCTAGCCCAGGCTGACCTGAGGTTCATTATGTAGTTTTAGGGTAGCCTCAAACTCACAGTGATCCTCCTACCTATGCCTCCCAAGTGCTAGGATTAAAGGTGTGTGCCACTGTGCCCGGCCTGCCTTTTATTTTTTGTTACATAAAAGTCCATTGTTCTCTTTGCTCTCCAGGTAGATCTTTAATCTATACACGATTTTGTTTGATTGATCACTGGTCTTTTGGAAAACACTGGCTAATTAAGTTGTTCATATCTTACAAAGGCTGGTATCTTTCATGATACAGGACTTTAAAAAAAAAGCCATTTGCTAATATTGATTCCACCACAACATCCTTACACTCTGGCAAGCTGGTAGATACACATTTTTCTCAAATTCTAATTTCATTTAAGAGCTCAAGTTTTATGATGGGCAACAAATTCTGTCTACTGCTTACTTAAAGTGGCACTTGACCTGTTGATTTTTGAGAAAAATGTCACTCAAATACCCTGAATCTAAATTGATCATGATTTATCTGTTAGTTTTTCAAATAAACATTGCGAAAAAGTAGATCTCTCAGCTTGGTACTCAAAGAAGAAGAACATTACAAATGCTTTTCTTGGAGGCGACTGTCCTCTGGCATGTAGGCCAATTGCTTCCAGCTAATCACATAAAATATTAAAAGGTGGTATTCTGAAAAGCTCAAGCTTCGACAAAATTTATACTTTGTAATTTTATTGTCTTGTACAGTGTGTTCTTAAGAAAAATTGGCCTTTGTGATTTTTTTTTTGAGGTAGAGTCCCACTCTAGCCCAGGCTGACCTGGGATTCTCTATGTAGTCTAAGGGTGCCCTTGAACTCACAGCGATCCTCCTACCTCTGCTTCCCAAGTGCTGGGATTAAAGGCGTGCGCCACCACACCTGGCGGGCCTTTCAGAATTTTTTCACTTTTCCTTTTACTCTGAATTTGTGGCTGAGAAGAATCTGGTGACAGCCCGGGAAGCTCCACTCACTGCACTTCAAGCCATTACTCTTGGGCCATCAGTGCAAATGCTAAAGTCACTCACAATGACACAGTAAGCCTTTAATTCCAGAACTCAGGAGGCAGAGGTAGGAAGGAGGATTGCTGAGTTTGAAGGCAGTTTGGGACTATAGAGTGAGTTCCAGGTCAGCCTGGGCTAATGTGAGACCCTACTTCAATACAAAACAAAACAAAAATAAAAACAAACAAAAAACATGGGAAGAACACCTTAATTTTGTTAGAAAAATAGTTTTAACTCTGAAGCCCATGGAAAAATTCTTAGGGTTTATAATTATACTTTGAAAAGTGATTATTTTTTACATAAATCCTTAGATACATATCATTGACTTGGAAATACCTAATATTCATCTCTAATGAAGACTTAAAAATAACCTCAACATTAATATGACATTGAACACAATAAACATGTTTCTAGCATCATCTATGAAAACTAAGATTATGCCCAAATTTTCCCTGTCTCAGAAACTGTTTATTTATTTATTTATTTTAAATATTTCATTTATTTATTTTCAAGCAGAGAAAGAGAAATAGAGAGAGAGAGAGAGAGAATGAGAACAGGCATGCCAGGCCCTCTAGCTACTGCTAACAAACTACAGATATATATGCTTTTTTGTGCATCTGGCTTTATGTGGGAACTGGGGAATTGAACCCTGGGTTGCTAGGCTTTGCAGACAAATGCCTTAACCACTGTGCCATCTCCCCAGCCCTCAAAAAACTGATCCAAGCTACATCCACATAGTGCATTTGTGTTCTGTGTGTCTAAAATCTGATTTCACTGTTCTCTTTCCATTTTCAGTCCATTCGTTTGTTGAAGAAGTGGGTCATTGTGCTATGAAATGTCAGATGGTCTGGGTGTGGCTGATGGCAGCCTCCTGGTGTCAGTGAGCCACTCACTTCTTGTGGCCACATAGTTGGATGTAGAGCAGGATCTCTCAGCCCGGCTCTGCTGATATCTTGGATCAGGCAGTTCTTTGTTTTGGGGGGTTTTCTACGCACTGTGGGTCCAGCAGCATCCCTGCCCTCTATGTACTGCGAGCCAGTGGTACAGTCCTCTCTATAAGTTGTGACAACCATAAAAGATTTCAGTCATTATCTAAATGTTCTTTGGTGAGAGAGGAAGAAAAATGACCTGCGGTTGCTTGAGCGCCCCTCTTCTGGCCTTTGAGAGACTTGGTTAGATTCAAGTTTAGTTTTATTTTGTCCAGACTAGGTCATTGGCAGGCTCAGTAGATAAAACAACTGACTCACAAGCCTCAGTACTTGAGTTCAGATCCTCAGAACCCACATAAAAGCCAAATGCTTTTGCACATGTGTGTGAAATCCCAGTGCCCCACACCCAGATGGGAGGTGGAGACAGGAGAACCCCCCGGAAACATGGGCCAGCTCAGCCAGGCAGATGCAGTGTGGACAATGAGAGACCCTGCCTCAAACAAGGGGGAAGATGGAAACCAACACTTAAGGTTGTCCTCTGACCTCCACACACATGCCCCAACCCCCACATGAGTGCACACACCAAAAAAAATAGGACATTTGATTTGGGGTATGACTTAATGGTAGTGTGCATGCAGTACTGGGTCCTCTCCCCAGCACTGTGTGAAACAAACAAGTAACTAAGTCATAGGGGGGACCAAGGATTTCTTATTGTGTCTCTTCAATGTCTGGTTGTTCCACTTCTACTAATGCTGAGCTGGATCCCTGAGTTCAAGTGCTGTTTAAACAGATCCATTCATTTAGAAGGTCCCCAATTACATACATATCTAAACACACACACACACACACACACATACACAAATACAGTCCAGATCCATTGTTTCATTAGTGATTACAAAGTGGTGATTTGCTTCCTTTATGCCAATTATTTGGACTATTCTATACAAATAACACAAGGGCTAGAGAGATAGCTTAGCAGTTATGGTGTTTGCCTGTGAAGCCTAAGGACCCCAGTTTGATTCTCCAGGTCCCACGTAAGCCAGATGCACATGGAGGCATATGCGTCTGGAGTTGGTTTGCAGTGGCTAGAGGCCCTGGAGTGCCCATTCTCTCTCTGTCTCTCTGTCTCTGTCTCTGTCTCTCCCCCTCTCTGTTTCTAATAAATAAATAAAAATAAAATCTTTAAAAAATAGCAACACAGGGATGGAGGGATGGCTTAGCAGTTAAGGCATTTGCCTGCAAAGCCAAAGGATGCAGGTTCAAGTCCCCAGGGCCCATGTTAGCCAGATGCACAAGGGGGCGCAAGCGTCTGGAGTTCGTTTACAGTGGCTGGAAGCCCTGGCAACACCCATATTCTCTCTGTCTTCTCTTCCTTCTTTCTCTGATAAATAAATAAATATAAAAAAATAGCAACACAAAACAAAACAAAAATCCAAAACTTTTGGTGATCTACTATTTTGTTACCCTGAAATCAAGGCAGTTGGCTTTTAGTGACTATAGAAAAATACCAGAGATCATTGATTCATAAAAAGAAAGGGTTGATTTCCACTGTTTTCTCGGTTTCAGTCGATGATCAGAGGCCTCACAACCTTGGGTCTGTGGTAAGGAACAGGTCACAGCAAAAACACAAATCTGAACAAAGCCATTCCCTCATGTCGGGAGCAGAAGGGCATAGGAGGAAGAGGCTGGCGGGGGTGGGTCACTACCTTCTTTGAGGAAGCTCCAAGTGACCTAAGGACTTTCTGCAAACCCTCCTCCTTTATGATTGTGACTTCTTTGTGTATGTCTATGAGTGCGTGTGTGCGCATGATGAGTGCTGTGTGGGTGCATGCATGCCACAGCATGAGTGTGGGGGTCAGAGGACAACCTTAGGGTGTTCTTCATCTCCTTCCGCTTTCTTGAGTTCAAGTCTCTCTTGCCTCTGTTGCCTGTGGGCTTCTAGCCTCTCCTGGTTCCACCTCTCATGCCATGGGTGCATAGGGGTTACAGGCCTGTGAGGCTTTCTGTGGGCACTGATGATTGAACTTGGATCACTGGCAGGCTTGCAAGCAAGAACCTGGAACCACTGAGCCATCTCCCCAGTCCCCCAACCACCTTTTCTTAAAGCTCCCACTACTTCCCAGTAGCACCTCCCGGGGACCAAACCCAGCCTTCAACACACTAGCCCATCAGCTTTTGAGGACAGTCAAGATTCAAACTGTAGCAAGGATCAAATAAAATAGAAAGATATCTGATCCTTTCCCTTCATTTATGAATTAGTGGAAAAATAAGTTGATGCCCTTTTAGTTTTTTCATTATCTTTTTTTGCTACTGTAATATAACTTCAAACTCACAGAAAAAAAAAAAAAGACAAAAAGAGTCTGAAGAGCTTTTATTCTTTTCCTGAACTATTTGGGAATGAATTGCTGACAGAAAGTCACTTTACGTCCCTACTTATCTGCCACACACAATAACCATCATGCAGCCGTCCGCTGATACACTGTACTGGGTAGCCCCTGCCGTCACCACTATGCCCCTCTGTCCCCAGAACACGAAGATTCTTCTCCCTCAACCGCATGTCTGCTAGACCAAGTGAGACTCATGGGTCCTTTCAACACTTATTTTACTAGAGATCTCAGGCACAATCAAGAGAGTGGGTTGCAAAATCATTTGAAATACTTCTTTTGAAGCTATATAACAAATAAGACTTAGTTTGTTTCACATTGTTGCCAATTTGAGAAAGTGGAAGATTGGTTTATCTTGTACTTTCAACATATGAAACCTTTTTATGATTACAAATTCGAAACCAAAATACTAGATAAGTATAGCTTCCAGAGTTCAGTGGAGACTTGCTTTCTTCCATGTCTTCACCTTATGTTTTATCTTTGTCTTTGTACATTGTTTTAATAATTAAAAAAATTTTTGTTTATTTTTATTGATTTATTTGAGAGCGACAGACACAGAGAGAGAAAGAGAGAGAGAGAGAGTGCCAGGGCCTCCAGCCACTGCAAACGAACTCCAGACGTGTGCGCCCCCTTGTGCATCTGGCTAACGTGGGTCCTGGGGAATTGAGCCTCGAACCGGGGTCCTTAGGCTTCATAGGCAAGCACTTAACCGCTAAGCCATCTCTCCAGCATTAATTTTTGCTTTATAGTTCTATTGTTTCTTTTTTTTTTTTTTTTAAGTCTGTTCCTTACAGAAAAGGTACTTCATTCAATATTCTGTTCTTACCAGTTTTTCCCAACTTGGTACAATAGTCTAGTGATCACTTGTCTTTTGTCCACTTCCTATTGTTAATAATGCCACACCACACACTGGGTGAGTTATCAGAAAGAAGTTTTATTTTGGTTCATGGCTTTGGAGATCTGAGGGAGAAGGGTTACATGTGGTGATGGACTTCTTACTGGAAGAATCTGGAGATGGTACAGGGCACCATAGGCTATGAAATAATGTGTGTGTGTGTGTGTGTGTGTGTATGTATGTGAGTGTGTGTATGTATATGTAAATATGTATGTGTGTGTGTGTCCCCGTTAGTGTCTTTTCTCCTTCTTGTAAAGGTTCCAATATTTAATCATGAAGTTCTTCTCTAATAGCTTTGTCTAATCTAATCCTCTCTCCAAAGCTCCATATTTATTTTTATTAATTAATTGATTATTTATTATTTGAAACAGGCTGGCTTTGAACTCACGATCTTCCTGCCTTAGCTTCCTGAGTGCTGCGATTACAGACCTGCACCAACATGTCCAGCAGGTGTCACTCTATTTATTTTGCGTGTGTGTGTGTGTGTGTGTGTGTGTGTGTGTGCAAGTGGAGGTCAGAGAACAACTTCAAGTGTCATCCTCAGATATACCATACATCTCTTTTGGAGACAGGGTCCCTCATCGTCCCAGAGGTCACCAATTAGGCTAGACTGGTTAGCTAGTGAACTCCAGGGATCCTCCTGTCTGGGTGACAGGCGTGTGCCACCATGCCTAGCATTTATCTGGAAACTGGGGAACAAACTCGGGCCTTCATGCATGCGATGCAGACACGTCATGGTCTGAGCTATCTCCACAACCCTCCTTAAACTTTAATCGTCTCACAGTGGTGATTAAACTTCAACAAATAAAACCTTGAGGGACCCGCAAACCATATCCAAACCATGACATGACTCTGGCAGGACATGAAGACATCCTCGATTTTTGTTTTATTGCTTTAATGAGCTATAATTTGTATGACACAAAATTTATCCATCATAAAGACATAATTTAATGATGTTACTAAATTTTTGTCACTGTTCAAGAATCACCAGGGTTTTAGAACATTTCCATCACTCAAGAAAGCTCTCTGGTGTCCATCTGTTGGCAATCCTCACTTGCAACCACAGGCCACCACAGATCTGCATTCGGACTAAATTTGTTTTCACTGAACATTTCATGCAGTCACGTAGTATTTTGTGTTTCCCTTTTCTCACTTGTTTTTTTTTCAAGCTTCACTCATCTTGTAGCATGAATTGATACCTAATGAATTTTCTTTGCCTAATTTTGTGGTGTTGTATGACTATATCATATTTATCAGTGATGGACACTTTGGTTGTCTGCAGGTTCACACTATTATGAGTAATACTGCTATGAACACTCAAATATGTGTATTGGTATGGATATATATATATATATCCATATATATATATCCATACCAATACATATATATATGTAGTATGTGTGTGTATTTGTTTATTTGAGAGAGAGAGAGAGAGAGAGAGAGAGAGAATATGGACACTTTGGGGCCTCCTACCACTATAGATGAACTCCAGACACATGTGCCACTTTGTGCATCTGGCTTCACGTAGGTACTGGGGATTTGAACCCAGGCTGGCAGACTTTGCAAGCAAGCACCTTTAACCACTGAACCATCTCACCAGCCTTCCTTTCAGTTTTCCACTTGGCTATGACAAGCAGTGCCCTAGAATGCATAGCCTTTGTATGTGTGGTTTGTTCTTTTTGCTAGTATGACATTTTTCAAGATTGATGGGTTTGCCAAGCAGGACAGTAACCGCGTGTGTGGCTTGGTGGGCTGTTCCATGGTGGTGTATCATTCTGCTAGTGAGTGGGTTTTCACAGGCTTCCCACGAGCACATGTCAGTACTACAATAGGTAAAAAACGTTATTCTCGTGGATTTTCCATTTGAAATGCTCTCCTCTCTTACGTCTTCATTCATTCATCCGTGGAGTTCATGCTACCAAAGAGTCACATCCCACAGGTATTCTTGCTGTTGAGCCAGAAACGTCCTCGCCATCCTGAAGTTTATGCTCTGCTAAGGAAAGACAGATGGTTAACTCAGTAAGTAAGAAAATGTTCAGGTAGTGGGCTGGAGGGATGGCTTAGTGGTGAAGGCGCTTGCCTGCAAAGCCAAAGGACCCAGGTTTGATTCCCCAGGACCCACGTAAGCCAGATGCACAAGGTGGTGGCACATGTATCTGGAGTTCATTTGCAGTGGCTGGAGGCCCTGGTACGCTTATTCTCTCTATCTTTCTGTCTCTAAAAATAATATTAAAAAAATGTTCGGGTAGTGGTGAGCAACTGGAAGGAAACTGAAGGGTCAGTAAGTGGCACGTAGGATGGGGCTCTGACGGCTCAGGTAGGGTAGTGGTCTTCACAGGGTGACACTGTTGTGCTCTGGGGAACACACAGAGGATTGAATGTGGTCTCTGCTCATGATCTAGGGAAGAGGAGACATAGACATGAAAATTGAGCCATGTAGTGAAAGCATAGGAGAACATTTTGTAGAACTTTCTTCAGACAGCTGCGGGGTCAGGGAAGGACACACAGGACCTTGTAAGAGTGGCGATGGCCTTGTGAGGGGCTCTGGGAACCAGGCACCATCCTCCTGATGGAGCTGGGGGTAGTACGGCCCTACTAAAATAGTCCCCACTGCCTTTGTCATCTTATCTCCCCTGTTTGTACAATCTGTGGTGGCTTGTCATCTTTGGCATTCTATGTATATACTCCATGTCTATGGCAAGAAGTATAAGACCCTTCACCCAAAGATGAATGTGCCCCCCAAAATTCACGTGTTGGAATACTTACTCACCTAATTTATAGGTTAATAACATACAGGACTCTTGGGAGCTAGTTAGAAATGAAGCGAGGTTGTGCGTCGTGGGACCCTTGTGATGTCATTAGTGGCTTTCTAAACAGAGGAAGGGAGAGATGGGCTAGCTATCATCAGGTGCCCATCAAATGCCAACACCATGTTCTTGTGTTTCCTAGTTTAAAAAAAGTCTTTATAAATTACCTGGTGTTGGGTATTTTAGCAACAGTTATTAAAATCATGTCTACCTACTAATCCCTGAGTCCTGGGAATATGTTGTGTCACATGGAAAAGAAACTTTGCAGAAGGTGTAAGTTAAGGATCTTGAGATGGGAGAGTTTCTTGGATTGTCTCGTGGGATCTGGATGCAGTCACGAGGACCCTATAAGGAGGAGATAAGGTAGCCAGAGAAACAGCAATCAGAATGATGTATCCAGGAGCCAAAGCATTCAGCTGGCTCATGGAAGGCAGGAAAGGTGTGAAATGGCTTCTACTCTACAGCCTAGGGAAGGAAAGTGTCCTGTATTCCCTCCATTGTAGCCCAGTGAGTCCCATTTCTGACTTCTCGCACTAGAACTGATCAAAAATAATATGTGCTCTTCCCCCCTAAATTTGTAGTGATTCTTAAAATATTTTATTTTTATTTATTTATGAGAGAGAGAGAGAGAATGGACACGTGAACACCTCCAGCCCAAGCAAACAAACTCTGGACACATGTGCCACCTTGTGCATCTAGCTTATGTGGGGTTCTGGGGAATTGAACATGGGTCCTTTGGCTTTGCAGGCAAGCGCCTTAACCACTAAGCCATTTATCCAGCCCTTGTGGTGGTTTTTTTTAATTTATAACAGTAGAGAGAAACCAGTGCTATCCATTCGTTTCCTTTCTGTGATATGGGAGATTGACAGTTCATTTATATCGGTGTGCTGGGAGGGTATGGTGAATAATGTATGTTGATGTGAGCAGGACGGGCAATTCACGAAGCGCATTGCTATTACTCCTGCTCAGCCAGACTGGGCCTGCAGCCCAGCTCCCATCTTTCCCCTCTGCCCCCTCCTCATCCTTCCGACCTGTGCCGGGTGGCGAGTTTGCACACGGCCTCCACAGCCTCCGCATCTGACAGTTTCAGAGTGATACTGCTGATGTGGTTTTACCCCAAGAAGAATTCGGCTCAGTGGGAAAGGCCATGCTTAAGGTCTCCTAACACAAAAGGGACAGCGCTGGGCCCACCGTGTAAGGCTTCATGTGGCATTTTGACAGGAAACAAAGTTTGCTGGGGAGAAACAGCACAGGCTTGGAATCAGAGCTCAGTTCAAGTCCTGACTTGGTGCTTGGTCTGCTGTAGAGCCCTGGGAATCCCCTTCGCTCCTCAAGCATCAGTTTCCTCTTAGGTTTTTGCACCAGGGAAGGGTAGATAACCTCTGAAGCCCTTTAAGTTCTTATTACTATAAACTCAGTCAAGAGCAGCATTCTGGAGGAGGGCCTGAGAACATTGGGAGATGTTCTGGGTGACAGAGTCCAACCTGGGAGGGTAGTGATGCTCAGTGCCAGGACCAGAAGAGTACACACCCAAGGATCCAGAACACAGATTACCAACAGTTGCTGAGGTTGTCTTTTCAGCAAAGCGCTTCTTCAAGGAAGACATTTGCAGGCAACGTACTAGTTAATGAGAATGACTCACTTGCTCCTGCCTCTCCTTATGCAAAGAAACCTCAAGAAGGCTCCGTTTTAAGTGCTTTTATTTTTATTTCTTTTTTAAACATTACATATATACATATACATACATACATACATATATATTTATACTTATTTGAGAGAGAGAGAGAGAGAGAGAGAGAGAGAGAGAGAGGAGAATGGGTACACCAGAGCCTCTAGCCACTGCGAATGAACTCCAGACATGTGGATCCCCTTCTGGATCTGGCTAACGTGAGTCCTGGGGAATTGAACCTGGGTCCTTTGGCTTTGCAGACAAATGCCTTAACCGCTAAGCCATCCCTCCAGCCCTCTCATTGTTTTAATATTCATTCTTGTGGTGGCTAATGGAGCTAAGTGTTGAGTCACACGTTCATAAGTTATTTGTATTTCTTCTTTTACATCTTGGTTTTTTTTTTTTGGTCACTGTTTATACCTTGTGTTTTCTATTGCTCCGTCTTGCTCTTTTCTTGGCTTGTGTGTGTAGTATGTAGGTGTGGTGTCTGTACATGTACTGTATGCACATGTGTGTGCAGACGTGCCCACGCTGTGAGCGTGCACCTGGAGTCCAGAGCAGAACGTCAGATGCCCTCCTTTCTTCTTGTTCCCCTTCATTTCCTTGAGGCAGAGTCTCTCACTGGACCTGCAGCTGCCATCTTTGTGATTTTTTTTTTTTTTTTCCGTGAGAACAGATGACCAGCAAGCCCCAGAGATTCTATGATCTCCACTCTGCATAAAACTGGGATTACAGGTGTGTGTGGCCATGCCCAGCTTTTTATGTGGGTACTGGGGAATGGACACAAATTACTTCAGGCCCTTTCAAGCTCCATGCCCCTGATTTCTTTTTCTTTTTTTTTTTGAGGCTGGGTCTCATTGTATCCTAGGTTGGTGTGGAACACATTGTGTAGCCCAGGCTGGCCTCAAACTCATGGTGCTCCCTCTGCCTCAGACTTCCTAATGCTGGGATTACAGGCATAAACCATATCCAGCTCCTCACTGTATTCTTTCTTCTTTCTTTCTTTCTTTCTTTCTTTTTTTTTTTTTTGAGGTAGCGTCTCACTCTAGCTCAGGCTGACCTGGAATTCACTATGTAATCTCAGGGTGGCCTTGAACTCACGGCGATCCTCCTACCTTTGCCTCCCAAGTGCTGGGATTAAAGGCGTGCACCACCACACCAGGCTCCTCATTGTATTCTTATCCAAATATTTGTTATATAAGTTGGGTATATTTCTCCTGGTACACCTGTCTTCATTTTATCTATGGTATCTTCAATCCAAGTTTTCTCAGTGATTTCTTATATAACACTTCACTTTAATTTTATGCTTAAAAAGTTTCCTTCTCCCAGCAAGATTATGACATTTTCTCTAGTATTTTCTTGCAACATGTTTTTACTTTTGTTTTGAAAATGTAAATTCTAACCCATATAGAATCTGCTTGGTACAAAGATTAAAGAATTAATCATTTCCCCAAGTGCCTAATCTAGTTTATTTTTTAGATATCCATTATATTTTCAGTGTTTTGAGATCGCTGGGATGAGACTCAACATTCTGTGTTTTACAAGCCTTCAGTGCACTTTAACTCATGCTCACAGATGAAAACCCCTGCATCAAGGCAAAGTGGCATGCTGGATTGATGATAGAAAACTCCCGTGGAACTTAAAGGCTGCTGATGCTCAGGAAGCATGGTTTAATTGATCTGTAGGAATTTCATCCTTTTTTATGCTTTATTTATTTATTATACTTATTTTTAAGAGTAGTTTAGATTTACCAAAAATTGAATAGAAATTCATGCAATGTAAAACTGATTGCAACAGCAAAAATTGGTACCATGAAGTGGAGTCATTACTGCTAGGAACTTGACTGTATGGCTTTTGGCCTTTTGGAACTGACTTGCAGGAGGAATGTGGACAGATTTGAAACCTTGGTCTAAGAGACACCTTGCAATGCTGTAAGTACAGCTTGATGGACCATTGTGGTCAGAGTTGAAAGACCTGAATGTAATAAGAACTATGGACTGTGAGGTTTGGCTTTATAATGGGGAGAAAGAGCTTTGCTTGGACTAGGCTAGAAGCAGTTTGTGTGAGAAGGCTAAACCTTCTAAACCTAAAACCTAATTAACACATTCAAATTGAGCACCAGATTCCTGCTCCAAAATTTCCTCTCATCACTTTTTTGTTACATTTACATAGATGTTTTGATCTAAGCAGTTGGTGCCATCCTTAACAACTTATTTTCTCACACCCACATTCTCCTCTGGCCATAGTGGCTCTTGCTTCTCCTAGACAATGCCCAGCATAGTCATTGGGCCTTTGTCCCTCCTGTGCGATTCTGTCCAGTTAGCTTCCCCTACCCACTGTGTTCACGCCTCTCTCTTTTCTACTCCAAATCTTTGTTGGTGACTTACCTCGCTAAGTCACCATCTCCGTATCCGGTCCTCCTGACATACTTTGCATTTGCTTAGAATAATAGGAGCTATTTCTTTTCTTTTGTTTTTTTAAAAAATAGTTTTATTGGGCCAGAGAGATGGCTTAGCAGTTAAGGCACTTGCCTGTGAAGCCTAAGGAATCATGTTTGATTCCCCAGGACCCATGTAAGCCAGATGCACAAGGTTGCACATGCATCTGGAGTTTGTTTGCAGTGGCTGGAGGCCCTGGCACTCCCATTCTCTCTCCCTCTCCTCTCTCTCTCTGCCTCTCTCTCTCTGTCTGTCTCTCTCACACACACACTCTAAAATAAATAAAAAGTACAAGAGACAGATAGATATAAATAGATAGAGAGAGAGAGAATGGGTGCATTAGGGCCTCTAGCTGCTGCAAATGAAGTCCAGATGCATGCGCTACTTTGTGTATCTAGATTTACATGGGTAATAGTAAATTAAATTTGGCTTGTTAGGCTTTGCAGGCAAGTGCCTTAACAGCTGAGCCATCACTCCAGCCCCTCTTCTTCCTTCTATTGTGTGTGTGTGTGTGTGGGTGGGTGGGTGCAAGTTTCTATGTGCAGGTGCTCGTGTGTGTATAGGTGCACAGGAGTGTGGAGACTGGTGGTCAGCCTTAAGTGTCATCCTTAGGTACCCTGTCCATCTCTTTTGAGACAGAGTCTCTCTCTCTCTCTTTTAATGGGAAAGGTATACTTTATGAATGCTATTATGACAACATCAAATATAATTAATTAAATGGGCTGGCAAGATGGCTTAGCGGTTAAGGCACTTACCTACAAAGCCTAAGGACCCAAGTTCAACTCCCCAGAACCCATGTAAGCCAGATGCACATGCTGGCACATACGTCTGGAGTTTGTTTTCAGTGGCTAGAGGCCCTGATGTGCCCATTCTCTCTCCCTCTCTCTCATAAATAAACAAATAAAAAGTTAAAAACCTATTTTAAAAATATAATCAAATGCTCTAGCATATGGGGCAGGGTCTCTTAATGGCACAGAGTTTGCTGATAAGAGGGATCTTTCTGTCTCCACATCCTTAGAACTGGTGTTGTGATACCTAGCCATTTACATAAGTACTGGGGATTTAACTGAGGTCTTCATGCCTGTGAGGCAAGCACTTTATATCCACCAAGCCACCAACCCTCCAGCCCCTTTTTTATTTCTTAATATATAATTTAGTTATACATACATATATATACACACATATATGTATATGTATATGTATATATATATATATATATATATATATATATATATATATAAATTTTTTGTTCTGTCTCCTTGAGCTTGACTAAGCTTTATGAAGGTGTTAGTTTTCTGATGTGTATGTATCTATGTATATGATGTCTGTGTATATATAGGTGTGTGTGTGTGTGTGTGTTCACATATGCATGAATGGGTGTACACATACCACAGCGTGTGTATGAAGATGAGAGAACAACGTCTAGGTGCTGCTCCTTGCCTTCCACCTCGTTTGAGGCAATGACTGTCATTGTGCAGCCCTGTGTTCTCCAGGCTAGCTGCTCTGCGAGCTTCAGGGAAATCCTCCAGCGTCCATCTCCCATCTCTCCACAGCCTTACTTTATGTGGCCTGAGGATCCGAACTCAGGGACTCAAGCCTGTGCAGTGCGTTTTCCACTGGTGATATCTGCCGCATAATGAGCCCCAAACAAGTACTTGCTGAAAAAAAAAATGAATGAATACATATAATGTAAACTTTATAGACAACAATACAAAATTGCACCTACAGTGTAAATGCAGTGGATGGCTTCCTGGAGGGCAATGTGAAAAAATATCCATTCATTCCAGATAGAGAAGACACCAAAAGACTGAAGGAAGGATTCTGTCCAAGTCTAGCTTGATAAACCAGTGAATTTATTGGGGTTGTAGGAGCCACTCACAGGCAGCTATGCCACCAAGAAGTCCCCTTCAGGCAACTGTCTACTTCTTATATAATGGTGATTGGAACCTTGGAGAGTGAAGGAGCCCCGTGCAGAACTCATGATAGCCCCCGTGACCCTTCATCCTTCCTCTGGGGAATGTTAATAGGCCCAGTCTTGTGAGGGTCCAGGGTTAATCATCACAGTTGCTCTGCCTCAAGACGGACATGGTTATGTTCATCCTGGAGGACATAAGGGTTATGTTTTATACTACAGTAACTTTGGTAAAAAAGAAAAAGCATATAAAATATTTATACATTTTTAAAAAAAAATTTCTGTTTTATTCATTTATTTGAGAGTGACAGACAGAGAATAAGGCAGAGAGAGAGAGAGAGAGAGAGAGAATAGGCGTGCCAGGGTCTCCAGCCACTGCAAACGAACTCCAGACGCGTGCGCCCCCTCGTGCATCTGGCTAACGTGGGTCCTGGGGAATCGAGCCTAGAACCAGGGTCCTTAGGCTTCACAGGAAAGCGCTTAACCACTAAGCCATCTCTCCAGCCCTATTTATACATTTTTTAAATGAAAGATACAATCTGGGCATTTGTAGATTTTTTTCCTTCCCTTCCTCATGAAAGAATATTTAGACATTAATTAATTGGCCTCTTTTCTTCCCCAATTTCCAGGGAAAGGAGTGCATCTTCTTGCCCAGAATCTTCCAGGCAGAATCGAGGGATGAGAAAGAGAGGTGAACTACAAGGAGTGAAACAAGTTGAAGTTGAACGATTTTACTACTGGAAACAGGAGCAGGCCCTTAGAAGAGAAGCTTTACAGAGATGAAGGGGAGGAGGGAGAGACAGGATGTTGAGGCTCAGGCTGGAGTTTTTGGTGGACTAGTGTGGGGTGGGGGTTTGATTCAGGTGTCCCCCTATAAACTTAGGCGTTCTGAATGTTAGGTTCCCAGCTGGTGGAGATCTGGGAATTAACACCTCCTGGAGGCAGTTTATTATTGGGGGAGGGTTTATGGGTGTCATAGCCAGTGTCCACTTGCCAGTGTTTGGCACACTCTCCTGTCCCTGTTGTCTATCTTATGTTGGCCAGGGGGTGATGCCCACCCTCTGCTCATGCCATCATTTTCCCTGTCATCATGGAGCTTCGCCCTCGAGCCTGTAAGCCAAAATAAACCTCTTTTTATGCCCCAAATCTGCTCTTGGTTGGGTGATTTCTACCAGCAATGCGAACCTGACTGCAACAATAAAGTGGTACTGAGTGGTATTGCTGCTAGACACCTAACTGTGTGGGCTTTGGCCTTTTGGAGCTGGTTTTCAAGAGGAATGTGGGAGGATTTGAAATCTTGGCCTAAGAGATGCCTTGCAGTGCTATAAGTACAGCTTGATGGACTATTCTGGTCAGAGTTGAAAGACCTGAATGCAGTAAGAACTATGGACTGTGAGTTTTGGCTTATGAGGGTGAGAAAGAGCTTTGCTTGGACTGGGCTAGCAGTTTGTGTGAGAAACTTGCTATTATGCCTGTGTCCTGAGAAGTTGTGCAGGGTTGCTTTGCATAGAAATGAACTGGTGTGAGCAGGGCGGGGGAAGAAACTTTGGGTAAACTTCTGCCAGTTCAGCTGCAATTGAGAGATGACAACCTTTGAGATTGGGCCAGCTGACCTGCACTGGGGCAAAAGGAAGAATGTAGTTTTTTTTGAAGGGACCTGAGTGCTCAAGGAGTGTCCTGTTCTTCAAAGTCTGCTTTATTCCCCCCTGGATCAACAAACTGGCACTCTACCTAGTATTATGGAGTATAAGAAATGCAGGAAAGAGAGGGTCATTGAATTTTCAACATGGTCTTGTGTTTTGGAAACGGCCATGGGCAATGTGAAGCAGGTTTGCTGGATGCCTGCATAGAGACCCAATGGAGCTGTGAGGATGAATCATGGAGTGCAGTGCAGACCCAGTGGAGATGTCGGGATCAAGAGATGGCTGCTAAGGAAAGCTGCTGGCCCCAGATGAAGTTATCCAGGATCATGAGTAGCCTAGCTGGAGGGGCAGAATTGAGACTCTAGAGACTTGTTGCTGGTTAGAATTATTGGACTTGGAGACTTGTCACTGGCTAGAGTTGTTGGACTTCGAGCTACTCCCTGTTTACATCATGTATTGCTTGAGTATTTCTTTGATATGCTCAGTGCCATCTTTTGCAGTGTGAATGTTTATTCTGTGCTATTATGGGTTTTCTGAGGTTGTTTGTTGGTATTATGGCTCACTAAATATCTTGGACTAGAGGGATGTATGAACATCATTGGAATTGATAAAAACTATGGGGTATTTTAAAGTTGGATGAATCCATTGCATTTTATATCATGTATGGTTATCAGTTTATGGGGGCCAGGGGCAGAATGTGGTGGTTTGATTCAGGTGTCCCACATAAACTTAGATGTTTTGGATGCTAGGTTCCCCAGCTGATGGCAATTGGAAATTGAAGCCTCCTGGAGGCAGTGTATTCTTGGGGGCAGGCTTATGGGTGTTATAACCAGTTTCCCCCTTGCTAGTGTTTGGCACACTCTCCTATTCCTGTTGTCTACCTTATGTGGGCCAGGGAGTGATGTCCACCCTCTGCTCATGCCATCATTTTCCCTGCCATCATGGAGCCTCCCCCTCGAGCCTGTTAGCCAAAATAAATCTCTTTTTTCCCTACAAGCTGCTCTTGGTTGGGTGATTTCTACCAGCAATGTGAACCTGGCTGCAACAACTAGGCTTAGGGAATCTTGCAGGGCCTGGGGGAGTCAAGAGAATGGGAACCAGGAAGACATTTTTAAGTTTGTGGAATATAATAGGATTTTCTTTGACAACCTCCAATGGAAATTTCAGTTGTTTTAAATTACTTCTGGAGACTTTTCTTTTCCTTTCTTCTAAACATTACTGTTCTAGGACTGGATCACGTGGATTCCTAGCCCCAGTGACAGAGATATACAAAATTATTTTAAATGGCTGGTTTAGGGCACTGGTTTCATGTGACGTGTGTATAGTTTCTACATTTTTCGTATTTTATCCAATATAACTCTTACAATCCAAACATGCTTTATTAGTTTCTTTTTCCCTTAGTTATTATTTACTTTTTTCTTTATGACAGAGGCTCACACTGTAGCCCAGGCTGCCCTGGAACTCACCATGGAGCCCAGGCTAGTTGCCTCCGCTTCATGACTGCTGGGATGACAAGACATGCCTGGCTGTCTTGATTCTTTAGTTCCTGAGCAACAGTGAACAGCAGTGAACTCACTCACACACAGCCAGCTGGCCCAGGAAAGCGAGCCTCCCGTGTTGCAGTGTCGGTCAGCGCATGGCCACGGCCCAGGCTGCTTCCCGTGGTCCTCCGCCTGCCTCTCACCCTGGAGGACTCTGCTCGGTACTGCTTCGGGCTCCCCAGTACTCTTCAGCCACTAGCTGTCTTTATTCTGGTGTCAACCTGAAACTGCAGCTAGGTGGACCCTCCCCAGAGTCCCACCTCCAGTGGCTCAGGTTAACCGCTGTGCTCACCCGATGCACGCGCATGAAATTGTTTTGTTTCTCACTTCAAACTTCACAAAATTCCATCGTGACAGTTCAGCTAAGGCTGCTCTTCCCGGTCTTTGGGCTGCCATCCCCGGTGGGTCCGTTTTCTGTTGTCTTTCCAAGGAACAAGCAGGTTCTTGAGACACTGGCTCTTCAGTGCCTAAGCCTATGAAAGTCCTTGTCAAGCCAGTAGGAGCTGGTCACTGCTGCCACTGCTGGTACTGACAACAGGCTCCCCTGTTTTAGACCACCTGCCGTGGGAGGTCACACGTAACAGGGGCAGCTCCCTGTTAAAGGCAAGCCCTCTGCAATTGGTGCAGGAAGTGCCCCTCTCCCTCCTAAATCATGGCAGGGATTGAATTAAAAATGCGGGAGCTGCCTTCCACACTTGTCTAAAGGGATCGGTATAAAATGTTGGGGCAGGGACAAGGGGTGTCTGGAGAACCTTGATGTGACAGGCTCCATCTTGCCAACATCACTGGCAGTCCAAAGGAAACACCCCAGAGGGGGCTCCTTAGGCTAGATCCTTCCCTAGTCCCACCCACGTGATGCTCTCTGGGGGTTGTAAACAGAGGCTGCCTCCCCATAGACCAGTTCCTGGAAATTTGCATATCCTGAGCTTCCTTTGGGAAAAGAGGGTTTTTAGACAAGATTATTATTATTTTTTTAAAAACAACAACAACAATACAAGGCTCTTATAGGACCCAAAAAGCACAAGCTCACAGCTTCTAACTAGGTTAGCTAAACAAGGACGCTCCTTGGAGGGAACTGCCAGCGAGGTCTCTATTTTAGGCATTTAAGAGGAACACTGGTGATCATGACTTCTACTGGATCGAGCGGCTATTTGGGGACATTTATTTTTTGCTGAAATATTTGCTGAGAAATTTTTATAAAGTACTTTAAATCTGAGGAGATGAAGCTGTCCTGTGGGAGCCTTTAGAAAATGAGGGAAGAAGAGGCCAGCCCTCATATGGTTGCATTTATGTGGAGACAACACCTGCAGTAGAGTCTCTTTAGAACAAAGAAAGAACCAAGCAGAGATGGCAATATAAATTGGTCATAAAAAATGTCTGCTGTATCTGCTGGCTTTCCCGTCGCTTTCACTTTCCCTCATGGGCAGGTGAATGTAAGGAAATTTAAAGGGCCATGCTTCTGGGAGTTGTGGGTTCACTCAGATCTTGGGATTCCTGGTAGTAGGCAGATTGGCCTAATATTTCCAACCATGCAGAACATTGTCACTGGGCTACCTCCAGGTATGGTGCCTTTGACTCCTGCTTCTCTGGAACAGTTGACCTCAGCAGCTTTGGGTATCATGGAAGAAGTGTAGTGCAGTCAAGGTCTTTCTTCTGGATTCCACAGTGAAATAGTCTGGGGCTCTTTTAAAAAGTTACCCGTGCTTGGGCTCTAGCCCATTCACTTAAACAGTTTCTGAGGACAGGACTCAGTAGAAGGATTTTTTTAAAAGTATCCCATGTGGTTCTAATGGACAACCTGCATCAGAACGATTGCTTTGAAATTCAAACTTAAAAAAGATATTTTATTTATTTATTTATTTATTAAAAAAATATATAGACAACTTCTACACTTACGGACAACAAACCATGGTATTTCCCTCCATCCCCTTCCCTCCCCTCCCTCACTTTCTCCTTCATAACTCTGCTCTCTGTCATATCCCCTCCCACCTCTCCATTAGTCTCTTTTTAATTTGATATCATCGTCTTTTTCTCCTATAATGTGAGGGTCTTGTGTGGGTATTGCTAGGCACTTTGAGGTCTTGGATATTGAGTCCAAATTCTGTCCAGACAGTAAGGAAGAGCAAGAGGCAGATAGAGCAAATGGCGTCCCAGGGCCTCCAGTCACTGCAAATGAACTTCAGACACATGCGCCACCTTGTGCATCTGGCTTATGTACACTCTAGGGAATCAAACCTAGGTCCTTAGGCTTCGCAGGCAAGCACCTTAACTGCTAAGCCATCTCTGCAGCTCAAATTCAAGCATTTAAAGTGCAGAAGATTCAGGATTTGTTATCCAGATCCAGCAGGTCTTCCTTGAGGCCTGAGCATCCATATGTCTTACTCCCAAGCTCCCAGACGCTGCCCCTGTTGCTGGCATGACACATTGAGGGGCAAGATGTAGAGCTGACCGTACTGGACCAGTCACTAAGGACATGAAGATTTCTTTCATTGTCAATAACTACAGTGTGTAGAATGAGTGGTGATGGTGGTGGTGGTGGTGGTGGTGTGTGTGTGTGTGAGAGAGAGAGATGTATGCATGTGGGATGTAGATGCATGCAGAGACCAGAGGAGAATGCTGGCTACACTGTCATTCATCTGCATGTTTCCTTGAGACAAAGTCTCTTTCTGAACACCAAGCTGCTGTCTTCATGAACTCTGGTGATTCTTCAGTTTCTGTTCCCCACAGGGCTGGGGTTATAGACATATGTGGCCACATCTAGCTGTTTTCCTTGGTCCTGGGGAATCAAACTCAACCACATTCTTGTAGCAAGTGCTCTTACCCAGTGAATCATCTCCCCAGGCCACTAATTGTAATTTTAAATAAGCCCAAGGCTGCATTTTATCTGCCTATATGAAATGTACACTGGACCATGTAATTGCTGAGGAATCTTCAACTTCAGCCTTTCTGTGATTTGGGGGATGCTGGACAGGAGGAGTGTGTTGGAGCTGGCCTGTAACAGCTTAGGAGAACTGATTGTTAAATTTCCTGGAATTTTACCAGCTTGGTGTTCAGACATAGCCATTATATACAATTGTGATAGCATCTTGTAATTAATACTAACAAGAAAGGTAATAAGTATTTAGAATTTACTCCCCCTTAATTATTTAATAATTTTACTCTTCCATATGCTCTTGAGGCTACAGGCCTGTTGTAGCTGGCCATTGGAAGTATCATATGATGGCACACACTCCCCCCAGATCTACGTTCAGTGGCAAGTTACCATGGGTAACTTGCAGGAGCCTGTGATAGAAGAGCCTACACCAGAGAATCAGGAAATGCAATAAATCAGAGCTTGACTTATTGCCCTATTGATTTGCCTATACTTCAGGAAGCAAGCAAGGGAGATAAATGTTAATAATGTAGGTTAAACTTAAACTTAATAATGGTGGCATAGAAGCAGGTTTTAGTTTTATGAATATAATTAATATGAGGGTGAGAAATAGTTCAACACAAGGTCACACCTCTGATTCAATGTTAGGAAAAGAGTAAGTAGATTAGGAATGTAACTCCATTTGTCAAATCACGGTTGAATTGTTTTGTAGGTTGGCTAAGGAATATAAGAGATGGTAAAGAAAAAATCAATGCAACCATTCTGTGAGAATCAGTTAGATGGAATTTATATAAAAAAGACCTGCACATTTTATTCTTTATAAATAGTGTACTATACACCCTTGATATCAGTAAAGGTTGAACTTTTATACATGTGGGACATATGCAAACACATGTGCATACATATGTACACATTTTTACATTTATTCTGATCACCAGAGGACCAGTTGCATTATCAGAACACAACCAGATATAAGGATTCCAATTTGGTAGGATACCTTCCCAACTTGCTTTCCTCATGAAAATTCATTTGAACTTATAGTTAGAGATACACTTTCAGAGGCAAAGATTCCTGTGTATAGGGGTTCCCAAATCTATACTGAGGGGTCTAAATTTGATGTCATGGGCTTTGCAATAAGCAGGGTCATAAAGAGGCAAGAGACTAGGGATTGTGAACATCCAGTGCAAAATGTCTTTCTAGAAGGAACTGCTGCCGAGTCCGGCATGAGACATGTTGTCAATCAATTGTAGAAATCACAGGCAAGAAGACTGAAATCCATATTTAAATAATTTTTCTCCTGAGAAGTAATTCTATGCACTTTTATTTCAGGGTTTTGGAAAATGGGCTTCATGGGTCTCTGATGTTACATCTTCCATCTCTCATCTAAGCAATGGCAGCTGAGACATTCATATATCCAGTCAACAATCACTCACTGCCTCCCACCCCATGTTGCTAAGCCTTTTGGGAGTTCTACTCATAATGAATGAAAGACAGTGTTTGTTTCCAAGAACTGAGTTAGGGAGATGCACAAATACAGAGGCATTTCAAGTTTTAGCCACTCTGATCTGCTCTGCCTAAATCATGACAAAGCAACTGTCCTATTGGCAAATTTATACTCTCTGCTCCAAATATTTCTTAGTATTTGACATACAAATCTATGAGCCATCATTGGGTACTGTTTCACACCAGCATTATTAATTTATATAGGCTAGTACTCAAGGGTTTGAGTGTGTTCCTAGAAGGTTCTGACTACCCAGAAAGCCATGTTCCATGATGTGGAACTCAAGTGGATTCGTTCCAAATATAATTTCTCCTGGGTGACTTATCCAGTTCCTGGCTGAATGAACCAGATTGGGTAATTCAAGTAACCATTGTAAATATTCCCATCCTTGCAGCATAGAGTTGAAGAGAGAAAAGAAACCTAGAAGTGAGTCAGGAAATGTTTCTTATACACACTGGGCTCTTATACTAATAAAGTGTGAACATTAAGGGGAGAAAGTCATCTTAGATGGCAGAGCTGAGGAAACAGCCTGTAGTCAGATGTTTGTAGTCTGAGCCCTGGAGGCTTTCTAGTGAAGGACATTAGGCTGCTCTGTGATTTACAGGCCCACTCACCCTGAGAAAGACTGCGTGTGTAAACCAGCCTGGAAGTAGTATTACTGAGAACCTCAGGCTTTTCTACAAATGGAGGTCAAATTCATTCTCAGCAACGAGAAGATTATAGAGCAGTCTCATGATAATTAGAAAAACAAAGTATTATTTGGGGACTGAGAAGATTGCTCAGTGGGTACAGCACATACTATGCAAGCATAAAGACCTGGGTTTGGAACCTCATGTAAAGCTGGGCTTGGTATCTCACATCTGTAATCCTGGTACTCCTATGGTGAGACGAGAGGCAGAGATAGGAGAATTCTGGAAATGTGGGGCAGCGGACCTGGCATATACAGCGGTGAACAGGAGATGCTGACTCAAAGAAGGTATAAGGTGGAGGACGGACGCCCGAGGCTGTCCTCTGACCTCACATACATGCCGTGGCACACTTGAGCTCATACTCACACTCATATATAAGGTATATGCACGCACAAAAAGATTAAAAAGAACTATTTGATTAAACATGTGATCTTGGGCTAGAGAGATGGCTTAGCAGTTAAGGTGCTTGACTGCAGAGCCTAAGAAGCCAGGTTTGACTCCCCAGGACCCATATGAGCCAGATGTACATGGTGGTGCATGCATCTGGAGTTCATTTGCAGTGGCTGGAGACCCTGGCATGCTAGTGTTCTCTCTTTCCCTCTCTCTATCGTTCCCCATCGGTCTTTCTCTCAAATAGATAGATAAATAAATAAATAAATAAATAAATAAATCCACAAATAAATAATATATTTTTTTAAAAATGTGATTATTTGGACTAGAGAGATGTCTTAGTGGTTGAGGCACTTTCCTGTAAAACCAAAGGACCCAGGTTCAATTCCCCAGGACCCACATAAGCCAGATTTACAAGGTAGCATACGTACCTGAAGTTCATTTGCAGTGGCTGGGCCCTGGTGTGCCTATTCTCAATCTCTCTCTCTTTCTCCCCCAAATAAATAAATAAAAATAAAAGTATGTTTTAAATATGATCTTGTACATAGGACACTGAAAGGTGATTGTGATACCAGGCACTAACTCCTGACATGACCCTGATAGACCATCTAACCTGACACACAAGGTCATCATATCACTTACAATCTTGACAGAGGGTCATAATTATCAACAGTAAATTCTTGAGTTCATGCAGTCCAAGATGGCAATGTAAAACCATCTCTCTAACCCATTTTCTCAACAAAGTCAGAAATGGAGAATAGATTTGAGCTGTCATCATTCAATTTAATTTCCAATATGTTAAGCAGTGACATTAAATATGAAATAGAACATACAAATATACATATTATACAGAGGAGAAAGGAATTGCTTGCATATACCAGAATTGTACCTAGAAAACTAAGGAAGCCCGCTGAAGCATTGAGCACCTACTAAGGAAAAGACTGTCAGAACTCTACGCAGATCATACATCCCTGGAAGATAGGAAACTGCTCAAATCTCCCAGCTTGGATGACATCTCCCTACTTCGCCAATGAGCCTGGCTGAGATGGAGCCAGATCAGGAGCCGCTGCTACCATATCACGAACACATTCCAGGTGCAGTCTATCATCCAATGCCTACCTATACTCAACCAGCACAATTTTAGTCAGTAATAAGAACATGAAATTATGCCATTTCCTGGAAAATGGAGGCAATTGGAGATCATATTAGTGGAAAAAAAGTCAGACACGGGAGGACAAATGTTGCATATTTTATTTGTGGGTCCTCTATTTGTTTTTAGTTACATAAAAACACATGTGATACAAAAGTGGAAGGGAAACTGTGGGATGCAAGTGGGAGCAAAAGTGAAAGGACTACAGGAAGTGAAGAGGAGGTGATAATATGGTTAAAGTTAATAATTGTAAGAATGTTCAATAAAACAAGAGGGCACAAATAACTTCAATAAATTCAAAGAGACACAGAAAGTTGAATAAAATGAGGAAGCCAATAGAAGATATGAAAGTGGAATTTGATAGAGACATGTTCACTTGATCCACTTATCTGTCGATGGACACCAAAGCTGTTTCAGTAATTCGGTTACTGTGGATAGCATTTCAGTGACCATGATTGTGAAGGCTTCTCTGTGGCATGTGGACTTACAGTCTTTCACAAATATTCCCAGAAATAGTATAGCTAGTCAAATGGTAGTTCTATTTTCTGGTTTTTTTTTTATAGCTATATATTTCATTCTTAAAACTGCTTTTATAGACACCACCATAGTTCTGGTGAAATTTTAATTCAATTTTAGGGATTAAAAAATTACCTTATAATATCTTCCAAGGCCTATATTAATCATTCCATAATGATTTGTTCAATCTCCATGAGTTTGTTTGCATTCTGTATTCTCACCTGCTGTTGATTTTTGGTTTTATTATGTTATGGTCAGATAGAATACAAACTACAGATAGGACTAATACAATTCTGTTGTACTAGTTAAGACTTGATTGGTGTCCTAAAATATAGTCTCTTTTAGAGCAAGGTCCTTGGGGTGCCGAGAAGAATGTACATTCTCTAGCCCATTTGGGTGTAATCTTCTATAGATATCTATAAAGTTCATTTGATATATAATGCCACTTGAGGGGGCCATATTTAGATCTCCCACTCTTGTGTTGAGGCTAATTGGTGCCTGTACAACCAGGAGTGTTTGCTTTATGAAATCAATTTCACTAATGTTTGCTGCATGTATGTTTAGAATTGTGATATCCTCCTTATGGGTTGTTCTTTAGTCAATATGCAGTGACTTTCTTTATCTCCTCTGACTAGTTTTGGTTTGAAGTTTATTTTATCAGATATTAGAATTGCCATACCTGGTTGCTTTCTTGTTTGATTAGCTTGGAATATCTCCCCGCTCCCCACCCACCATTTTACTCTAAAGCTGTATGTGTCTTTGTTAGTGAGATACATTTCTTGAAAGTAACAGACAGGTAAATCCTGTATTTTTATCCAATCTAAAAGTCTATTTCTTTTGATTGAGAGACTGTTGGTGTTAAGTGTTATTAATGGACAGTATGTATCCATTTATTTTTTTTAATTTTTTTACTTTCCTAATCCTTATTTGCAGCTCTAGGTCAGTTTATCTTACCTGTGGCCTCATGGATGTGTTTATCTCTTTCTTCTGTGTGTAGGATTCCTTTGAGTGTCTTCTGTTGTGCTAGCTTAGTGGTCATGAGTTCCTTTAGTTTGTGTTTTTCATGAAAGGTGGTTTTCCTTCAATAATGAAGTATAACTTGCTGGATATAGCAGTTTCAATTGGTAATTGTCCTTCAGAGCTTAAAATATTCCAGATGTGTTTATCTTTCTTTTATGTGTATAAGGTTAGTTTGAATAACTTCAATAGTATTGGTTTAACTGTCATGAATACCTCCAGCTTGTGTTTATCATAGAAAGTTTGCCTTTCTCCATAATTATGAAGGCTAGCTTTGCTGGATCTGGGTGGGCAGTTATTGTCTTTCAGACCTTGTAATATATTGTGTTATGCCCTCCTGGCTTTGACAGTTTCTGCTGAGAAATGGGCTTTCTGTTGGGTTTGTCATCATATGTGACTTTGTGCTTCTGTCTTGCAGTTTTCAATACTTTTTTCTTTGTTTGGTATTGTTAGTGTTTTACCTATAATATGATATGGGGAGGTGCTTTTCTGATCTTGTCTGTTTGGTGTTCTTGTTGCCTCTGCTATTTGGATGTCTCTCTTTCCCTAGATATGGAAACTTTTCTGCTATAATTTCATTGAATTTGTTTCCTATGCCTTTAACCTTGAAATTCTTCTTCTATATCCATAATTTTTAGATTTGGTCTTTTGATGATGTGCCATAGATCGCTCATGACTTGTTTGTGTTTTCCTATTATTTCATCTTTGTTACTATCTGAATGCCCTAATTCATCTACCTTGTCTTCCAGCACTGATGTTTTTGTCTTCCATTTGATTCATTCTATTGGTGAGACTTTCCATTAAGATTTTTGCTTGACTTAGTTTCCAATATTTAAATTGCTTTATTTGTTTTTTTTTTTTTTACAATTTTTAAACTTTTTATTGACAACTTCACAAATATAGACAATATACCATGATCATAATCCTTTTTCCCTCTCACCACTCCCCCTTTTTCCTCCCAAATCCCCCCTCAATTCAGTTCCCCTTTTTTCAACTAAGCTCTTTATTTTGATGTCGTCATTTTTTCCCTCCTATTAGACAGGTTTTGTGTAGGTTGTGTCAGCCACTATGAGGTCATGAATATTAAGGCCACTTTGTGTCTGGATGACAGCATTGTAAGCATTCCTCCCCTTCCTTTGATCTTACAATGGTCCCAGAGCCTTGGAAGGTGTTGTAGAGATGCTTCAGTGCTGAACACTCCACTGTCTCTTCTTTTCAGCACTATGGTGAATTTTGAGTCATCCAAGTGGTCATCACCATTTGAAAAAAAGCTTCTCTAACCACAAATGAGAGTAGCATTAATATATAGGCATAAACATAAGTGTTTAAAGGGTAGTTTGATGGGGCACAATATATGTATTTAGCCAGACAACACTAGTGGTTTCTCCTCTATGGCTTATGACTAGGTGGAAAGTACCAGACATGAGTTTCCTCCTGTAGAGCGGGCCTCAAATCCAGTCAGACAGCAATTGGTTTCCCCTCCAGACACACATGCCACCATTTCATTAGTATGTATATTTGGCCTGGCTGGCCAGCCATAAAGCTTACAGGGTCCACTGCTGGTCAACACCATTGATCATTTTTTCTTCCCAAAGATTATGTGCTGCATAGCTCTTTCCAGCACCCTAACATCTAGTTGAGGGGAAGAGGCTTCTACCTTAGCTCTAGCTTGATTTCTCAGTGATGTGTAGCCCAAGCATGTGAAACCTTCAGTCTTATCAACTAGTTCTGGCAGGCAACCAAGAGCCTTGGCAATAATCTGTAAAGTTTAAGGGGGCATTAGGGACCTTTTTGGCCAATAACTCACTGGAAGGTATCTTACCCCTGACACTTTAATTTTTCTATAACAGTTTATGGCTTCTTGACACAACATTATCCATCATCCCAGGATGCTTATTAAATTCCACTTTCATATCTTGTATTGACTTCCTCACTTATTCAGCTATTTGTTTCTCTGAATTTATTAAGGCTATTTGTACCTTATGATTTCTTTCTTTTCTTTTCTTTTTTTTTTTTTTTTTGAGGTAGGGTCTTGCTCTAGCTCAGGCTGATGTGTAACTCACTATTTAGTCTCTGGCTGGCCAAAACTCACAGCAATCCTCTGACCTCTGCCTCCTTAGTTCTGGGACTAAAGGCATGCACTACCATGCCCAGCCTCTGATTTCTTTTTAAATAAAATTTTAATTTATTTATTGATAATTTCATACATGTATATAATGAACTTTGATCATACTAACCCACATTAGACTCTTATTCCCCTTCCACTGTGGTTGAACCCTTTCTTCTTCCAAACTTGTTTCCCTCCTGCTTTCGTGCCTCACTGAATTTTATTAGGACTGTGGGCATAAACACAGGTTGGGGTTTACTTACAGAGCATGGGCGATTTAATGGTTGCTAAACCAATTGTAGCAGACAGCTTTGCATCACTAAAATGAACTTCCAGACCAGGCTTGTTATGGAGGAAGTGATATTTATTGAAGCTTACAGATCAGGGGGAAGTTACATGATGGCAGAAGAAATTGGCCCCCTCTTACAGGACTAACGAGAGAGAGAGAGAGAGAGAGAGAGAAACCCCAAACCAAAATCCCAAAAGCCACACCACACACAAGCACATTTAGGAATTCCAGGTGGAAATAAGGTACTTTGCATATCTTTAGACTGGAATTCCAAATCCACCACCACACCTTAGGGTTGATCACTAAGATCCACCCAGTGACACCCCCTCCAGCCAGGTGGCTGGAAATCCAAGGAGTTTTAATAAACTTCTGAATCTACTGGGGGAGGGCATCTATTCAAACTACCATACTACTGGCAAACATTAGCTTTCTCAGGGAAAGTTGGGACTTTATAAGCCCCCCCCCCCATACACGATCCAATAGATGGAATAGGCGCAGTCTTGTGCAGGTAACCACAGCTGCTATGAGCTCATAATTGAAATAGCCATGCCCCATCCAGAATACAGCATTTCACATCACTCCTCATAGTTTAGCTTTTCCATTTTCTCCCTTCCTCTTCTGCAATGTTATCTAGATCTTGGAGGGGGTAATACAGATGTCTCATGTAGGTCTGAGTATTCAACCCTCACTTATTCTCAGCACTTTGACCCGTTACGAGTATCTGCATTAATCACTGCCCACTTCAAAAAGAAGCTTCTCTTGCTAAATCTGAGGGCAGCAATAATCTGTGGGAATAAACACAAATATTTAGAGGGTAATTTGATAGGTATGAGAGGAGAAGTAACGTGCTGCATCTGGCTTCTGTGACCTCACTTAGGGGCTGGACGTGGTGCTGCCATTTTAAATCAGACAGCCATTTTGACTCAGATGAGGAACTAGCTGACTAATGTGCTATTTTTGCTTCTGTATCTGTGCTTGCTTAGCTATAGCCCCTCCCCCCTCAATTCCTGGGAAGCCTCCACCCAAGAACATTCCAGAGACACCTAGCCATGGAGGCCCTGGCCTGTTGCAAAAGATAAGTTCTGCAAATAGCTCTTGCAAAAGATAGGTTCTGCAAACAAGTTACTGACCTAAGATAAGTAGGCTGGATTTCCCACACACGCCCTCTCTGAAATTCCGGTGCGCGCCCTCTTAGAACCAATCATTTTAAAAGTCGCAAAATGATGTAACCTTGGCAATATTTTTTTCTTTATAAACCCCTTCCCTTTGAGGGTCAGGGCTCTCTCCCTCACTACCACTGTGCCGGACTGTGTGGATGGAGCCCAGGCCTAGGCTTGCAATAAAGAAACCTGCTGCTTTTACATTCGAGTGTCTCGGCTTCTGTGGCGGTTCCCTGGGTGACTCCTGGGTGACCGGGGGTCTTGGCTCCTGGTCAGGGGTCTTGGCACAACAGGTGTAACATGTCCATTTAACAAAACAACAGTTGTAGATCCCACCTAGGCCCCATGACCTTCTCAGCCATAAGGTTCTCTGACCAGGTTTGCAGTAGGAGGCATGAATTTGCTCCTTTGGAGTGGGACTCAAAACCAGTCAGAACATAACTGGTTACCCTCTGTGTCCCCCTTAATTTCTATTGCTAACTTGATTGTTCAGAAATCAAGTAGGCAGCATGCGTCCTGGGCAGGTGTCTGAGGGTGTTTCTAGGAAGGATTCACTGACATGTCAGATCTTCCCTTAGAGTGGCTCCTTCCAGCATCTGCCTATCTACGAAGAAGGTTGTAGGAAAAGGTACTACCTTTTTGCTGGGTTGCTCTTGCTACTTGCTAGTATGCAAAGAGTCCCTGTTGCTGCCATCTTTTGTGGACATAGGGACCCAGTTTCTTTAGCCTTCAACATGGACTGAAGGCAACTAGCAGCTTTCCAGGAATTTTCTAGGTCTTCAGGACCAGATTAGCATTGCTGAGTCATCCAGCCTCATGGACTGAGTAGCTCAGACTTTCTAGCTTACAGACAGTCATTGTTGGACTGCCCCACCTATGTGTGTGTAATATATATATATATATATATATATATATATATATATATATATATATATATATATACATATATATGTATGTGTGTGTAATATATATATTATATATATGTATATATATGTGTGTGTTTCTGTGTGTGTCTGTGTGTATGTATATATGTATGTATCTTATTCTATCAGTTCTTTTGCTCTAAAGAACACTGACTAATACATGCCCCCCCAGAACAGTCATTCTATCATTGCACCAGTGGACATGTCTTGCCTGACAGCTGGGTATTGCAGCATGCAATTTCCACAGCTAGATAAGACCATTGATGACCTTTCTCCCCAGCGACCTGCATAGTACCTTCCAGCCCTATGCATACTAACTGGAAGGGAGAAAACCTCCAGTTAAGTTCTAGCTTGATTTGTATATATCTTACACCCAAAGTGTGCAGTGTCTTCAGCAGTAGGGCCTCACCAACTAACTCTGGTGGTCAACCAAGAACTTTGGCAATAGACTGTTTTATTTTATGGAGGGAGGCTCCTGGAGGCCTCTGTGACCAACAACTCAGAGGGAGGAATCCTGTGTCTTGCTCTGGGATTTTTGTTCAATACTTATGGATTATTCACTTTTGAAGGGTCCTCCTTTTTAATTTTTAAAACAACTATATTTTTTTAGTTAGCCTGTAAAGTCGTAGGATTTCATAGGGCTTTTTAATAATCCTTAGTTTTAGTTAACCCTTTCTACCCTGTCCCCATTTTAACCTTTTCCGTCCTCAGTATTCCACCCCTCCCACTATGTTCACATCACAAGTATTTTATTATTCTTCCCTTAAGGCCCCTTTCCCCATACATGACTCCTTTCTTGTTTTCTAGCCTCTACAGAAACTCACTCCAACTTAAACACAGAAACCAAAAACAGGATCTACATATGAGAGAGAACATATGGTGTTTATCTTTCTGGGCCTGTGTTACATCACTCAGTATATGATTTTCCAGTTCTATCTATTGCCTGCAAATTTCATTTTTCTTTACAGCTGAATAAAATATGTACATTTTTATTATCTCTTCATCAGTTGATGGACTTCTAAGCTGATTCCATTTCCTAGCTATTGTGAGTAATGCCTCAATAAACATGGATGTGAAAATATCTTTATCACAGGTTATAGAATCCTTTGGGTATATGTTCAGGAGTGGTATAGATGGTTCATAAGATAGTTCAATTTTTAACTTTTTGAGAAACTTCTGAACATATTTTCAGAGTGGCTGCAACAGTTTTGAAGGTTCTCCTTTCCCCACATCCTTGCCAGCGTTTGCTGTCATTTGTTTTCTTGATAATAGTCATTCTTGCTTGGGTAAGATAGAGTCTCAAAGTAGTTTTACTTTGCATTTCCCTGATGGCTAAGGATGTTGAACAGTTTTTTTTAAAATATTTATTATGCGCCCTCTGATTTCACTGAATATTCTTGTAGTCATTCTTTTGAAATCTTTGTCGAGGTTTACACATTGGAGGCCATTAGTATGGAATCAGTATTTTTCAGAGAAGTCATCCTGCCTTGGTTTTCCATGTGTCTTGTATTTCTGTGTTGGGACTTGTCTGCCTGGGATTAGGTTGTTGGTTGGATTTTTAAAATCACATGTATTTTTTTTAAACTTTGTATTGATAATTTTCATACATGTATATATTTTGATCATAATCCCCTTCCTTCACTTTATTTTGTCCTTTCCTTCCTCTGAATCCTTTCTTCTTTCCAACTAGTCCCTATTTGACTTTGATATCTCTTTTTGTAACCTCCTCCATCACCCAGGAAGAAATGTTGCTCATGCCAATGCTGCACAAGTAACTATAGCGACTGTGTGGTTATGAATGAAGTGGCCTGCTTCATGTCCAGAAGACAGTGTTTCAAAGTACTCCTCCTCCTCTTCTGACTGTTATGTTGCTGTCACCTCCTCTTCCACAATGTTCCCTGAGCGTTGGAGGGTGTAAGTAGATGTCTCATTTAGTGTTGAGCATTCAACAGTCACTTCCTACATTTTGAGTAATTTTGAGTCTCTCCAGAAGTGGTAGCAATCTTCAGAAAGAAGCTTCTCTGACCAAAGTCACTTATATTTGTTCAGTGAAAGAATTTAAAATGTTCAAGTGGAACGAGGTAGCCCTAGGGCTGAGTTGTCATTTCTCCTCACTGAACTAGGGGTGCAGTGACCTCTAAGGTCACTGAGCCTCCAATTCAGCAAGGTTCTTTTAAAAATGACTTCTTGCCACTCTGGTCAGGTTCTGAGAAGAGAGGGTCTAAATGTTCTTTGTTGCAGGGTTTTTCAAAAATGAAAACTAGGAGCTGGAGAGATGGCTTAGCAGTTAAGGTGTTTGCCTGCAAAGCCAAAGGACTAAGGTTTGATTCCACAGGACCCACGTAAGCTAGATGCACAAGGTGGTGCACACATCTGGAGTTTGTTTGCAGCTACTGGAGGCGCTGGCATGCCCAATTCTCTCTCTCTCTCTTTCAAATAAATAAATAAAAATAAAATATTAAAAATGAAAACTATGTGGAAACTTAGTGTTAAAGGTAATTGGCTAAAGAAATTCTGCTTAGTTCATACTCTAAAATATAATGTAGCTTTTAACCACCAAGAGGACAATGTAATGTAATGATGTAGAACTGTATTGGAGAGTAAAATATTAATCTAAATCAACATCTTTGTAGCTGACATTTTAAGAAAGATAAGGGGATGTACAAAAGGAATGTTATATCCACCACTCTTTAACTTTTCTTGTGTAAACTATGTTTTCACTATTTAATATTAACACACACAATCCTTTTTCCTTGCATAGGTATATTGTATACATAGTGTTAATAATAAGCATGGGATAATCACAGAATCAAATTTTCATTTATCTTTTCTGCTGAGCATCATGTTTTGTTTGGGGCAGCATTAGGTCAGACCAAGGAAAGGAATCATTTCTTTGTCTCAGCTAACCCTATCAATCATGCTTTCCATATGCCCAACCTCTCTTGCACATGAATCATTTCAGAGGGAGCAGAAAGAAGGTAGGAGGAAGAGGATGGGGTCTTCTGGATACTGCATGGCCGTGACATTGGATGCTGTGGTTTCCAGCACACCACTGAGCCTGCCAATCCTTCACCATCAATGAGAGAAGGATACATGAGACCCAGACTTCCCAGAGTAGCTAATGGCAGTTAGCTGGGAGAGGGGGAGTCAGGTTCATCAATGGTGTAGTCACAGACAACTTGCCCATTCCACAATAAATAACCTTCCTCCCATGATCATGGGTTATGGGTTAAAAAAAAAAAAAAGGTATGAAACTATGATGGGGGCTAATGGGGAAGAAAAGAGTGGGAGGTGATGGGATCAGAGAGGGCAGTTACATATAGTGCTAGAAAGTGCTACATGAACTGCTGGGGGAAAACGGCCAACAACCTTGTGTGCTAACAGTGGACACTGCTATACAAAAGCAATCAGCCTGACAAAATGGATACGCCTATGCAATAATGGTGCCCAGTCTAGGTGGGTGACCAATGGATCTCTGAATAGCTAAGAGATCCACTCACTCGGTGGAAAGAAGCCTTTAGGTGGAACTGGGAAACAAGTCAGAATCCTATGGAGACCAAAATCATGGACTTCAACAAGAACCTCCCACTAGTCTTTAGCCAAAAGAGAGGCTACACCCGTCAAAATCGCTCTTAATTAACAATGCTTATCCCATTGGACTTATGCTGACATCAGTCTCTTTTGAATAATCTGTTCTTCTTTTTCAGAGGGCAAGAAGAACAGAGGAGATAAACTACCCCTCGCATATCAGCCAGGGCCCAGGTGAAACCATAGAGGAACTGGAGAGATGAGCAAGAATGCTGATTCAATAGCGAGCCTGTCAACCAGTGCAAGGGTCATGCAGACAGACACAGAGGATAATCAAAAGGCACCAAAGCAGAAATCCAGAACCTGCTGAGAGCACAGTAGACTCAAAATAGTAGACTCAAAACGCCCATCACAGCTCAGGGGATTTTGCAGAAGAGGGGGGTGGAAAGATTGTAAGAGCCACAGAGTGGGAGGGAATGTCCAGAGGCATTGGCCGCCGCCCCTTCCAATGACTGACTGCTGCCCTCACATCCCACAACTCCATGGTGAATACCAGTAATCCTACTGAGGAGGGCCCTCAGCGGAGTGGGGGCAGGTAGGAGGGAAATGACAGTACTCATAAGTGATGTGAATAAAAAAAAGAGAGAGGGGGCAATTAGGGAGAACAAGACCAAACGCTGCATGAAAATGACAAAATAAAAGAAATATTTTTTTTTTAATTTTTTTGAGGTAGGGTCTCACTCTAGCCCAGGCTGACCTGGAATTCACTATGGAGTCTCAGGGTGGCCTCAAACTCATGGCAATCCTCCTACCTCTGCCTCCCGGGTGCTGGGATTAAAGGTGTGAGCCACCACGCCCAGCTAATGAATATTAAAAAAAAAAAACTTACAAAGATAGTTAAGAGATATGCTGTTGGACAGGTTTGGAGTAGTAACCGGCTCCACTCCTTTAACTGTTCTGCCTGGAATACGGATGCTCTGATTGGAGTCATCAGAAACTGTCTGGTAATCACGATGGGTATGGCTGCTGCTGGCCTTGAAAGCTTTGTGCTTCTTTTTTTTTTTAATAATTTTTTTGTTTATCATTTATTTATTTATTTGAGAGCAACAGACAGAGAGAGAAAGAGGCAGATAGAGAGAATGGGCACGCCAGGGCCTCCAGCCACTGCAAATGAACTCTAGACGTGTGCGCCCCCTTGTGCATCTGGCTAACGTGGGTCCTGGGGAATCGAGCCTCGAACCGGGGTCCTTAGGCTTCACAGGCAAGCGCTTAACCGCTAAGCCATCTCTCCAGCCCAGCTTTGTGCTTCTTAACCATTAACCAAAGGCCACTTTGAGACCTTTTTCCTATATAAGAAAACAAACCCCTCTCTAAACATGTGTTGTACAAATTGCACCTATTAACAATGCTGTAATCGTACACTGAAAATTAGTTATGAGGGGACATTTTTGGCTAAGTGTTCTTACTAAAGTTTGAAATGATGAAAGAAAAGAAATCTTTGTTTAAGCGAGGCTTTCTGTTACTTGTGACAATTGTGAGCTTATTTAAATACACAAGGAAAATATTTGAAATAAACTACTTTTTCAGGAGAAGGTAGAAGAGAAGGACTTGACGAGTTCTGGTTAAGAGAGTGGACTGATGCTCCCTCTGTGCCCAGTGAAGAAGAGTCAAGAGACAAGGGTGTCAGGAGGAGCTTCAGAAATAATGAAGAATAGTTGGAAAGGGCAGAGAAAAGGTGGTTGTGTGGCTCCCAAGTATGGGGGTGGAAGCAGAAGCCTCCTCCTCCAAAAAAAAAACTAAGGCACACAGCCCTGGTGAAAAGAGACTGGTGGCCCTGCTCTCCAGACAAAGCCTATAGTCCTCACAAGCTAAATATCCCACTACAAGTTAAGGTAAGAAAGTGATCTCCCTGGCAGACAGGTCAGCAATGGAGAGGGATCCCATTTTCTCATTCTGTATGATTCCAAGAGCAACGGCTGAGTGTTATCTTGAGATGTGACTTGTGGTTTCAAACTCTGAAGCCCTAGGTACCTGGGAAGAGAGAGAAACCACAAGTCAGCAAGCACAACTTTAACGTGTCACATCCCCAGCATGATGGACAGTCCTGGTGGGTAGTCGTGAAGAGCGGGAGGGCCTGATGCCTACAGGCCAAAAGTACAGGCAGCATGGAGGCTGGGCAGTGAGGGGCAGCATCCATTGCTGACTTCATCCACTGAGAATCACACAGGGGTTTGATTAGTTCGGAGGGTGGATGAGCTTCTGGAGCGCCTACGGCCCATTTACTGCCATAGAGTCCAAGAACTCTGAAGCTCCAGTGGACTACTTGACAGTCACACCTGCATTCCTCCGGCAGGGCCATCAACACGTAGGGGCTTTGGAAACCGTGAAGACGGGCCCTCCGCTTGTGCAGAGCTCATCGCTAGGGGTTGTTATTCACTACTCACATGGGAGGCACACGTTCCTGCCAGAGCCTTAGCCGCACCAAGAGATGTGGTCTGGGGAGTCTTAGGAGGTGGAGAGAATCTACCCAGTCCGTAGACTACAAAGCTAAGTATAGCTAGCAGGGTTCCTGGTACACAAAGAAAGGAAGATTCTAAAGGGAACATAGCTCCGGAAGGCATCAGACACATCTCCAATGCTGGCATAAGCCGTAGGAAACACAAGACTCCACAGGTTCAACTGACTCCCTGTCCCATGCTTATAACTTGCAGCCTCCAGCTTTAAAACATACAGAAAGGAGATTCTCCAATACTTCATATTTTTTCTTCTTCCTCTTTTATTGTTTTAGTATAAATTTAGCAGTATTTTCACTTCGTGTTAAGAAACAAACCACATGTTAATAGTTTTTCATTTTTTAAAAATATTTTATTTATTTTTTGAGAGAGAGAGAGAGGGAGAGAGAGAGAGAGGGAAAGAGAGGAAGAAGTCAGATAAAAAGAGAATGGCGCACCAGGACCTCCAGCCATTGTAAACAAACTCCAGATGCATACACCACCTTGTGCATTTGGCTTACATGGGTACTGGGAAATGGAGCCTGGTTCCTTTGTGTCCTTAGGCTTCCCAGCCAAGTGGCTCAACTGCTAATCCATCTCTCCAGCCCTTAGTTTTTCATTTTTATTCCATGTTATATATTTGTTTGATTTTCATAGTGCATTTTATATTATTTGGCAATCTTTTTTCTTCCCTTTCTTTTTTTTTTTTTGGACTTTTGAGTTTCCTCCCTTTTCTTCTGTCGTGTGTGTATGTGTGTGTGTGTGTGTGTGTTGTGTGCTGTGTGGTATATGTATGTGTGTGTGCATCTCACTCATATCGATGTGTGTGAAGACAGAGAATGTTGGGTGTCCTTCTATTATCCTTGTGATGGGGTGTCTCCCTCAGCCCAGAGCTGCTTCCAGTCAAATAGAAAGCACAGTGGAAAGCATCAGCCAAAGGCTCATCCAGCAGAAGAATGAGTATCAGGGATAGAGCATGAGGCTGCTGAAATACTACATTCAAACATCAACAATGGGGGCTAGAGAGACGGCTCAGTCATTAAGGTGCTTGTCTAAAAAGCCTAACAACCCAGATTTGATTCCTCACTATCCCCCCTAGAGTCAAATCACAAAGTGGTGCATGCATTTGGAGTTTATTTTCAGTGGCTGGACACCCTGGCACACCCATCCTCTCATTTTCTCTCTCTCTCTCTTTCTCTCTATGTGTCTTTCTCCTTGCACATAAAAAGATAAATAAAATATTTAAAAATCAACAATGAAAAATATAAATGAGCACATCCACACCATATACAAAAACTTTGGGATATGATCATGAGACCAAATCTAAGAATTCATGAAATAGTAGAAGGGGCTGAGATGAAACTGAAGGCATAGAGACTCTCACCAATTAAAATACAGCAAAACATCTCCCAAATCTAGAAAAAGAAACACAAGAATCTTTTAGAACATGAAGTATATATGACTGGAGAAGAAATTCTCCATGACGTATTATAGAAAAGATGTTTAAAATACAAAGCAAAGAAATAATATTAAAAGCTATGTAGGAAAAATGCCAACTCACCCACTAAGATAAACACTTCAGACTAATATCAGATCTCTCACCAACAACCTTGAAAGCCAGAAATTCATGGAGTGATTTTTTTTCAGTCTCTGAAAGTAAATTACTGACAAACAAGATAGCTATTTCCAGCAAAGCTGTCTTTTAAAGTTCAAAGAAAAATAAGGACATTGCAGGATAAGCACAGACTAAGACAGTTTGTGACCATTGACCAAACACTGCACACTATACTTAAAGCAACACTATACACAGAAGACAATGAAATTCTAAATCTCAAAATCTCAGGAAATAAATTTCTTAAAAAGCAATAGTGTTGTAGTTACCTTCTTGTTGCTGGGACAAAGAACCCAACCAAAAGCTACTGGTAGGAGGAACTTTTTTTTTTTTTTTTTTAATTTTGGCTTACAGTCTTCATGGGAAGCTTCAAGAGGGCAGGGAAAAGCATTGCATGAGAAGAGGCTGGATGTCATCTCTGCCACAGCAGGTGGAAAACTGCAGCAGCAGGTTCTAACACCCCTAAGCCTTCCCACAACAACACACCTCCTCCAGCAAGACTCCACCTCCCAAACTGCTATCAGCCAGGGACCAAGCATTCAGACACAAGTTTATGGGTACATCTGCTACAAACCACCACAAACAGGCAAACAAAAGACAAAGAAGGAATCCAGAATGTCTGGTACAGTAAACTAGAAAATTTCTAATTGTAATAGAAAAAAGAGAAAAGAACTAATCCAGGTAAGCAGAAAAACAGAATTGCAGAAATTAGCAAATATTTCTCAACAATAACCTTAAATGTAAATGCTCTCAATAGACCAAAAAAAAAAAAAAAAAAAAAAAAGATGCAGGCTAGCTGATACATCTGGGTTAAGAAATAAGATCTATCTCTTGTCTTCAAGAAATACACCTTACTAGCAAAGACATTGATAGGTCTATGGTGGATGTCAATCTATCAAGTGAATGGAAGCTGAAAACAGGCTTGTGTATTTTTGATATCTTTTAAAGTATGCCAAAACCAAGAAGATACAAAGAAAGCTGTCACATATTAATAAGGGCAACATTTCATCAAGAAGATATAGTAATTATAAATATACACACATCAAATGTTGGTGCTGTCAATTTCCTAAAACCCTGTTGTTTATAAGCAGTTCTCATAGAACAATAATGGGTGACGCCAACACTTCCCTTTCTTCTTTGGTTAGATCATCCAAACAACAACAAAAAATTAACCAAGAAACAAATGAAGCTTCACTTTAGATCATCAGGACTTAACAGATATCTACAGACTATTATATATTGAAGATATAGAAAACATGGTCGTCTCAGCCTCCCATGTAACCTTATACAAAACAGAACACATTCTAGGCCACAAAGTAAGTCTTCACAAATACAAAAGAATTAACATAATTTCCTGGATGGTATCAAATCATGGCAGAGTAAAACTTTACTCTTAAATATTTTATCTATGTATATTTATTTATTTGCAAGCAGAGAAAGACAGAAGAGAGAGAGAGAGAGAGAGAATGCACATATTAGGGTTTCTAGCCACTGTAAACAAATTTCAAATTCATGTGCCACTTTGTGCATCTGGCTCTATGTGGGTACTGGGGACTTGAACCCAGGTCATTAGGCTTTGTAGGCAAGCACCTTCAGTGCCAAGCCAGTTCTCCAGCTCTGAATAACATATTGTTGGATGATAGTGGATCACTACTGAAATCACAGAGGACATTAAAAAGATCCTAGAATCAAATGAAGGTAAAAAGCACAGCCTACCACAGCTTTTGGGATACAGCTAAGGCAGTTCTAAGTGGGAAGCTAATGGCTATGAGGTTTTCCATTAAAAAACATACATAAATCAAAAAATGGCTTAATAATGTACCTCAAGTTCTAAGGAAAATGAGAATAAGTCAGACCGAAAGCAGTAGGCAGCAAGAAGTAATGAAGATCAGGGCAGAAATTAATGAAATAGAGACTCAATGAACAATACATACAATAAATCAAACAACAAATTGGTTCTTAAAAACAATAAGTAAGATTGATAATCCTATAGCCAAACTAACCAAAAGGAAAAGAGAAGACTTAAGTTAGAGATGAGGAAAAAAGGAGGCTACATCACGTTCCAATGAAACTCAGAAGGTTGTTAGGCAGTACTTTGGAAATTTACCCTGCAAAAAAAAAAAAAAAAAAAAAATTGAAAAATCTAGGAAAAATATCTACTTCTAAATATATATTACCTATAAAATTAACTCAAGAATATGTAAACAAGTTAAAAGATCCTCAATAAGCAACAGTATTATATCAGTAATAAAAGTCTTCAAACAAAGAAAAACTCAGGACTAGCTGCATTCATGACAAATTCTGCCAAATCCCTGAGGAGCTAACATCTATGGCCCACATGAAATAGAAAGGGAAGGAGAACTACCCAACTCGCTCTACAACATTGGAATTACACTGATGCCCAGAATAGATAAAAACACAACACAGCCATGAACTAGAAACCAATTTCCCCAATGAATAAAAATACAAAAATTCTAAAAATAAAAGTTTTTGGAAACGATTCAAGAACACAGTAAGAATGTCATATACTATGACTAAGTTTGTTTCATTCAAGGCATGCGAGAATGGTGTGATATACACAAATCAATAAAAGTAAGATAACAAATAAACTTAAGGACCAAAATCACATTGATCATCTCAAGAGATGCAGAAAAGGTCTTTGACAAAGTTCAAGATCCATTCATGTTAAAATCCCTGAAAAGACACTGCTGTTGAGGACGATGTTGACTACCCAAGACTTGTAAGGGTGCTGAAGAGAAGTGACAGCTGAGTCCTCTTCACTGAATGAAACATCTCCACTGGGTCTCAGGGAACATTGTGGAGAAGGTGATGTAGAGAATATTAGTGCTGCTCTCGTTGTTGCCTAGGAAAGCTTCTTTTTGGAGATGGCTGGAGAGACTTAAAACCTTTTTCAAAGTGCTGATGATATGAGGCTGCTGATAGCTCAGTGCTAAATGAGACAAGTCTACCTCACCCTTCAAGGCACAGGTAACACCATGGATGAGGGGGCAGAAAGAATGTAAGAGCCAGAGGGTGGGGAGGAGTACTTCGGGACACTGTCCTCCAGACATGAAGTGATTGGCGCATTCATGACTTCACAGCAGTTGTCAGCTGTTGTGACCTCCAGGAGCCCTGTACAATATCAAGTCAATTACCATTTCCACCTAGATGCTGGAGGAGGGCAAAAAGAATGAGACACCGAAATAGAAGAACCACTACTTGGAAAGAGGAGGGAATTTAATAGACTAGGGACTGGGAAGGGGACAAAAGATGACAATGGGAGGATATTATGATGAATTGCAGTATGTTCATGTAGGAAAATTCTTAATAAAAATGAAAAAAATCCCCTGAAAACCAGTGATAGAAGAAACATTTCTGCATAATAAAGACTGCATATGCCTAACTACCACCAACATTATATTGAGTGGGAAAAAAAGAAAGCATTTTTCTTTGAAATCAGAAGCTAGACAAGGGTTCCCACTCTCTTTGCTCTTATTCAGTATAGAGCTTAAAACCTTAGCTACAGAAATAAGAGAAGAGAAAGAAAGAAAAAAAATGATACAAGTAGGAAAAGATGAAGTCAAATTATGTCTGTTTGTAGATGACACAATCCCATATCTAAGCCATGCTAAAGATGCCCACAGAAAATGCTAAGCTTTGATGAGGACTTTCAGCAAAGTAGCAGAACACAAATTCAGCCTACAAAAATGAGTAGCTTTTATGTACACCAATAATGAAGTTGTTGAGAAAGAAATTGGGAAAATAATCCCATTCAAAATACCTTTCAAAATTGCCTAGTAACAAACTAATCAAGGAGGGGAAAGACACTAGAGAAACTGAAGGAGATGGAAGGGTGCTCCATACTTATAGACTGGCAGAATTAAGAGGGGAAAAGTGACGATGGCATAATTGTTTTAGAGAGATGATTCAATTCTCACAGAAATTCTAATGACATCACTCATAGAACTAGGAACAATATACTTAAAATTCATGTGGAAGCAAAAACAAACAAACAAACAAACAAACAAACAAACAAACAAAAACTACATAGGCAAAGCAATCCTAACCAGAAAAGGCAATGCTAGAGACATCACACTACCTGATCTCATATTATAGAGACACAGCAACAAAACACCATGGTATGGGCACAAAAAAAAAAAAAAAAAAACCAGACACAGAGCTCAAAGAATAGAAGACCCATAAATAAACTCATAAAGTTACAGATTTTAAAAGGAGTTATGGTGTCAAAGACATACATTGGTACTAAAATAGGATCTTCAACAAATGATTCTGAGAAAAGTGGATATCCACATGTAAAATAATATAACTGAATTCATATCTTTCACCCTGCAGAACAATATTCAAAATAGATCAAAGACCTTAATGTAAGACTTGAATATCTAAGGATGCTAAAGGAAAACATGAAAAACATCTATACACATAGGCACAGTTGAAGACCATCTGAAAAGGACTTCAATAGACCAGGAAATAATGCCACAAATTTGACAAATGGGTGGTGTTTGGATACTGAAAATAGAGATTATTAAAACTTGCTTTTATTATATATTATTATTATTTATTTATTTATTTATTTATTTATTTACAAAAAGAGAGAGATAGAAGAGAGACAGACAGAGAGAATGGGCATCCCAGGGCCTCTAGCCACTGCAAATGAACTCCAGACACATGCACCACTTTGTGCATCTGGGTTTACATGGGTACTAGGAAATGAAACCCAAGTCGTTAGATTTTGCAGGCAAGCTCCTGAGCTTCTGAGCCATTTCTCCAGCCCAACAATTATTTTTAAAATATTGAGCTGTAGGCTGGAGGGGTGGCTTAGCGGTTAAGGTGTTTGCCTGCAAAGCCAAAGGACCCAGGTTCAATTCCCCAGGACCCACATGAGCCAGATGCACAAGGGAGCACACGTGTCTGGACTTTGTTTGCAGTGGCTGGAGGCCCTGGCATGCCCATTCACTCTCTCTTTCTCTCCCAAATAAATAAATAAATAAAATATTTTGAAAAATATTGAACTGAGCATGGTGGTACATGCCTTTAATCCCAGCACTCTGGAGGCAGAGGTAGGTGGATCGCCATGAGTTCAAGGCCACCCTGAGACTACAGAGTGAATTTTAGGTTAGCCTGAGCTAGAAAACCACATACACACACACACACACACACACACACACACACACAAACTGTTATTGTGTTCAACAAGTGGGTTTAGTATATAAGGTGCATCCCTAAGGAAGTGGCTGAGATATCCACTAATAAACAGACCTAAAGTGATTTGCAAGAAGCCTTTGCTTCATACTCTCCCAAATAAAATTGATGGTACAGAATAGCAGAATACACACACACACACACACACACACACACACACACACACATGAGGAGATGCTCATAAGTCTTCAGAACAAAAGCAGACAGTATATCTTCTTTGTTCATAGTTGAATTCCCCATACAATAAAGAAGGCAGATAAGGTCATACAGACAAAATTGATGTTCCCTCCCCCAAAATATCTACACATTCTGGGAGACTTTAATGGTCTATTATTATTATTATTTTTAAAAATATTTTATTTTTATTTATTTATTTGAGGGAGGGAGAGGGAAAGAGAGAGAGAGAGAGAGAGTGGGTGCACTAGGTCTTCCAGCCACTGCAAACGAACTCCAGATGCATGTGCCACCTTGTGCATCTGGCTTACATGGGTCCTGGGCAATTGAACCCAGGTCCTTTGGCTTTTCGGGCAAGCGCCTTAACTTCTAAGCCATCTCTCTTGCCCATGGTCTATTATTTTTAATACTAGTAGGTCAGGTAAAGAAACACAAATAACACACATATAGCTCCTATTCTCTTGCATATGTTACACTAAATATTTTACATGTATTAGCTCAGCCACCTCCATCCATGCCAGTTTTGCAGAGTGAATACTATTAGTAAGCCAGTTTTATAGAACAGGAAACTGCAGCATAGAATGGTTTAGTATTTTGGCAGAGGACTCGTGGCTGGTAAGGGATAGAGTTGGAGTTGAAAAGTTTGTCTAGGGGCTGGACAGATGGCTTAGCAGTTAAGGCATTTCATTATGAAGCCTAAGGACCCAGGTTAGATTCCCCAGTACCCATGTGTCTAGAGTTTGTTTACAGTGGCTAGAGGCCTTGGTGTGCCCTTTCTCTCTCTTTCTCTCTTTCTTCATCTGCCTTTTTATCCCTCAAATAAATAAATAATTTTATTTTTAAAGCTGGTCTCTAGGGTTTGTGCTCTTAACCAGTTCACTATACTGCCTAGTGGTGCAAAGCAAAGACAGAGAGGGTACAAATGTACCACTGGTTTCTGCAGGGTTACTTGTGCTATTTGTACACATAATGTAAAATGCATAATTTCTATTCAGTGAATATTAGGGAAAATGCTCACAGGGTATTTTGAAATTCCCATATAAATGGACTACAAATGCTAATTATGTAAATCACATAATTCAGTGATAACAAAATAACACTAGACATAAATACCAAAAGTAATGGGGGTAAACATGACATTGGGGATAAAAGGCAGCTATAAGATCTAATTCAAAGAGGAGTAACACCAAGAGATGGCAGTTTGTGACTTGATGACTAATTTGAGCATGAAAGAGAAATATTCTTTTTTTTTCTAGGCAAATATATTCAACCCCAAATTGACTCAACATGATGAAGGTAGAGATAAGTCATCAATGATTTTCAAAATGGAATCTTTAAATCTGTCAGTCCAAGATGGTTTTATGAGTGTGTTCCAGTAAACTCTCAGTGAACAGACAAGTGCATGCATGTGTGTGTGTGTGTGTGTGTGTGTGTGTGTGTGTGTGTGTGTATGTGTGGTTTCTTGAGGTAGGGTTTCAGTCTAGTCCAGGCTGACCTGAAATTCACTATGTATTCTCAGGGTGGCCTTGAACCCTTGAACTCATGGTGATCCTCTTACCTCTGTCTCCCAAGTGCTGGGATTAAAGGTGTATGCCAACACACCCAACCAGATAACTATATTAATTATTTAAATATTCCAGAGGAGAAAACTATATTGCTTTCACAATAACTCTGTTAGGCTAACATAGTCTGTACCAAAGACCAGGGACAACCCAGCTATCTCCCCCTCCAAAAAGACAATTCATTACTACAAATGGAAAGTCCCCACTCTCACATCAGTAAACAACTCGAGTCAAGCAGTGTGTTTATACAATAGAGCATACATAGTCAAATAGAGTTTGTTTGAGGACTATAACATAGTACAATTAGAGATGACATTTCAAGTCCATGAATGGAAGAGTGGATGTTTCAGAGTGGATGTAGAGGTACTTAGATCCTCGTCTTCGTCAGATCCTCTCTCTCCTTAACCCTTTACATACATGTAATTTCCATAGCTGGTTGTCTAAACCACAACAAAGGTACCAACCATAGGAACATCTAGGGAGATACTCTTGTGTCTGTGGGGTTGGAAGCCTCTCTAAGCAAGATGCAAAATCTAGAATCCTGAAAGAGACGATACGTAGATTTGACTGTACAAATCTTTACAGGGAGAAACTTCTGTAAACAGCACTCTGACATTGCAAATAACAAGTTCTATATGGAAACAGCTCCATGTGACACTGAGTGACAGAGGAGAGGGTATATGAGATGATATTTATACTTTCAAATGATATTAAAAAATGATAGCCTTCTCGTGAGTTTGGTTAACAACAAATAGGAGATAGGGTAGTAGAAAACACCAATTACTACGGAATGCAAAAGGAGATTCCAAACAGTGTCAGGAGAGATGGAAAATTGTAAGGCAAGACTATTCGCAACTTTGTTCTGCCATATTTAAAAATGTAAACGAGATGGACAATTTCCTAAGAATATTTAAATTTTTAAATTTCACTCAAGAAGTAGGACTTTATTTTGGTAGGACAAACAGAACCCATGCTTGCACACAGGTCTGGATAAAAATGCTGCTTACCTCTGACAAGTTGGCCAGTGGAAGGAATGATGCTACACCCAGTTCTTCATATATATATATATATATATATATATATATATATATATATATATATATAATGTATTTGAGAGAGAGAGAGAGAGAGAGGAGAGAGAGAGAGAGAAAAAGAGAGAGGGGGGGAGAGAATGGGTGCACCAGGGCCACCATCCACTGCTAATGAACTCCAGATGCATGCGCCCCCTTGTGCATCTGGCTTAGGTGGGTTTTGGGAAATCGAACCGGGGTCCTTAGGCTTCGCAGGCAAACGCCTTAACCGCTAAGCCACTTCCCCAGGCCTACACCCACCTCTTAAACATAGTATCATGTGCTTTGAACAATATGTAACAGATATGAGTTAATTGTGTAAAAAGGTAATGGAAATAGTTGGTGAAGTCCTGGGAGTCGGTAGAAGGTGGGCTAAAGGATGGAGTCATGATGAAATTCAGAAGTATGTGCAACCCCCCCCCCCATCATTAACAATCAGGTTGCCCATAAAATTTAAGGACTACAGTCGAGCTCCGCTCTACACTGGACGTTCATTCTAAGATCCCAGGTGTGTGTGTGTGTGTGTGTGTGTGTGGTGGGGAGCGGGTGCGTAGGAAACCTGAGGCAGGCAGAGCCACAGAAGACGCAGGGGGATACGAGAGAGTTTGAGTCCTTACCTGCTGGTGTCAGATGTTGCCAAGGTCCCCTCACTCCTGATCCCACTGGCTGGGTGCCCAATGCGCCCATCACCCTGGGCTCCCTGCGAAGTTGTTAAACAAGTCTGATCTCTCCCAGGGCTGGGGCGAGGGGGCGGGGCGGCGGCGCCTCTCGCCACCAGCCGCAGGTAGGCACTTCCCCGCCCCCGCCGGCTGCCCCCGCCTTCCTCCTTCCTCGCTCACACCCACCCACACAAGCCTTTCTGGAGAGCCGTTCCTGGGCGCCGGCGGGCAGCAACAGCCAGAAAGAGTCAGCTGGAGACCAAGCTGGGCTGCGCAGGAGACCTGCAAACCAAGTGGAAACTGGGGAGCAATCTCTCCTCTCTCTCTCTCTCTCTCTCTCTCTCTCTCTCTCTCTCCTATTCCCACCGCAACTTGAAGGAAGGAGCAGGGAGTGATTCGAACAACTGACGCAGAGGTTGCATTCAGGGACGCTGAAGAAGTTGGGCCAGTCACTCAACAGGACCCAAGAGGTTCGGGCTCACCCTGCTTCTGGCGTGCGGTACCACCCTGGCGGCGCCCTCGGGAAGTCAGCCTGCAGCCGCTGCCCGAGGGGCTGGGCAACTCTGACCTGCTCTGCAAGCAAATGGCACCACCAGTGCCCCTGGACGCGCGGGGCCTCGTTGGCTAAGCATCCCTACCAGGTAAGTGGACCTCCAGGGGTTTCCACTGACCCACCTAGGTGGCACCTTCAGCTCCCCAGAAGTAACTCTGTGCCGACTCAGCAGAGGCAGGATGAGGGGCTGGTAGGAGAGAATCTGCTTTTATCACAGGAAACTGTGGGAGACTGGAATGGAAGGAGGATTTAATTATTTAAAAAAAAATTTTTTTTTTCGTTCAAGCGTGGGGATGAGATGCGTAGGGGCTTGGATTTGTGTAAGAAATGGTTGCTGAATGTGGCTAGGGTGTTAGGCGTCTGTTCTTTTTTTTTTTTTTTTTTTTTGCTTAAGCTTGTGAGAGTGGGCGATGAGATGTCGTGCTCCTGAGAAAATGCACAAAACTGTAAAGAGCATGTGTGTGAGCATTTCCGAGGAACGCTGGAGAAGCACTTACCTCCGTAGCTTCGTCTGATCCCCATACCCGGCCTTCTGCAAGGTGACCACCGACCCCTGGCAGCCATGGACGCCCCCGCCGCCGACCCACCTGGCGGGCGCGGAAGCGTCCCCGGCTGCAGCACCTTGGACAGAGCTCCCCGGCCTGGCCGCGCTCGCGAGCCCCCGCCGTCCCGCCGCCGCCGCTCTTCCGCAGTGGGCGGCTGCATGACCATTCTTCAGCTCGGCGAGCGAGACGGGGCTCTCGGAAAGGCAAACGTTGGGGGATCGGTTTTTGATCTGCTCCTAACTGCTTCCCGTGACTGCAGAAGGAAGAGGCGGAGTACAGAGGTATTCCTCCCCAGCTTCCGCCGATGCTGCTGCTGCAAGATGCAGCCTCCTTCTCTGTTTAGGGAAGAGTGTGTCCAAACTTTTCCAATCACTTGGCATTTTTAAAGTGCCTGCCATGTGCCAATGCCCTGTGCCAAACGCTCTGCGCGGTTTGCTTAATTTTTACAGCACACCATGGGCGTATTATTATGCCCGTTTTCCAGCTGACAAAATTGAAAGAAAGAAGAGAGGGAGGCTGAGGAAGTTGCCCAAGTTTGTACAACCAGTAACTATTGTGGATGCAGCCTTAAACTCTACACCAAGTAGTGGGGCCATATGCCTGAGCAGAATTCCTTCTGTGAAGTAGCTCTAAGCATGGGTTCAGAGGGACATTATTGGGTCAAAGTTGTAGCATCATCTTTTTTTTTTTTTTTTTAAGTGTACTGGTGGGCTGGGGATACAGCTCAATTGGTGGATTGGCCTAGCATTCATGAGGTCTTGAGTTTGATCCCCAGAACCTTATAAACTGAGTGTGAGCACACCTGTAATCCAAGATCTTGGGAGGTGGAGACAGGAGGATCAGCAACTCAAGGCCAGCTTGGGCTGCATGAGACTCTGTCCCAAGAAGCAAAAGTGGACCCTTGGACAAAAACATGTGCCTGAACCTCAGCATGCATGTCTGTAAAATAATGCTTCTCTGGTGGAAGTGGAGGTGGGTGGTCAAGAGATCATGTAATGTGGAAGCAGTCAGTGAACAGTGAATGGCAGATTGTACTTGTTGGGGGACCTAGAAAGGAGGCAACAGGTAACAGGGAGGAGCTAGAGGGCTCTTAAGGAGTGGCACTGTTATGCCTGCAAGGGGTCTGCATTCAGGTCAGGGCTCCGGTAGGAATGTGAGGTAAGCTTAACCCAGTGTACTAAAACCTTAGATTTTTTTTATAGGTCTTCGTACAGGACATCCGCACATTACTATCATTATAACATATCCTTATAACAACATTGCAAAACAGACAGGGTTTGGGGCTATTCTACTCATTTGGCAAAATGACTCTTCGCCCCATATTTCTTAGGCATCCAGTAGCACAGCCGGGATCGGAATCCAGGACTCCTGCCCCTCTGTCTTGCAATCCTCTCCACAAACTGGCACCATTTCTGAGGCTTGAACCGTGAGTCACTGCAGCACTAAAAGTATATTTAGACAAGTGATAATTATTTGACCTCTTTTGCCTCAGCTTAATAAGTGTATATTAATTATTTTCCATTTTGTTCCAAAAAGAATTAAAACAACTTAGGAAGATTCACAAAGTGTCAGCTTTACACACAGTAGTAATTGAGAATTATAAACAAGATGAGAGCTATATCCAGAAATAAAACTAATATAACATTTGTATAGTAAGAAAAAAAAAAAAAAGAACTAGATACAGCTAGGCCACTCCTGGGCCTATACCCAAAGGACTCTCCACCTGATGAAGCACATACTTGCTTGTCAGTGGTTGTTGCTGTGTTCTTCACACTAGCAAGGAAATGGAATCAGCCTACATGTCCATCAACTGAGGAATGGAGAGCGAAAATGTGTTACATATAAAATTGTAATACACAACTACTAGTTAGAGAAAATGCATTATACATAATGGAATCCTACTCAGACATAAAGAATGAAATTGTGAAGTTTGCTGGAAATGGTTGGAACTTGAAAATACTCTATTAAGTGAGGTACATGTGCAGAAAGACAAGTGTCACGTGCTCTCTCTCACACGTGAATTCCTAGCATAGAAGCTTTATGTATGTGTGTTCATGTGTAACAGAGAATGAGTCGATGGCAGAAAACTAGGAAGGAGCTTATAAGAGGAGAGAAAAAAATGAGGCTTTAAGGAAGAAGGGTGGGGAAGGTAGCAGACCACAAGTGATATGAACGGGTAAATACAGGAGGGGAGGGTGAAATTAGGGTGGAGCAGGTGAGGGAGAGGAGGCGGTTGAACCAAAACTAAATTCAGGTGTTATTACAAATATATAAAAATATAAAAAAGAAGCCAGGCATGGTGGCGCACGCCTTTAATCCCAGCACTTGGGAGGCAGAGGTAGGAGGATCGCCGTGAGTTAGAGGCCACCCTGAGACTACATAGTGAATTCCAGGTCAGCCTGGGCTAGAGACCCTACCTCGAAAAATCGAAAAACCAAAAAAAAAAAAAAAAAAAACCAAAATAATAATAATAATAATAAAATAAATAAATAAATAAATAGACCTAAGATGTGTCCTGGGTGCCTTTTGAGTAGAGCATGAAGAATTTTAAAGATATTCACAAAAAACCCTGCAGACCTTTGACTGTCGCATAATGCAGTCTTTTAAACCACTGAAAGATTTGCTACTATGCCAAATGAGGGAAGGTAATTGGAGATTTTGGTGTAACTGCAACTGAAGAAAGGGACGATAAAATGAATGGCATTTACTGAAGCAATTGTTACTTACATAATTTATCATTTTTATGGGAAACCAGATCACATTTAATTGTGACAGTTGATATTTTAAAATTCTAAAAGTTTTTGACATCTTCCCTCTCACGCTCTATTTAAACTTTTTAAATGACTGAGAAACATCACCAATCACAAGTTAATGGGTTTAATAAATTTACCTCTTCAGTTCCTGTTTGTAGAACCAATAGTCACGTGAACTACCAATCAGACCTGGCCAGTGGCCAACAGTAAACTTTCATCTTCCAAAGTTGAAAACTTCAGATTCTCCAAGAATTCTGTATTCAATGGTGCTTGTCAAGAATTGGTATTTCCCTTAGCTGGGGAACTTTAAATGTGCCAGTTGGGGAGGGGGGAGAGAGACTATTTTTCCTTTCAAGAGGAGGGAAGAAAATCATGGAGAAATGGCTTTGTATTTAAGGCGCTTGCCTGTGAAGCCTAAATACTGAGGTTTGATCCCTAGTACCCCTGTAAGTAAGCCAGATGCACATGGTGGCGCATGCATCTGGAGTTCGTTTGCAGTGGCTTGAAGCCATGGCGTGCCCATTCTCTCTCTCACTTTCTCTCTGTCATAAACAAATAAATATTTTTTTAAAAAATTAAAAAAAATAGTGCTGGAGAGATGGCTTAGCAGTTATGGCACTTGTCCACGAGTCCATGTCTGACTCTCCAGATTCCACGTAAGCCAGATACAGAAAGGTGAGGCTAGCGCAAGGCGGCACATGCCCAGTAGGTGGCGCAAGCGTCTGGAGTTCCATTGCAGTGGCTGAGGCCGTGGCAGGCTAATCCTCTCTCTCTCTCTTGCACTCTCTAAGATAATAAAAATAAAAAAAAAATAAAGAAAAAACCAGCCAATTTGGCCCTGAGGCCTCTCCTGTGCCATCTCCTTAGACTCTTTCTTGCAGCACAGTGAGACCAAACCTGATCTGGGTTACAAGCACCCAGACGGTGATGACTAGAAAGCGAGTGAGCAGCAGCGACTGAGCTGCCCCTTCGCCTCCCACCTCCAGTGCATGTGCTCCACAGAACAAACCCACAAAACCCAGCAGTTAGACTTACAAAACCCATTCATCCGCGGGAGCTGGAAGGCAGGAAGGAGAGGTGGGAGGGTAATGGCACAGAGAGAACAGCAAATCAGTCCAGGCACACGGGCTGGAAAGTGCTAGGAAACATCTCGGAAGCCTGTGGTCCCTTCAGACTCACAGTGGTGGTAAAACCACACGTACTGGTGTCAGAAAGATTCTGCCTTAACGAGCATGATAGACAAAGCTCCCAAGTCCTCAAGGAGAAGGAATAGTCAGAGGGCTCTTGGCAGAGGGTCCTGACTTCCCTTTCAGGGGGAGGAGGACAAAGAACTGAGCTGCAGCAGCCTCCATCCAATGCCACCCAGCCCCTTTGCATGGACAGCAGGGGACTCCGTGGCCTGCTGAAGCCTCCAGCTTGGCCGGAGCTGCATGCGGTGAGGGGAAACGTATCTGCGCAGGTTGAGTTGCTCAGGGCTGACTGCAGGGAGACTGTCTTGTGGAAGAGTCCGTTGTTTAAGAAGACCACCAAACAGGGCTAGAGAAATGGCTTGGTGGTTAAAGGTGCTTGTTTGCAAAGACTGCTGGCCAAGGTTTGATTCCCCTGTACCCATGTAAAGCCAAATGCACAAAGTGGCATGTGTATCTGGAATTTGTTTACAGTGACACGAGACTCTGGTATGCCCACACTCTTTATTCTCTGTATCTTGCAAATAAATTTTTAAAAAAATTAAGGGCTGGAGGAATGGCGTAGTAGTTAAGGCATTTGCCTGCAAAGCCAAAGGACCCAGGTTCAATTCCCCAGGACCCATGTTAGCCAGATGCACAAGGGGGCACATATGTCTGGAGTTCATTTGCAGTGGCTGGAGGCCCTGGCGTGCCCATTCTCTCTCCTCCCTCCTCTTTCTCTGTCAAATAAATAAATAAATAAAAATAAAAAAATAAGTCTTAGAAAAAGAAAAGATCACCAAGGTGTGCTTTCCCAGGAATCTTTGTTTCATTGACACTGTTGATGAATAAATTAAACAGGATAGAGAAAGTTAGCCACTAATAATGTAGGAGGGCTGCATTGCCAAGGGCAAGCCAAATCCAAAGTAGTAAGGCCAGTCCTTCCCATGTTTGACAGTTGCTGGTGCATTACCAGTCCACTGAGTCAGTGATACGCCAGGCAACACAGTGAACGAGACGTGACCTATGCAGCCGACTAACCAGCTGACCCACGAGGTGGATGGGAAGAGACTCATGAACATCCCTTGGATAAGGAAAAGAGCCCGTAGCCAGAGGCTGAAGAGCAATTATTTTGTTGGCACTAGTGAATGGTTTGAGGCTTCCTACCTGATACTCCAAATGCCAGCTCAGCTGTATCTTAAAACCGAATGGCATTCACAATGTTGCTGAGCCCGAACAGGGGTTCTTAGCACAGAGCGCTGAAAGGGGATGTGAGGATGAATTCCAGCCCTGACCAAACACCTCCTCGGAGTGATGGATCAGCCGTGATGTAGGCTATTACTGGCTGGGGCACAGGACAAACACTCGCTAAGACAAGAGGAGACTGAACCAGAGTGCTCAGCTATTCCAACCAAGCACGGCCCCAGGAAAATTCTATTCCCAATATGTGGCTCACTCCCCGGTGTTCATTCTAGGCTCTCCTGTGCCAGGACACAACTTGTCCGTCTTCACTGCTGTTCCTGTCCCTTTTGCTGGATTTGAACATCTAGTTTTGAGACGGTAACAAATGCTGCAGATGGAGTCTTTGATTCCCCTTGGTCTATTTGAGACTTCTGATAACTGTGAAGAGGTGAGCAGTAGAAAGTGACAGAAAGAATACACAAAACACAGCATCATGACATAGCTCATGTATTTTGCATTTACTTGCAAATACATATCCCTACCTAGGCTGGGTAGGTAAGTCGCATGTGTGAATAAAGTTAGTTGTGAGACTGTGGGGACTGGCAGGGTCTCTACCAGCTGAACAGTGACTGATCCATCCTAACACACTCAAAGAAAATAATTCGAACAGTCCAGCGGTAGATGACTGTAAGTCAAGTAACTCTCGGGCCTTTAGTTTGCAGACTCGGTGTTCACAAGTCAGACCAAAGATCTGAGAAGCCACAGGAATGAAAGACTCTGGATTTGGAGAGAAAGGGGCTTGATTCCTGTGATCACAGTTTACAACCCATCCCAGCTATCAATCCATGCACGGACTGACTGGGTCTTGGTATAGGCTTTAGTTCAGTGTAGTGGTACCGGTTTATACTCCCAGTAGGTTCCTGTTGCTCCCCAGCTCACGTGTCCTTGACTTTGTCAGCGTCTAATGTTAATTATTCTGGTGAGGGGGTAGTGGAGTCCCACGGTGTTCTAATTTGATATTCCTTGAGTGCTAAGAAGGCTGAGTACCTTTTTTTGTGCTTATGGGTCATTGTGTATCCATTTTGAGAGGAAGTGATTTGTAGGCGTTCTTTATATAGTCTGGATGTGAGTCACCGTCATTTCACTCCACTCTTGGATGATGGTTGATGTTCTTGATTACAAAGGAAGTAACATTTGAACTGATGCTCGAAGGATGCTGAATAGTTAGAGAAGAGAGGGAGCCCTTATAGTTAGAATCATGGACAGTGCCAAGAGAGAAAAAGAAGTATTGCATTTGAGAAATGCCAATGTTTTGAGGTAGGCATAATTGATGGGGACTGGAGTCATAGGGGATGATTCTAGAAAGGCAAGCTGGGATCAGGAGATGAAGGACTCCCTCGACGGGATGGAAAATATTTTCACTGGACATTCCCTTTCCTTTAGCTAGTCTTTGGAAATTCTGCTTTGGAGACATCCAGAGCTTGGAGACTGAAAATCTTCTTAAAGTGCGTCTGTCCTTAGCATGGCCACCTCCCTGGGACCACTGAGGAGATGAGAGCAAGAGCAAGAAAGACAGAAAGCCTCGCCCTTCACCTGCAGGTGGGTGCATACATGTAGAAGATCAATGAGAGACTGGAGGTGAAGTAAGGAAGGAGATGGAGGGAAGCCGCCTTGTTTCCAATATATTCATTAACATGTAATGCCCTCAAGTGGTGACAGTTTTGCAAAAAAAAAAAAAAAAATCCTGTTGAAACAAAAACAATTGCAATAAGATTAGACCCAGAGTCACCAGTACAATGCATTCAAAGAGGCGGGTAATGCTCTGAAGCAGAAAGATACCGTGCTGTCAATCTTAGGGACTTCAAAGAGGATGGGCGTGGGTGAACACAACCTCTCCTCTTTAGTTATGTAGGTGTGGTTTGGTTTGTTTGCTTGTTTTGATTTTTTGGTAGGGTCTAACTCTAGCCCAGGCTGACCCGGAATTCACTATGTAGTGCCAGGCTGGCTTTGAACTCACAACGATCCTCCTACCTCTGCCTCCCCAGTGCTGGGATTAAAAGTGTGCACCACCACGCCTGATGGCATGTTTTTATTTTTATTTTTTAAATAGCACATATCTATTTATGGGTTAAAGTTTTTTTTTTTAAGGAAATATATCCATCTCTCCACGTAAGTCAAGAAAATCTTTTGCCTTCCAATTTCACATAGAAACGGACACTGAGAGGCAGTTGCTCTGGGAAGTGGAGGACTTGAAAGGGTGGGGGAGATCCCATGAAGAAAAAGCCATGGGCTCATGTGCCGAATGAGAGCCAAGTGCTCAGGATGTCCACGCGGAGAGACTGTGCTGGCAGCAATACCAGCCGGTGCGATCCACAGGCTGGCATGGACACCCTCACCAGTCAGCCTGTCGGTCCTTGTTTGGTGTGAGCATCTCCAGCGCACAGCGTGCAGGTCCTGAGCGCTCCCTTCTAGGGAGAACCAGGTGTGACAAAGCTCAGTGGAAGCAGCTTTGGGTTGAGCTTCATTTCCTACTTTTGTGAGCGAAAGTGTCACTCCCTTAAGGGCTGCACTGGATGAGGAAAATGAGAATCCTGACACCTGCTGGGAATCTGTGGGAAGTACAGCCTAGAAAGGGACGACAAGACCAACTTTATTTTAGAAAGCACTTTAAACTGTTTTCCCTCCATGACCAGTGACACGTATTCATTTCAGGACCGTAGAAACAATAAGAAAATGAAACCCTCCTGAATCCCATTAAATAAAATAAGGATTACTGTTTTGGTGTATTTTCTGCTGCTCTTTGTTGTTTTTCTTTTTTAAAAAATGTATTTTATGGGCTGGAGAGATGGCTTAGCGGTTAAGCGCTTGCCTGTGAAGCCTAAGGACCCCGGTTCGAGGCTCAATTCCCCAGGACCCACGTTAGCCAGATGCACAAGGGGGCGCATGTATCTGGAGTTCCAGAGGCAGGAAGCTCTGGCACGCCCATTCTCTCTCTCTCTCTCTGCCTCCTTCTCTCTGTCGCTCTCAAATAAATAAATAAAAACAAAAAAAATTTAAAAAATGTATTTATTTATTTGAGAGAGAGAGAAAGAGAGAGAGAGAGAGAGAGGGAGGGAGAGAGAGAATGGGTGCTCCAAGGCCTCCAGCCACTGCAAACAAACTCCAGATGCATGCACCCCCTTGTGCATCTGGTTTACATGGGTCCTGGGAAATCGAACAGGGATCCTTTGGCTTTGCAGGCAAATGCCTTAACTGCTAAGCCATCTCTCCAGTCCCTTTGGTTTTCTTTTTTTAAAAAATGTTTATTTGCATGTGTATGTGTATGTATGGGTGCACTAGGGCCTTTTGCCACTGCAAATGGAATGCTAGATGCTCGCTCTGCTTTTTGTATCAGGCTTTGCAAGCTAGTGCCTTTAACCACTGAGCAATCTCCCAGACCTGCACTCTTCTTCTTTTTGGCACGTGTGTATGTGCGCAGTGTGTGCCTGAATGTTCATATGTGTATGGTACACATGTGTGGGGATATGTGTGCACACGGGTGCATACTGATAGAGATCAGAGGCTGACATGTGTTGTAGTCAGTTTCACATTGCTTGGATGAACATCCAAACCGGACACAGTTTATGATCTGGGGGAAGTTCCATCAAATGGCAAAAGAAGCTGGCTCCCACTCATAAATCCAAGCAGAGAGAGAGACAGAGAGAGAGAGAGAGAGAGAGAGAGAGAGAGAGACCGCCAAACAGCCAGCACCACAAGCAAGCACGGCCAGGGCTCAAAACCTCCCTGCACCCCTTTAGACTGTAATTCAGATCTGCCCCAGTGACATGAGCCCCATACAGGAGTCCTGCTAGGGGCTGAAGCTGCCAACTCAACTTCAAACCCTTGAGTCTATGGGGGTCATGCATTCAAACCACCATAGCAAATGTCTTCGTCAACTGCTTTCCGCCTTTTATATTTTTGACAAGGTCTCTCATTAAACCAGAAACTCACCTTTTGGGCTAGTTTGTCTCTCTAGTGCTAGGATTATAGGCAGGCACCACCATGCCTAGCTTTACATGAGTACTAGGGCTTGAACTCTGGTCCTCGTGCTTGTGTGGCAAGTGCTTTCCTGGCTGACTTACCATCTCCCCAGCCCCTCTACTCGTTGTTGTTACACACCAACTGCAACAAGGCGCTTGGTGAGCATTTGTGAGGTAGCCCATTCATGCCGTGTGACTCGACACTGAGAGCTAAGCGCTGAGCGTGAAGCAGTGAGCAAAGCAGACACAAATGTTTCCCAAACTGACTTAAATGTCTACGTTGGTGATGCAAAAGAGTCAACATAATGATATCTTGCATTTTAAAAATAGCCACTGTAGCCGGGTGTGGTGGCGCACGCCTTTAATCCCAGCACTCAGGAGGCAGAAGTAGGAGGATGATCACCATGAGTTCGAGGCCACCCTGAGACTCCATAGTGAACTCCAGGTCAGTCTGGGCTAGAGCAAGACCCTACCTTGAAAGACCAAAAAAAAAAAAAAAATAGCCACTGTATTATTTTAACTGATTTCCATGTGGCAAAATGTTTTATACTCACTAATCATTCAGACTTCAGAGTGACCCTATGAGGTAGGTTGTTGACTCTGTGGAAGTTGGATTCAGGTGTCCCCCATAAACTTATGTGTTCTGAATGCTAGGTCCCAAGCTGGTGGTGATTTGGGAATTGGAGGCAGTGTATTATTGGGGTGGCCATGGGGGTGTCTTAGCCAGCTTCCCCTTGCCAGTGTTTAGCACACTCTCCTACTGCCACCATGGAACTCCCCCTTGAGTCTGTAAACCAAAATAAAGCCTTTCCTTCCATAAGCTAGATTGGGTCTTGTGCTTTCTGCCAGCAACAAGAAGCTAACTGCAATAGACCCCTGGGCCCCATTATGAGGAAAGTCACTCATAAACATTAGACAGCCTAGCCCAGGAAACACAGCTTAGGATCAGGCTGGGATGTGATTGTACCTAGACCCGGTGACAACCATGCTTCAGAGCACAGCGACACAAAACGTGATATGTCCCCCTCTTCTTTCTTTACTAGGTCTGATTGCCCCCCCACACCCTGTGCCTTCGAGAGTTTAAAGAGCTTTCTGAAATAAAGTTTAGCCAACATGATGGATGATGACACGGAGCTGAGGACTGACGGAAACTCCCTCCTGAAGGCTGTGTGGCTGGGGAGGCTCCGGCTGACCAGACTCCTCCTGGAAGGGGGCGCTTACATCAATGAGAGCAACGACAAGGGCGAAACAGCTCTCATGGTGGCATGCATCACCAAACACGTGGACCAGCAGAGCATTAGCAAGTCCAGGATGGTAAAGTTCCTGCTGGACAACAGGGCAGACCCCAATATCCAGGACAAGTCCGGCAAGACGGCGCTCATCCACGCGTGCATCAGAAGAGCTGGGGGAGACGTGGTCTCCTTGTTGCTGGAGAACGGAGCGGACCCCAGCCTCGAGGATCGCACGGGGGCCTCAGCTCTGGTTTACGCTATAAATGCCGACGACAAGGACGCATTGAAGCATCTCCTCGATGCCTGTAAAGCCAAAGGGAAGGAAGTGATTATTATCACAACGGACAAGTCATCCTCAGGTACCAAAACCACCAAACAGTATCTTAACGTCCCTCCTTCGCCCAAAGTGGAAGGCAGACAGTCGCCTCCCCTGTGCGCATCTCCTTCTGACGTTGAATTGAAAGCTCCGGTCCTGGCTTCTCCACCTAGTGAGAAAGATGACTTCTTCAGCCTCCAGACGGGACCCCAAAGTTGTAATACTCCTAAGGTCCTCAATGAGCCTGGATCACCTACCAGGAAAGTCTCTGGTCTCAAAAGAGCCCGTTTGCCCCAGCTGAAGAGGCTCCAGTCTGAGCCCTGGGGCTTGATTGCTCCATCTGTGCTGGCAGCCTCCAAACGTCGGGATGAAACTCACAGCACCAGCGCAGACAACGAGGTCATCAGGAACATCAGTGACATGTCCTTCCCTAAAAGGGGTCCCCTCTCTAGAGCCAACAGCATTGACGGTAAAGACCCCGCACTCTTCCTCACAGCCCAGGAGCAATTTGGGAAGGTTCCAGCCTCTTCTGCTCCAGCATCCTGGAAGGTAGCCCATGAGAAGGGCCAGGCTCCTCACCCACGTCTAGTCAGAAGAGGAACACTTCCGGTTGATCAAGACAAGGGTGGGGTGTGTCCGCCAGGACCTTCAGCTCTGAAAGAGCCAACCTCTCTCAAGTGGCTAGAAGACGATCTCTACGACTTAGACTTGGAGCCAGGGGCTGAGCCGACCAACTGCACGTCCCTTGAGTCAGGCAAAGGACCGTTAGATAGAAAGAGGCTCAACAGCTCCCACTTGTCCCTTTTCCACGGCTCTCGGGAGTCCCTGGACGCTGTGTCCAGCACGTCTCCTGGCTCCGTGCGCCGCAGGCCACCACATCTCTTAGAAAGACGAGGTTCTGGGACTCTGCTACTAGACCGCATTGCTCACACGAGGCCTGGCTTTCTTCCACCTTTAAATGTCAATCTGAACCCACCGATCCCAGATATTAGATCGAGCAGCAAAGCTGCTGCTCCGCTAGCCAGTGGCTTAAAACCTATGGTTCCTGTAGCTCCAGCTTCACCAAAGAGAGTGGACATGAGAAGTAAAAAGAAACTCCTCAGAAGGCACTCCATGCAGGTCGAACAGATGAAGCAGCTATCTGACTTTGAAGAAATCATGACCTAGAACTTTCTAGAAAGGGTCCCTCAACCCCCTAATCTAGGTAGTTAATGGAGGAACTGAAATCTAGACTAATACAGCCTCACAGCTTCCTTTCATCCCAATGATTTCTTAATGTGGGTATGCAGCAACACCAGAAAAGATGGGGGGCGGGGTGCCGCTGCTCTGTTTCTGAGAGGAAGCCAGGGACTGTTGCCTCTTCTGAGGTAATCCCCTGGGGTTTTCATAGGCCTACTTCAAAAGAGCTCAGGATAATTGGGTTTTGGAGATGAAGATACAAGAAAAACAGTTCTCCAAAAGGAAGAAAACCTTTGTAGTTCGAAGGTAACACGGCATGGGTAATGATCTCAACTGTGGACTCTAGGTATTTTTCTATCTGATAAGGTGAAAATCTGAATTTAAATCACAAGCTAGTATTTGGAGTATGCCATTTGTAGTCTATAAAGTGCCTGAAAAGAGGATGATGTTTTGTTTGCTGGAGGAGAAGCCAAATGCTCCCCCCTTTAAAAATTTCTTGCTGTGTTGTGTGCACTGTCAAGAACGGTAGGGACAATTCAGGGCTCCAGGAATCAACTTTGTTCATGTATTAATGAATATGTGCTCTGAGTCTCCAAATATCTTACTGTTGTGGCTCTGCTCTGACATGACATGATGTGGTGACTCAGAGATGAATCTTGTTTCAGAAATGAAACTTTCCCTAGACACTGACACAGGCTCTGTGTTAAAACATCATGAAAAGATCAAGTTGGGCTTGAACATAGCACAGCTGACCTAGCAGGCCCACAAGAAATGTCTCCCATGTAATTTTTAAGACAATTTGGTGAGATCTACCAACACCAAAGCGATGAGATGGCAGGGTAATGCACAGGTTGAACGGCAGCTAACAGAGGTCCAGATGGAAGGAGTGGGGCCGTTTCAGTTCTTAGCCTAAGATAAAAAATCACTTATTGGTGGAGACAGAGGGAGAGAGACAGAGAGAGAACATCAGAATATCAGGGCCTCTTGCCACTGCAAATAAATTCCAGATGCATGCACCACTTTGTGCATTTGGCTTTATGTGGGTACTGGGGGATCAAACCTGGGTGGGCAGGCAGACTGTGCAAGTAAGTGCTTTTAACCACTGAGCAATCTCCCCAGCTTCAGCCTGTACTTTTTATGGGGTGCAATCTGTCATTTCCCCCTTCAGTTATCAGGCTAATATGAAGACACTATGGTTTTTTTCTTTGCCTGAATTATTGAGGGCCTGGAGGGCTGGTAGAAATGAGCTGCAGTCTTCCTAAGGCATGAACAAGCCCCAGAGGATGACAACACTTAGCTCATTTGGTGTCATGTAGCAACATTTTATATAAGGATATTCCTATTTCTTTCTCTCATTTCATTTTCTTATGCAAGCGAGAAAGAAAGAAAGAAAGAAAGAAAGAAAGAAAGAAAGAAAGAAAGAAAGATAGAGAAAGAAACTGGCACGTCAGGGCCTCCAGGCACTGTAATCAAACTCCAGATGCTTGGGCCACCTTGGGCACATGTGTGACCTTGTGTGCTTGCATCACCTTGTGCATCTGACTTATGTGGGACCTGGAGTGTCAAACATGGGTCCTTAGGCTTCTCAGGCAAGCACCGCTAAGCCACCTCTCTAGCCCTCTTTCTCTCATTTCTTCTCCTCTCATGCCACCGATGCGTATTTGCTCTGTGTTTGAGTTCTATAGTCCCCATGACTAGCAATGCTCAGAGGAAGAATACAGGCTTCACGTGTGATAGATTTTGCTTTTTGTCCTGGTCTCATCATTTTCAAATTGTTTGACTTCAGGAAAGTGGTGACACTACTTTGAGCTTCCATCTCCTTTGAACTTAATCCCCTGTAAAATGGGATTAATAGTGTTTATGAAATTGTGGTAAGGATTAAATACAGAATATAAAAGTGTCTGCTTTTGCGCTTGACACAGGTATAAGTCATTAACTAATAATCTATTTTTAAAACCTCTGATGCCTCCCAAATCTCCAGCAATAAATAATACCCTATACAGAACGGGACAAAGTCTAGCTGAAAGGTTCAAGCATCTCTGTGGGACCTCTAGTGGTTACATAAATGTTGGTTTCCTAAAACTGATTGGTAAAGCAAAATAAAATGGCCACAGATCCCTCTATATTATACCACTTCTATAAGGATATGTAATAGAAATTTATCTAGATATTAAGAACAAAAGTGTTAGTAACAAAAATATGAAATGCCTTTTAAAAACAGTTCCTTTAAGGCAGGTTCCTAATTAAACTTCAGTTCTATTGACACTTGGGGCTGTTAATTCTTCGTTGTGGGTGCTGTCTATTCTGTGTGCTATGAAATGAAGAGTATCTTTGGCTTCTGCTCACTAGAAGGCACCCTGCCCACCAAATAATGGCAACCAAAAATGTCTCTAGCATGGCCAGATGTCTTCTGGGGGCACCATTGCCATGGTTGAACACCAGCATTCTGGAGAACTGCCTTGGTAGATATATGTTCAGAACCACAAAATTACTTGAAGTGAGGCCTTCAGGATTCTTAGGAAAGACACACAAACATGAATATTATTGTAGGTACCTTCTTGTTAAGTGGGGTAAAGCATCAGTCCCAAAGCATCTGATGGGAGGGAGGTTTTATTTTGGCTTACAGTCTCAAAGGGGAAGCTCTGTGACAGCAGGGCTCAGTCACCTCTGCCACAGCAGGTGGAAAACTACAGCAGGAGAGTGAGCTGAGCTCTCGCAAGAGAGAGAGGACCATATCACCCCTAAGCCACCACCAGAGACACACCTCCTCCAGCAAGGCTCCGCCTTCCAAATTTCCACAAGCTGGGGACCAAGCATTCAGAACACACGACTTTTGGGGGGAGGGGCACCTGACTCAACCCCCCCAAAATGCTGAGGGTCTTTTAAACTTTTTATTTGTTTTTAATTGATACTTTTTATACATGTATATAATGTATTTTGATTATAATTACCTTCATTACCTTCTTTTGTCTCGATCTCATATCCAATGAACCCCTTCTTCCCAGGCAGTCCCTCTTCTACTTTGATGTCCATGTTTTTCTCATGTATTCGTGTGACCCGCTGAGTTTAACTAGAGTTGCCTATACAAGCATGGGTGAGGAATTATTACCAGAGCGCACACAACTTACCAGTGGCTAAACCACTACAGAAAATGTCTCCCGCTCTCCCAGCAACGATTAACTGCCAATAACTCCTCAGAAGGGATGGGTCCTCATGCCTTTCTCCACCATCTATGGCAGACTGCTGATGGGCTCAATACTGTATAGATCTTGTGCAGGTAACCACAGTCACTATGAGGTCATGAGTTCAATGGCCATGTCATATCCAGAAGACAGTGTTCCATAGCACTCCTCCCATCCTCTGGCTCTTACATTCTTTCCACCCCCGAGAGTCTTCTGTACTTTACAGGAAAGGAAAACAAAATATGAAGAAAAGCATACAAAGTGGTAAAAAAAAATCTACAGCTCATGAATTCGGTTTAGTGAGCAATTCTTACCAAGCAGACACAATCCCAGGCAAGGAAATGACTTTTCGTGCATTAAAGAATCATTCAGACAATCATTGCTTTCATCATGCCATGTCGGTATACACACACACACACCTGAACATTTTAAGTACTTTTCAGCTATTAGTGTCAGTGGGAAAAGCCTGTGCTAGTCGTACATAGCCGCAGAGCTAGCAAGACAACATCTAAGAACAGTTTCCTAACCCTTTAGCTAACACTTGGAAGCCTAGTGTATCCCAAGTAGTGACTGTGGTACATTCCTAGTAATTCGCTTAGGTGAAACACCAAACCTGAGTAGCTGGCCCATCGCACAGATGTGTAATATCAGTTACTTCTAAGTCTGTATCAGCCACTTGTGACATTTCCATTTCCCTTCCCTGCATTCGCCGAATTCTAAGCTAGCACAATGGCCAAAAGTCTCTACTATGGCTCGTGAATAAATAATTCTGTCCATGTCAATGAACTTCACAGAAATGCTCTTCACAAAGCATAGTTTAGATTCAAACATGATTTCTAGTCAGAGGTTAGCATTTCAATTTGAAATCTTAGTCACTCTTGAAGTAAGTTGCAAACTATAGTTTCAATAACCTATCCACTTAAGATTCTATGGACTGTTTATTAAAATATAACCTAGAATGTGATCCTAAAGTTTAAAGTCTAGATCTTAGGTTTAACTTCTAGACATTCCAAAGCCTTGTTTTGTAAAACACAAACTGCTGTTGGTTCTCTTAGAACTTTGTCAGTAAAAGGTAGCTTGCACATACAGGCTGTATTTGACCTTCCTCTTCATATGTGCTGGTGACTGCGATGTAGTATGCTGCCTGATCTGGTTCTCTGCTATGCTCTGTCCTTGTCTCAAGCAGAGGACATTCTCAAGATTTGTCAAAGTCCGTGTTTCTAAACTACGTCAATAAAAGATGCATTGCAATCCTTCAATACTACGTACTTCTCATTTTTTCCTCAATGAAATTTCATAGATAAATGTTACCTGTATATACATCTTACTTCTTATTTTTTATATTTTATTTTTATTTATTTATTTGAGAGAGAGAGTAGAAGAGAGAGAGAATGGGCACACAGGGCCCTCTAGCTGCTGCAAATGAACTCCAGATACATGCACCACCTTGTACTTTTGGCTTACGTGGGGTCCTGAGGAATCAAACCTGGGTCTTTTGGCTTTGCTGGCAAGTGCCTTAACTGCTAATCCATCTTTTCAGCCCGTCTTTCTTTCTTTCTTCTTTTGAGGTAGGGTTTCGCTGACCTGGAATTCACTGTGTAGTCTCCGGGTGGCCTTGAACTCATGGCGATCCTCCTACCTCTGCCTCCCAAGTGCTGGGATTAAAGATGTGTGCCACCACGCCTGTCCTTATTTTTTATTTTCAAAACAGGGTTTCATTAGGTTGGCTGACCTGGAACTCATTTCTATGCACATTGTCTTTAAGATGCATTGATATGATTGCCTAGTAAATAGTTATTCAAGTAGTATGGTTTCCCTCCTGGTGAGAAAAGGCTGTAACGAATTCACCCTTGCTGCTTGGGTTCCGCTTGGGCTACTAGCACATTCCTACAGGATGGACTTCCTTGTTGTCTTTGCTAAAGGGGTAGGGACCAGGATAACTTTAATTGATTTGAAAAGTAAAACAATGGGGACTTTCTTACTCCCAAAAGTAATGAAGAGGAACCCAGCTTTCAGTGTCCTCTTGTTCAAGTTGCAAAATGGCATGTGTACACAGGAAGGGCCAGAACGGTATCACTTTAATTTGCCTGGGCCAGACGACAGCTTTAGGTGTTGGTCCTTATTTTCATCTTATTTGAGTCAGGGTCTCTTTTGTTTACATAAGTTTTTATTGACAGCTTTTACATATGGACATAATTTATTTTGATCATAATCCCCTTCCGTCATAGTCATTTATCTCCCCTCCCCCTTCCACTAAACTCCTTCCTCCTTCTAACCAGTCCCTCTACCATGTTGATGTCTTGTTTTGGCCTTCCTTTGTCATCCACCACAGCGTGTTGATGGGTCCAATACTGTGCAGCTGATGATGGCCACTGTGAGCTTATGAATACCACGGCTATCTCATGTCCAGAACACAATGTGCCAAAGGAGTCCTTCCCATCCTCGGGGTCTGTTGTCACTGTTCAGCGCTGTGTTCATTGAGCTAGATAGCCCCCAAGCCCCCGAGCTTCTGGGAAATTCTGCTGTCTCTGCTTGTCGTCTCTCCACAGGCCTGCTAGGACTACAAACACGGGCTGTAGCATCTGGCTTGCTGTGGGTTCTGGGGATCTGAACTTGGGTACATATGCTGGTATACCCAGTGCTCGATCCACTAAGCATCTCCCCGTCCCTGATCTGACAGTTTTTATGGGGTTCCTTAACAGAAGGTGATTGTATCAGCATTTTTTCAAGGATTTATTTTTTAAATTTTATTTACTTATGAGAGAGAGAGAGAGAGAGAGAGAGAGAGAAAATGGGTGTACCAGGGCCTCTAGCTAATGCAAACGAATTCCAGACACATGTGTCACCTTGTGCATCTGGCTTACGTGTGACCTGGAGAATCGAACCTGGATCCTTAAGCTTTGCAGGCAAGTGCCTTAACCCCTAAGCAATCTCTCTAGCTCTTGTGCCAGCAATTTTATTCTTCTTTTCTCTCTCTCTCTTTCTCTTTCTCTCTCTCTTTCTCTTTTGTCTCCATAACAAATACCGAGAGAAACAGTTTAAACAGAGAAAGATTTATTTTGGCTTATGGCTTCAGTCTATAGCTCCATTGTTTCAGACTGTGATGAGACAGAAGGAAGCAGAGAGAAGCAAGAGTGGACCAGGCATACAACATCCCCTTTAAAGGCATGGCCCACAACCACCTACTTCCTCTAGCTAGGCCTCTCCTCATGATGTTCCCACCATTTCTCACTAGCTCTACCAGCTGGGGACCAGGCCCTCAACACATAAACCTTCTGGGAGACACTTCATGTCAGAACTATAACAGTGATCTTATGGCCCAATCCACTGGTTGTGGAAGGGTTTTGAATTCATAGAGTTAAAAGTCTAATGGTGTTCACTGGATAATAAGTATGGGCAAGGCTTGGTGGGAAGTAGAAGAAAAGAGATAAGGAATGAAAGATCAAAGAGGTCAAGGCCCTGTGAAGATGGCCAATCAAACTAAACAGCTTGCTTAAAGAGGACAATGCCATCTCTCTTCTGGAGCCTTCTGCCTCCTCTGGGATTATGTTGCTCAGAATCAAAAGGCACTTCTGTTCTAGAGCAGAGAGGGTACCCACACAGGGTTAGGTAAGGGTCTATATTAATGTTTAAGTAACCTCTTATAATGTAGTAGGTATTTAACCCTTTCCTCATCATAGTACTAGCTAGTTGGACATCCACTGAGTTTGATTCATGTTTTTTCTCCTTTACAAAAGATCCTGAGTTTGTTCATGTTACCACCTTGTTTCCTAGTAGTTGTTTGGAGTCAGAGTAAGCTAGCTCATCTTCTGTACAGAGGGGAGTCCTGATTGGTTTGAGTTACGAGTGGCTGGCTAAGAGATCCAGCATAAGCCAATCATCACCTCGCTTCTCCCTCCTCAGTGTCTCAGATCCAGAGATAAGGAGTACAGCCACCTCAGCCACACTGACTGGACCAAGGAAAGGACATTTGCTTCATGACTGAAGGAGAGTTTGTGTCCTCCTTGTAGTGGGCATGATTGAGTCAATATGCTGTCTCTTTGGTTTGACAATCTTCTTGAGATAATGACGGGATAATTTAAACATGCAGAGTGGGGCAGAAAAGAGTGGCGAGGACAGAAAGGGGGAGAAATCAGGGGGAGAGGAAGGAGGAGCATGGAGGGGAGGACAGGAGGAGGGAGGAGAAGAGGAGAGAAAAGAAACAAATGGATTTAGGATCCATTTTCCTCATTCTAGGAAAGGAATGGGAAGGGAGGAGAAGGAAAGGAAGAAAGAAGGGGAGAGGAGAAGAGAGAAAAGAGAAATGAATCTGGAACGCTGAAGCCTACATTACCTGAAAACTTTCTGCTATGTGAGAGTATATATTCTTGTATCATATAATCTTGGTGGAACTATTTTTTACTTGAGACCATAAACATCCTGATATCACTCTCTGGTTTGAAATGGCACCTTTATAATATGATAAGTTCTTTCTTTTAAAATTCTATTTCTAAATATCCTTATCACATCACTTCTGGTCCCATCCCATTTCATCCCATTTTCTTTCATCCTATTACAGTTCTCAATCCATTCTCTTTTGTCCTATTACTTTGTGTACCAGAATCATAGCACAATATTTTCATTATCCTAGGGCTTGTAACTCACCTTAGATAAATCATAGAGAAGTCCTTTCTTTCTTTCTTCCTTTCGTTCTTTCTTTCTTTCTTTCTTTCTTTCTTTCTTTCGAGAGAGAGAGAGAGAGAGAGAGAATGAGCACACCAGGGCTTCCTGCTGCTGCAAATGAACTCCAGAAGCATGCACCCCCATGTGCATCTAGCTTACGTGGGTTCTGGGGAGTTGAACCTGGGTCCTTAGGCTTCACAGGCAAGCACCTTAATCACTAAGCAGTCTCTCCAGCCCAGAAGTCCATTCTTAATTCTCCCCATTGGACAAATAATTTCATTAAATGTTAAAATTGCACTGGAATTATGATTGAGATTCTATGATGCTAGTATTAGGTTGATTCTAATGAAAGTTCTTTAAAGATTGTCTTCCAATCCACAGACATATATTGTCACTCTGAAAATTCAAACTTTCATCTTCTTTTTCCCTCAGTATAGTATTTAGTTTTGTTCATACAGATTTGACACATTTCTTTTTTTAATTCCATTATTAGATATTTTATATTTCTTTTTTTGAATATATTTTATTTATTTATTTGAGAATGAGAAGGAGAGAGAGGGATAAAAAGAGAGAGAGAATGGGTACGCCAGGGCGTCCAGTCACTGCAAATGAACTCCAGATGCATGCGCCCCCTGTGCATCTGGGTTATGTGGGTCCTGGAGAGTTGAACCAGGATCCTTTGGCTTTGCAAGCAAACACCTTAACCGCTAAGCCATCTCTCCAGCCTAGATATTTTATATTTCTATTGTGACTATGGTATTGTTTCTCACAACATTAACTATTTGGTGGTATGTAGAAAATCTAGGTTTCCCTTAATGTGGTCACAGTGAGAATGACAACAGGAATTTTCATTAAAAATAACAAATGAGGGCTGGAGAGATGATTTAGAGATTAAGGCACTTGCCTGCAAAGCCAAAGGACCCAGGTTCAATTCCCTAGGACCCACATAAGTCAGATGCACAAGGTGGCACTTTTGTCTGGGGTTCATTTGCAGTGGCTGGAGGCCCTGGGGTGCCCCTTCTCTCTCTCTCAAATAAATAAATGAAAAAAATTAAAAATAACAAATAATAACTATAATTCATATAGAGTAGCAAAGAGCTGAAAATAGCTAAGAGTTTTGAGGAATAACAACAGGGAAGAGCATGGCACCAGATGACAAGGTTTAAAAACTTATGATAATTAAAACTGTAATAAAATGTACTAATATGGGCTGGAGAGATGGCTTGGTGGTTGAGGCGTGCTTGCTTGCAAGGCCTAATGACCTGGGTTTGATTCCCCAGTGCCCACATGAAGCCAGATGCAGTGGCACATGCATCTGGAGTTTGTCTGTAGTGGCTGGAGGCCCTGGCATGCCCATTTTTTCTCTCTGTTTCTTCCCCCCTTCTCTCCTTGCAAATAAATGAATAAAAATATTCTATAAAGATGTAGTAAAACTAGAATAGAGAGAACATTATAGTGGTGGAAAAATCAGATGTTGTAGAGTTGGCATGGCAGTCAATAAATGATGTTGGACAATTTGCTTTTTACATGAAATCAGAATGAATTTTGATCATTACTACATAACATTGAGCTAAAAACCTGAACAAAAAAGACAAGACTGGGCTGGAGAGATGGCTTAGCAGTTAAGCGCTTGCCTGTGAAGTCTAAGGACCCCGGTTCGAGGCTCGGTTCCCCAGGACCCACGTTGGCCAGATGCACAAGGGGGCGCACACATCTGGAGTTCGTTTGCAGTGGCTGGAAGCCCTAGCGCGCCCATTCTCACTCTCTCTGTCATTCTCAAATAAATAATTAAGAATGAACAAAAAAATAAATTAAAAGGCAGGACTTTAAAATTTTTGCATATATCTGTGAAGTTGGTCCATAATTTCACCTTTTACCCTATCTTCTTTGTAGTGTAGGGGGCCTGAAGTGTCCCCTAAAGGTTCATGTGTTGAAAGCTTGGCTCTTAGCCTGCAGAGCTTCTGGGAAGTGAACCTTTATGGGGTGAGGATTAGTGGAAGAAAGTTAGTTCATTAGAAACATGCCCTTAAAGGGGATATTGGAATCTCTCTTCTATCTCTGTTTCTGTCTGTCTGTCTGTCTGTCTCTTTCCTTTTGGGCTGCCGTAAAGTGATCAGCTTAGCTTCACTCTACCATGTATTCCCCTCTATAATGTTCTGACTTACCACAGGCCCTCAAATCATAGAGCCAACCACACATACACTGACACTTCTGAGACTGTGGAGGGAGAAAAATAAATCAGTCCTCAAGCTGGTTTTCTTAGGTATTTTGTCATGGCAACAAAAACCTAACAGCATCTGCTTTTGATACCAAGGTATTGCTGGCCTCCAAATAACTCGGGGCATGTTCTCTCCAGAAAAGTTTGTTTAAGTTTGGATTGAACCATTTCTAGATTGTGTATTTACTCACAGGGCTTTTCATCGAAGTTGGCCTTGCTGGCAAAAATCTCTGCCAGGTGAGATTATCTGTGTGTGCATGAATACCTGCATGGAAATACACACACAATTATTACGTCTCACTTACCAGTGAGGAAGTCAAGGTACAGGAAGATTCGGTGATTCTTCCAAGGCCATGCAGCTGGAAAATGGTAACCCAGGATTGGAACTCAGGCAGTTTGGGTTCAGAGCCTCTCTTTTTGTCATTAAGTACTTGAACTTCAAATTTTTAAGTACAGGTTATTTTTGTCTGTTTTATGTTGGTATAACTAAATATCTGAGTCTGGGTGATGTGTAATGTCTTAATGTTCATTTTGGCTCATATTTCTGGAGGCAAGGAGGTCTAAGAAGAGGGTGGTGATGGGAAGGAGCTTGTGGCTGCTTTTCCTCATGGTAGAAAGCGGAAGGGTAAACAGGCACAAGTGGAAGAGAGGAGAGGGAGAAGGGGACTGGGTCCTTTATACTAGCTATTCTCCTAAACAACATTAATCCTTTCTTGAGGGCAGAGCTTCATGACCCAAAATTCACAAAGCTCCCACCTTTCTTTCTGCCTATTGCATTGGTTGGTTGTTAAATTCCAATGTGGGTTTTTGGCAGGGACAAGCCACATGGTAGTTGTATTTCCTTAATGGACATAGGAATTCTTAGATTGGGCTGACAAAAAGGAGCACCCATGCCAGGGATTTGGGGTGCTTATTGAGGGGTTTTCTTCAGAGTAGCCTCTAAGGGAGGTGAAGAAACAGGGCGGAGAAGGGGAAGGGGCCAGCAAAAACATGACCTCAGGTGAAGTGCTGCCTTGGCCTGATCCTCACAGAGGGTCTGAGAGAATAGATGTGACAATGGCATTACGCCCCCCCCCCCCGTGATGCAAGGGGCATACTGTTTCCGCTTTTGTTTCAGACAGTAATCCATTGTGTGGGAATGGCATGTAAGACTAAACTGGGAGAATGAAATATGGAAATGAACTACGGGGAGAAAAAACACAGTGGGAATACTTCCTGTGGACCTTACAAATAACTTTTCTGAGAATATTGCTGTGAGATGCTTTTTCTCTTCAGTTCCTCTTTGTAAGTTGCCCTGAAGTTAATCTTACAGCCATGCAATCTGCCTGCTTAGAACAATGTGATAGGTTTCCTCTGCTTTAGTTTACCTTGGAACTGACTGGCACAGATGACCAACGTTGACAAGGAATGTTAAGAGATGCTGACTGAACTTAAGCTATGCTCTTTGTCCCGATTTCTCAGTGTTGCAGTCAGGTTCGCATTGCTGGCATAAATCACCCGACCAAGAGCAGCTGGTGGGAAAAAAAGGTTTATTTTGGCTTACAGATTCGAGGGGAGGCTCCATGATGGCAGGGGAAAACAATGGCATGAGCAGAGGGTGGACATCACCCCCTCGCCAACATCAGATGGACAACAGCATCAGGAGAGTGTGCCAAATACTAGCAAGGGGAAACTGGCTATAACACCCATAAAGTCACCGCAACAATACACTGCCTCCAGAAGGCGTTAATTACCAAATTGTCATCAGATGGGGACCTAGCATTCAGGACACCTAAGTTTATGGGGGACACCTGAATCAAACCACTACACCCAGTGACTAGTTGTACTCCTGACCCAGAACAATATGTATATTTTGAGAGATGCCCATTGTACATTGAAAGCAATAGACTGGTTAAAAGTAATAAATTACCCATAGAATTGTTGTAAGCAACAAGTGAGCTTAGTGCAATTGCATTTGTGAATGGTGTGTGTGTGCGTGTGTGTGCATGTGTGTGTGTGTGCCGGATCATCAGAGTCCCACATGTCATAGTCCTAAAACCCTTCCTTTAACAAATGTTTCAAAAGTTATTTGGAGTCAAAAGTTCCTTGCCCCCTCCTCACATGTTGCCTGTCCTTTGCCCCTGGGATGCTCAACTTGCTCACGCATTACTTACTTGTTTACTTATTGCTGTTCAATTAAAAACACCAATGAGCGCCTTTCAGCAGGAGCAGTGGCTGCAGGAACATCAGAGCAGTGGCAGAAGCAGGAAGCTCACCCTTGGTTAAACACATCCAAGGGTCAGTTTTCCTTCTTTCAGGCTCTGTTCCAAGAAGCAGCTATCCCACTCTTGGGCAAACAAATCCAAGAGTCAGGTTCTATTATTCCATGGCAGTGCCCAACTGACCAAGACTACAGACCAAGAGAAGAGGCAGTTCCCTCTCTCCACAACTCCCCACTGACCTGGGAGTGATTCTGAGGAGAACTTAAAAGAAGCTGTAAAACAATAAAGTAAAAGAATAAACAGCAGTCACCATAACAGCTGGGGGTGAATGAGCTGGTTTTGCAGAAGGGATTTGGACAGGACATCCAAACAGCAGCCACCGCTCAAACCTATTCTCCTTTACTGTTGCTTACGGAGTTAGATGTGGTAGGCTTCATTTTTCTCAGAGTGTATTCATTTCCCCTTTAAGTTTATTATTTTGGGGGACATAACATTATTCATAATATTATTTTTAAAATTTATTTATTTATTTGCAAGCAGAGATAGAAAAGAGACAGACAGAATGAACGTTTAGGCAAACAGACTAAAGATGCATGCACCACTTTGTGCATCTGGCTTTATGTGGGCACTGGGGAATTGGACTTTGGGTGTTAGGCATTGCAGGCAAACACCTTTACCACTGAGCCATCTCTCCAGCCCCTTGTTTCTTATTTTTAAGTGGCTTTATTCAGGTATAAATTACATACAATTACTTGTACTTACAGTGTACACTGATTTGCTTGATATGCGTACACACCCATCACCACACTCAAGGTAATGTAGATATTCATTAAAAATTTGCTCATGTTCTCTCCCCATTGTTCCCAGGAACGGTTGATTTGCTGCCTGTCGCTATATATGACTTTGCATTTTCTACAGTTTTATGTAACTGAAAATACATAGTATGTGCTCTTTTATTTCTGGCTCCTTTCACTCTGCATAGAGATTTGCCCATATCACTTCATGTTCCTGGAGTTCATCCATTTTAATTACTGAGTAGTATTCCATTGTATTCCATCACAAGCTGTCTAACCATGAACCCTTTCAAGGGTAATTGGGCCTTTTCTCTATTATAAATAAAGCTGTGACAAACATTTATGTTATGTTTTTGTATTGGCATCAACTGTCTTCATAAGTACTCTGTAAAATTTTCCTTTCCCATTCTTCTTCTCTCTCTCTCTCTCTCTCTCTATATATATATATATATATATGTGTGTGTGTGTGTGTATACATACATACATATATAAAAATAAATTATATATATTATTTATTTATTTGAGAGAGAGAGAGAGATAAAGAGAGAATGGGCATACCAGGGCCTCTAGCCACTGCAAATGAACTCTAGACTCATGTGCCCCTTGTGTATCTGGCTTACGTAGGTCCTGGGGAATTGAACCAGGGTCCTTAGGCTTCACAGGCAAGCCTTAACCACTAAGCCATTTGCCCAGACTTCCCATTTCTTCTTGACATTTTAGGCAAATCTCATAGTTTTCTAGCTACATTTAAGGTAATGGAAAACAAAAACTGTAATCAAACTCTATTCAGACGGGTAGGGTGTCCCCTCACTCCAGTGTTAGGATTTGACCCCAAGCATCTTATGCACGGTAGGCAAATACTTCACCATTGAGCTACATCTCCTAGTCTTCAAGCTTCATTTCATTACAATCTTAAACTGGTAGACCAATAGGAAGAATAGAAATGGTCTTAGAAAAGGGACAGAGATAAAGAAAGATAGTAACCAACTTCACCACCAACATCCCACTATAGGAACAACCTCCCCAGGAAGCAGGGCTGGCACTGGTTCTTGATGCCATAGTCCCGAATCATGTAGCCCAGAAGTTTAACCCACCAATAATGTGAAGAACTTCAAGGTGATGTCAGACAGCCTGCCATATGGTCTACAAAAGCTGTGAGCCATCAGAACTCAGTGCTTAGGTTTTGAAAGTTATTCCCTTGAATCCATGATGTCATGAATACATCTTCTGATTCTCCACTCTGTCTCTGGCATCAGTTCTGCGTGCCTCAATTTCCTGTAACAATAAAAGGCGGGCTGGGGCTGGAAGACGGCTTAGCAGTTAAGACTTGCCTGAGAAGCCTAAGGACAATGCTTGACTTTCCAGATCCCACATAAGCCAGACACACAAAGGTGAGGCAAGCACAAGGTCGCACATGCCCACTAGGTGGTGCAAACATCTGGAGTTCAACGTCAGTGGCTGAGACCCTGGCATGTTAATTCTCTCTCTCTTTCTCATTCTCTCTCTAAAAATAAAAAGGCAGGCTGGTTTCTCCTAATAGAAAGGATGTCTAAACACTTGACAGCTACAAAACAATTGTTCTGGAGGAGTTTTTCAGTCTCAGGGCTGTGTTTGTACATTACACTTAAATTATCTAGTTCATGAGTCATTTCTACTTCTTCTAGTTGGTTATAGTTTCATAGTAATGTAAGTGGCTCATATATTTTCTATTTGCTTTAATCAATCCATGTACAGTGATTACATTGCTTTCTTCCCTCATGATCAGTTGAATGTACTGATAAATACTGCTTTAGTTTCAAAATCCTATTAGCATGCTGGAGAGGGCTCTGTTATGTGAGGTAAGGACAAAGTTATGTTTCACGGATAAATAAGTCCACCTCACACTGGCTGTGTCACCATAATCCATTTATTCACTTAAAAGTTTTTAACTTATTATTTTCATTTGTGTGTATGCATTGTGGCATGTGTGCTGTATGCATGTGTATGTGCCCATGTGGTGGCTGGAGAAGAATGTCAAGCATCCCACTCCATCACGCCTCTGCTTCTTCTTGTTTGAGCTTGAGTCTCTTATTGATACTGGAGCGCCTTGCTTCCATGAGCCAAGGTGATTCGCTGGTCCCTGCTTCCCTTTGCCAGCCTGGGGTTATACGTGTGCGTGGCCACTCGCAGCTGCTTACGTGGGTTCTAGAGACTTGAGTCTGGGTGGTTTCAGGACCCTGTTTTTGTGCAGGAAGTGCACTTAACTTCTGAGTCATCTCTGCAGTCCATTAATCATAATTTAAACCTCTTAGGATTGTGGGTTAAAACACACAGAAGTTGTACAGAACATAATAAGCAGTTCAACAAAATACTTACAATGTGAACGAATACATGAGTCCCTCTTGGTTTCTACGTCTAAGTCTCTGACTCCTCCTTCCTCTTAGAGTTGAGTACAACTCTGGCTTTTCCCTTTCCCATTCTAACCATTATACTCCTATTCCTTGCTTTACCTTTTTTTGCTTAGAATTTCTGGAACAATGTGAATAGTGATTGTGATTGTAGGCATTTAAGTCATAAAGCCAATTTCAAAGGGAAAGATTTTAATGTCTATCACTCATTATGAAGTTTGATATTTTTTTCAGTCAGACTGGCTGACCAGATTCTTGGTCTGTGCAACCACAGAATGGGGGTTACAGGCATGCAGGGCCAGTGCCCAGCTGTTAGTGAAAGCTAGGGGATCAAAGTTAAAGAGAATCAGGTCCTCTCAGGACCTCATGCTGTGTGACAAGCACAACTACCAGTGGAGCCATCCAGCTCCTGTGCCAAGTATTTAGCAGACATCTTTATGACATTAAGGAAGTCACCTAGTATTCTTGGCTCACTAAAAGGTTTTGTGAGTCATGAGCAGGTGTTGAATGTTAGCACATGTTTTTTTCTGCATCTATGAAAATATCTGTTTTTACTTAAAAAAATTTTTTTAAAGGCTTCACAAAATCACCTCAGGACTGAGGTGGACTCAGTCTGGATACTTTTAGAATCTTCTATTATATACCATGGAATATAAAGTTTAGAAGGAACCTTAGAGGCCATCCGCCAGTGCACTCTGTCACTTACGACAGCAGTTACCTCTTTGTTTCTTGGACTAAACACGCAACGAGAAGGAGCTTATGGAAAGAAGGGGTTTATTTTGGATTACAGTTTTGAGGGGCTGTTTCATCATGGTGGGAAAGCATGGCACAGCTGACAGCAAGGCCACCACCAGTGACAATCTTCTCTAGCAAGGGTCCACTTCCCAAAGGCTCCATCAGCGCAGGATCAAGTGCAAGGCTTAACCGCAAACACATGAGACTATGGGGAATACTTTACATTCAAATCAGTACACCTAGTTTATGAATGGTCTCTGCAGCATCTGCAGTGGACAGTTGCTTACCTGTCTCTGCATGTCTGACAACATGCAGGGATGAAAAATTTACTGCCTGTTCATTTTTTCTTGAGTACTCTAGTTCCAAAGAGATATTTATTGAGCTGAAATATACTCAGTGTCAGGCACATGCTTCTGGCTAAGTGTTGCTATGTAAGAGCAAGTGAACCCTGAGGTGTGGGTAGAGGCAGCCGGCTTGCTGGGAAGGATGGAGCATTCAGGACAGATCTAGGTTCAGGCTCTGCTTAGTCACTGACAAGCTGAGTGAGTCTCACTACTGTAGCAGATTATTCAAAAGCCACAAATTCATCCCTCCCACCCCAGCAGGACCCTCTTTTATACTGACTTGGGCTTTGCAATTATCGCATCCAGAGGTTGAGTCTATTTCTTCCCTCCTTGTGTCTGGTCAGTTTTAGGATTTGCTTGAACCAACAAGATGTAGAGAAAGGGGTGCCCGAAGAGTTCTGAAACTTGGGTTGGAAGGAGCCTTTCTTTTTTGCGGTCATCCTCGATACACTTTGCTGAGGTGTCACATAAGGAGGTCACCTAGCTTACCAGTGGCAAAAGGATGCTTGAGAGAAAGAGAGATGAGGTGCTCCAAACGATAACCTGCATCTGCTGCCAGGCATGTGAGTGGGGTCATCTTGCACTCCCAGCCCTGTGGATCCTCTGCTGAATGCAGTTTCATGGATAAGCCTAGAAAAACCCCACCTAAAGCTTAACTGCCAAGTAGATTCACACCATCATGGCAATTACAAACCATTGTTAGCTTGAGCCATCGAAGTACAGCAGGAACTAACAGAGACAGAAATATTACTTAATTAAACTTCCTGTGCTTATGTTATTTTCCTTGTCAAATAGAAAAAAAACAAAACCTTGTTTTTTAAAAACATTTTTATTTAGTTGCAAGGAGAGAGAGAGAATGGGTGCACCAGGGCCTCTTGCTGTTGCAAATGAACTCCAGACACTTGTGCCGCTTTTTACATGGGTACTGGGGAATTGAATCCAGGCCATCAGGCTTTGCAATCAAGCACCTTAACCTCTGAGCCATCACTCCAGCCCTTTAATTGTTCTTGACATGGTTGCTAGTGAGGCTAAAGTATGTGAACTGTACACATAACTACTATAGGGTAGCTCTCAGGTTTGCCGCCATGTAAGCCAAATACTCTCTTCCTCGTTGGGGTTTAAATTTCCAGGTTAAATCATTTTTTTTTCTTTGACTACACATAGCAGTTATTGTCTAAGTTCTGGGACAAACCACCCGACCAGAAGCAGCTTATGGGAGGAAAAGGTTGTTTCTGGCCCACAGTGTCAAGGGGAAGGTTCACCATGCCAGGGAAAGCATGGTGAGAGCAGACAGCCAGGCATCATATCTCCACAGCAGCAGGGAGGTAGTAGAGAGTGAGCTATTGGACACCCAGCGGGGCTGGACTAGTAAAATTTCAAGGCCATTCCACAGTGAGACATGAACATCTTCCAGCAAGGCCCAACCTCCCCGTGGCTTTACCAGCTGGGGACTGAGTACGAGGCTTAATCATAAACACACGCAGCTATGGAGAACATTCAACCGACCACACTTCACCTTGCCTGAAGAAGCTTCTGGAAATATTGACACTAGTCTCCTCCTAGTTACCTTTCTTTGAGTGATTCCTTTGGACTATTTGTTACTGTCTCTCCTAAAATTCTACAATAGATTCCACGTCTGATAAAGTAGTGATTTACTTTTTAAAATGTAGGCAACACTGCTTGTTTTAACTCTGCCAGCTCTGACTTAAGGGGCTGTGAAATTAGGTTTCCTCCTCGGAACTTATGCAGGTACTTTCTTGGAACTTAAATGTAGTAATTAATATTTAGCCAGAGCAAATTCTTTTTCTTAGACCTAGCTTAGCAATCCAGTTGGCCAAGCTAATTTTGGTCTTGTGTTTCTTTTTTCTTCACTGGATGTATCTAGTTAGATGATAATAGCTTTCATGTTTTCTGTCAGTTACTAGGGGTAATGTGAAAGAAAAACAGGCAAGGAAGAAATCTCTAGGTATACCACTATACATATTTTTCATGTCTAGCCCAGAGCTGGTATATATTATTAATAACTACATTATAAGTGCATATTATTTCACAGTTTAGATTACTTTCACATATATTAGATCCTTAGTTCAGGGTCAAAGGTGGCCAGGGGCAGTGCAATCCAGTCTTATCCATTCAGAAATATATACAGACAGTCAAATTCTACACTGAAATGGATTAGCCCCATATCTAATAATGTTCTATTGAAATACATCATTGGGTATCATTATCACAATTTATTGCTTCTATTTGTTTATGGGATTATAGGAAATATAGAACCTTACAGGCCCCTGTAGTTATCATTACACGAAACATCTTCAGGACAGTGGTGATGGATAAAACAGTAAATCAATTTATGCCTCTCAACGTTTTTAACAAGTGAAGAGGGAGGGGCTAACCATTTTGGCCCTGACATAAAGGAGAAACAGGGAGGGAGGAAGAGAGAGAGGGAAAAGGAGAGGGAGAGGGAGAAAGAATGGGTGTGACAGGGTCTCTAGCCACTGCAAACAAACTACAGATGTATGCGTTACCTTGTACATCTGGCTTTACGCGGGTACTGGGGAATTGAAGCTGGGTGGTCAGGCTTTGCAGGCTAGCACCTTAACCGCTGAGCCATCTCTCCTGCACCCCCCCAAACAGAATTTTTTTAACCAACTCTGACTGCCAAAACATATCTGAAAAACACTGAGAGATTTTAGTTGCATTTCCATAACAGCATACGTGTGTGAACACACTTGTCTCAAAGCAGGTGCAGCTATGTGTGTGTGTGTGTGGGGCGTTCCCCTATTCTCCCGCCCTGTCCCACCATCCCTTGAACACTGTCATCTTGGGAAGGATCTGGGAAGGAAGAGAGGAGTGCCCATTGCCTTCAAAGCGTTTCCATATCCCAGTTTATCTCGCCTCACTGCTGTGTGCGTGAGGCATGCCCACATCCACTTCTACGTAAGACTGACGTCTCCAGAAGACAGGGCAACACGTGGCTTTAAGTCCAAAACAGTGGCACGCCCCGCTACTGTTGGTGGAGCTGCCTGCAGGCGCAGGGCGGGCTGCAGATGGACAGATGGACGATGCGAGGACGAGCCCGCGCGAGGACAGCGCTCGCCTCTCCTCCACCCTCCCCCCCACCCAACGTCCCCAGCAGGGCGCATGCGCAGCGGGCGGGCCCAGCCCTCGGGCGCGCGGCTGCGCACTGGCTCCGCCGCGCTCCCGGAAGCGCCGTGCGCGGGGAGCGAGCGCCACGTCTCTGCGGGCTTCCTCTCTGCGGGCATCGGCTCCCGGGCTCCCCGCAGCCGCAGTCGCAGCCGCAGCGCAGGAGCATCGCATCATGGACGGCGCGGGGCGGCGCGCCGCCTCCTTCCCGCTGCTGGTGCTGACGCTGCTCCTGCTGCTGCTGCTCCGCGCCGAGCGCTCGCGGGGCGCCGAGCTCACCTTCGAGCTGCCGGACAACGCCAAGCAGTGCTTCCACGAGGAGGTGGAGCAGGGCGTGAAGTTCTCGCTGGACTACCAGGTGCGGCCGAGCCTGGCCACGCGCTCCTCTCCTCTCCCCTCCTCTCGCTTCCCCTCCCGCATCGCGCCTGGCCACCTGCGCATCGCTGGCCCCAGCGGCTGGGATTAACCAAAGAGGCTGCTGGGGGTTGGGGGCACGGGGGTGGGCGAGGCTGGGAATCCCTGAGACCAGTTGACTGGCCCCGTTTTTGAAAGATCGTTTGCTTCTGTCAAGAGCCCATCCGACACGGGCCAAACAGGTCTGGGAGGTAGCCAGCGCCACAGGTGTGCGCTCCGGATGGGGAGGCGGGCCTTGGACCCCACATCTTTTTTTTTTTTTTTTTTTTTTTTTTTTTTTTTTTTTTTTTTTTTGGTTTTTCGAGGTAGGGTCTCACTCTGGCCCAGGCTGACCTGGAATTCACTATGTAGTCTCAGGGTGGCCTTGAACTCACAGCGATCCTCCTACCTCTGCCTCCCGAGCGCTGGGATTAAAGGCGTGTGCCACCACGTCCGGCTGGACCCCACATCTTAAAAGAGTTGACCAAAATGACTCCCCCAGGTCCCTTCGATTCTGATGAACGTCAGCACGCAGCAGCAGGATACCTATTGGCTCTCTTGGGTCACCTCGTCCGTGTAGGTGCTGACCACCCCCGGATTCCTTAGGGGTGAGCCAGCAGGAATGATTAAAGGGGCTTTGGAAAGGAGGTCTCAGCACAGCCTTTGAAACCCGGCGATGTTCCCAAGGAACACAGCCCAGTGGTGTGGCTGTAACACGGGGCTCTTGACATATGTCTCAGCAAAGCCAGCTCCTGAGTCCACTGACGGATGCCATAGGTGACAGTCGCCACCATGAGCATTTGTCAGCAAGGATTAACGAGCAGGTCCAGGGTTGGAGGGCTGAGGCCTAGAAATGAGGTGGCGTGGGCAGCAGGAATGGTGGGCACACTGAACACTCCTGTGGTTGGAGGCTCTGAAGGAAGCTTCTGATGGGAGACGACTCCGGGCACGATATACTCACTGATGTGACCACTTTCACATCCGCCGACAGCATACACATTGGGTACATGCCTTCATCAGCACATCCAAGCTAAGTACTGGAACAATTAATTACGCGGTTAAAGAGATGTGAGAAGGTATGCGGTCACTGCCAGGGCAGCAGGAATCCCCCATCAGCACATACCCAGCATGGGTGTAAACATCTGAGCAATGTGATTGCTCATTGCTTCATGCAAAGGCTTGCTGAGTAGGACTAGTAATTTTTAAAAAATGTTTTATTTTTAAAATTTATTTATTGGAGAGAGAGAGAGAGAGAGAATGAGTATGCCAGGGCCTCCACCGTGTGCATCTGGCTTACGTGGGTCCTGGGGAATCGAACCTGGGTCCTTTGGCTTTGTAGGCAAGTGCTTTAATCACTAAGCCATCTCTCCAGCCCAGGACTAGTAATTTTTATCTGGACAAGAGAGGACTTTTTTTTTTTTTTTTTTTTTTTTTTTCAGGGTAGGGCCTCGCTCTAGCCCAGGCTGATCTGGAATTCACTATGTAGTTTCAGGGTGGCCTTGAACTCAAATCCTCCTACCTCTGCCTCCTGAGTGCTGGGATTAAAGGTGTGTACCACCATGCCTGGTTTAAGAGAGGACATTTGTTTTTGTATATTTTTATTTATTCATTTGACAATGACAGACAGAGAGAAAGAGGCAGAGAGAGAGGGGAAGGGAGGGAGGGAGAGAGAGAGAATGGTCGCGCTAGGGCTTCCAGTCACTGCAAACAAACTCCAGACATGTGCGCTCCCTTGTGCATCTGGCTAACGTAGGTCCTGGGGAATCAAGCCTTGAACCAGGGTCCTTAGGCTTCACAGGCAAGCACTTAACTGCTAAGCCATCTCTGCAGCCCAAGAGAGGACATTTTTAAGTTCAGAAGCAGATGGAAGCCATTAGCCGTGTTCTTTGATGGACGTGGTCATGGCATTTGACTACCTAGTGTGATTTTTCGCCCTTTGCAGATCTTAGCTTTCTGGTGTTTGCAGGGAAGAGTTTGACGTAAATAGTTTCTGAGGTCTCTTACGTCTCTGGCACTCATAAATGCTATGAGGCATCAACCCGTGTTTGCCTTCTTGCACCCAACCATTACTAACATTAGAAGTTATTAGATCCATTCAGCAAGCCCAGGGTGGGCCTTGTTCTGGGACTCCTGCCTCTTGCAGAAGTCAAGGCAGAAATAGCAGACACTCTAGGGGTGTGGCTGTGAGAAGAAAGGAAGACTGGGAGACAGTGATTCCTGCTCATTTGCTGAGACAAGGTCCACCCCTCCATCATCACCTTCAGAGGCCAGTGTGCAGGTTGTGGGTTATCAAGTAGTTGGGAGATGCCCGTTGGGCACTGCTGTGTCGGAAGCTGTGGTCAGCACTTTCAGGGCATCCTAGCCACAATCCTAGATCAATACCACTATTTGACCCCTTTCATTTTTTCTTTATCCCAAAGTGTTTCATGTAATTGTCTTGGGACAGTGTCCTGGGCATCCCTCCCTTCATCTTCCTCCTGGCCTTTTTTTTTTTTTTTTTTTTTTTTTGCCTGTGTGTGGTGTGTGTGCATATGGTATGTATGTGTAGTAGTGTGCGTGCGCAGTACTGTGCACATGTGTGGAGGCCAGAGAACAACTTCAGATGTCATACTCAGGTACACTGACTCTCTTTGAGACAGGGTCACTCATTGGCCTGGAGCTAACCGATTAGGCTAGATCGGCTAGCCAGTGAGCTGCAGGTGTCTACCTGTCTCCACCTCTCTAGGGCTGGGATTACAGGCGTGTACCGCTGCACCTGGCATTTATTTGTGTACTTGGGGATCAAACTCGGATTCTCATGCTTGCAAGGCAAGCACTCTACCAACTGAGCTATCTCCCCGGGCCCCGACGCCCCTCTCTTAAAAGCCCTGTAACATGTTGGAGAAGAGGGTCGTATTCGGGAGATGACACCTGGTCGCCCTCACGTCAAATCCCTGCTCTCCATATTATCTTGTATAACCTTAGACAATGTATTTAACCCTTGTAGCCTTACTTTCCTCTTTTGTAAAATGGGAAGAACCAGGCTCATTGTACTCCTGCAGGGCAAAATCACTGGAGCCAGGCAGACATGGATTCCGATTCCCTGGCGGTTTTGAGCAGATGTCCACGGCCAATTTACTTAACCTTGATCAGGTTCAACACAATGAGAAAGAAGTATTAGAGTACCTGCACTGGAAGAGTGTGTAGGTTAAATTGGTCATTGTATGGTCAGCTTTTGTAAATGTCGCTTGCCCCTTGGTAAGAGCAAACTGTTTGTGGTTGACAGGTCATCACTGGAGGCCACTACGACGTTGACTGCTATGTGGAGGACCCCCTGGGGAACGTCATCTACAGGGAGACCAAAAAGCAGTATGACAGCTTTACCTACCGGACTGAAGTCAAGGGTGTTTATCAGTTCTGCTTCAGTAATGAGTTTTCTACCTTCTCCCACAAGACCGTCTACTTTGATTTCCAAGTGGGCGACGAGCCCCCTATTCTCCCAGACATGGGGAATAAGGTCACAGCTCTTACCCAGGTGAGTGGACCTTAGCAGCAGCAGGCCCAGTGGAACGCCCCTGCCCCAGCATGTCCCTCCTCTTCTGCCCTTGTCTCAGCTGATGAGTGAGAAGCACCATCTCCCAGTCTTCCTTGCTGTTTGTAGCCACGCCCCTAGAGTGTCTGCCGTTTCTGCCCTTACTTCATTCCCACTCTCTTTGACAAAGTACCTCCCCCGAAGTTACGTCATGTGTCTGTCTGCTTGTGTGACGTGCCTAGACTATAAAGAATGAAGTCTTGCTCTACGTGTTGTATGGGTGAGGGTAACCCAAGCTGCTGTAACAAATAAACTCCATGTGTGAGTGGCCTAGCACTATGGAAGTTTATTCACGATGTTCTAAAAAAGGCTGTTGGCAACTTGGCAATCTAGGTGTCCTTTCTTTCTATTTTTCTCTCTCTCTCTTTCTGTGCTGAGGTTTGAACTCAGGGCCTGTGTGTATTAAGCACATCCATGCGCAGTTACCACTGGGCTGTGTCCCCAGCCCCCCAACCCCAAGGCTCTTTCTTGTCATTCCTCTGCCTTTTCTAAGGGCTTCAGAGCCCTCCACCACGACTCACCACAGGAAGGAGAATGAGGACGGCACCCTTGTCACTTCTACTCCTTGTCCCTTTGGTGAGCACTTGTGATGTGCGGATGAGGATGGAAAGAGGGCTGTCCTCTACAGTCCTGAGTGTGCAGCTGCCTCTGAGCAAAATTCCACACTGTGGAAGAGGAACATGGCATTTTTGAAGGACAGTCGCCTGTGTTCCCTGGTGACCCTCAAGCTAACTTGTTTACTGTCCCCAGCCTCCTTCATGGGTCCTCCCTTCTGTTTGAACCCTCCCTCCCTTCCACATTCAGGCCGGGCTTCCTGAGGGCTGGGACTCTGGTGTTTCCCCTCGTGTTCTCAGTGCCCCAGTGCAGGAGCTTATCAAATATTTGTCTTATGACTGATTGTCCTGGCCTGGGGAACCTGAAAGACAGGAACAGCCATCGGTGGCTACACGTGTTCCAGAAGCAAAGCCAGAGCGTCTCGAGTTTCACAGGAAGCTTAGTGTTCCTACTGCTTGTCCTCCGCGGCGACCAGATGCTTTTTCTCTGTGGCTTTGTGGTGGTTCTCATGGTGATTTCTCAGTCTCCCACATATTCCGCACAGTTAGAGATGCATTGCCTAATACGGTAGCCACTATCTACATTTGGCTACGTAGATGGGAATTTAAAATTCTCTTCCTCATTCGCACGATGGCAGCATATGACACCCAGTAGTAGTAGTCCAGGTGGCTAGTGACCACATGGTGACATTTCCCTGGGCTGGTTTGAGGTGGGCAGCATGACTGCCTTTGGAAGATCCAGCTGAGGGTGTAGACTGTTCAGTTGGTCTCTGATGAAATAGCGGATGGTTTTGCAAGCCTGAGCTCAAGGACTTCCTCATGAACCGGTGGGGGAGAGTGCTAGAGAACAGGGCTAACTAGTTAGGCCAGCCGAGAAGTTCTTTCCCGGAGCCCCAAGCATGGCATTGAGCATCTTGAGCTTTGTCTCTGTTGCAGGGAAGAGAAGCTTAGGCTTTCCTTCCCATGCCTCTCAAGACTCCATCTTGGTCTTGCCTGGCCTCGAAGCAGGCATTTCCTTCCACTTTGTGGGCTTGAACTGTCCGTCTGCTTCCGGAGGCTCTTGCTCGCCTCTGGCAGGTGTTCGTGCCACCTGCAGTGGGGGAGGCGCTCGAATCCATGACCCTGTCCTGTCAGGAGCCCTGCAAGGAGTGCGTCCCTTGTCGGTCACTTAAGACACAGGCCACCGTGGCCAGATCTGGGAATCCAAGGGTGAGGGATCTCCAGAAGGACGTGCTAGCTCTTTTTATTTTATTTTTTTAAATATTTATTTGCAAGCAGAGAGATACAGACAGAAAGAAGAGAGAGAGAGAGAGAGAGAGACAGACAGACAGACAGTATGGATGCACCAGGGCCTCTATCCACTACAAACAAACTCCAGATACCTGCACCACTTTGTACATCTGGCATTATGTAGGTCCTGGGGAATGAAACCCAGGTCGTTAGGCTTTGTAGGCAAGCGCCTTAACCACTGAGCCCCAGGATGCGTTGATTCTTCCAAGAGGGCCAAGAAAGCTTGTGTTGGTCAGACTTTGGTGGGTAAAAATGCGGAGGCTGCCTAGGTGTTCTCCTGTAACAGGAGGAGGAAGGGCCTCGCAGATGGGAGAAGAGTGGATGAAATTCGTGGACTTTGCCACACCCTGTGTGGCCTGGTTCCCCTCTAGCCAGTGCCTGCTTTCTCATGTCTCCTGGAGCAACCTGGCAGGATTGCCTGACTGAAATTTTGTGGTAACATGCTGAAGAAGAGGTTTCCTGTAGACTAGCACTAACGGAGGACCCCAGCAGACAAGGGAACAGCATGCTTTGTTGTAAGAGTGCTTTCGAGCATCCGCCACTTATGGTGACATGCTGGGGGCTTGGTCTCCGTTGCAAACACGCTGAGATGTGGTGGCCTGTTACTGCTGAGTTCCTCGGACAGGGCCCCGTGTCATATGGCCTCCAATCAGTGAATCCAATGTGCATGAAGTTCCTCTATATGCTTATGACAAAGACAAACTTGCAGAATGGACTTCTAACCCAGAACACCAAATAAGCCCTCCCTTGGGCTTAAAACCAAAGTGCCTGTGGCTTTATATAAACAAAATGGGTGGCTGTGTGTACACATTATACAGTGCATACACACATATGTGCACATACAGCCCATGACCATGAATCACACTACCTGCACATGTGTGTGTGTATTTAGCATTCCTATTCATTTTGAGAATGATTTCCTTTGTCACTTAAGTTCTTTGTGTTTAGCACCCAAATCTCCCCCAAACCCACTTCTCCTTGAGTGGCGTCTTTCTAAATGGAGGTCCCCATCTTCCCTTACTGGTGAGGTTGCAGCCACCTGGGTGCCCCTCTGGCTGCACGCCCCCTCCTGTGCTGTGGCTGCCAGAGCCCCTTCCTTTGGGACCTGCCTTTTGCCCATTTATCCCTTAGCTGAGACATGACGGAAAAGAACTCCATGGCGACCACACACCCTTCTGGGGTTCGCTCTCTTCACTTTGTGCTACAGCCAAAGCTGCGCCCTGTCTGAGATTCAGGACTGTTTCTCACTCAGATTCTAAACTCCCAGGACCTAGTACAGTGCCCCCCAAAACAAGGAGGCACTTCATACATGTCTGGATGAGTGAATTGGTGGACCTTTGAGCTATGAAAGCAGACTAAGCATGACTGAGATTCCCGTAGCCTCATTTCACAGGTCTGCTGAGTCCCCAGCCCCGTCTACAGCATGTGTGAGCGTCCAGTGACCCGCAGGGTGACGGACGCATGTAGAGCTGACTTGGTTTGGTCAGGCTGCCTGTGCCATGGTTGACTCCACACTTTGACCTCTTCCTTAGCTCCTTTCCAGCCTAGCCCCTCGTAGCTTCCCTAGGGCCGTCAGCATGATCCTTGGAAGCACTGGGAGGAAGTGATGAACAGTAAGCACACAGACCACCATCACCTCTTGTCTGTACTCAAAGGTCTCTTCTGGAGGCCGGCGCTGGTGGTCTCCTTTGGAACCAATTTCTTGATATCAGGAGCCCTTCTTAGGATGATTTGTCTTGTTTCCCATGTCAAACATCTGTTTAATGGGATGGCCTCTGTAGCAACCGTGGGAAGGGCCAAGTGTCCAGGACATTCCAGTCATAAAGGAAGACTGTCAGCAGCCCCAGACACTAGGATGTGCACTAAGTCATTGACAAAGCAAGACAGGTGTCCCTTGGGAGACAGACTGGTGCACTCCCAGCCTCATTCTTCACTGGTTTCTGCTGCTGGAGCTGGTACCAGTCTGGGTCCCCAGTCCCATCTCATGCACAGTAACCACTGTCACTTTTCTGCCCACAGGACATGCCACCGCCTCTTACCCATGGATCGGCATGGGAGAGCCAGCCGCCGTGCAGAGGAAGCCCTAGCACGGGCAGGCGGTGGAGCAGATGTCGGGCAGTGGCAGCTACCGTGCTGTGAATTCAGGGGCCAAAGAAACCTTTCTTCTCTGTGCTGTCTATCTTAGCTCCTGAAATAGAGACCAGGCAGGACAGCATCACTTTTTGGTCATACTGTCCCCTTTACCTTCTGGATATAGTTGAGGTTACTAGGGAAATGAAGGGTCTTGAAGAGGGAGGTCACACGGTGACTCGGTCTCCCGCTCCTGTTGCACTTTGTGAAATAGCTTGTCTTTGGAGTCTGGGAGCCGCAGCAAGTGTTGGTGGGTGCTTAGTGGGTGTGTGCTCTGAGAACTAACTGTTGGGATAGAACTTTGAGGTGTTTAGAGGTTGCTCTGGAGTAAGGACCTGCGTTTGTCCACAGGCCCAGTGCATTAGTTGTCTACTGCTGAGTAACCGACTTCAGCCGTGGGTGCTGGGAGCTTAGCAGTCTTCTGCTCAGGGTTTCACAGAGGTGAGATGGTGGTGCTGTCACCCAGAGCTCCAGGGAACCTTTTGTTTCCATGCTCGTCCGGGTTGTTGGCCAGACTCAGATCTGAGTCACAGGACCAGGGTCCCCGCTACACTGCTAACTGTAGTGCTCTGGGCCGGCTTGGCCCTTTTCAGATTCTAGCCGGGTTTGTCGCCCTCTGCCTTCGGCTGGAGAAAGTCTCCGCTTTTAAGAAATTAATTGACGTGTGTGTTCACGTGTGAGTGTGTGCCCGTGTGGAGGTCAGGGGGGCAAGTTTCTTGGGTGGCGTTCCTTGCCCTTTCACCTCCTCTGAGGCAAGATTTCTCTCATTCTGTTGTTCTTTGCTGCACTCCGTTTTCCCCCAGCTTCTGGGAGAAAATTCCAGTCTCTGTCCTGCATTTCGCCATCAGCATGCTGGCATCCCAGAAGCCCACCACGGCTTCTGACTTTTCATGTGGGGCCTGGGGAGTGTACTCGGGAACTGCAGCTGAGTGGTGAGTCCATAACCACTGAGCCATCTGCTCGGCCCTGACAGTCAGTGCTGCAGGGCTGGGAGAGTAGACCAGGCTGCGGGATCATCTCCCTCGTCTTCAGGTCGGCCGTGCCCTGTCGCAGTGCCAGCGCAGGAGTGGTGTCTGTCCTCCTCCTCCGACACTTGGAAGTACGGCAAGGACTCTTGGTGCTGTGGGTGGTAGGGGAACATTTCCAGAGCTCTGCCTACCACACAGGCTGTTTTAGCAGATATAAGAGGTCGCGGAGTCATATGTGTTACATATGTGCATGTGTGTATATAGTTATATGCACATGTGTTTGTTTATATGTGAAACTGTCAGCATCAGTGATAGGGAACGGTGATACGCAGCAGCTTTGACTCCACCTCCACTGTAGTCTAGTTGGCCCCATGTTTGTTAGCTCATTTGTGTGCCCTGGACACTTCACATAGCCTCTTTAAGCCTCCATTTCCCCACCAGCGAGGATGAGGAAGGAGTGAGCAGTCCTTGACAGCTCGTCAGGGCAGTTGAGGGTTAAATAAGGAAAGCAGGGCAGGGCTGACACCCAGCACCCAGACAGTTGAATCAAATGCTGACTCTGCCGCCTACTAAGTGTGTGACAGGGCAAGTTACCAGCCTCTCAGCGCCCCAGTCAGGCTTATCCGTAGGAGTCGATGAAACATAAAGCGCTTGCCACAGCCACCTAGGAAGCATCCAGGAGCCGGTGCCAACAGCCTAGGCTGCGTGTCAGACTCCACCCTGCCTGTCTCAGGGTTCGTAACGCGACTGCTTTTCTCCTCCTGTCCAGATGGAGTCTGCCTGTGTGACTATTCACGAGGCCCTGAAGACAGTGATCGACTCGCAGACCCATTACCGGCTCCGAGAGGCCCAGGACCGAGCCCGAGCTGAGGACCTGAATAGCCGAGTGTCTTACTGGTCTGTAGGCGAGACCATTGCTCTGTTTGTGGTCAGCTTCAGCCAGGTGTTGCTGCTGAAAAGCTTCTTCACAGAAAAACGACCCACCAACAGGGCAGTCCACTCCTAGCCACGCTGCCTCACACCAGAGCCCCTCTATGTCCCTAGGGTCCTGGGCTCCTGCGTGGCCGGGGGTAGAGCCACGGGAGAGCACAGAGCAGCGGGCTCTGGGCGTGGCTCCGTCTCGCTGTCCGTTCACACCCCTGATCCTGGCACCTGAGCGGCAGAAGCTCACAGAACCCAGTAGGCTGAAGCATCCGGTTGCATATGTCTCACATTGACCAAAAATGTTCAGTCTGGCTGGCTGGGAATTGACCACTGTGCAATGGCAGGCAGGCAGTGACCCAGTACCCCTGCCCCCCCGCCATGGAAGAACCCTAAGTGCCTGGGCCTCCAGGACAGCTTTGGGCTCCTCCCTGCCCCATGATCTGCAGGTCTTTCGGCTGGTGTGTCCACTGTGGAGGAGAAAGCAACTCCCAGATCTGGCCTTTCGTCCCAGGTCCACCCTGGGGAAGCTGCAGGGTCACCATGCACCCAGGACCTAAATGGAGACTGGGTGCCCTTGGTTAGCCGTACCTCTCCTGGAGACAGAGAACTGTGTAATAAAAACTAAGTATGAGCACTCTGGGGGTGTGCCTCTATTTCTGTGTCTTAAAGGAGCTCGCGGTGTGATGGGGAGCATGGCTGTGAGGATAAATAGTGTAGTAGGGCAAGTGGTGGCCCGGAGGTATGTAGGGTATAGTGTTGGGGGAGAGATCTGTAGACAGGCAAGTAAATCCCGGTAACAGAAGCACTGGAGTTCTTACCACTCGCCGGGGTCTCTGTAAATGAGGTCTCCTCTGTGACAACTCCCTGGCCCTGCTGCCATCCTCATGACCTGCTCCATCATTTCCTGGTGGTGAGGTACCATGTGATCCACGGAGTCGCCTCTGATCTCTTTGCTTAGGATGCACCAGTGCATCTGTGCCCTGGCTACCTTTCTTATCACTGAATTTATAATAGGTCCAGAGGAAAGATATGTCTGCGTAAAGAACAACTATAAACACATCTGAAATCTGAGCTTTCTGTCTATAGCTAATGATGATGTGTTGTGGGAAAGAAGGCAAAATAATCATTTGAAAAGATACCTTGTAAACCTTATTGACTTACCTTGATTGAAATATAAATACTTCTTATCTTTATTTATTTATTTATGGTTTTTTCAAGGTAGGTTCTTGCTCTAGCCTAGGCTGACTGCAATTCACTATGAGGTCTCATGCTGTCCTTGAACTCATAGCAATCCTTCTACCTCTGCCTCCCGAGTGCTGGGATTAAAGATGTACACCACCTTGCCTGGCTTCCCTGTGTTTTTGGTGTGTATATGTTTGTATGTAAGGGCATGCATATGCCACCTGTACACATGAGGACATCAGAGGACAACGTCTGGGTGTTGGTCCTTACCTTCCACCTTGTCTCTTTTTTTTGCCTGCAAATGCCACACAGGCTAGCCCATGAGCTTTGGGAGTCTCCTGTCTAGACCTCTCACTGTGTTGTGTGAAGCTTTTTCTCTAGGGAGATGCACGCACACACACATGCTCAGATGACAGACCAAAGCATGATTACAAGAAAAAGAAAAGGCTTCAGTGAACCGTGAGTTTATTGGGGTTACTTACAGGAGCCTGGGTGACTCAAAGTTCCACCACATTCTGTCTTCAATTTCACCTTCTACTTCTTTATAATCTAGCTTTTCCCAAGATCATTTTCAGCTGTGGGAGGGGAGGAGGGATCAGTTTCTGGGACTCCCAAGTGAGGGTCTTGTGACCCTTCCCTTCTCCATCTACTAGGGGTTGTCAGTAGTTCTACTATGATAGCCATAGATCTGTTATCACAGTATTGATCAGCTCCAAAGCTGTCATAGCTACCAGGCCAAAGCATTCTTTCTTGTTTTGAAATTAAAAAGTGTATTTATTTATTTAATTATCTGGGGAGAGAGGGAATGGGCACGCCAGGTCCTCTAGCCACTGCAAACAAACTCCAGATGCATGCACCACCTTGTGCTTATGTGGGTACTGGGGAATTGAACCTGGGTCCTCAGGCTTTGCAAACAAGTGCCTTAATTGCTAAGCCATCTCTCCAGCCCCCAAAGCATTCTTTACTTCAAGATGGCAACATGGTATGCCCACAGTAAAAGTTCCATAGGACACACTGCCATAGGCACGTTAGGGTCACAGACACGTGCACTCGCATCTGTCCATTGGGGATCTGAACTCTGTTCTCAGGTTTGTGTAAGGTTTTTTTTTTTTTTTAAACACTGAGCCACAGCCGCCTTTTATATGTTTTTGTGGCATTTCTTTTCTCTTAGTTTGAATTTAAGAACTATGTATATACGTAGGAAATATTTTTGAACTGTGTCTAGGGCACAGTCTAAAACACTGAAACAAATCCTCGCATAATCTGCTACACCTGCCTAGATTTACAGCAGAACACTTCTCGTGCTGTGGCACTTAAAAAATGTTGAGATAGTGCTTGTTACTTAGCCCAGGTGGCCTCTAGCTCACAACCCCTCAGCCTTATACTCTCAAGTGCTGGGTTTACTGGCGTGCATCACTCAATCTAGCCTGGATTGGTACTTCTTAGAAACAGCCTAGCTGCCCGCCCTTCACTGGCATCTTGTCCTGCCACACTCTTTGAGAGAATCACCAGCCAGATGTATTATTTATCAGTCACTAAGAAGGGTCCCAAGGAATCTAGTGACATTTCTTTTAATAAAACTTATCATTATTCACATTAAAAAGTTATGTATTTGGGGCTGGAAAGATGGCTTAGTGGTTAAGGTGCTTGCCTGTGAAGTCTAAGGACCTAGGTTCGATTCCCTAGTACCCACGAAAGCCAGATGCACAAGGGGGCACATGTATCTGGAGTTTGTTTGCAGTGGCTAGAGGTCCTGGCATACCCATTCTCTCTATATGCCTCTTTCTCAAATAAATAAAAAAATCTTAAGTTATATGTATATATACAAGGCTGTTCTCTAACCAGGAAAAAAAAAAAAACACAAAAAGAACAGAATTTCTAGTGCACCTGTTTCACTTATATAACCATATTCATCTCTTAAAAACATAGACTAGGGGATAAACACAGACTAGTGAATGTTTGCAATAAAATAAAAATATAGTCATGGGGATGTTTGCAATAAAATCTGCTTTTTTTTTTTTTTGACCTGGGACTCACTCTGTGCTCTGTAGTCCCAGGCTGGCCTTGAACTCACAGCGATCCTCCTAGGATTAAAGGCATGCACTAGTATGCCTGGAAAAAAATCTGCTTTTTGTATTTAGTATTTACTAAATAGTTTTGATTTACTATATGCTAGCAATATTTATCCAATCCAGAGACATAATTTTAAAACTTTGTTATTTTTATAGATGTGTATAATGTATTTTGATCATAATCCCGTCCAATTTCTTTCCTTTGTCTCCCCCCCACACCCCGCTCCTTTTTTCAACTGGTCCCTCTTCTATTTCAATCTTTTTTTTTTTTTTTTTTTTTTTTTTGCCTTCCTTTATCATCCATGGCAGCATGTTGATGGGCCCAATATTGTGCAGGTAAATGTCTCCTCTGGGACAACTCCCTGGCCTTGCTGCCATCCTCATGACCTGCTCCATCATCTCCTGGTGGTGAGGTGTCATGTGATCCACGGCGTCTCCTCTGATCTCTTTGCTTAGGATGCACCAGTGCATCTGTGCCCTGGCTGCCTTTCCTATCACTGAATTTATAATAGGTCCAGAGGAAAGATATGATGTCTGCGTAAAGAAAAACTATAAACACATCTGAAACCTGAGCTTTCTGTCTACAGCTAATGATGATGTGTTATGGGAAAGAAGGCAAAATAATCATTTAAAAAGATAACTTGTAAACCTTATTGACTTACCTTGACTGAAATGTAAATATTTCTTATCTTTATTTATTTATTTTTGGTTTTTCCGAGGTAGGTTCTTGCTCTAGCCCAGGCTGACCTGGAATTCACTATGAGGTCTCAGGCCACTGTGAGGTCATGGATGCATCACCAGTGCACTCCTCCCCACCCTCTGGCTCTCACATTCTTTCTGCCTCCTCTTACAGTGTTCCCCGAGCATTGGTGGGTGTGACAGACATGTCTCCTTTGGCACTGAGCACTGTCATGTCTCAGTGCTTTCATGAGACTTGAGTCTCCCCAGTAGTTACCATCATCTGCGAAATGAAGCTTCCCTGGACTGCAGAGGTGGCTTAGCCATTAAGGCACTTGCCTGTGAAGCCTAAGCACCCATGTTCAACTCTCCAGATCCCATGTGAGCTAGACGCACAAGGTGACGCATGCACAAGGTGGCACACGCTCACAATGTGGCACGTGCTTCTGGAGTTCAATTACAGTGGCTGGAGATCCTGACATGCCAATTCATTCTCTCACTGTCATTCTCTCCCTCATACAAAGGAGGTGGGGGGGTGCAAGCTGGGCGTGGTGGCACATGCTTTTAATCCCAGCACTCGGGAGGCAGAGGTAGGAGGATTGCCATGAGTTTGAGGCCACCCTGAGACTCCATAGTGAATTCCAGGTCAGCCTGAGCTAGAGTGAAACCCTACCTCGGAAAACAAACAAACAACAACAACAACAAAAGTTTCTTTGACCTTAAGTGAGAGTAGCACTAATCTATGGATACAAACATAAAAATTTAGTGGGCAATCTGATGGGAACAACATTTGCATTTAGTCAAACAATAGTAGTTTCCTTCTGGGGCCTATGACCTTCCAAGCTATAGGTCTTTTAAAGCAAATATTAATTAATTTGCTGGGGGGGGGGGAGATAAAGAATGGGCACACCAGGGCCTTCTGCCACTGTAACAAACAAACAAATAAAAAAACAAACTCCAGATGCATGACAACATTGTGTATCCGGCTCTACATGGGTCCTGGAGATTTGAACCCTGGCTGCCAGACTTTAAATGCAAGTGCCTTTAACTGCTGAGCCATCTTTCCAGCCTAAGCCATGGGATTTTGAGTACATTTTTCAGTACCAGGCATGAATTCTGTCCTGTAAAGCGGGCCCCAAATCCAATCAGAGACAGTTAGTTACTTCCATAATAGTCATTCCACTATTGCACCGGTGGGCACATCCTGCCTGACTGAATGGTTGTTTACTTTGTGGGGTTCACTGCTAGTTAAGCCTCTTGATTTTTCTCGCAACCTGCTTAACGTTTTCCACCGTGATGACAGACGGCAAGGAGAAGGCTTCCAGCTCGGATTTGGCTTGATTTCTCAGTGGTCTGTGATGGACACACGTAGCATAGAAGACGTAACTTTTAGCACTTAGAGTTTTAAAGTTGCAACACATGAAACAAAGTTTAGAATTTAAACAAATTAAATAGAGCAATATATAGTAAGGTATTCCAAATCGGAATTTCAAATAAAAAGAGATATGATTGTGCAGGAGAGATGAAATGGAACTATGCATTTAAAAGAAGTAAAAGGAAAGATATGACATTCTGGGCATATCTATGAATGATAAAATTATTTCATAAGCATCTACTAAATGAATTGAATCAAGGAGAGAGAGAGAGAGATGGATAGGGAAAGAGGAGAGAGAATGGGCACGCCACGGCCTCTAGCCATTGCAAACAAACTCCAGATGCATTCATTACTTTGTGCATCTGGCTTTACATAGGTACTGGGAATCAAACTCGGGTCATTATGCTTTGCAGGCAAGTAGCTTAACTGCTAAGCCATATATTTAGCCCCTTGAGTGCCTTTAAAATAGCCTTGTGGGCTAGAAAAATGAATGGCTCAGTGGTTAAGTGTTCTTCCTGTACAAGCATGAGGGTCTGAGGTCACCAGATTTGGATCTGAATATTCCATGTGCATAGCTAGGCATGGCCACACATGCCTGTAACCCCAGTCCTGCAGGGGAGCAGAGGATCAAATCATCAGAGCCCCACAAGCTCCAGAATCAGTAAAGAGACTCCAGCTCAAAACAAGACCAGGTGGAGAAGCAGTGGAGAGGGACACTTGACTTTCTGCTCTGGCCACCATAGGCAAGTGGCCCCTGCTACAGGGGAGTGTATGGAGTGCCATACCACACCATACTATATCAGCACAAACTCATACAACATCACACACACACACACACACACACACACACACACACACACACACACACACACAGAGTCTTGTAACTTGTGATGGTTAATACTGACTGTAAACATTATACATTCTAGCATCACTTAGGGGACACATCTTTAGGCAAGTCCATGAGAGAGTTTCTAGACTAGGCTAACTGATGTGGGAAGACCCGTTGCAGCTGTGGATGATACCATTCCCCTGGCTGGGATCCTGGACTGAATGAAAAGGAGGAAGTTGGCCAAGCACCAGCATTCGTCTCTCTGCTTCCTGATTGGATGCGGTGTGACACCGGCTGCCTCCCATGCCTGCCCTCTTTTTTTTTTCTTCCCTGCCATGATAGACTATAACTTTAAACTGTGAGCCAAAATAAACCCTTCCTTAAATTGCTTCTTGTTAGGTATTTGGTCCCAGCAACAAAAGTAACGAGTATATAACTTAAGAAAGTAATGTTTAAAAGGAGCCAGGAATTATATCCTTTGCAACTAAATTCATGAGGAAAAGTTTTAGATGTACGTTGAAAACTGTTTGAGCCCTTCTGGTTTCGCAAGTTTTCTTTGGGGGTATTCAAGGACAAGAATAGATGCTTCTGCTTTGCTTTGTGTCTGGGTCCTGGGGAAGATTCTCCCATCTGACACATGGGTACCTTGGTGGAAAAGGTGTCCATTGTGGGCATTTGAGTAGGAAGTACTGGATTGAGTTTGACCCCACTGGATTTGAATCCGGGTCTACCATGTGCTAATTGTGTCATTGTGGACAGGGCGCTGAGCTGCTCTGACCTCTACGTCACCTGGAAAGTGGACACAACAGAGTGTTCGGACTAGGCAGGGAGCTGGGACATATACGTCATTGGTGAGCTGAATTAAGGCTCATCTGTTCCCAGTAGAATTCACTTGAGTTTAAACCTGAATGTTACCGACTGATGGATCTTAAAGCTACATCTATTAAGAGCTGGATGTGGAGGCGCACGCCTTTAATCCCAGCAGTCGGGAGGCAGAAGTAGGAGGATCACCATGAGTTTGAGATCATCCTAGGACTACAAAGTGAATTCTAGGTCAGCCTGGGCTAGAGTGAGACCCTACCTCAAAAAAAAAAAAAAAAAAAAAGAAATACATCTGTTCAATAATCAGGAGACTTGAGAATGCCCATGGGAAAGGCAAGAAGACCTATGACTCCCACGTAGGCTCAGCATTCTTTAGGTGAAGAGAGGGTTCAGTTCACATCTGCTGGAGTGTGGTTTCCTTTATACCACAGATTTCAAGGGAGTAGAGCTTCCGCAGGGACATCCCCCATAAAGCAGTGTCGAAGCTGGGTGGGCAGGCTGGGCCTGGCCCCGAGGAAAGAAAGCCAGTGAGTGGCGCTGATTCTGGCGGCCTTGAGATAGACATCTGCCAATCATGCATGCCATGCGTGGCATGAAAGCACCATGACTGACTTTGAAGCTCCCACAGCTTTGCTGCCAGACAACCTTCCACAGACTCACCTGAGAGCTTTACTTTGTTACAAGATAGTTTTCCAAACAGGATAAAATCACGAGCCTCGTACAGGTATCAAACGAACATATGCTGAAGATTTTTATTTTCCTCATGAATCAATGAGGGAACCTGATGGTCATAATGGCTAGAAAGAGAATTTGAAGAACAGACGTTTATACAGAGCTGTGCAGTGCTCAAAGATGATGAGCCAAGTTGGAAATAGTAACTCAGGAGGATATACTACATGGACAAAACAGTTGCAAAAATAGGTTAAAGTCAAGGCTTAGAATCAGATGACCTGGAGGGAGTGTCTGGAAATGCAGGGATTTTAAAAAATATTATCATTTGTTATTACTTATACTTCTTCTTGCAAATTTGAAATGGCCTGCTAGACTATCACACTCACTGCCCGGGGAGTGGCACAACCCTGACCTAAAAAAAAAAAAAAAAAAAAAAAAGGAAAATTTGTGTGCTGTACTCAAGCAGAGACCAGAAAATGAGAATAAAACTAAGAGAGCAAGACACTAATAATTCAGACATGATAGTGCTTGGAAGGTTTCAGCAGCCAGATCCATTCATGAGAACATGTTTTCAGACATTCATTCATGTATAATTCCTTGTGGGAAAATTCAATAGCTCTCATTGCCCATGGAATTTCAATGTTCATGTGGTATTCTTATTTGAGGGCTGCTTCATTTTATCTTGTCAAAAATCTTTCAAATAGAAAATTATTGTTTGCTTATGATTTGTCTCAACACAGATGATAGCAATGTCATTAATTTTTATGAGAGAAAGAGAGAGAGAGAGAATGGGCATGCCAGAGCCTCTAGCCACTGCAAACAAACTCCAAATGCATGTAACATCTTGTGCATCTAGATGATGTGGGTACTGGGGAATCCAATCTGGGTCCTCAGGCTTTACAGGCAAGCACCTTAGTCGCTGAGCAATCTCTGCAGCTCAGCAATATCATTTTTAAATAAGATTCTGTATACTTGGATGTTGAGCAAAAATTTTGAGAGCTATAGAAATAAACAAATCTATTAAGTTGTAAGTGGTGGGCTAAAGAGATGGCCTAGTGATTAAGGCACTTCCCTGGAAAACCTAAGGACCCATGCTCAATTCTCAAGATCCTGCATGAGCCAGATGCACAAGGTGACGCAAGCACAAGGTTGCACATCTGCACAAGGTGGTGCACACATCTGGGGTTTGGTTGCAGTGACTGGAGGCCCTGGTATGTCAATTCTCTCTCACTCTCTTAAAGAAATAAAAATAAAAAATTGTAAGTGGTTTATAAACTATTGAAGGATATTCTGTTGTTCATAGAAGAGATAGTTGCTATTTGGACGCCATCTTGGTAATGCCAATCAAAGTGTACTACATTTTTGGAATTTGGTTCAATATTAGGTTTAAAAAGTCACCTTTCTTCATAATTGTGTTCATTGCAAAAGGGGAATATGTGGGCTGGAGAGATGGCTCAGCAGTTAAGTGAGATGCCTAAGCAAGCATGATGGCCCGAGGGGGCCTGCAGCTGCCTGAGTTTGAATCTCCAGAATCCATGTAAGCAGCTGGGCATGGTGACACATGTTTGTAATCATATTCTTGTGAGGGTCAGAGACAAGAGAATTGCTCGGGGTTACGAAGGTCAAGCTGTGGAAACAGTGAGACTCTGCCATAAGGAAAAATGTGGCTGAATGATAGAGGGGGACACCTAGTGTTTTCCTTGACTCCTTGACACTGGGCGCTGAATCAGCACATACGACACGCCACACCACACATACTACATACATACAAGTGGGCTGGGTGATACAAGAGGGAAAACATCACTGCCTTGCTTCTAGGGTCACTAAGTAATTTGATTATAATCTGACTTAGTATACAGTTTCTTTCCACAGTTAGGTGTCTCAGTCCAATATTTGACCACCAGAAAAAAATAGACCTCATGTATTGCCTAGCATCCTCCAGGATCTACTTTCACACTTTCTATTATGCTGGAGAAATTGTTCAAGGAATCAGAAGACTATTTGCTGGTACTCTTCAACGTTTCATAGCCCTCTGGGAAGAGTGCTGGCTGAGCTCCTTCACTCAATAGAGACTCCTGGTTTCTGAGGCTCAAATAACCTTTGTTGAAGTATTGTGAGGATTAGAATTAGTAGGACAAGGACTGTAATGGCAAGTTACATCAACAGGGTTGTATTCACATAGCTTCTCCTTTAAACATGGTTTGATTTGAAATAAATTTGTTTAATTTATTGGTGCCCAACTCAGATATCAGAAGTTGGAGACTCTATATACCAGTCATGGTAGAACTAACAACTTCACAGCAACTTAAAAAAAAAAGAGATTCATTTATTATTTGTGCACGTGTGTGTGTGTCTCTGTGTGTGTGTGTGTGTGTGTGTGTATGGGTGCACCAGATCCTCTTATCATTGCAAACAAACATCAGATGTTTGATCCACTTTTTGCATCCTGCTTTATGTGGGCTGCTTAAAAATTGAGCCCATGCAGCAGGTTGGGCAAGCAAATTCCTTTAACCTCTGAACCATCTCTCCAGCCTTATAGCAGCCCCCCTCCCCCCCCTTTTTGGAACCCAGACCTCACACATGCTAAGCATCTGCTTTACCAAGAAGCTACAACTCCACCCTAATAGTCCCTTTTCTAAAGTAATTATACTGGATTCCTGATGTATCAAGGAACAATTTTCCCTCTAGTTTCTTGAAATCAAGTCACTTGTATAAGAATAAACTACAATTTAAATCATTGAAACCAAGAGAGTCACAATCCCAGCTGGGAGAAATGTCTATCATATATGATTTGAGCTAAAAAGAGAGAGATTCCTAGAAAAGTTTCAAGAGTTCCAAGCTGTGTCAGTCTAATTTCTCTTGTAACAAAATACGCAAGGCTGGGTAATGTATAAAGAAACCTACGGCTTATGATTTTGGTGTTTGGAAGTTTCAAATACTATGTCTCCAGACGCCTATCAAGGGTCCCCTGGAAAGGAAGCTAGCTGTGCCAGGCAAGACAGCAAGACAGATTCAGGAGTGGTGCCATACTCCTTTATAAAAGCCTGCTTAGAGGGACTTCCTGCTAGAGCGAAAATGAGAACACTCAAGAAAAATGTATCACTACTTAAAGACTCAATCCCTCCCCTGAAGCCCCACTTCTTAAAGCATTCTCCACCTCAGTACTTTTCTTCCTTCTTTCCTTTCTTTTATTTATCTACTTCTTCTTCTTCTTCTTCTTCTTCTTTTTTTTTTTTTTTTTTGAGGTTGGCTTTTATTCTAGGCCAGGCTAACCTGGATCTCACTCTGGATCTGGATCTCCGGGCTGGCCTCGAACCCACAGCGATCCTCCTACCTCTGCCTCCCATGTGCTGGGATTAAAGGCGCCTCCATGCCCGGCCACCTCAGTGCTTTTCATTGCTGGCACACTGAGCGTTGAGCTTCCAGCATGCCCACCCAGACCACACCCAAACTGCAATTTAGAGTAAGAGCTTCAAAGATGGCATCTAGGGACCACTTGTGAGCAGCATGGATGACCCCTATTCTGTACCTCACCTCAGAGGAATGGGGCAGGGAAAGTTGAGAGAAGCTTGAAGCTTTTTTGGGCAGGAAGTATGACAGGAGGAGGGTGTGGGAGCCATTAGCTTTTTAATCTTGATTATACCAAATCTCTGGAATATGTATATGTATATATGTGTATATATATATATGTATATATATATATATATATTATATATACATATATATGTATGTGTAGAATATATATTAGTGTATATATATATCTTACTTGCTTTTTGAGTATATATATATATTGTGTATGTATACATATATATGTATATGTATATATGTGTATATATATATATGTATATATATATATATATATTATATATACATATATATGTATGTGTAGAATATATATTAGTGTATATATATATCTTACTTGCTTTTTGAGTATATATATATAGTGTATGTATACATATATATGTATATGTATATATGTTATATGCATATGTATATGTAGAGACAGTGATGAGTCCTGGCTTCAAGCTTCCTTTGCCCCAACCCCTCCTCAGTGTGACCAGGAGGAAGAGCGACTGTGGGAACGACGGGGTCAGAGCAAAGTCGCAGATGGAAAGCACGCAAAGAATGAAGTTCAGGAAGCAGAACAGTGGAAACACACAGTTTCCCATTTTTTTTAAAAAAATTTATTTTAAACTTTTCATTGAACACTTAACAGAAGTACAGACAATATACCCAAGGCTGGGTAATTCATAAAGAAATCTATGACTTTTGATTATGACCATCATCTCCTCCTGTGGCTATCTCCCAAATCCCTCCTTCACGGAGCCCCTTCTTCTTTCCAATTAGACTCTTTAAACAAGACCATAAAAGACAATCAAACTTCAGAATCGGGTCACATGGATTGTATAAGCTACAGTGCAGCAAAAGACGATAAAGAGCTGTAAAGTGTCTGCCTCACACGCATGAGGACCTGAGTTCAAAGACCAACACCTATATTAAACAGTTAAGTGGGGGTTGGAGAGATGGCTTAGTGGTTAAGGTGTTTGCCTGCAAAGCCAAAGGACCCAGGTTCAATTCCCCAGAACCCACGAAAGCCAGGTGCACAAGGTGGCCCATGCATCTGGAGTTCATTTGCAGTGGCTGGATGCCCTGGCATGCCCTCTCTCTCTTTCTCTCTGTCAAATAAATAAATAAAAAATAAAATATTTTTTAAAAAGTTAAGTGAGATGGCACATGCTTACAATCCCAGTGCTGGGGAGGGAGGTGAAGACAGGCGGTTCCCTAGTGCTTGCTGATCAGCCAGTTTTGCCTAATTGGTGAGCTGTATGCCCATGACCTACCTTATCTCAAAAAGAAGAAGCAGGGTTGGAAAGGTGGCTCAGCAGTTAAACGTGCTTGCTTGCAAAGCCTGATGGCCCTGATTCATTTCTCCAGTATTCACATAAAGCCAGATGTACAAAGTGGTGCATGAGTCTGGAATTCATTTGCAGTGGCAGGAGGCCATGGTGTGCCGGTACTCTCTCACTGTCTGCCTCTCTGTCTCTTCCTCTCTCTCAAATAAATAAAATAGTTTTTAAAAAGGAGGAAGAGGAGAAAGAGGAGGAGGAGATAGGATTCCTGGGGATCAACACCAGAGGTTGTCCTTTGGCCTATACACTCACATATGTGCACACGTAAACACACATAAAACAGATGATAAGGGCTGGAGGGATGGCTTAGCAGTTAAGGCGCTTGCCTGCAAAGCCAAAGGACCCAGGTTTGATTCCCCAGGACCCACATAAGCCAGATGCACAAAGTGGTGCATGCTTCTGGAGTTTGATTGCAGTGGCTGGAGGCCCTAGCACACCCATTCCCTCCTTCTCTCTCTCTCTCTCTCTCTCTCTACTTCTTTCTTTCTCACTCTTTCAAATAAATACATTTTTTAAAAATGATAAAAAAATTAAAAACCACAGATGATAAGGAGCTGTCAAACCATTGCAGGAATAATATCGAATGTGAAAATGCCAAAAGGAGAAGCGTCACTTTGGTGTCACGGGGAGGGACATGAAGAAAGGTGATGAGCTGCTCCAAAGTAAAATAGAACAAAGTGCTCAGCACAAAGTAGGGGCAGCCTGAGAGATTTGTACTGCAGAGGAGATCCATCAAGCAGGTAAGTGGTGCTCCTGACGAAAATGGAACAACTTCAGAGGCATGAAAAAGAAGGCTTTAATAAAAACCCGAGACCTAAAGGCTGGGTTTATGAGAGCACTTTGCACGTCTGGAGAATCCAAAGCAGAGCCATTGGCACCGCCAGTGAAGTTGCTGGCCTTTAGTGAGAGAGAGAGAAATGATCAACAAGACCATACAATGAAAAAGACAGAAGGCAAGTCATCTGACAGGGGTAAAAATGTGCTCCCAATCCTTTCTAAGACAATTATTGCAAGGAATGCAACCTGTTGTAGGTCTACTTTTCTCTCCCGCCCTTCGTTCCTTCCTCCCTCCTCCCGTCTCCTCTGGGACTGAGAGGCTGACAAGATGGGGACTAGCTTGGCAACCCGGAACAGCGCTGGGCTTGGGCAGTGAACATACCCTTTTCCCTCGCAATGCACTAAACAACCTGTTTGAAGACCTGCTTGGAGCTATAGGCACGTCCTTCTCCAAATAATGGAATGTTACCCCTCCCCTAGTAGCCATTAATTACTCCCCTTTTGTGATTAATTTCTATTCAAATGTGTAGCACAGCACCCCCACCTCACCCCCAGTGCCTGAACTACTTTTGGGTGTGTGCAAGCAGCAAGTCAGTGCCCTCTAGGAGAACTTAGGGGAGTCCCCTATTTACTATCTTATGCTATTCATGATTGGGTGCATATATGATTAAAATCAGTTACCTTGTGAGAAGGAACATACACAGTAAAGGAGAACTCAGGTAACTCACACCTGCCAATCAAAATAGAGAACCACCCAAGGTATGATTCTTAGCAACCAACTTTTCCTTCCCATGGGCTCCTTAAACAGAAGCCCTGGACACTAACCTGCTGCTCTTGGTCAATCTAGTTCAAGGGGCCCACTGCTTTCTTGCCAGTATTTCCATATATATATTTCTGCCTTACTTGGTTATAAAGTTTCTTGCTGATTTACTTTCTGTGAGTGTCTTTTTCAAATTCTTTGAATAAGACACCAAGAACTTGGAAATACTCTGACAGAGCAATCTGTAACAATTTTAGAGACAAAGTCTTGCTATGCTTTCTGAGTGCTGGGATTAGGAGTGTGCACCATCATGCCTGGCATGCAAACCAAAAATCTTTTTTTTTTTTTTTTTAATTTTAGAGAGAGAGAGAAAATTGGCATGCCAGGGTCTCAGCCACTGCAATTGAACTCCAGATGCTTGCGCCACCTCGTGGGCATGTGCGACCTTGCGCTTGCCTCACCTTTGTGTGTCTGGCTAATGTGGGATCTGGAGAGTTGAACATGGGTCTTTAGGCTTCACATGCAAGTGCTTTAACCACTAAGCCATCTCTCAAGGCCCCCAAAATCTTCTCATTCATGTTCAAAATGAATAGATGGCCAGTCTACACTGGAGGGAATTCAGGGGAAACAGCATTCATGAACCATTCTTGTATGATCTATCCCATGGAAGTGCTGGTGGGTCAGGAAAAGCCAGAAGCCATCATACAAAAGTCAGAGGATTCTAGAACATATGTAGCATATATATATCTACTAACATACATACATACATAATCATTTATCCTACAACTATACTTATGAACTTACATAATCATCCATCTATCATCTATCTATCATCTGTGTCTGTCTGTCATGAAAGCAGAAGTGAGACTCTTAGAAAAGGAAAGGGAGTAGCAGCAGCAGGGGGCAGAGAAAGAGGGGGGCATATGGGTGACTATGGTCTAAGTACATGGCATACTCAAACGAAATTGTCTTTATAAAACCCACTGTGGGGCTGGAGAGATGGACCAGTGGTTAGGTGCTTGCCTGCAAATCCTAAAGACCCAGCTTCAATTCCCCAGTACCCATGTAAAGCCAGATGTACAAGGTGGCACATGCATGGAGTTTGCTTGCATTGGCTAGAGACCCTAGCATGCCCATTGTTGCAGTCAGGGTTGCATTGCTGGTAGAAATCACCCAACTAAGAGCAGCTTGTGGGAAAAAGAGGTTTATTTTGGCTTACAGGCTCGAGGGGGTAGCTCCATGATGGCAGGGGAAAATGATGGCATGAGCAGAGGGTGGATATCACCCCCTGACCAACATAAGGTGGACAATAGCAACAGGGGAGTGTGTCAAACACTAGCATCGGGAAACTGGCTATAACACCCATAAGCCCACCCCCAACAATACACTGCCTCCTGGAGGTGTTAATTCCCAAATCTCCATCAGCTGGGAACCTAGCATTCAGAACACCTAAGTTTATGGGGGACACATGAATCAAACCATCACACCCATTCTCTCTTTGTCTCATAAATGTATAAATAAATAAAATATTTTTAAAAACCCATTGGAATGTGCAATGACTATATGTCAATAAAAGGGCAGCTGTTGAGCAAGCATTTAATCTAGTAAGATATACAAATATGGAAATTTTAGTTGTGGTAATTTTTATAAATCTTAATAATTTAAATATAACAAAGTAACAAATTGAAATTAATAATTAAGAAGAAAGGGAAGATAGGAGAAAGTATATTTTTTCCAGATAAGCTGAGTTAATAATAAATATAATAACCAGAAAAGAAATCAAAATGAGTCCTGCTATATACCAACTCCAGTTCCAAGTGTTTTCTGTGTGGCATTTTACTTAACTCACAATAGTGCCTTGTTATAGGAACTATAGACATTCTCTTATTACAGATAAGGAAACTGCAGCTCAAAGGCCTCAGTCAACTTTTCTCAAGGCCATCCAGCTATAAATGTAAGACAATGAAGCTACAAAGATGGCAACTTCTTAAACATTTTTTATTATTTATTTATGAGAGAGAGAGAGAGAGAGAATGAGCATGCCAGGGCTCCTGCCACTCACTGCAAATGAACTCTAGATGCATGCACTACCATGTGTGCCTGGCTTATGTGGGTTCTAGGGAGTCAAAACAGGTCTTTAAGCTTCACAGGCAAGCTCCTTGACCACTAAGCCATCTCTCCAGCCCAAAGTTGGCAACTTTTAAGACTGGGTTGAAAATTTCCTCTTCTAACTATAGCCATGGCAGGCAGATGTTAAAACATTAAAAAGATGGGATATACTGTCTGGCTAGTCCCCACTGGACCAAAAAAGCACGTTGTTACCCTAGGGGACACTTGGAGTGTAAATGAATCCTAATATGAAAACTCCACTCACCAAAGTTGACGCTTTCAGATTCCTAGGTCTATCGTCTATAGCTTTTAACTCTTGTATATTTATGTGCTGAAGATCTGGTACATTTTGCAAAGTAACAAATGGACTGGGTGGTTTAAACAACAGAAATTTACTTTCTTACAATTCTGGAGGCTGGAAGTCTGAGATTGAGATGTGAGCAGGGTTAGTCTCTTCTGGGCCTCTGCCCTTAGCTTATCTTAAATGGCTGTCTTCTCTTTATGTCATCACATGGTCTTCCTGATACATGAATTTCTTTTTTTGCCAGAACACAGTTTAGCCCATAGAAGATATATTGGACAAATATCATTTAATTCTCTCAATCTATGTCGCTTTAATAAATTAGATTATATTCTACCCAGAACCAGTATTTTGGTTGCTGATTTTTTTTTAAGATTGGGTATTTTGTAGCTTGGATTACATTTTCCCCTGGTCACAGTTATGAAATATTGACCTGCACAATGATGTCCGGAGAATTGTGCAGTTTGATAACAATCCAGTCCTGAATTTTCCACCTGGGAGCTGTGTGAGGATGGGTAAATCTCTCTTCCTCGAGCCTCAGTTTCCTCGTTTATCAGTAAATGTGATATTAAGGGACATGTATGATGACGCTCACTATAGCACTGTGTATGGTGAGGAAACCCTGGATAGAATCCAGGTGCCATCAACAGAGGAATGGATGAACAAATGTACAACATGTGGGAATACTTTACTGTAGTTGGAGGTTAATGGAATAGCTCCCCGTGCAGCAATAAGAGATGATACTGAAAGTGTATTGTGCATTGAAAAAAGTTGCAAAATGTACCAGTGTGATGCCACTTAGCTCTCACTAAAACATACACAGAATGTGTATGTATGTATTTTTTTTATTTTTTTAAGGTAGAGTCTCGCTCTAGCCCAGGCTGACCTGGAATTCACTATGTAGTCTCAGGGTGGCCTTACACTCACAATGATCCTCCTACCTCTGCCTCTAGAGTGCTGGGATTAAAGGCGTGCACTAACACGACCAGCTGTCACATATATATATTTTGTATTAAGAATCCTCAAAAGCAAAGTAAGTAAAAGGACAAAATTAGGACTTGCCTCATAGCTTAAACTGTTGTAAGCTTCTGTAATAAAATATTTTTGAAAATTCTTAGCAAAGTAAAAGTCCCTGTACAAATATTTGTTCCATAGCTAATCTGTTCCACTGTCTGTTAACTCTATTAGCTTCCATTTCAAAGCCTGCATTGTCTGGGTGCTCCAGACTTACTAGGGCGTTGACTGTGATCGTGATGGGAGTGGCGGTGAAGGGTGTGGGTAGTTGTGACAGAGGAATTGTTGGTGGTCATGACGACGGCTGTGGCTATGAGGATATTGCCGAGGATGGGGCACTGATGATAATGCGTGTCTGTTACGGTGGTGGTGACGTTTGTGAGAGTGAAGGGGTGGTGATGGTAGTGATGGAAGTGATAAAGGGCTGATGGGGTAGGGATGCCGTTGGTGTTTGTGCTGATGGTAACGATGGCTGTAGCCATGGTAGTGATCGTGGTCTGGATGGTGGTGAGGCTGGTAATGGTGATGGTGGTGGTTCAAGTTGTGATGATAGTGGTGATAGCGATGGTATTGGGAAGGGTAGTGATGAAGGTGATGATGGTGGTGGTGGTGGAGGTGTTATGTACAGGGAGTCGGATCTAGTTCTGTGCCATACCCGTCCTGCACTGCCACAGAATTTCATGGTTTGGGGCCTGGGCGCCTCATGTCTAGTAAGACTTAATCCTTGAAAGGCAAGCTGCATGGATGTTCATCTCCATTGTTTGGAGTAAGCATTGTTTAAGGTATTGCATTTAGTGCTGTAATTGGATTTTTTATTTTGCAATTTCACCACTTACTTTAGAACGGCGAGAATATGAGAAACGACCACAAGAGGACAGCAGAGAAACATCGATAACCCAACTGTTCCTCCAGGTCTGATGGGTGGGACCCTCCATCTCCAGGCAGGGAAAACATCCTGTGTCTCTCAAGAGAATGTTGTGGGATCCCCCACCCCCGGGGCTATTCTTGGTGTCACAGAGTGTCATGCAGTTTAAGAGCTTTCGGAACCAACCCGTTCAGCTTCCTCAGCCAGTGTCTTGCCTGCAACTTCATGCAACCCCAAGCCAGAACTCAGCCAGCTGAGTTCCCCATGAATTCCTGACCCACAGAAACATCCACAAGAAAGGACTTCTGTTGTGGACTGCTGACCTTAGCGATAATGCGTGATGCAGCAAAAGACCACCCTGCCCCCACCCTGGGCACCCAGCAGACAGGCAGCGCGGCTAGCTGTAAATATTATCTTGGTGACACTTGAATGTAAAGAAATCATTTCTCTAGCTTTTCCTTATTAAGGAAAACATCTGTCCTGTTCGTCTCGATGATGATGGAATTTGTAAGTGATACCATTCATGCATGCATCCATTTCTCAGTTGCTAAACTGCTATAACCAGAATACATCAACAAGAAAAACAAGTCATTCTTATATCTATTCAGTACTTCCTGCATCCATCTACTCAACGTGTGTGTGTGTGTGTGTGTGTGTGTGTGTGTGTGTGTGTGTGCTATGATAAGGGCCCTGGCCAAGGCAGGGCATGCTCAGTTGAGTGGGATGGGACATAGAAGGCTTTGGGTGAGGCTTCAAGGGTCCCCTTGTGTGATGTGTGATGAAAAGCAGTGTGAGCAAGGCATAGAGGTTTACCATAGGTGATCTGGGAAGCAAAAATCTGTGTGGGGTTGGACGCAGGGAAGAGAGCACTAGGAACGAGTATCCGATGAGCAGTGAAGACAGAGAGGAGGCAGGGCCAGCTACAGTATTAGCAAAATACAAGATCACTTCAGCTGTGAACTCGGGCTCATCTTCTGGAGTTTTCAGTAGGTGAGACTGGGGGGCCAGGTGTAGGTTTTCAGGTCACAGAGGCTGCTGTTAGGTAGGCAGATGGAGGAGAGCGCTTGCACCTTGCGCTCTGCAAGACCTACCCACCTGAGCAGGCAGCGGAGCAGTGAGGCTTACTGGGACTCAGTGACCCCTGGCCCGGGCCACATGGGGCATTCCTGCTTGTCTCCGTGTGAGGGCTCCTCCTGCTGCAGGGATGAGTCTCCACAAGGGGCGCAGAGTCTGTGTCTATGGCTCCCAACCGGGAATGGTTTATGTCTCAGGGGACAGCTAGCCATGCCTGGAGATATTTTTGGTTGTCACAACTGGGGAGGAGGAGGCATTAGTGGGTAGAGTCTAGGGATGCTTGTCAATGTCCTATAATACACAGGACAGCCCCACAACAGTGACGCATTGGACACAAAACACACATAGTGCTCAGGCCAAAAAAGAAAAAAGAGAAAAAAGAAAAAAAAGAAAAAAGAAAAGAACAACAACAACCCCCCCAACACAATCCTGTCTTAATTGAATAAAAAGGAGGAAAGACCAGGAAAAGAATGCATTATAGATTAAAAAAAACCACTTACTGAAAAGCATCAGGATGGATCAGATGATTATTATCACCAAATATGCTGTTAGTTAAAAAAATAAGTAATTCGGGCTGGAGAAGTGGCTTAGTGGTTAAGTGCTTGCCTTCGAAGCCTAAGGACCCAGTTTGAGGCTCGATTCCCCAGGACCCACATAAGCCAGATGCACAAGGTGGAGCATACATCTGGAGTTTGTTTGCAGTGTCTGGAGGCCCTGGTGTACCCATTCTCTATCTGCCTCTTTCTCTCTCTGTCTGTCACTCTCAAATAAATAAATAAATGTTAACAAAAAATAAGTAATCCCCTTTAAAGGTTTAGAACAGATATACAAGATATATAATAATATAAAAAGAACACCAAGCATGTCTTACATGTAGATAAAGGGAAATGAGCTAAACATCTTTCTTGTGTGTGTGTGTGGTTAGGGGTGTGTGTATGTGTAGTGTGTGTGGTATATGGATGTGTGTATGGATATGTGTGTGTGTAGTGTATGTGGTGTATGCATGTGTGTATGGGTGTGTGAGGTATATGGATGCGTGTATGGATATGTGTGTGTGTGTGTGTGTGGTATATGCATGTGTGTATGGGTGTGTGCGGTATATGGATGCATGTATGGATATGTGTGTGTGTATGTGTGTGTGTGGTGTATTGATGTGTGTATGGATGTGTGTGTGTCTGTGTCTGTGTGTGGTGTATGCATGTGTGCAGATTCATGCACTTTAAGCATGCCGAGGGCAGAAGAGAGCATCAGGTTCTCTAGCAACCAGGTGCACGTTTCCTTGAGAAAGAGTCTCTTTCTAAACCCAGAGCTGCTATTTTCAAAAGCCCTGGAGAGTCACAGGTCTCTGCTCCCCACAGGACTGGGGTTGCGTGGTCATACCCAGTTGTTTATGTGGACGTTGGAGCCTTAAACTCAGGGCAAATTGGTGTCTGTCAGGTTCCTATGATTACATGAGAAGCGCTCTTACCCTCTGAGCAATGTCCCCAGCCCTTAAAATCATCTTTTAGAAGTCAAAACATTGAATCTTAAAGCACAACCCACTTTCAGGTTACACACTGCATATTTGTATACACGCTTGTATGTAGCATATTTCATACAGCACATTTGGCAAGTTTTAGAATAGAGAAGGAGGCATAGGTGTACCATACAAAATAAAAGAAAAACATGCCTATTTCATTTCCTAGTACATTTCTCAAGTATTGCAGGCTTTGTTGCATCCAAAATTATATCCACAGCCCATTAGGAATGAGCCACAGAACTGGTCCCGGGCAGTTTATCTTCTGAAAAATGACCCTAGAGCGGTGATAGATGAGCTCCCAGTCCTGAAGGGACATCAGGGCCTGCAGCATTCACACGCTGGCCTGCACGGGTGCTTTCTGAAGAGCCTAGCTGTGGAGGCGAGGCCAGGTCAAGGGAGGCCAGAGCTAATGGCCTGTGTTACAGTGCTATAACAAAGAGGGTTTGTAGAGCTGGGCATGGTGGCATGTATTTGTAATTCCAGGGCTGGCTGGGGAGCAGGCACAGCAAAAGGCACAGCTCTGGGGTTTGTTAATCAGCCACTCTAGTCTGGTTGGTGAGTTCGAGGCCACTGAGAGAACCTGTCTCAGAGGTAGACGGTGTTCCTGAGGAAGGACACCTGAGAATGTCTTCTGGCCATCACACACACACACACACACACACACACACACACGGAGAGAGTTTTTTATGATATAGCAAAGCTGGGGATGCTTCAGACATTTACTGATGGCCATGTTCCTAAGAAAATGTTTTTTTTTTTCATATGAATATCCAAAGGAAAACAAAATAGAAGTGATAATTTTAAAAAATATTTTTAATTTATTTGAAAGGAGAGGAGAGAAAGAAGGAGAATGAGATGGGTGTGTCAGGGGCCCTAGCCACTGCAAACAAACTCCAGATGCATGCACCACTTTGTGCATCTGACTTTACATGGATACTGGGGGATCAAACCCAGGCATTGCAGGCAAGCACCTTAACTGCTGAGTCATCCTTCCAGCCCAAAAGTAATTTATTTTATTTTGGTTTTTCAAGGCAGGGTGTTGCTCTAGCCCAGGCTGACCTGGAATTCACTCTGTAGTCTCAGACTAGCTTCCAACTCACAGTAGTCCTCCTACCCCTGCCTCCCAAGTTACTGGTATTAAAGGCCTATGCCACCATCTCTGGAAAAAGTAATAATTTTTAAATTTTACACGAAATAATCTTTATTTGTAGCTAAGGTCATTCTTTTTATGGAAAATCAAGGGTAATTAACAAACATTTACTAGAACTAACAAAAGTACTGTAAGGAGGGTTACTAAAATTTGTATGCAAAATTAGTATTTCTTGTAAGATAGAAATAGCTGGTTGAGAAATTTAAAAGGAAAAAGGTTCCAATGACTAGGGCAGCAAAACAAAATCATGTATATTTTACCACTAGAGGAAAATTATATATCCATTTTGTAAAAGTGCTGAAAAGTTATGGATAATCTATAACATGGTTTCATTTGAGAAAAATACACATATGCACAGATAAATACACACATTTTTGCATCGATACTGCTTGTGAAACTTGATCACCAAAATATCAGATGGCTTTATTCTGGATGACAGTTCAAGTATGATTTGTAGATTTCTTGTTTTGCTTTTCCTATCTGTGTATTCTGTTTTAAAGTAAAGGCATAGGATTGTAAAATAAGACAAAATCTAAAGAGAAAGTGGTAATATACTCTCCTTCGTGAAGTCCACTTTTTGCCTGCCTCCAAATCCACACACTGTCAGTCTCTTCTTCCCATCATGCACCTTGGAGAGTCATGGGTTCCCATCATGCAGCTTGGAGAGTCATGGGACTCTAGCTTCCTGGGGACACTTGTCTCGGTGGGTGAGCTACATTGGGAGGCTTGTGTCTGGGATTACAAAGCCAGGAAATTTAATTACCCACCACTTTCCCTGTACAGTGGATTGCAGATGGATTCCCTTTGTTTATCCTATACAAACTTAAAGGAAAGAATGTAACTACAGAAAAAAAAGGACTTCCATGAATAGCTAAAGTGTATTCTCTGAAATTTCAGGAAGAATTCAGACTCAGGGCTTCTAAACTGGTAGGACTGTGTGAAACTCTTCACTTTGCCAATGCAAAGGTCTCTGTATAATTGCCTCCAAGATCTGAGCCTGGAGGAGTGTGAGCACGTGATGATCAAGCAGGGCGTCACCGGCAGCAGAGGATGTGTGTGGAAGGCTAAGAAGTTGGCCAGATTGCGGACATGGGATTCTATGTAGTAGGATGCCACACCAGCTGACCCAAGAGGGTGACCCAGCCAGAAAGATGCTTGGACTCCCAGAAAAAACAGTTTGCCATCACAAGCAGATTCTTTGTTCTGAGATGGCTACAATTTCAAACCACATGATCACCGTAACCAGTTGTCCATCTAACACAGCTTGTCCATCATACTAGGCATACATGCTTAGTTTGGGCAAATGTAGTATGATGTCGTATCTGAGGATGAGATAAGAAAGGGCTCCAGGTTTTACTCCTTGCCTTAGGGGTGGGGGACTTTGGACTCTAGGGTGAAATTGCCAGCACTTGTGAGTCATCAAGAAATTCTGAGAGGAACCAGTCTGGACCCTGCTCTGCATGGCTTGTCCTCACTCTCTCTGAGCCTTTTCTATATGTGGTGTTCTGAGTGGCATACACTATTAGTTAGTTTTTAATGGATTATGTGACTGAATGTTTAAAGGAAATGAAATTTAAGTTTTTAAGTGGGAGCTTCAATTTTAGATGTTTTGGCTTCAGTAAATATCATTATCACAAAATGAACGTAGGTACGTCAGCAAAATAACAGTGGTCTCATGCCGCTTCATTTCATTAACTGAGGGAATTGGCCTTCATTGCTTACTGATGATCTGTTTTGCTGATATCCCAGTACACATCCTGGGCGGTATCACAGACAGGAAAAGATCGCCTTTCCACCCAGAATCGATACGGGGGTGTGTAATGTTTTCTGCAAGGAGAGGTGATTCAACAGGACTTTGTTAGATTGAAGAGGAAAAGGAGTCTGCATTGAAGAGATTAAAATGTTCCCCGACCCCTAGCATTCCATGCTATAGAAAAGCCCCTTTTTCCTTTCTTCTTTTCTTCCTTTTTTCCTTCCTTCCTTGCTTTTCTCCCTCTTCCCTTCTCTTTCTGTGTGTATGTGTGTTGTGTACATGTGCAATGTGTTCATATGTGTGTAGTCACACCTGTGTGTGTATGGGTGCACGCGCACATATGTGCATATGCCTGTGGGGGACAGAGGTTGATGTTGACTGTCTTCCGCAGCCACGCTCCACCCTATCTTTTCAGACAGAGTCTCTTGCTGCACCTGGAGCTCATCTGGTCAGCTAGAATAACTAGCCAGCAAGCTCTGAGGATTTTCCGTGTCTGCAGCGGTGGGATTTCAGGTGACAGCACTGTGTCCAGCTGCTGCGTGGGCGCTGGGAATCTGGGCCCAGGTCCTCATGCTTGCATGGCCAGCACTTTATTGACGGAACCATCTTTTGTCCATTATCTTTGGTACTGTATTCTCAGTGCTCCATATAGTAACAGCACAAAATATGTTCTCAATGTATGAATAGATGAAGGAACAAATGAATAAAAATGTTTATTTAGTACATGTCATAGTTTAAGTCTCAGGTTGAGGGGCTAGAGAGATGGCTTAGAGGTTGAGGCACTGGCCTGCAAAACCCAGTGACTCAGGTTCAATTGCCCAGTACCCACATAAAGCCAGATATAGAGTGGCACATGCATCTGGAGTTTCTTTGCACTGGCTGGAAGCCATGGCACAACCATTCTCTCTCTTTCCTTGCAAATAAATAAAATGTTATAAGAACATTCAGGTTGCAAGTGCGAACCAATAGCCAAAGTCCCCTATGTTCATGGAGTTTCCAGAAGGAGGAAATGAACAATTAATAAATGAATAAATACGTCCTTGCTCAGCTAGTGAAGGTTGTTGTATTACTCAGGGGCATAGACAGCATTGCATCTCTGGGATGAATTTCCCAACCAGGCCCACTCTGGAGGAGGAAGGGGTTTATTTCAAGCTTGGAGATCCAGGTGGGACTTCCATCCGGGGCAGAAGAAGCTGTTTCCACACATCCAAGCAGAGAGAAAAGCTGCAGTAAGCAGCGCCCTGCCGGAGCCCAGACTGCTCTGCATACCTTTAGGCTGGAAATGAAATCTGCTCCCAAATGCTCCTTAGGGGTGGATTTCAGTATCCTCCCCCAGCGACACTTCCTCCAGCCAGGTGGCTGGAGATGCAAGTTATAAGTGTAATAAAATACTGAGGGCTGGAGAGATGGCTTAGCAGTTAAGGTGCTTGCCTGCAAGACCTAAGAACTCATGCTTGAATCTCCAGGTCCCATGTAAGCCAGATGCACAGTGACACAAGCATACAATGTTGCACATGCACACAATGGAGTGCACATGTCTGAGGTTTGTTCTCAGCAGCTGAAGGCCCTGGCACACCAACTCTCTCTCTCTCTTTTTCTCAAAATAAACAAAACACCTGAGTCTATGGGGGAATACGTTCAAAACTACCATATTGGGGTTCTCTAGAGGAATGGAACCAGTAGAATGAATATACGTTATGAAAGAGGATTTACTAGATTGGTTTATGGAATCTGGGCTGGGAAGTTCAACAATGCATCTCAACACTGGAGAGACAGACAACCCAGTAGTAGCTACTCAGTCTATGAAGCTGGATGCCTCAGCAATCTCAATCTGGTGCCAAAGGCTTGGGGGCTTCCTAGAGAGCTGCTGGTCTTTATTCCACATTGGAAGGCCAAAGAAGCTGGGATCTGATACTAGCCAAGGACAGCAGCAGTGGCAAGGACCTGACACCAAGGAGTGAAGGCAGGCACGCAGGCAAAGCAGTATTGTGGAGCAACGGGAAGACATTAGATTCAAGACATCAGGGAAGATCATTATAAAATCAAACTCAGAGTCTCACACACGCTAGACAGGTAAGTGAGCTACACCCAGAGATGTATACACAACTTTAAATCTAGGTTTGGCATATGACAGAAAACATGTAGTATCTGTCTTCTTGAGTCTTGTTGATTTTGCTTAACATAATGATTTCCAGTTTCACCCACTTACAGGAGCTCTCATTCTTCTTATTGCTCACGGCCTTGTCTGAAGACTAGCTGGCTTGCAAGCACTGGGATGACAGAAACCTGCCACAGCATCTTGCTTTTTATTTGGGTTCTTCTACATGTGGAAGTTTTGTGTTTCAAGCACCATTTGTTAAAGGGGGTTTATTTTTGGCTTACAGTTTCAAGGAGAAGTATTCATTTTGGCAAGGAAGCTATGACAGGCCTGAGCAGGAAGTCCTGTTCACATCTTCATTATCAACAGGGAGTGAGAGGGAGTAGTGAGAGAGCAGGGCAAGAGTCACCATTTTTTAAAAATTTCTTTTTGCTTATTTATTTATTTGAGAATGACAGAGAGAGAGAGAGAGAGAGAGAGAGAGAGAGAGAGAGAGAGAGAGAGAATGGGCACGCCAAGGACTCCAGCCACTGCAAATGAACTCCAGCCACGTGCGCTCCCTTGTGCATCTGGCTACCATGGGTCCTGGGGCATCAAGCCTCGAACCAGAGTCCTTAGGCTTCACAGGCAAGTGCTTAAGCACTAAACCATCTCTCCAGCCCATCATTCTTTTCTTTTTTATTTTAAAGTATTTTATTAATTATGAGAGAGAGAGAGAGTGAGAGAGAGAGAGAGAAAGAGAATGGGCACATCAGGGATTCCAGCCACTGCAAACGAATTCCAGGTGCATGTACCACCTTGTGCATCTGGCTTTATGTGGGTACTGGGGAATCGAACCTGGGTCCTTTGGCTTTGCAGGCAAGTGCAAACCACTAAGCCATCTCTCCAGCCCCCATCATTTTTTTCTTTACATCTCAATTTTCTTGATGAAGTTTTATTTTATGTTTCTGACCTTTTCATCCATATACCTTACTTTTCTTTGTACTTTTCTTTTTCCTTTATGCTCTTGATTTTCATTTCTGGCTCCTAGCTTAAATTCGTCTTTGTTTTCCAGTATCTTTAAGTTTAGTAGTTGAGGAGTTAAAATCTTGTGGAGGAGTCATATTGCCTTGTTTTTTCATATTTCTCCTGTTTCTATGTTTTGATTAACACTCTTGTTAGGGGAGGGATCTTGTTATTAAGCAGTCTACTCTTTTTTTTTATGAGAGAGAGAGAGAGAGGGAGGGAGAGAGAGAGAGAGAATGGGCATGTCAGGGCCTTTAGCCACTGCAAACGAGCTTGTGGTGGCTTGATTCAGGTGTCCCCCATAAATTTAGGTGTTATAAATGCTAGGCTTCTAGCTGATGGCAATTTGGGAATTATGCCTCCCGCAGGCAATGTATTGTTGGGGGTGAACTTGTGGGTGTTATAGCCAGCTTCCTCTTGCCAGTGTTTGGCACAGTGTCCTGTTACTGTTGTCCATCTGATATTGGCCAAGAAGTGCTGCCCACCCTCTGCTCATGTCATCATTTCCCCCTGCCATTGTGGAGCTTTCCTTTGAGTCTATAAGCCAAAATAAGCTCTTTTTTTTCCCCATAAGCTGCTCTTGGTCGGGTGTTTTCTGCCAGCACTGCAAACCTGACTGCAACAGAACTCCAGATGCGTGTGCCCCCTTGTGCACATGTATAATATTGCGCATTTGTGTCACTGTGTCCGGCTTACTTGGGACCCAGAGATTCAAACATGAGTACTTAGGCTTTGCAGGCAACCACCTTAACCGCTAAGTCATCTCTCCAGCCCATTAAGCAGCCTACTCTTGAGGGCTAAATCCCTCGTACCACTCATGAGGAGAAAACAAACCACTCGAATAGCACCAACATCCACTTATACAAGATACAGAAAAAGACTTAAAATCAATTATAGTCTACTAATTTCACCAATCATCATAAAAATGAACATAACCAAACTACAATACAATACAACAGAATGTGCTATTAAGTTAAAAATTAAGTTAGTGTAAGTGTGGAATATTAGTACATAAATAAAGAGACAAGACAAAAGGAGACAACAAGGTTAAATAAATAAAAAGCAGAAAGAAAGGGAAGAAATTTTCTAATGTTATGGCAAGTAAGAGAAAGGAACAAGAACTTAGAAAATCAGGAATAAAAACAAAACAGAAAAAAATCCCAATAATGAAAATATTCAAAATCACAATTACATTAATGTAAGAAGGGGAATATAAAATAAGTACACAAAAGTATTTGACAAGACCCCAATAAAGTAAAGTCAAAATATACCTAAATGTAGAGAGAGGGGAGACAGAAGGAAACACGGGGGGGGGGGGGATGAAAACAACAAAAACTGAAGTAACAAAATAATTTCATATAATGCATAAACAAAATTAAATGGCTGTATGAAGGGGGCTAGCAAAACCACAAAAATTGAGAATGAAGTGAAAGTAAAAATCTTGCTGCATGTGTAGCAAAAATAAGAAAGAAAGAAGAGAAGAAAGACAAAAGAAATTACAAGAATTTGGGTGTGGTGGTGCATGCCTTTAATCCCAGCACTTGGGAGGCAGAGGTAGGTGGATCATTGTGAGTTCGAGTCCACTCTGAGACTACAGAGTAAAATTCAGGGTCAACCTGAGCTATAGTGAGACCCTACCTCAAAAAAAAAAATTACAAGAACACAAAAGATGAAGTATTATAGCAGCTTTACCTTGAATCCTCAAAAATTAGACACTGCCAGTTGTATGCACAATGGACAAGGTGAGTTGAATTATAAACTCTTGTGTTTTCCTCTGCTTCATGCTGTTGCTGAGTCGGTATTGGACAAGTGTCTGATGTTTGCCAGAGGTGCCTTCCTAACAGCTGTTTTCCTTCTTTACGTACCGTGGCCTCTGCTGATCACACTTCACTCTGCACTCTGTGGATAGGGCAGATTTTTCTACCCTCTAGAGACTCTCCACATCTTGAGTGACTGATTTTTTTTTCTTCTGGGAATGTCTTCCAAGTACACTGGAAGTTTGAGAAGCACCAGGAGCAGTGGTCCTTGTGTTTTCAAGAGATCACCGTGCTGGTCTGGAGGGATGGTGTTGCGGCCAGGTTCACATTGCTGGCAGAAATCACCCCACCAAGAGCAGCTTGTGGGGGAAAAAGTTTATTTTGGCTTACAGGCTCGAGTGGGAAGCTCCATGATGGCAGGGAAAACAATGGCATGAGCAGAGGGTGGACATCACCCCATGGCCCACATAAGGTAGACCATAGCAACAGGAGAGTGTGCCAAACACTGGCATGGGGAAGCTGGCTATAACACCCATAAGGCCGCCCCCAACAATATACTCCCTCCATGAAGCCTTAATTCCCAAATCCCCATCAGCTGGGAACCTAGCATTCAGAACACCTAAGTTTATGGGGGACACCTGAATCAAACCACCACATTCTGCCCCTGGCCCCCATAAACTGGTAACCATACATGATGTAAAATGCAATGCATTCATCTAACTTTAAAAGTCCACATAGTTTTTTATCAATTCCAATGATGTTCATACATCCCCATAGTCCAAGGTCTTTTAACTGAGCCATAATACCAAAAAATCCCCCCCAAAACCCATAATGTCACAGAATAAACATTCACACTGCAAAAGATAGCATTGGGCATAGCAAAGAAATAATCAATCAATACAAGATTTAAAAACAACCAGGGCAAACATCAAACTCTGTAGCTTCAAGTCCAACAGCTTTAGCCAGTGACAAATCTCCAAGTCCACTAATTCTAACCAGCAACAAGTCTCGGCATTCCAATTCTGCCCCTCCAGCTAGGCTACTCACAGTCCTGAAAAACTTCATCGGGGCCGGCAGCTTTCCTTAGCAGCCATCTCGTTGTCCCAGCAGCTCCACTGGTATCCACTGCAATCCACGGTTCATCCTCATGGCTCCATTGAGTCTCAGTGCAGGCATCCAGCAAACCTGCTTCACACTGCCCATGGCCATTTCCAAAACACAAGACAGTGTTGCAAACTCAATGACCCTCTCTTTCCTGCATTTCCTATACTACACAATACCAGGTAGGGTGCCAATTTGTTAATCCAGGGGGGAATAAAGCAGACTTGGAAGAACAGGACACTCCTTGAGCACTCAGGTCCCTTCAAAAAAGTCTACATTCTTCCTGTTGCCCCAGTGAAGGTCTGCTGGCCCAATCTCAAAGGTTGTAATCTCTCGATTGTTGCTGAACAGGAAGCAGTTCACCCAAAGATTTTTTTTCTGTGTCATAACCCTCTGCTCGCGCCAGTTCATTTCTTCGCAAAGCAACCCTGCACAACTTCTCAGGACACAGGCTTAACAGCAAGCCTCACACAAACTGCTAGCCTAGTCCAGGCAAAGCTCTTTCTCACCCTCATAAGCCAAACCTCACAGTCCATAGTTCTTACTGCATTCAGGCCTTTCAACTCTGACCAGAATAGTCCATCAAGCTGTACTTACAGCACTGCAAGGCATCTCTTAGGGCAAGGTTTCAAATCCTTCCACATTCCTCTTGGAAATTAGCTCCAAAAGGCCAAAGCCACAAGGTCAGGTGTCTAGCAGCAACCCCACTACTGGGTACCACTTTACTGTTGCAGTCAGGTTCACATTGCTGGCAGAAATCACCCAACCAAGAGCAGCTTGTGGGAAAAAAAAGGTTTATTTTGGCTTACAGGCTTCAGGGGGAAGCTCCATGATGGCAGGGAAAAAGATGGCATGAGCAGAGGGTGGATATCACCCCATGGCCCACATAAGGTAGACCATAGCAACAAGAGAGTGTGCCAAACACTGGCATGGGGACACTGGCTATAACACTCATAAGCCTGCCCGCAACAATACACTGCCTCCATGAAGCCTTAATTCCCAAATCCCCATCAGCTGGGAACCTAGCATTCAGAATGCCTAAGTTTATGGGGGCCAGCTGAATCAAACCACCACAGATGGCTTAGTGGTTAAGGCATTTGCCTCAAAGCCAAAGGGTCCAGGTTCGATTCCCCAGGACCCACATTAACCAGATGCACAAGGGGGTGCATGCATCTGGAGTTTGTTTGCAGTGGCTGGAGGCCTTGGTGTGCCCATTCTTTCTCTTCCTCTTTCAGTGTCAAATAAATAAAAATTTAAAAAATGTTTTTATTTTTTTGTTTTTATTTATTTGAGAGCGACAGACAGAGAGAGAAAGAGGCAGATAGGGAGAGGGAGAGAGAATGGGCATGCCAGGGCCTCCAGCCACTGCAAACGAACTCCAGACGCGTGCGCCCCCTTGTGCATCTGGCTAACGTGGGTCCTGGGGAATCGAGCCTCAAACCGGGGTCCTGAGGCTTCAAAAGCAAGCGCTTAACCGCTAAGCCATCTCTCCAGCCCTAAAAAATGTTTTAAAGAAGAGATCACCATGCTAGAGGGATTCAACTGTGGGCATGGTGTACCTCCCTGGAACTTCAAAGTTTCCAGGTTCTACAGCAGGAAGTGACAGGTGGCTGGAGAATTTGATCCACCTTCTTGCCTGTGGCTCAGGACTATTAAACTCCCAAGCGAAAAATCTCAGTGGATGAGATCTGGTCTCTGCCACTGAGCAGTGGGGCTCTCCCTTCTGTACTGCTAGCCTCCTTCTGTCTGTGCTCAGCCTGTCAGTGTCTAGCCTTCCTTCTGTACACAGAGGTCTCTCCGAGTCTTCTCTCACCCAGAGGCTATTTCAGGTTTCTTGATCTGTGGAAATTACCTGATCTGTCAGTGTAGTTCAGCTATGACAATAGATTTTTTCTCCTCAAAGCTGCACCTGGCTGCTGTCCCCTGAGTCATACAACATGACAAGATTGAATTTCTTTATGCCACTGACCTGTCTGCTGGAGGGCTCACCATGTCATCAAAGCCTGCAGCTTGGTGGGGGTGTTGGGGACTTGTCCTGAGGGTAGAATGCTGCTCTTTTCTTGGATCCTTTCATCTTCTGCATTGATTTCTTAAAGTTTATCATCTGCTTCTCTCTCTGGGATAAAGTCTGTTATTATTATTATTTTTTAATCCTACTGTTTCCTTTACCAGTTTACACAAAGGCAGCCTCTAGTCTACCAGCCTGCACAGAAATCCGCGTTTGTTACTTTTGCATTGGTGTGACTAAATACTAAACAGAAACATCTTAAAGTCAGAAAGATTCATTTTGGTTTTAGAAGCTTTCAATCCACCCTAATGGAATGGCATGGCTCTGTCCATGGTAGCTGGTGCTGAAGCAGAACTGCTTACGAGGCGTTGGACCAGGAAACAGAGAGTGGCCGGGACCAAGGGCTGGGCTATAACCTTCAAAGTTCCATTTGCAATGACCTGTTTCCATCAACCATACCTCACTTCCAAGAGATTCCATAACCTCCCCGAGCTCACCATCATCTGGGGAAGAAGCTTTCAAATCATGAGCTGGTGGGGGCATTTTTAGATTCAAGCCATAACACTGTTTAATTGCTTAGACCAGACATGAACCATGATTTTTTTATGAATATATTTTCAAACTGATGATCAGAGTTCAATATTCCTACCTAAGAACAGACTGGAATCCCTTGAAAATGTCAATGCTCTAGGGCTGGAAACCACCAGGAATACCTGCAGCTGGATGGGTGGGGCTTATTGCTTGATGCCAGGAGGGACTTGCATACTGTGGGACCTGTGGAGTGCCTCAGAAGGAGAATGCTATAAAGAGGCTGCTTTAAGGTCTGGGGCTGTGTTATGTGGTTTTGGAGGGAGTTTTAGGGAGAGGTTGGAGATGCTGCCAATAGAGAACAATGCTATGATTGTGATCTTCACTTTTTTTTAGTGAACAATAGGGCCAAGTAGATAAGGACAATTATAATCAATAAAGAAGCAACAGCCAGTCATGTCGGCCAGGAGGGGTGGGTATGCATGTTTGTAGTTTTCCAGTGCTCATGTGTTGTTTGTCTTTACATATGATGATCATGCAGTGGTTTTCTTTTTGTCTTGTCTTGTTTCATCATTGCTCCTGACAGGCATCAAGGTCAACTGAATCAGAAGAGCTCCTGGCTGGGTGGAGATATTTTGCTTTTTATTTTTTCAGAAGGAAGAGAACCCCTCCTCCCTCTGATCTGATCTGAAGTCCCTTTCAGCAAGTGTCATCAGTAGCTCCTGGCACTGGAGGCTCTAGGGCTCAGTTCAAGTAGACGTTTATAGGAGCAGCTCAGAAGTTGGATTCTGACCACAGTAGGAACAACACCTGGTGACCATAGGCCCTGGGTCCTGTAGTTTCCATACGTGGAGAACCCTTGGCATACTGTAGATTGGTACAAGCAGGAATAGGGCTTCCCTTGTCTCCACAAAGGGCTTTAAGGACACCAGTCTTTTTTCTTTTGAGTCCCCAGTCACATGGGTTTAACTTCAACTGTTTTATTTTGGCTCTCCTATCTTCCATAATACTCTGAAGCACCCAGGGTCCTTTCTGTTTTTCCAACTGGACACTGATTGATAGTTCTCATTTGCTACCAGATTTGCCATTCAACACCAAATGCCTGTGTCAGATTTTATGACCTTCTAAGTGACAAGATTTAATTATCAATGCAGTATTTTTCAAATGGACACCACACATCCCTTGGAATCCATGGATGCACTCTTGGGGTCTATGAGATCTTAAATATATACATATACACATATATTATTGAGAAACCTCCACATTGATTTCCATAGGGGTTGCACTAGTTTTTACTCTCATAGAAATGCCAGCTTCTGGGAAGGGAGAAGGTGCTAGGGGCAAGCTGGTGTGCCCAAACTCATACAAGGGACCTCACCCAGTCCCAGCTGCAGAAGCATCAGCCTCCCTCCCACCATTTCTTGATTTGTCTATATGGGATTCTTTAGGGTCCAGCTCCCTGACAGCTTTAGACTAGAGTGAAGACAGAAGATAATAAGAACATTGTGTTTCTGACTTTGGCAAATTCCCTTTTATCTGGATACCTGCAAACAAGCTTAAAAGTAGCCATTCTCTTGCTACTCACGACTGAGTTTTGTAAATAACACTCATCATGCCAATAAAGCCAGTCATGGGTTATTTTCTCTTGTTAATCAAAGCTTCTCAGTAAAGTCTGCATTTTCAACAAGATTATATTGGTTTGAGAGCTTTGTCAAGAACCTTCTATCATCTTTCTGGCTTCCCTCTTGGGCTGTTTTCTGTGGCTGTTCAATTGTCTTCAACCATAAGAGGTAATAAGTGTGGTTTAATCTAAGTGACTTTCACATGGTTCCCTATAACCGTGAATCTTCTGTCCCCATTATTCCTGAAAATGAACAAAAGCTAGGTGTTGGTGTACGGACACACTTAGCATGCAAAGCCAGAGCAGGCAGTCTTTCTGAACCGTTGTCATTTTAGGCTGCATGGGTGAAATAATTTGTTTGTAACCCTTTCTGCTTAAAGCAAGATGATTTTGCAGAATATGTTGGGCATCTGGAAACTGCTGGAAGGGTAGGGTGGATTCAGTTGAAAATTCCATATGAAAAGTGGAATGAAATCTATATGGAAGTTTATGGAATGCACAGACTTTCTCTCCCATCCCCAGCCTCCCTCTGCTATTTGCTAGCCCAGCTACCGGCCTGATTAACATGAATTTAGGAGGTTAGCGAGACTTCTGGATGATGCATAGCTGGGTCTCAGAATTTTTTTTTTCCAAGTGAGGAGACTTGCAATCTCAAAGCTTACTTTATTGATTAAAGACAAGGATTTGCTAGAGAGATGGCTCAGCAGTTAAGGTGCTTGCCTGCAAAGCTTAACAACCCAGGTTCAATTCCCCAGTACCCACATAAAGCCAGATGCACAAAATGGCACATGCATCTGGAATCTGGAATTATTTGCAGTAGCTAGAGGCCCTGACATGCCCATTCTCTCTCTCTCTCCCTTCCTTCCTCTCTCTTTCTTTCTCTTTCTCTGTCTCTCTTTGCTTGCAAATAAATACTTAAAAAAAACAAAACACAAAAAACTAGAGCCAGGCATGGTGGCACATGCCTTTAATCCCAGTACTCTAGAAGCAGAGGTAGGAGGATCACCATGAGTTTGAGGCCACCTTGAGACTACATAGTGAATTCCAGGTAAGCCTAAACTAAAGTGAGACCCTACCTTGAAAAAAAAACAAACAAAAAAAAGAAAAAAAACTAGGGGTGGTGGTGGGGAAAAAGAAAAAAAAAACTGTATCAACCTCTAATTTCTATAGATCACATTATTAAGATCAGGACTCCCCAGTTGGTAGCTTTAGGTGTTCTTGGTTGATTCAAATTACAGCAGAGATGAGCCACTTGGAGATAGGTATTATTGCCCATTTCATGGGCTGTATAATTTTGCAAAGTTACGAATTAGAGTAACAGCCCCAGTCCCACCCTTCTGCTTCCACACCCCAACACAACCCTGTAATTACCCACATGTGGTGCTGAGGGGATGGAGAGACATTTTCAGCAAGCACCTGTTTGTCAGGACCGCTAGCCATGCGTGGCACCCACAGCAGAGTGCACTGCTAGGGTCATCACCTGACTGGTGCTGACAGGTAGGGACCCCCGTGTCTTTTGTTCAGGAGCTGCAGTTTCCATCAACACCCCAGACGCGCGCTCCCTGCTGGCAGCTCCCTGACCCGCTGCCGTGCTGAGTTAACCATAACCTCCACGTATCTCTGCTTCAGCAATTTTATTGTTTTCTTTTTAAATGTGTGCACAGTTGTTTTTAAAACCCCTGGCATCATTTAGCTAGCCATTTATAGTTTTTGTAGACCTCCAAGATTCCTATTCAAATAGTCACTGGTCACTTGGCCAGGCCAGGTGTAAGCTGTTCTCAGTGGATCCTATAGAAAGTGGGAGGTATGGCGGATACTGGCAATCTGGTTCCATAATGGTGGGTCTTCATGAGGCTGAGGACACCTGGCATTGGTGACTGGCATTGTTGCTGGAAGTGTCAGTCAGAACAGATTATAACTGTTATACAGACTATGTAGGTGGACCAGATAGCGCTTTTCTTTACAAATTTGCATAGATCCATTTTCTTTCTCACATAGGCACATTTTCTGAAGGTGAGGTAGATGTGTCATTGAAGTGTGTGTGTGTGTGTGTGTGTGTGTGTGTGTGATGAGAGAGAGAGAGAGAGAAAGAAAGAAAGAAGGGGAAGAAAGAGGAGAGAGAATGAGGAGGCTATTTTTTGACTGCAATTGTACTTTACCCAGTCTCTAATGTAGTGTATATAATATAATAAAGTAATTCATAAAAGAATATACCTTTATATATAGTGAATATTTGTCAAAACATTTCTAACATTTTCATCAGAAGATGGTAGATGACATGTAGCCACTACTAGAATATTCAGGGAATAAACTGGAAATACTTGGCAGAGAAGCTATCCCATGAGGTGAATGATGGTAAGAAAACACCATTTCAGCAGCACAGAAAGAAAGGAAGCGGAGCTAGAGGGGAAGGAGTCCAGGGTCTGCTTCAGAGTGCTCAGTCCAGACTGGGGAGGGCTCTACTCCCAACGTGGAGTGAGGACAGGTTGGAACCTTGGCTGAAGACCAAGAGGGAGCCTCAGAAAGTCCACACCCTATTCTCACTACCAGATATTTACAGAGAGGAGAGAGAGAGAAAAAAAAAATGAGAGAGAGAGAGAGAGAGAGAGAGAGAGAGAATGGGAATATACAAAATGACATCAGAGGGCAAAGATCAAAGGAAACACAAAATATAAAACAGAATGTAAAAATCACTGCTAATGCGGGACATATCATTGAGCAGATTTGCAGCCCAACCTGAAGGAAATCTTTGCATCTGAATACCATATGGGCACCAGGAAAATCCTCTTGGCATTCAACCATTCAGCAGAGCAAGAACCCTGCGGAGTCAGTGGTTAGGTGGCTGTAGTGGCAAAGTTCCTCCTTGCAGAGTCCGCTGAAACCCAGGGCAAGTGTCAGGGGAAGGAAAACAGACTATCTCCAGAATATCGTTAGCTAGAGGGGAAATTTTTGCTCTGGGTCAGAACCACAGTTGTTCCATGCAGACGGAGTCTAGTCTGAGTCACAGACTTCAGTGAGACTCACTAGCTCTGTAGGAGAGGGATGAGCTCTGGCAAGGACTTAAAGGCAGTAGGGGCTAAGACACACCAGTGGAAAGTTTGTTAACAGCTCCACAGTTACATACGAGCTGAAAGACACCTTTAGTTATAATACCCACCGCCTAGCCTGTAGTCTTGCAAAGACTGATGGCCAGGGTTCAATTCCCCAGTACCCACATAAAGCCAGATGCACAAAGTGGCACGTGCATCTGGAGTTCATTTCCAGCAGCAGGAGACCCTTGTGTGCCCCCCTCTAATAAAAAAATAAATAAATAAGTAACTAAGGAGTGAAAATGGCATGGAATTTCATAATAATGTCCTTTTAAAAAGTAATAATTCCACAATGATGGGTACCGATAAGAGTGAATTAGATGAAATTTAAAGTACCCTTTGTTTGTGGGGCAAGCCACACAAAGATCAATGCAGGAAGTATGATGATAGCACAAAGGTTTTCTCTCATTGGAAGAGACTGTCACAAATACGCAGAGAAGGGAAAGCAAGGAGTAGAGACAGGACACGTGCCGCTCTCAGGCAGGTGATGGCACGGAGTCAGTCCTCACCTGTGCGCATGCGCGTCTCCTCAGAGCTGGTCTGCCTCTACGCATACCTGAATGCTTGTATAGATGGTCTGCGTTTGTCACCACATAGTGGCAGACACTGTTTAATATCTATTTTCATTTTGCAGCTTGTTTTGCCCTGCACTGTCCTATCTCCTTACCTCTTCTTTTTCCTTTGGATAAGCTCTTCCCGGAGGCACAGCTTGGCTTGAGGCTGCGGAGCTCCTTACCCATCCGAACACTGAGAAGTACTGTGGTGATTTTTAATTGTGTGATTGCATTCCTTCATTACTTTTTCTTTGCATCTTTTTTTTGTGTGTGTGTTTTTCAGATAGGGTCTCACTCTAGCTCAGGCTGACCTGGAAGTCACTATGTACTCTCAGGGTGGCTTTGAACTCACGGCGATCCTCCTACCTCTGCCTCCTGAGGGCTGGGATTAAAGATGTGTGCCACCACGCCTGGCTTTTTCTTTGCATCTTATCTTTAACTGGAGCTGCTTTGTCTTGTCCCCTCTTTATTTTTCCCTCTTCTGTTTACTGTTTCTTTTCTGTTTTCCCTGTTTTTCAATAATAATGGCTAGTATTATTACACAGCATAGCTTCTTTCAATTTCTACACTTAGTAGGTAGTATCTTACTACACAACACACTATCCCTGTTGCTCTATATCTCCAAACAAAGCTGCAGTTGAAGGGGTGATTTTTTAATATTTTTTTGGTTACTTTTATTTATTTATTTTGGGAGTGACAGAGAAAGAAAGAGGTAGATAGATAGATAGATAGATAGATAGATAGATAATAGAGAATTGGCATGTCAGGGCCTCCAGCCACTGCAAACAAACTCCAGACGCGTGCACCCCCTTGTGCATCTGCTAACGTGGGTCCTGGGGAATCCAGCTTTGAACCGGAGTCCTTAGGTTTCATAGGCAAGTGCTTAACTGCTAAGCCATCTCTCCAGCCCAATTGTTTTTTTTTTAAATATTTTTTTATTTTTGCTTACTTAAAGGGGGAGAGAGAGAGGAGACAGAGACACAAAGAGAGAATGGGCACATCAGGGCCTCCAGCCACTGCAAATGAACTCCAGATGCATATACTACCATGTGCATTTGGCTTACATGGATTCTGGGAATAGAACCTGGGTCCTTACACTTTGCAGGCAAATACCTTAAGTGCTAAGCCATCTCTCTAGCCCTGTGATTGTTGTTAATATTTTATTTACTTATGAGAGAGAGAGAGAGAGAGAGAGAGAGAGAGAGAGAAAGAGGTACATAGAGAGAAAGAGAGAATGGGCATGCCAGGGCCTCTAGCCACTGCAAATGAACTCCAGATGCATGTGCCCCCTTGTGCATCTGGCTTACATGGGTCCTGGGGAATCGAACCAGGGTCCTTAGGCTTTGCAGGCAAGCACCTTAACCGCTAAGCCATTTCCCCAGCCCCTGTGATTGTTATTAATTGGCTAGTACTATATTTCTGTAGCAGGAATATTTACCAGTCATAGTAACTTGGTGGTCTACTCTGAGAGTGGTGCTGGCAGTGGTGTCCAGTGCCCTGACCATGTAGGCTGAATGTGCACACATTCAGGCCAGTGGAATGTAGCCTAAATCTTACTACAACCTGCTCCTGCTTTAATACCACAAATGCGTCAATTGAAAGGATACAGGTGGTTTAAAAAATACAACCAACAATCTACTCCCAGAGGGGCAAGTTCAATGCAGAAACAAACAAAAATCATGAAAAATCAAGGCAATATGAGTCCTTAAAAATAATAATTCCAGGGCTTACCATTAAGTACACTTTCTGGCAAAGCCTGATGGCCAGGTTTCAATTCCCCAGTACCCACATAAAGCCAGATGCACAAAGTGGTTCATGCACTGGAGTTCATTTCCAGTGGCAGGAGACCCTGGTGTGCCCATCTCTCCCTCTCTCTCTCTTTCTCAAAAATAAATAAATAAACAAATAAATAAATAAGGAGTGAAAATGACATGGAATTTCACAATTATGTCCTTTAAAAAGTTAATAATTCTACAGTGATGGGTACCAATAAGAATGAATTAGATAAAATTTAATAGAATTATTATAAGAAAAAGTTCAGGTATGGTAAACACTTGTAATCACAGCACTTTGGAGGTAGAGGCAGGAAGATTAGGAGTTCAAAGTCATCCTCAGCTCCATAAAGAGTTTGAGATTAGCCTGGGCTACATGAGACTCTATCTCAGAAGACCATAAAAGAATAAAAAGAAACAAAAGAAGACAAAACCTCTGGAATGATTTCAAAGAGAATACAAATAAATGGATAAACAAAATAAGAAAATCAATGCAGGCCCCAGAATAAAAACTCAATGAAAAGGTAGACACACTGAAAAAAATCAAGTTGAAATTTTAGGAATGAAAATTCACAAGTCAATTAAAAAACTAGTAGAAAACCTCTCTGGTAGAAGGTAACAAGAGAAGACAGACTATTGAGGCTTGAAGACAAGGTAGATAGTTTATAAAATCATAGCCGGGCATGGTGGTGCATGCTTTTAATCCCAGCACTTGGGAGACAGAGGTAGGAGGATTGCTGTGAGTTCAAGGCCACCCTGAGACTACATAGTGAATTCCAGATCAGCCTGGACTAGATTAAATAATAAATAAGCACAGAGCATGTGAGATCTGTTATATTCTATTTAAAAGCCATGTTTATAAATCATGCTCACAGAGAAGAAATAAAGTTAAAGGCATAGAAAATATATTCCATCAGATAATAGGACCTTTCCCAAATCTAGGGGAATAAGTAGTTAAGACTCTGTAGTCACTTTGGTTATATTAGTGAACCTTCTTCATCTTTTCAAAGAACCAACTCTTTGTTCATGGGTTCTTTGTATTATTCCTTTTATTTTCATTCAATTAATTTCTGTCCCAATCTTATTTTGTTCCATCTACTGATTTGGGGTTTAGTTTATTGTTTTCTGATGACATTCAAGTGCATAATTAAGTTAGCTATTTTTGATTCCTGTGATAATTTAATGTAGGCATTTATAGCTATAAAGTTTCCTGCTAGAACCACTTTTATTTTATCCTGTAGGTTCTGAGGTATTGTTCTTTTTTCTTTTGATCTTAAAATTTTTTCTAATTTCCCTCTTGGTTTCTTTGATGACCCATTCATCATGCAACAATGTTCAATCTCTGTGAATTTGTATATTTTCTCTAGTTTCTTCTACTGTTGACTTTTAGTTTTACTCCATTGTGGTCAGAGAGAATACAAGAAATTATTTCACTTTTCTTACATTAAGATTTGCTTTGTGTCCTGAAAATGTGGTCCGTTTTTAGAGAAAGTTCCATGGGTTGCTGAGAAGAAACAATGTGCATTCTGTAGCATTTGGATGGAATATTCTGCAGATGTTTGTCAAGTCCATTTCATTAAAAATCTATTTATCTCAAATGTGTCTTTGTTGATTTTCTTGTAGAATGGCCTGTCTATTGGTGAGAATAATATATTAAAGGTCATTCACAATAGACCCCAGATAGCCAAAGCAACCCAGAACAGAAATAATAATGTTGGATATATCACAATATTTGATTCCAATCATATTACAGTGCCATTGAAACAAAAACAGCATGGTACCGACACAGAAACAGACATGTAGGACTAAATGGAATAGACTAGAGGACCCAGAGGGAGACTTACACTGTTACAGCTACTAGAATTTTGACAAAGATGCCCAATACATATGCTAAAGAAAAGATAGCTTCTTCAACAAATGGTGCTGGGGAAAGTGGGTATCCATGTGTAGAAGAATGAAGCTGAACCCTGTTTCTCACCTTATACAAAGTCAGCTCAAAATGGATCAAAATCTAAATTTGAGATTTGAAACTCTGAGGAAGTTAAAGGAAAGCATAGGATCAATACTTCACGACATAGGCATAACTCCATCATAGAGGATGAAAGAGGGCACTCCTGAGGAGTTATTGGCAGCTGATGGTTACTGGGGGAGCAGGAGACATTTTCTTCATGGGTGTAGACACTTGTGAGCTGCACATGTTCTGGTGAGTGGTCCCCTACCTATGCTTATACAGGAAACCTTTATTGGGCTCAGTGGGACACACACAGACACACAGACACACATTCCAAAGTAAAAGAAGAATTAGTTGGGAAGAGGAAGGGGGTTCAGTGGAGGGGAGATAAGGAGGGGGATATATAAGAGGGTAACAGGAGGGAATTCTGTTCAAAATATTTAAATGTGCAGAAATTGTCAATAAAAATAAATTATTTTTAACAAGATATAGGACTTTTTGAAAAGAAATCTAAAGCAAACACTGATGAATAGGACTGCATGGAGTTTAAAAGCTTCTGAAAAAGGAAAGGAAACAATAGAATGAAGAGATATTAAAGAAGAGGTGGAAAACCTTTGGAAGCTATATATCTTATATAAAATTATTATCTAGAATACATAAAGAACTCAGAAAACTAAACATCAAAAAACCAAACTAGCTAATAAAAAATGGGCAAATGAAATGAACAGACAGCTCTCAAAATCCGAAGTATACATGGCCAGCAAGTTTATAAAAATGCTTGACATCTTTGGCCATCAGAGAAATATTACTTAAAGCATCACTGAGAGTCCATCTTACTCTAGTAAGCATGGTTACCATTAAGAAGACAAATAGCAGTAATTGTGGTAAGGTTGCAAGGAAGGGGGCACCTTACACAGTGAAAAATAAGTATGGAGGGTCTTCAGAAAACTAAGCATAGGGGATAGGGCAATAGTTGAGTCAGTAAAGAACTTACCACACAAGTGTGAGAGCCTGGTTTGGATCCCTAGCACTCATGCAAATGCTGAGCATAGTGGCACACACCTGTAGTCCAGTGTTTGGAAGGAGGAGACAGGTGCATCCCCAGGGCAAGCTAGACTAGCCAAATGGGTGAGCTCTGAGTTCCGTGAGAAAGTCTGTCTCAATAACTAAGGTGGAGAGTGATTGAGAAGACCCCAATATAGACCTCTTACATCTACACGCGTGCATACACACAATGCACCTACACACATAGATGTGCACACATCCATGCAAATACTATATACATATGCAAGGACCTAAAATGATAGCACTACCATGTAAACCAGCTACTCCACTGGGAACACATACAACATGATGAAGAATCTAGACTGTTTTCATAAAACAAATTAAAAATCAAAAGTAAAAGAAATGATGTTTCTAACTGGAATATAGATCTTCCCCCTTACTTGCTCATGCTCTCATAACATTTGAAAACATATAGTCTAGTACATAGAGTTTTGCCTTAAGTTTCTTTTCAAGGCAAACCCTCAACTTTAAAAATCAGAAGATGCACTCTTAACATTAAGAAATTTTCAGACTTAGCGGTGAGTCTAGATTCTTCACCTCAGGACCTATGTTTGACTTTTCAGATTCCATGTAAGCCAGATACACAAGGTGACACAAGTGTGCAAGGTGAACATACGCATATGGTGGCACACATGTCTAGAATTTGATTACAGTGGCTGGAGGCCCTGGCATACCAATCCCCCCCCCCCAGAAAAAAGTCCAGTCTGCTGGCTTGCCTCAAAAAATAAAATAAAACAAAGATATTTTCTATCAGCCATTTTTCTATTTTTTTTTGAGTCAGGGTCAATATGCAGTTAAAGGTGGTCTGTAACTTACTACACAGTCTAGGTAGGCCTCAAATTCATAATTCTTCTGCCTATTTGCCTCCCAAGGACATGAACTACAAGCATATACTACCTTTCATGTGTTTTCTGGTAGAAATTTAGTCTAATTGTTTTTATACTTGTTAATCACTCTACCAAAATTCTATCAAAATTATGAATAAAAATTAAAAATAATTTTAAATAATTTCCTATAAAACTTTGAATGTTTAAATACTTTTTGGGCTATGTTATCAATACAATTCATTACTAGAATATATTTGGCAAAGCAACATAGGTGTGTTATAAATGTTGATAATCATTCAACATTGTATTATTTAAAGTCATGATGCTGATAAACAAGTCTCCAAATTCTATTGTTCTGACAGAATGGAAATGTATTACTTGACGTCTATTGCTGTTTTATTTTGAGACAAAGCCTCACTATGTATCCCAGGTTGATCTTGAATTCAACACCTTTCTGCCAGTTTCCTTAGCGCTGCTGGAATTACAAGTATGGCCAGCACGGCCAGTTAAAAGTTTATCTTTTGCAAATTTACTAGCCTCAGGTATAGGTTTTAGCTAGAGTATGGCTGCCCAGTGATTTAGAGACAAACTTCTTTCAGTCCCTGAGGACTTTATTATCTTAGCAGAATCTAACTAAGGATTATATATATATATATATATATATATATATATATATATATGTGTGTGTGTGTGTGTGTGTGTGTGTGTGTGTGTGTGTGAGAGAGAGAGAGAGAGAGAGAGAGAGAGAGAGAACTTACCCTCTTAAAAGCTGAGGCCTAGAAGTTATGGACTCTGTGACTGCTCACTTTGTAGTCATGTGACGACTCTACACAGTGGTCACTGGATGAGCGCTTGTCCCCTTTCGCCTTCTCTTGTCTATCTCTCTCTTGTTCTCTCTCCCTGCCCCCTTTTTCTTCTTCCCCACTACAATACAGTTATAGATCCAAGAAATTGTCCATCCATTCTAAACCCCCAAACTTAACACCTCCTACAATGTTATTAAAGTCAAGTAACTGGTTTTATCCATTCAAAAAATTACTTCTTTTTACAGACAGCTGGAAAAAGCTGCACTGCATGCAGCCTTATGGGAGACAGAAGCCATCAGTGGTGAAAGCAGTGGACACTTCAAGCCTCAAGTTTGGCCAGCCAGGCCAAATGAACCAACACTTGCAATAGTGGCATGTCTGCTATGGGGGAAACCAACTGCTCTCTAATTGGACTGGAGACCTGCTCTATGGGAGGGAATACATGAGTGGTACTGAAAACCTAATCAAAAGCCTATGGTGGTAGAGGTCATGAGCATTAGGAGTGCAATGCCTACTCTTGTCTGGCTAAATGCATAATATTATTCTCACCAAACTTCCCTGTAAGCACTTTACTTAATGTTCATACCCATATATTAATGCTACTCTCACTTTTGGTTAGAGAAGCTTCTCTTTTTAGATGGCGGCAACCACTGGGATGACCCAAAAGGCACCATACTGCTGAGAAGATATGATGGAGGAATGTTCAGCACTGAAACATCGCTATCACACCTTCCAGGCCTCAGGGTCCATTGCGGAAGAGTTGGTGGAAAGAATGTAAGAATGTAAGAGCCATGCAATCAACCAGACAGAAATTGGCCTCGATATCCATGACCTCGCAGTGCCTAGCACTACCTTCATAAAACCCACATATTAGGAGAAAAAGATGGTGACAGCAAAATAAAAGAGAGAGAGAGACTAATGCAGAGAGGGAGGGGATATGATGGAGTGTGGATTTGTGAAGGGGAAAGTGGGGGAGGGGAGGGAGTTATCATGGTTTATTGTCTGTAAGTATGGAAGCTGTGAACAAAAAGGAAAAAATATCCCTTCTTTATTTTTCTTTTCTTATTATTAGATATGGACATAAGTATATGAACATCACATGTTGGTACCATCCTTTCCATCCTTCCTGCTCCTTTTCTGAAGAGGCCTTCTTCATTGGGGATGCAGGTCAGGTCAATCCCATGGAGATTTGGGTCATGCATTATGGGGGCAGCAGTCAGTTATGGGGGAGAGGCAATTATCCCTTTTATTAATTTCTAGAAAGCATAACAAAATAACCTTAGTAATATATATTAAGAGACTATTATAATTTTTGTCATTCTTTCTTTTATAGGCATTTGTTTAACCATAAAAAATTAGAAATTGATTGAAATTTAATTTTCAACATATCTTTGTCAACATAATAAAATACTTGTAGTATTTTAACTTATGTGCTTTATCAATATTTTTATCATGGTTGACATCTTGGAAGGGCAGAGCTAGCTTATTCATTTGATGGAGTGTGTCTGGCATGAAACAACTAAGCAGAGGCACTCTTTGTTGGCAAACAAATGTTAAATAAAAATTCCAAGCAGAAATAAGGTTAGGGAAGAAGCAGAAATGCAGAGGCTGCTGAGAGCCCATCACTGATGTCGACTTAAAACATACCCATCTTGGCTCAGGGAATTTTGCAGAAGAGGGAGCAGAAAGTCTGTAAGACCCACAGGTTGGAAGGGCGTACCCAGAGGCATGGCCCCCCTCGGCAGTGACTGACCACTGCTCTCACAACTCATAACCCACAATCCCATGGGAGATACAAGCAACCGCACTGAGGACGGCCCTCAGCGTAATGGGAGCAGGGAGGAGGGAAATGATGGTATCAACACATGATGTGTCCACACAATGTATATTCTTAATTAAAAAAAAAAAAACCTGACAAAAAATTCAGAAGGATGTTTCTTTTGGACACCTGCATTGGGGTCCAGTAGACTATAAACATGAGGCCAACCTAAAGTCCCAAGTCCCCAAACTGACTACTATTATGAACTATTATTCTGAACTTCTGAGTAGTCAGGATTAGAGGTTGGAGAGAAAACAGCCAAATTTCCCCAAGACGATACTTCCAGCAGTTGGTTTAGTAATGAAGTCCCTCCTGCTTTCACCCCTACAGAACAAATGAGCTGAAGTCATCTAGTATTGGCCACACAGTTATTTTTCCTATTTTGTTTCCTTGGCCCTGACTTATAAGTAAATGTGAAATGACCAAGCCAGTTGATCTTTTGTTTCTGCTTTCTTCAGTCTTTTTCTTTAAAAAAATTATTTATTTATTTATTTATTTGAAAGCGACAGAGAGAAGGAGGGAGAGAAAGAGAGAGAGAGAATGGGCACGCCAGGGCTTCTAGCCACTGCAAACAAACTCCAGACGCGTGCGCCCCCTTGTGCATCTAGCTAACAGGTCCTGGGGAATCGAGCCTCGAACCGGGGTCCTTAGGCTTCACAGGCAAGCGCTTAACCGCTAAGCCATCTCTCCAGCCCTCTTCAGCCTTTTTTAAAAAATATTTTTATTTATTTACTTGAGAGGGACAAGCAGAGAAAGAGGGAGAGGGAGAGAGAGAGAGAATGAGAGAATGGGCACACCAGGGCCTCCAGCCACTGCAAAGGAACTCCAGACGCGTGCGCCCCCTTGTGCATCTGGCTAACGTGGGTCCTGGGGAATCAAACCTCGAACCAGGGTCCTTAGGCTTCACAGGCAAGCATTTAACCACTAAGGCATGTCTCTAGCCCTCTTCGGCCTTTTGGGGGGCTATGAACTTAACCTCTTCCACTCAGCACTTTACAGAATGAAGTATGGCAGGATTCTAGAATTAAAGTAAAAAAGCAAAGTTAATTCATGTTATTAAACTAATTTGCTGTAATTTTTTTCCCTTGACACCAGTAAGTCACATCAGACTTATTTAATAAGATTTGATTATTTCTCTAAAATAATTTTGAACTTATGTAACATTGTCAGATTCTTCAGCGAGTAAAAGATAATCATTATTCTCAGTATGGCACTATCCGTATTGCTAAGAACAGTGTCCAAGTACATTTTTTTTTTTTTGGAGAAAGAAATTTTGTAAAGAAAATTAGCATTTTGATGTATCAAAAATTAACTTTTGGCTGGATGAGTTGGATTCTAAATTAAAGCTGTATATGGCAAACAATGAAAAATAATACAAGAAAATTAAATGCAAAGAAAAGAAAACATGAAAAAGTAAGGTTACAAAAGATCAACTTTGGGGCTGGAGAGATGGTTTAGCAGTGAAGGTGCTTGCCTGCAAAGCCAAAGGACCCAGGTTCTATTCCTCAGTACCCACGTAAAGCCAGATGCACAAGGGGGCACATGCATCTGGAGTTCATTTGCAGTGGCTAGAGGCCCTGGTGTGTCCTTTCTCTCTCTCGCTATGCCTCTTTCACTCTCTGTATTTCAAATAAATAAATAAATACATATAGATACGCTTTACTTTTTAACATGTGTTTCAAAACTATGATTTTGAGAAGGACTACTAAGTATCTGGTGCACATCCTGTCATACCAGCACTTGAGAGAGCCGAGGCTACAGGACAGCAGCTCTGCTTCTAAGTGTTCCCAAGTTCCTTTTCCAATAACGCAAGATAAGTACTGTTACTGAAGAAGCTAGGCTTATGAAGCATTTGAATTATGTTTGGAAAATATGGGTTACCAGACACTTAGGCCCATAACACAATGCCTAAAATGTCTGAATTTTATAAGAAATTAGCAAACAAAAAATTGGTAAAGCAAAATGGAGTTATTTATTTACTTCGGCCAAACTGGAGAGAGAAAGTGTAGCAATTACCTTCAGTTTTCTGGGACAATACACTTGACCAAAAGCAGTTGGTGGGAGGAGAGGATTTATTTTGGCTCACAGTCTCAAGGCAAATTTCATCATGGCAGGGAAAGGATGGTATGAGCAGAGGCTGGACATCAATCTTGCCACAGCAGCTGGCAGGAAGCAGCAAGAGTGAGCTAAGCCATGGCAAGGGAAAAGCCCCAAAGCTGGTATCCAGCACACACCTCCTCTAGCAAGGCTCCACCTTCCAAACTGCTACAGGCTGGGGACCAAGCGTTCAAAACACACAAGGCTATGGGAGGCATCTTGTTCACACTACCACAGAAAGACTCTTAGTCTCTCTTTCCTTTTCCTATAGCAGTGTTAAAAGTTTATAGAAAAGATGAAGCAAAAGCCAGGAAATATACATGTATTAATTTAACAGAGATACGCATGTGTTAATTTACCTTAGATAAACTGTCAGAACTGTGTTAAATCTCTTTATGGGACAGAAAGTTTTCATGTGTTGGGAGCCAGGACTTTTTAGCATTTCCCTTTTAAAGAATGGGATTCCTGTGTAAAGTTTAATTCTTTGGGGTCCATTATCTCAATTATCTGATAGCTGAAGGGAGGGGTTCACATGGCTCTTTAGACTATGTCCTCTTTCATCATGGCTTCAGCATAGCATCAAGGTTAGGCAACTATTTGTGTAACTATAGCTACACAAGGGTGGCTAGCTTTTCAAAGTAATTGTAAGAATCATGTGGGTCAAGACGGCATCCGCCTAACCATGCCTTATCTCCTGGGGAAGGAAAGGCAAGATCTTTAGGGTTCATTGGGATTTTTAGGGGCTTGCAGATCCTAGTAGACCTCCTGTGGGAAGGTGCGGAGGAGCAAAGTAGGAAATCTGCTGATTCCCATGCTCTCGGGTAGTCCACTAGTTCCCCAATCCCCTCAAGCAGCTGTCCCAGCTGCAGTCCCAGCTGCAGGTTCCTCCAGCACTAACCACAGGCTAAGTGGACCCAGGTCAGCAGGCTAGCAATCCCCCCAGCCCTATGCATTCCTGCCACTGGGGAGTTCCATGCACTGCCACCCCTCCATGTGCGGACCCTGGTCAGCAGGCATAAGCAGACATAAACTAACAGGGTGGATGAGAAAATTAGACCCCTCAATCTGCTGTCTTCCAGAAACCCACCTCACCACTGAAGACAGACACCTCCTGGGGGTGAAAGGGTGGAAAATGATATTCCAAACAAAGGAAATAAGAAACAAGCAGGTGTTGCTATACTAATGTCGGATAAAATAGACTTCAAACCAAAAGTAATCAAAAAAGACAAAGCTGGCTGCTTCCTACCTATCAAGGGAGTAATCCAGCAAGAGGATATCACAATCACCAATCTTGATGCACCAAACACAGGTGCACCATAATTCATAAAATAAAACATACTTGACAATAGAACAGAAATAACCACAAACACCATCATAGTTGGGGACTCCAATACTCCACTATCATCAATAGATATATCATGAAAACAGAAAATTAACAGGGAAGTAAGAGAGCTCAACAACACCATAGATCAATCAGACCTAACAGACATCTACAGAACATTCTACCCAAATTCTACAGAATACACATTCTTCTCAACAGCCCATGGAACCTTCTCTAAAATAGATCATATACCAGGTAACAAACCCTGCCTCCATATATTTAGGAAGAGTGACATAATTTCCTGCATGTTATCAGATCACAATGCTGTATTGCTAGAAATCAACAACAAAAGATGTGCCAGGAATCCCACCAGCTCCTGGAAACCGAACAACACACTTTTAAGCAATAAATGGGTACTGGATGAGATTGCAAAATTTCTAGAATTGAATGACAGTGAGAACACATCATACCAAAACTTATGGGACACAATGAAGGCAGTACTTAGGGGGAAATTCATGGCACTAAATACCTTCATAACAAAGACAGAGATCTCAAATCAATAACCTATCCACCTAAAGGCATTGGAAAAACAAGAAGAATCAAACCCAAAAAGATCAAGACAGAAAGAATTATGATCAGAGCAGAAATTGATGAATTGGAAATGAAGAAAACTAATGAAACAGAGAGCTGGTTCTTTGAAAAAATAAACAAGTTTGATAACGCCCTGGCCAATTTGATCAAGCAAACAAACAAGAAAAAGACACTTCAAACTAACAAAATTAGAAATGAAAAAGGAGAGATCACAACAGACATAAGTGAAATTGGGAGAATCATCAGGACTTATTTCAAAAACCTCAGCTCCACAAAACTGGATAATATAGAGGAAATGGATGAATTCCTGGACACATACCACATACCAAAGCTAAACTCAGAGCCTATTAATCTCCTAAACAAACCTATCACACCCATTGAGATTGAAATGTAATCAAAAATTTCCCCAAAAGGAAGAGTCCAGGACCAGATGGCTGCTTCTTAGCTGAATTCTATCAAACCTTCATAGAAGAACTGAAACTGAAAAATTTTTCTGAAACTGTGCCACATAATTGGAGAACAAGGAAAGCTCTCCAACTCCATTTATGAAGCTAATATCACACTAATACCAAAACCAGGCAGAGATGTCACAAGAAAAACAAAACTATAGGCCTGTTTCCCTGATTAACTTAGATGCAAAGATCCTGAACAAAATTCTTGCAAACCAAATTCAACAACGCATCGAAAGCATCATCTACCTTGATCAAGTAGACTTTTTCCAAGGAATGCAGGGTTGGTTTGACATAGGGAAACCTGTCAATGTAATACACCACATAAATAATCTTAAACACAAAAAACACATGATAATTTCAATAGATACAGAAAAGGCCTTCAACAAAATACATCACTTCATGACCAAAACATTGGAGAGAATAGGCATGGATGGTTTATATCTCAACATAATAAAGGCTATATATAAAGCTCCTAAAGCCCAAATAATGCTTAATGGGAAGAGACTGAAGGAAGTCCCATTGAGATCAGGAATGAAATAGGGGTGTCCACTCTCACCTCTGCTCTTCAAGCCTAGCTCAAGCAATAAGACAGGAGAAAGAAATAAAAGGGATACAAATTGGAAAGGATGAAGTTAAGTTAGTCCTATTCACAGATGACATGATTCTATATGTAAGTGACCTGAGAACCTCCATCTCAAAACTCTTAAAGGTGATTCATTCCTTCAGCAAAGTAGCAGGATATAAAATCAACACACAAAAATCAGTAGCCTTTCTATATGCAAAGGACAAAGATACAGAGAAAGAAATTAGTGATATTGTCCCAATTTCAATAGTAACAAAAAAGATAAAATACCTTGGAATAACATTAACCAAGGATGTGAAAGACTTTTATAATGAAAAGATTAAAAACACTCAAGAAAGAAATTGAGGAGGACTTGAAAAAATGGAAAGACCTCCCATGCTCTTGAATAGGCAGAATTAAAATTGTGAAAATGGCAATCTTACGAAAAGCAATATAAAGATTTAATGCAATACCAATAAAAATCCCAACATTGTTCTTCACAGAGATAGGAAAAAATGATCTCAAATTTCATATGGAATGGCAGAAGGCCTTGGATATCCAAGCACATCCTCTGCAAAGTAAACGTCTCTGGAGGCATCACCATACCTTATCTAAAACTATATTACAAAGCCATAGTAACAAAAACAACATGGTACTGGCATTAAAACAGGATTATAGACCTATGGAACAGAATAGAGGACCCAGACTTCAGGTCAAGTAACTACAGCCACTTGATATTTGACAAAGGTCCTAACAATGCAGACTGGAGAAAAGACAGAATCTTCAACAAATGGTGCTGGACAAACTGGATAACCATATGCAGCAAAATGAAACTAGATCTACACATCTCACCATGCACAAAAATCAAGTCCAAGTTGGGTGTGGTGATGTACATCTTTAATCCTACCACTTGGGAGGCTGAGGTAGGAGGATCAAAGACCTCAATATAAGACTGGAAACTCTGCTACTACCAGAAGAAAAAAAATAGGAGGAACTTCCCACGATATAGGAGTGGGAAAAGACTTCCTGAACAAAACCCCAGTATCTCAGGAAATTAAACAATCACTCAACCATTAGGATCTCATGAAGCTGAGACGTTTTTTTCACAGACAAACATATAATAAGCAGAGCCAATAGGTTACCCACAGAATGGGAGAAAAGTTTTGCCAGTTATACAACTGACAAAGGAACTGGGAAACAAGTCAGAACCATATTCAAAACATGAGTTTGCTCTCCAATATCAAACTACCACCAATCTTGAGCTACAAGAGGTCCTACACCTATTAAATTCTCTCTAAAATAACAATGGTTATCCCATTTATCCAGTGCTGACTTCACTCTCCATTGGAGAATCTTCTCCTCTTTTTCAGATGGACACAGAATCTGAGGAGAGAATCAGCTCATTGCACCTCACCAGGGTCCCTAGCTGAAACCATAGAGTAATTGGGGAAATGAACAAGAGTGCTGCTTTTTTGGTGAACCTGGTATCAGCACAAGGGTGAAGGAGATAGACATGAGAACACTCAGCTCCTACCAAACCAGGTATCCAGAGACACAGAGGCTCCCAAGACCTCATCACTAAAGTAGGCCTAAGATGAACCCAACACTGCTCAGGGAAATTCACAGAAGAGGGGGTCGGAAAGATTGTTAGAGCCACAAGGTGAGGCATTATGCACAGAGACATTGCCTCTGCCCCATACCTGATGGCTACCCCCACAATGTATGAGCCACATTCCCCAACAAGGATAATCCCTTCAGAGAGGAGAAGACAGGGAGGAGGCTAATGATGGTACCAACATGGTTGTTTACACACTGAGTATTACATAACTAATAAAGAAAAAAAGTATCATGTAGAAATTATTATTTGTGACTTTCCTATTTCAGTCTGAGGTTACAGTCCATCATGGCTTGGAAACCATGGAGGCAGGAGCAGGAGGCAGAGCTGGTCACATTGTGTCTATAGTCAGGAAGCAGAGAGTGATGAATGTGAATGCTTACCTAGCTTTTTTTTTTTTTAATATTCATTTACTTTACAGAAACAGAGAGAATGGGCACACCAGCTAAGGTGCATCTTCTCACTTCAATTAACCGAATCATGATAATCCCTCACAGGCTTGGCCAGAGGCTCATTTCCTATGCCATTGTAGGTCCTGTCAAGTGGACAATAAAAACTATCACAGACATCATGGTCAAAGTTTGCCTCTGTATTGAATGAAAGTGTAAAACCAAGCCAATCTGATAACTAGTACATAATAAGTTTTGTTAAAATGTTAAAAATTTAAATATATTACAAAATAAAATAATAGCAGGCTCTAAATGAAAAATAAAAAGACCTTTTGTTCCTAGGAAAGGTCTCTGTAACCCCAGGCTGACCTATACCTCATTATATAACCCAGGCTGATCTCAGCCTTCTGGGAGCTGTGACTGCAGGCATGAGCCACCATACCTGGCTATGGAATAAATATCCTGATATGTTGTATTAAGACAGGCTTTAACATCAAGTCTAAAAAAATCCAAAAAAGGTTTTATCAGTACAGGTGAGTAAGTATATTTTGGAGACTTCAGGTAGCTCAGAAAACATTGTCATCAGGATGAAAAGAATCAGCCTTACTTAGCTTTACCAGTGGTTAGGGTAAACATGTCTGAAAAGGAATTGTTTACATGTAAATAATCAGGAGGATACATTTTATGGGACTCCTTTAAAATATTTTTATTTGCAAACAGAGAGAGGAGAGAGAGAGAGAGAGAGCAAGAGCAAGAGAGTGAGAGAGAAAGAGAGAGAGAGAGAGAATGGGCCCAGGGTTTCCAGCCACTGCAAATGAACTCCAGATGCACATGCCACTTTGTGCATCAGGCTTTACACGGGTGCTGGGGAATCAAACCTGGGTTTGCAGGCTAGCCCCTTTACATGCTGAGCCATATCTTTAGTCCTCTTTTTTGTCTTCTCAAAACACTTTCCCTCAAGAGTGATGGTTTATTTGACAACAATTGGGGGTATAAAAGGTGAAACCCCACATTCTGTCTTCTTTGGTTTCTCCAAAACCTTCAGAAGGAGAGGCCCCTTAGACAAGCCTATGTTGCTTTCATAATAATTTCTACTTGTCCTTCAAGATAATTTCAAATTGTCCCTTTGCTTGCCACCTTGAGAGCGGAGAGGGTGTATATGGCTCAGAGCAGTGCATTCAGGTTTTTCTCTTGTGAGCGTGTCAACGAGAGCGGAAACGAATAAAAAGGTGGACCAGGAGAATCCGTGTTTATATGATCATTCCCACCTGTTCTGAGGCAGATTAGGAATGAGGAAATAAGGTATTTCCTTTCAACTCTGTGTGCAAGTGCTGCTCTCTCCAAATCTCTCACAGCAATCCAGGCTCCTTGGTTCAGATCCCCCCTCACACCATGCGAGGCAATTCCTACCGCCTGGTGGCAGCACTTCCACTCACTGGTGAGCTTTGAGTTAGTGAAGAAACCCGACTTCCTGGGAGCCAGTCTCGGGCACATGGGCCTGAGCCAAGGCAAAGCGCACACAACCCCCTGGAACAGAAGCAGAAAATCTCATAAGAAACAGGAAGTCAATGTGGCATCTCTCAGCCTTGCTTTCTGCTAAGTTCAGTGTGGGCAGTCTGGACCGTGCGCCTTTACAGGATCAGGTTAGAAGGTGCTCTGGAGCAGATGATCTGTAGGAACACTCCTAATGTGTCCCCTGTGGGGCTCAGTCTGCACCGGTAGTATCAGAGCATTTCTCTTCTGCCTAGAACAAGTGCTGGATGTCACAGAGGTCTGTTCCCCTGCCTTAGGGTGTGCAGGTAGGGAGCCCAGCTTGGTACTTCATCAGAAAGCCTCCCAGAGGACACAAGTTGCCGCAGTCACTCTGAAATGGTTCTGGTATCCCACAAGGGGTCATCATAGCATTTGCGCAATTCTTTATTTTTATTTTTATTTATTATTTGAGAGAGAGAGAGAGAGAGAGAGAGAGAGAGAAAACGCCCCTCTAGCCACTGCAAACGATGGATGTGCATGGGTACTAAAGAATTGAACCTGGGTCCTTAGGCTTTGCAGGCAAGTGCTTTAACCACGAAGCCATCTCTCCAGCCCACATTGGCTCAATTCTTGAAAGGGTTTGGTGTGCTGTGTGACTGCAGACTGCACTGAGTGACACCGGGCAACTCTGATTTGCCCTTTCTGTCCCCAAAGCACTTCCCTTCTTTCTCATAGAGCTCGCCGATATCTGGTGGTATCAGAGGTCATACGTGGTTAAGAACCTCATGATAGTAAGAGGAAGAAACTTGCTAGATAATTAAGAGAAATGACCCCGAGAGTCAGCAATCTTTCTCAGGAAATAAAATGAAAATACTGAAAGTAAACTAAAATGAATAATGAAATAGTATGGAAAGCTTAGTAGGTGTTATTCCTGGGAGGATCTTCTTTCTAGGAAGGCTGGCAGGTGGTGGAACCACGGGCTTCTTCTCCCATGATTTGCTTTACTGGAGTAGGAAAAAAAAAAAAAAAAAAAGCTCTGCTGAGCGTTACCTTCTCATGGCTGACAGAAGTTCCTGCTGGGAGCTGATGCCCACGTTAGCCTAGTGCCAGATTTATAGCAAAACAGGTTAGGAGCCAGGTAGCTGGAATTACGGGCAGTTCAGTCAGGGCCACAGACTGTCAAGGAGAGAGCAACATCAACCTGCCCAGATGTGTGACACTGACTCATGTGGACGATGTCTGACCACCTGCAGTTGTTACTGAGTATACAACTCTCGACAGGAGACTTGTAGATACTGTAAGTTTCAGGTGTTTTCTTATTTATTTATTTGAGAGAGAGAGGGAGGGAGAAAGGCAGATACCCAGAGAGAATGAGCATGCCAGGGCCTCTAGCCAATGCAAACGAACTCCAGATGCTTGTACCGCCTTGTGCATCTGGCTTTAAGTGGGTGCTGGGGAATCGAACCTCAGTCCTTAGGCTTCGCAGGCAAGTGCCTTAACCACTGAGCAATCTTCCAGCCTCAGGTGTTTTCTGAATCTGAAAAGTTTCATTTACTTTGCTTACTGATTCTTAGTAGTCCATGTACCTCCCTCCTCCCTCCAGGTGTAAGTATTTCAATTTGTAGGAAATAACTACAAATACCCACATACATTCTCCCTGTGATCAGAAGCCAGTGGCTTATATGCATAACAGTAACATTTTATAATTAGAAAGCCAACCAGGGCTGTAAAAATAATCTTCATTCATCAAAGAAGCATGTCCTCTTTTTTAAAATTCTTTTTATCATTGAGAATTTTAATACATGAATATACTGTAATTTGATCACAGTCTTCTTCCGCCACCTTATCTTTTTTTTTCGTTTTTTTTGGTTTTTCGAGGTAGGGTCTCACTCTAGCTCAGGCTGACCTGGAACTCACTATGTAGTCTCAGGGTGGCCTTGAACTCACGGCGATCCACCTACATCTGCCTCCCGAGTGCTGGGATTAAAGGTGCGTGCCACCACGCCTGGCTCTGCCACCTTCTATTGTTTCCCCTCTACACTCTTATCCCACTGAGCCCCATCCTTTTTCCAAGTAGTTCTCTATTTTGATCTCTCATTCTTTTAAAATATTTTATTTTAATTTATTTTTGAGACACACACAGAGAGAGAATGGGTATACCAGGGCATCTAGCCACTTCAAACGAACTCCAGACACATGCACCACTTTGTGCATCTGGTGTATGTGAGTACTGGGGAATTGATCCTGGGTCCTTAGGCTTCACAGGCAAGTGCATTAACCACTAAACCATCTCTTCAGCCCTGATGTTTCATTATTTTTGTCCTCCTACATCATCTATGTCATAACATGGATAGGCTCAATATTATGCAGGTCTTGCAGAGGTAATGGTAATGTGAGGTCATGGGTGCACTGGTCAGGTCACATTAGAGGACATGAACTGACCACATCCTTTCATTCCTGCTCCCAAAGCATCTTCTTCCAGTTGGCCAAAGTCAATTGCAAGACATCTATATGTTTGAGGTTTTTGTTTTTATTTTTGTCCAAGGGCTCCAGTGTTTCACAATACCAAGACCACTACAAAGGGTTCCAATAGGATTACCACCTGGGACATCTTTGTTTGGGCTGCTGGTTGGCCTCTCCCCACCCTGCGGCTGTTGCATTCTGTCTGCCCTCTCTTTCCCAGTGTCCCCTGCGCTTTGGAGGGTATGATAGAGATGTCTCCTTTAGTCTGAAGCTACCAGTGGCCTCTTCTTTTCAGGACTTTGATGACGAGTTTTCAATCTCTTTAGTGCCCACAGTTACTTCCATAGAGAAGCTTCTCTGGCCAATGGTGAGAGCAGGATTAATAATCTTCTACTGCCTCCTCCACTGCCGCTTATGACCTTTGTGAGGTCATGTCTCTCTGGTAGTTAGCACCACCTGCAAAAGGATGCTTCTCTAACAAAAAGTGTCATTAACAGTTTTTTTAAAATTTTTATTTATTTATTTGAGAGTGACAGATAGAGAGAAAGAGGGAGAGGAGAGAGAGAGAGAGAGAGAGAGAGAGAGAGGAGAGAGAATGGGCACGCCAGGGCTTCCAGCCATTGCAAACGAACTCCAGACACATGCGCCCCCCTGTGCATCTGGCTAATGTGGGTCCTGGGGAATCGAGCCTCGAACCAGGGTCCTTAGGCTTCACAGGCAAGCGCTTAACCGCTAAGCCATCTCTCCAGCCCGTCATTAACAGTTTTAACCAGCAAGCTGCGCAACTGGGCAGCCAGGCAAGATGTATCTAGTGGTGCAACAATGGCATATCAGTTATGGGGGCAACCAATTGCTCTCTAATAGGACTTGAGGCCCATGCCTCCAGAAGAAATTCATACCGGGTACAGAAAACTGAGTCAAAAGCCCATGTTCTTTGGCTAAATGGATACACTGTGTCCATCAAATTGCCCTCTAAATGGGTATGTTCATGTCCACAGAATAGGTGTGTTCTTGTTAAACAACTAACCCCAAAGACAGAGCCTGAGGGTCAAATGTAGATCATTACCCTCTTTGTTATGAATGAGCAAGACTGGCAAGGTGACACAAACTTCTCCCAAACAGCCTCATGGCCATGATGCAAATAGGAGTCACCAGAATGTTCAAGGCCTTGACTAGGTTGGGCCAAGTGTCACACTCAGGTTTCAGTGAAACAGCTCAGCGTACTCCAGGTCTGTGGTACTGATCTCAGAGAACATTATGTTTCCTTTCTTTTTTCACAAAAAAAGCAAATGTTTGGTTATACGATTGTATGATACAATTCAATTTCTTCACCACATGGGCTAAGAGAGAGTGTTGCCAGCTTCTCTTTGTGTATGATTTTTGTACCCAAAGTCTCTCTTTTCCTATCTTGACTTTTGTGGGTTCCTGGGTCCTTGGTGGTCCCCCCCAAGGCATCCCAGGCAACCGGAGTGGTGAACATGTGAATGTAAAGACTTTTGGGAGACAGTTTCCATGAACAGCTCTTGGTTTATTGTCAGGGAAATGGATTTGTAAGCAGTTGAAGGTGGGAAGAGGATCCTAAGGAGATTGGTGGGTTTAAAGGTTGCTAGCTTATGCCTAGGGACATTCATTCCAGCACACAAGGAGTCAGGTGCCGCACTAGGAAGAGAGGGCTGTGTGAAGGCTGCTGGCTGATAAGGAGTTTCCTAGGCCATTGGCCAAAGGCCACAGGGTTATGGGCAAAGCCTAAGTCTTATCTGCATGTCCAGGTGTCCCGTGCTTGGAGAGGGAGTAGCCTTACTTCCTGCCAATCTTGGGGTCTGAGATTTTGTCTGGGGGTCCAGGCTCACTGCGACCACCAAGAATGGGGAAGGATCCTGGCTCACTGCAAATGCTGCCCCCTGCCCCCGAGAATGAGGGGAGGAGCTCCCCTGCATGTCTGGGTCCCGAGATATGACCAGCGGTGGTTCAGGCTGCTGTGACCTCTCCTTAGCCTTGGGCTTTCGTGTCAGTCAGCTTAGGATTGCTTTAACCCAGGGCCCTGCCTATGTCCAACAGACTTTGATGATGTCACTACTTCTCTTAAAATTCTATTTTATCACCTAAACATACAGAGCTATGCATAGAGCTTCAGTACCCCATGGTCTGTTTTCCAGCTCTGCCTTCCTTTGTTCAAGCTTATGTTTTAAAGGATTTGATGGAACTCTGTGACAGTTCAGTTCTGTTGTCAACTTGATCAGATTAGGAATCAAGAGACAAGCTCCTTGGGCAGATTGGAGAAGGTATTTTCATAAGAGATTGATTGGTGGTGGGGAGGGAAGTCCTTCCCTCAGAACGGGGGACCCTTCTGGTGGTGGGCTATTTATAAAGAAACTCAGGAGAACACAGGGGCTATTGCCTGGCTGCTTGTGCTAATCACTGGTGTGTGTCTGTGTGCTCCCTGTTCTGCTATCTTCCATAGCACTGAAACCCAGCTTAATTAGCCTTCCAATATAAACTAAAGACCAGTAGCTTTCCAAGAATCCTCCAGGCCTTCAGCGCCAGATTGGGACTGCTGAAGCATCTGGCCTCGTGGGCTGAGCAGCAACCTATGTTCTCTGACTCTCTGGCCTGCAGACAGCTATAGGACTGCCCAGCCTGTATCCTGTAAACTAAAACAGCAAATCTCCTTCATAATTCACACATGTGCAATCAGTTCTGCTCCTCCAGAGAACCCTGACAAATGCTCCCTGATGAACGTGACACCCCAAGGTACCTCTCCACTTCACTGTCTGATAGATATTTGGGTCATTTCTACTTTGAGAATATTATGAAAACTTCTGCCACAAACACAGGGCATATGTACAGGAACACACGTGCTCTCACTATCTAGGGAATGCTTGCTTCCAGCTTTAAAAATACTATGAAAATCCTCCATAGAGTGGCTATGCAGATGCACATTCCCAGAGCACAGATATTCCTGTTGATTAATAGGAGCTCTTTCTGCATCCGGGCCATCAGCTCCTCACTGGTGTGTGATTCTCCCTTGACAATATGTTCTCCTGTGAGTCTTGCCATTTTACTCTCTAAAAGAAGTCTTTGGATTCATTTTAGGGCATTCTATTCATCAAGTTCTGTTCTTGCCTTATGACTCATGCTTTTTTTTTTAATGACTTTCAGAAAACTTCAAACATTTTTGATTCCAAGGTTAGGAGGGAGTTTCTCTTGTATTTCCACAATTTCTGCCTCTATTGATTAAGCCTATCAACTTCCTGGAGATGTTTTTGTATATTTGGTATGTTTTATTATTATTTTTGCATATTTTTAATTGTATTGGATTTCTCCATGTGACTACCCACATATCTCTGCTCCTATCAAAATGTATCCTTCCCCTTCTGCTCTGCAGATTCATCTCTGTCATTAATACAATATTTATTTGTACAGATATCTAAATATGTTTCTGGGATCTTTATTCTCATTCACTGTTCATTTTCCAGTTCCTTTGAACATGCCACAGTGACTGATAAAGCTTCATAAGTTTTGACATGCCAAAAGAATAGGAAGTCCTCCTACACTGATGACTTTAAGGGTGTGTTGGTTATTCTCAGCTCTTCGCATTTCCGTGTCAATGTTTTCCAGATAGCCCATCCATTTTGTGATCATTTTCTATTGTTTATTTTGATCTTTTGGAAGATTTTTTCTTCTTTTTTGCATGCATTGCTAAGCCTGGATTCCAGGAAATGAAGGTGGGCATAACTGGTCTTATGCTCTTAGGAGTTCAAGCTGAATCTTATCATGAAAATAATATAGTTTCTGTGTGCAGGCACTTCTGCTTAATGCCACGGGCAATACAGAAATGAATCATGTCCATCCTCCTGTCCTCCAGACACTCGCGGATCAGCTTGGAAGGCATCAAAACACGTGCTGCAGAAAAAAAGCAAATGTTCCAGAAAAGACGTGTGGACAAAAATCTTTGGATGCTCAGCAGATCTGCCTTCTGGGAGGAGTTCAAGCACAAATGATTTTTAAACTGAGTTTTGGAGGATGGATATGATGCATGTATTCTAGAGGAAAGAAACAAAGATCAACGGTCACCCAGTGAAGCCCTCCAGGCAATGCAGGGTTATCGCATATGTTCCCGTGGGCATTTTGTACTCCCCTGCACCCTCTGTTACTCTGATTTGTGTCAGTCTCACAGATCCATCCATTGTAAAAGGAAATTCGCTCCCAAGTGTCCTGGACTGTGCAGTTTAAATGCTGAGTGCTACAGAGAATCCTGGGTGACCAAGAGTGCAATAAGCTCTGACTGGCTCATGAATGCATTTTGTGAGGTTTGGAGTGTGGACTATGCATATTTAGAGTTCTAAATGATATTAAAATTTTTTTAAAAATTTATTTATTTATTTGAGAGTGACAGACAGAGAGAAAAAGAGAGAGAGAAAGGGGGGGGGGAATGGGTGTGCCAGGGCCTCCAGCCACTGCAAAGGAACTCCAGATGCATGTGCCACCTTGTGCATCTGGCATCTGGCTTATGTGGGTCCTGGGGAATTGAGCCTTGAACCAGCGTCCTTAGGCTTCACAGGCAAGCACTTAACTGCTAAGCCATCTCTTCAGCTCCTCTAAATGATATTTTTTGCAGCATATTAACAAAGGTGCCTCAAGTTTCAAAGAAATCTTCCAAAAAGGGCACACGTGAAGAATTGCATTTCCTCGCAGATTGTCAGGAAGTCTGTGATGTGAGTCTTCATAGAAAGCCAGCTTCCACAGCCTATGCGTCTCAGGATGCCACGTTTTCTTGGCTCTGGGTACCGCTGGCTCAGAAGGCTATGTGACTGACTCATCCTGAGAGTTTCTCTGAAAACCGCACACACACGGGGGAGGGAAGTTTGCAAACAAATTAACCACGTGCAAGTGTAATTGCTCATGCCGCGGCCATTCCGTTCCACAGGCCAGCGCTCAGTCTGACTCTGCCCGCTCCCAGATGCCACGGGGAGGATTCGTCCGCCGTTTCCAGACTCCATTCAGGTTCTGCCCCCTCTGTCATAAAGGCAGGGTGACAAGCGGAGAAGCAGGGACTTGCATACTTCCTTCTGCTACGTTTATTTACCTGATGATAATTCAAGTGTCTACCAAAGAATACAGAACAATGTTACATCACCGTAGCTACCGCCTCAGCTTATCCGATTTTAACCTAATATCCTATTTGAGCTTTGTGTAAAGAAAACAAGTATTGCAAGCCAATTGAGACCCTTTGCTTAATAGTTCCAATAACCATTATTTTCTCCTCTTTCATTTCTCTCTCTCTCTGTGAGTGCGCGAATGCTCATGTGTGCATGTGGTATATGTATGTGTACATACAGATGCGCGCACACACCATACTCATGCATGCAGAGGCCAGAGGAACACATGAGGTGTCCTTCCTCTATCCCTCCACTGCCTTATTTTCCTGAGACAGAGTCTTTCACTAAATCTACAGCTCTTCATTTCTCAGTCAGACTAGCCAACCAGCCCCAGTGGTCCTCTTGTTTATTTATGCCTCCTTCAGCACTGGGGTTACAGGTATGCAGGGCCATGCCTGACTTTTTATGTGGGACCTGGGAACTGAACTCAGGTCCTCATGTTTACCCAGCAAATGCTTATCCACTGAGCCATCTCCCCAGACCCTGTACCTTTGTTTCTTTCCCAGTAGTAAGTACCACCATAAATTCAAGTATCATTTCCGTGTATGTTATTTTTTACTTTTACTACGTATCTTATATATCAACAAATATTATAAAGCACTATATTATGATATGTTTTAAAGCTATATGAATGGAATAATATTAATTTATTTTTATTTATTTATTTAGGAAAGAGACAAAGAAAGAGGCAGATAGAGACGGGGGGGGGGGGGGGAATGGGTATGCCAGGACCTCCAGGCACCGTCAAACAAACTCCAGACGCATGTGCCACTTTGTGCATCTGGTGTCACATGGGTACTGGGGAATTAGGCTTTTCAGGCAAGTGCCTTAACTGATGAGCCATCTTTCCAGCCTAATAGTAATGATATAATTGTACTTAGTCTTTCTTAACATTCTCTTTTATCTCCTTCTTTTTTTCACTGTCTTTCATGATTTATTATTATTTTTTATTCTTGCTATGGATACAAAAGATAATGTTTCTGCCCTGTAAATGTCAAGCCTAATTTAAATCTCTCTCTCTCTATTTATACATATATTTAAACATATAAAAATGGAAAATGGCTTCATGAGTTGTAATACTAATTGAACACAACATTTTTGCTATTATTACTTAGAATTTTATTTTACCTCTGAATACAAACTACATGATGTTTTTGTAGTATGTCCATGTTTGTGCACATGCATGTGAGTGTGGATGCCAGAGAACTATCTTGAATAGTTTCCTCAGAAACTGCCATCCACCTCTGGTGATATAGAGTCTCTCACTGGGAAGTAGGTTAGACTGGTTGTTAAATAAGACCTAAGGGTTCACCTGTCTCTGCATCCTAGTACTGGGATTACAAGCTTATAAAATTATTTATTTATTTGCAAGGGCAGAGAGAGAGAGAGAGACAGAGAGAGAGAGGAGGGGGGTATATTGATATTGAATGAGCATGCCAGGGCCTTTAGCTACTGCAAACCAACTCCAGATGCATGTACCACTTTGTGCATCTGATTTTATGTGGGCACTGGGGAATTGAACCCGGGTTGTTAGGCATTGCAGGCAAGTGCCTTAACCACTGGGCAATCTCTCCAGCCCTACAAGCTTTTATAATGGTGAGTTCTGGGGATTGACCTCAGGATCTCATGCTTGCTTTTAAGTATTTTACTAGTGGAATTATCTCTTCAGTCCCCAAATATGAGATTTTTAAAAGTAGATATTTAATTGAATATGTCAACATATTTTATCAAACTGTGTGTTTCTCTATTTCATTTCTTACATCTGTGTTTAAATCCATTCTTTAATAGGCCTTGTAGTGAAAGTGTGTATAGTATAGACTCGATCTCTGACTCCTTCAAATGCTGTTATTTTGCCCTTTCTCTTAAGAATGCCATGACTAAGAATAAAATTTTAGATGAATATTTTGAATATGTTGTTCAATTTTCTTCTGGTTCAGTGATTATTGATAAGTCCTGCTCAGTCTAAATGTCATTCTGCTTGGGAAATATTCCTTCTACCATTCCTTTAATGTTGGTTCCATTTGAGGAGTGCCCCAAAGAGGCAAAAGCAAATCCTCTCTCTGTCTTTTGACTTCCATACTAGCATAGTTTTTATTGCTTTAATCTCACTTTTCTTTTCTTCTGAATCCCAGAACAGCATCTAAAGCTTGCCATCACTGACAATTATTTCATTTCAGGCTTCATCATTTTTACTCTTATTTATTTTTGTCTTACAGGTATCTGAAAAATTACTCCTGGGCTGGAGACATGGCTTAGCAGTTAAGGCACTTGCCTGTGAAGCCTCAGGATCCAGGTTTGACTCCTCAGAACCCATGTAAGCCAGAAGCACATGGTGGCACATGCTTCTGGAATTTGTTTGCCATGGCTAGAGACCCTGGTGTACCCATTCTTTGTCTCTCTAACAAATAAATTTTTAAAAATACCTTAAAAAAGAAAGAAAATCACTCCTAAACTTTTGTGGCCTTAAAACCATTATCATTTTATTATGTTTAAAGATTCTAGGTCAGGAATTGTACAGGTCATACAGGGTGGCTTTTTCATGGTTATGTCATGCCTGAGGTCTCAGCTAAGAAACCCTGAGTGACTGGAAGTGACTTGTCTAGCTGGGGACAGATACTCTTGCTTATGGAACCTGGCTGGGATGACTCAGTGGCTGCACTAGATTGACATGTCCTCCAGAACATTTATTTGGCATGTCTCCACACAGCCCGTGCCTCCTCAAACACAGAGAAGGAATTTGGGTTTCGTACATTATTATTTAGTGCTCAGACTGTAAGTGTTCCTAATGTACAGTAGAATTTGTACAACCACTTATGATCTAACTTTGGACACAATATAACATTTCTCCCACTCACTGTATTTATCAAAACATGTACTGTCTGATGTTGACACTGGTCCTATGTGGTTAGTCTAAATCGAGACATGCTGTAGATACAAAATAAACTCTGGATTTCAAAGACTTTGATATTCAGAAAAGAACACAAAGTTTGTTACTAATTAAAGGGTTCTGAATTAGATATTCCCCATAAACTCTTGTGTTTTTAGTTCCCAGCTGATGACAATTTTGGAGGTGAAGCCTTGCTGGAGGAGGTGTGTTGTTGGGGGCAGGGTAGGAATGTCATAGCCAGCTTCCCCTTGCCAGAGCTCAGCTCATTCTCTTGCTGCTCTTTTCTACCTGATGTTGTCAAGGAGGTGATGTCCAGCCTCCGCTCTAACATCTTTTCCCTGTCATCATCAAACTTCCCCTTGAGAATATAAGCCAAGAGAGAGAGAGAGAGAGAAAAGAGAAAGAACTTTCCTCCCATCAGCTGCTTTTGGTCAGATGTTTTGTCCCAGCACTGAAAAAGTAACTGCAACATTAACATCAGTGCTTTATATTTATTACATGTTAAATGATAATATTTTAGGTATATCTGATTACGTCAAATGCAGTATGAAGTTAACCTGTTTCTTTTTACTTTTTTATGTGACTACTGGAAAATTTTAAAATCACACACGTGGCTTGCATCATGCTTACGTTGGGCAGCTCTGAGTCAAGCTTTCATTCAGGTTGAAGAAGTAGGATATGGACTTGTACCTCTTGAAGGTAGGCATGCCAAAGAACTTGTAGTCATGTTTGCATCTAGGCTTTACATGGGTGGCTGGGGAATGAACCTAGGCCAGCAGGTTTTTCAAGCAAGCACCTTTAACCACTGAGCAACCTCCTCAATCCTGTGGACCCATGTTACAACCACCTGACCATGCTTTCCATTTATTGCTTACCATTACTCAACTCACTCCTTTCCTTTTTTTTTTTTTCATTCATTTCCCATTTTCTTTTTCTGTCTGTTTGTTTCATCCTTTTATCTTTCCATCTAAACTTATTCTCTCCTTAGAACTTTCTGATCCTGTTTCACAGACTATCTGTTCTATATCTTCTTGGGAAGGAATAAAAAAAAAATTCTTCTTTAGAACCAAGTATTTGAGAATGCAGTGTATACCTGCTGGTGTGAATACCCCTTCCATCTGATCAGTTGTCAGGAATTGTTCCCTCTTCCTTGAGGTAGAAAGATAGACGTAATGATTAATCTAGATTGCCCACTTGGTTGGGTCTAGAATCACCTAGGAGACACATTCTCTGGGTATGTCTGAGAGGAATTTTCTAGGTAAGGTCAATAGAGATGTGAAGACTCACCCTAAACCTGGGCAGCAGCATTCCACGGTCTGGGACCCCAGACAGAATAAGAAGGAGAGCGTGAGCTTTGCACCGACATGCATCTCTCTGCTTCTTCATTGTGGACTGAGTGTGACCAGCTGCTTCGGATGTCCGGCCTCCTCACCACGATGGACTGGAAACTGAAACCATCCTCCTGAACTTGCTTTTGAAAGGCGTTTACCCCAGCAACAAGAAAAGCAAACTAATATTATAACAGATATGTATATGCACAGATCCATCTTGAGATGTATACAAAAATGCTTGTTTAAACACATGTCTATCTCTATGTACAGGTATAAAGAGATGTATTATGAGGAACTGCCTTAAATAATTATGGAGCTGAGCAAATCCCAGGGCCTAAAAGGTGATCAGGCAAAGTGGAGACCCAGGGGAGATGATGGGTTAGTTTTAGTTCAAGTGAAAGGGCCTCAGACCCAGGCAAGCCAGTGATGGGCTTCCTGTTTGAAGGGGACAGGCTTGAGCCCTAGGGAGAAACAATGTGTCACCTTGAGTCTGCAGGCAGGAAAATTGCTGATGTCCAGTGTGAAGGTAACCAGGCAGGAAGGATTGTCTCATACTGGAAGAAGGTCAGCCTTCCTCTACTAGTCTAGATTTCAGTTGTGTATTAGCGCTCTCCAGAGTAATAGAATCAATGAAATCTTACTATTTTTCCCTCTCCCTCCCTCCCTCCCTCCCCCCTCTATAACTCTTTTTAATACATTAATTTACACAATTGTGGGAACTGAAAAAAGTCCCATAGCCAGATGTCTATTGTTGTAGACCCCAAAACACAAGAGGTTGCAGTTTGAAGGCTAAGAGCCCAAGGACCCAGGGTGGAGATTCTGTTCAAGGCTGAAGGCCTAGAGGCCTGAGGCCACGAGAAGACTGAGGTCTCACTTAAAGCTGTTAGGTAGAGTTAAAATTCAACCCTTCTCCTTCCTATTTGCCCCACACAGGTTCCATAAAGGGGTAGGGCCCACCCCACTGGGAGGGCCATCTGCTTCACTTAGTTCATCAATCCAAATGTCGCTTTTTTCTGGAAACTCCCTCAGTGACACACTCAAAAATAGTATTTAACCAGATTTTTGAGTATCCCATAGCCCAGTTAAATTGCCTCATAAAATTATCCATCACAGGGCTGAGGATGTGGCTCAGTATTAGAACATTTGCCCAACAGGCACAGGGTCCTGAGTTCAAAACCCAGTATTACCAAACAAGACAAAAGAAAACAAAACAAAGCAAAAAAAAATTCGCAAATTAGATAGGGCTTACCTACCAAATTTAATGTTAATTTCATTCAAAAATTCTCTTACTGGGCTGGAGAGATGGCTTAGAGGTTATGGCATTTGCCTGTGAAGCCTAAGGGCCCAGGTTTGATTCCCTAGTACCCACATAAGCCACATGCACAAAGTGGCACATGCATCTGGAGTTGGTTTGCAGTGGCTTGTGGCCCTTGCTTGCCCATTCTCTCTCTTTATTTGCCTCTTTCTCTCTCTCTTTCCTTCCCTCAAATAGATAAATAAATAAATAATAAAATAGTTTTAAAAAATTCTCTCACAGAAGCACCTCAAATATTCAGCCTCTGTACAGGCAAGTCATGTTGACTCAATTAAACATCACACTTCTGAGCTGGTATGCCCCGGACTTAGGGGGAATTGTTCTGACCTGTGACTTTTATTGGCAAATTTGGAAAAGTCTTAGGAATTGTTGCCCACCCTGTGCATGTATGAGCTCAAAATAGGCACAGAAGAAAAGAGACTCTGTGCCGTGAACCCACACAATGTGGCCCAGACAAGAGGGCGCTTAAGCTTTAGAGAAGCTGGGTGGGGAAAGGGAACAGATAAGAGCTTGAAGGATAGGCAGGGGCCGTGGGTTGAAGGGACTTGTGTTCCCTGCCAGGCAAAGTGTCCTTTACCTAGCACATAACACAGGGCTGTAAGCAAGGGAGAGATATAGTCCAATTTACAGCTTAGAAAACTCTCTGGCATGCCTTCCTATTTTGGGCAGAACGTTCCTGGTACTCATTACTGAAATGCCAACCTAAATGGGCTCTGGAAGGCTAAATAAAAATGGCATCTTTGAGAACTGTCAGATGTAATCGCGCTCTTAACTGCAGTGTCAGTTGAAATCAGGGGGTGCGCATCCACAGCGGCTAGGCTGGCATGGACCTCAGGACCATGGGCGTTGGGGCACCTGCCCTCCCTGAGCTCCATTTGCAGCCCGTGACACTTACCCTGGCAAGGAGGGTGATGTATGACAAGAGGAGGAACTGCTCCCCCCCTCAGCCCCCCCTTGCTTAGGGAGGCAGTGTGAGCGCCTCGCCTCACCCAGGCTCCATTCCCCACCCAAGGAGTCACCCATTCCTCTGTCCAGTATCATGTTCTTTCTAGACTTGGGAACTTTCTCGCTGGTCTTCCGTTTGCCTGAACCCTTCTGTTCTCACTCTTCACAGCACTGTTTTCTTCAACTCCTTCAAGTCTCAGCTCATTGATACTTTCACAGAGCCCCTCTCTTACCACTTTATGAAAGTAAACTGCTTCTTTTATTTTATTTTGTCATAGCACTCGTTTATTTTCTTTTTTCTATTTATTTATTTATTTTGGTTTTTTGAGGTAGGCTTTCATTCTGGTCCAGGCTGACCTGGAATTCACTCTGTAGTCTCAGGATGGCCTCGAACTCACAGTGATCCTCCTACCCCTGCCTCCTGAGTGCTGGGATTTAAGGTGTGCGCCACACGCCCGGCTCACTCGTTTATTTCCTTCCTAGCTTCTTTGGTAATGTGCAGCCATTTCACCTATGGCTGTATTCAACCACCTCTCCCATCTCCCGTACTGAAATATGGCCACAAAGGCCAGGACATTGACCGTCTTGCTCACTGTGGCAGTTCCTTTCTCGTTGCTGGGACAAAACACCTCCCAGAAGCCGCCATGGAAGGACAGGGTTTATTCTGGCTTACAGATTCCAGGGGACGTTTTGTCACGGTGGGGAAAACATGGCAAGAGCAGACAGCTGGATGTCACATTCTACACCAGCAGAGAGGAGCAGAGAACGTGAGCTAGCTCTGAACACTCAGTGTGCTGGTCGAACAAACCTCAAGGTCCCTTCCCAGTGCCATGCCTCTCACCCAGCAAGGCTTCACCTCCCAAAGGCCCCTCCAGCTGGGCAGTAAGTATGAGGCTTGGTCGCAAGCACAAGAGACTAAGGGGGACCCTCCACATGCGAACCACCCTGTTCACCTTCAATTCTCCACCAGCTAGAACACTGCTGAGTAAGAGACACACAGCTGATAAATATGTTCTGATTAGATGAGCGCTGCAAAAATGACACTCGGGGTCTAGGGTTGATGACAGCCATTTAATTATCATGGCTGTTAGAATGTTCACTACTAGATGTACCTGGGAGACAGAAAATGGGAAAGCGGGTGATAATTGCAAGAGTATTTATTGCTATCCTTGAAGCACACAGTATACATTACCTCATCTAATGAGAGAGAACATATCACATCTCAGATTAGTGCTAACCATTATACCATAGAACTATATTAGAGATTCACATTTTCTCCTGAGCTATTTACTATGTAAATGCTAGTATTTTCTCTTATACACGATCAGGTATATAACATTCAACATGAAAATTCTCTAATTTATGGTATTCTACAACTATGGGATAAACATTCTTGACTAGTAACAACCATTTCCTTGTGGTGAGAAGCAACTACGTCTGAGCACTTGGTATATGTCATTAGGGAACACTGCTAGGGAAGGCATTATAATTTAACAAGCTGAGAACTAAAAATCGAGAGAAGCAAAATGCCTTCCTTATGACCAGACTGAAGGTGACCAAAATGAGATTTAAACTGTGTTCCGTATTAATTCCAAAACCCCATATACTTTTTTGTTCAGGTGCTGCTGGACTAAACCCAGAGGCCTTGCAGCACAAGTGCTCCACCGCAAAGCTAGGACCCCCACCCCCATATACGTTTTGCTATACAGTGTGGAGTGTGTTTGAGACTTTCTTTTTTGACACTTGCCTACATGTATATAATGTATTTTGATCTTATTTCCCACTATTCCCTTTTCTCCCCCTCACCCCTCTACTAACACTATTTATTCTCTTTCCTTATTAATCACCATCTCACTTTTATGCTTTGTTTTTTTTTTGACCCACTGAGTTAAATTAAATTAGGGATGCTTGTGTGATCATGGGTGAGATGTGGCTTACTGGAAAATGGCTTGCTTGGGGATTTTTATTTTCCCTTTTCTCTGATATGCTTTTAGGCAAAAGAAGAAACTCAAATAGTTGAATGATTGGATGAGTGAATGGAATTATCACTTAGGTACCATTGTTTCCTAATGACATAGTGTTTAGTACATGCTCTGTCTCATAGCAGCTGTCTGGCAAATATTTGATGGCTTGCATTTTTATTTAGGAAAGAAGAAATGAAGACATTTTTAATTACAGGCATACAGGATAGGTGACAGAGGGTCTACAGAAGGACTGGAGTGATTTTTGATCTCAATGCTTCTCATCCAAAAAGGATCTTGTCCCCAGACAGCATTTGCCAGTGTCTGGAGATGGTTTATTTATTTATTTTTGTTTATTTTTATTTATATATTTGAGTGCGACAGACAGAGAAAGAGGGAGAGAGAGAGAGAGAGTGAGGGCGTGCCAGGGCCTCCAGCCACTGCAAATGAACTCCAGACACAGTGCTCCCCCTTGTGCATCTGGCTAACGTGGGTCCTGGGGAATCGAGCCTTGAACCGGGGTCCTTAGGCTTCACAGGCAAGCACTTAACCACTAAGCCAACTCTCCAGCCCTGGAGATGGTTTTGATGCTCATATGGAGGAATTGGCATCTAATGGGTAGAGGTGAGGGGTACTGCCAAACTTCCTGTGATACACAGGACAGCCTTATAACAAAGAGTTACCTGCCCCAAATGTCAGTGTGTCCAACATTGAGACCCCTTGTCCCAGCCTGGTCAGAAAAGAAGAAATAGTGGAGAAGAGGGCAGCAGGGAATAGATGCTACGTGCTTCTGCCTGTGAGTGTCATTTCAGTGAGAGGAAAAGAAAAGGAACATGGAAGAGGAATGAGGAAAGGAAATGACTTTCCTGTCAAACAGCTTTTTTTGTTTTTTTTGGAGAGAGAGAGAGAATTGGCATGCCAGAGCCTCAGCCACTAAAATTGAACTCCAGATGCTTGTACTACCTAGTGGGCATATGTGACCTTGCGCTTGACTCATCTTTGTGCATCTGACTTATGTGGGATCTGAGAGTTGAACATGGGTCCTTAGGTGTTGTAGGCAAGTGCTTTAACTGTTAAGCCATCTCTCCAGCCCATTAAACAGCCTTTTAAAAATGTTTGTGTAGTATGTGTGTGTTGTGTGTGTGTGTGTGTGTGTGTGTGTGTGGTGTGTAGGCATGTGGAGACCAAAGGAGAAAGTCAAAAGTCCTGTTTTTAACTCATCTACATATTCGTTGACATAGAGTGTCTCGCTGAACCTGGAGCTGCTGATTTTTCTTTTCCACAAGACTAGCTCACTAGCGAGTTTTAATGATTCTATAGTCTTTGGTCTCTGTGCAACTGGAGTTATAGCATACACGGCCAGGCCCAGCTGTTGAAGTGGGCCCTGGAGAATTAAACTCCGGGTGAAGCGGCCCTCTCAAGCCCTCATGCTTCCATGGAGTGTGCTTTTACCTGCTGGGCCATCTCTCCAACCCTTGTCGAGCAGCTTTAAAACAGGGTCTGTCAGGTAGGGGACACTTAATGCCATTTCCAAGACTGTGTCGTTACAGATTGGAGACCTTTCAATAGGCATTTGGATGAAGTTAGGACATCACAATGAAGGGAAATCGTTCATTCAGAGAGCCCTCAGTGTCCTTCACTAAGCAACAGGAGCGGTGATGGGAGGGGCAGGGGAAGAAGGACAGTGCATTGTCTGGAGTTCTTCAGAAAGAACATATGACAATCTGATCTCCGTTTGGAAGGTGGCTTCTTTTAAGAAAAACCTTCAGGGGTTAGGAGGGGATGGGGAGAAGGAGAGAGCGCAAGGAGGAGGAAGAGCCAGTCAGGAGGGTGTTCTTGACTTAGCTGCTGCTTCACTGGGGCCTGAGAAGCAAAGACAGAATGTGCCTGGGACTACATCAGCAGGCAGGGCAGAGTTACCCCACTGGTAGGGATAATTGTCCTTGATAAACCAAACACATGTGGATGCGTTGTCCAGTTAGCAAAGAGCAGAGCGTTTGTCTCCTGCCTTCCATTCCCCGCCCGTCAAGGGTTATCCCACGAGATGCCGACTTCCTTCCACCCTCAGGTTCCACATGGGAATGAGCGCTGGGTGACTTCCCACAGGCACCTCGTGCTGAGGCTCCAGAGGAACCCAGAGGTGGTCAGGGAGAGACCTGTGATAAAAACCCACGCTAAGTCACGTCAGGTTGTATCTGTGAGCATTGTCGGGGTGAAAGCTGAGCCAGGAGGAGGAAGATGCTTCATAAGAGGATCTGCTGCTTCCCGGTCCTCATACCGCCAGTGTCACAGAGCCTTCCCTGTGGCGACCAGGGCCCCCACCTCGTTAAGACTGGACACAGGACCGTGCAGAACGTACTCGTGTCAGCTGCAGTCCTCGATGCCGTCACTGGTCCTGATGTCATTATTGACGTGCATTCTTTGCTTTCTTCACGTGCTTTTCCAGAACCCCATACCTGGATCCAGTACCTTGACTAGTCTACATTGCCTCATTGGTGGTGTGATTCAGATCTTCATCCCAAGGAATTCTCGACCTTTACTTTCCTTACCAGACAGGCTGCAGATTGCTACATTTGTCCGTGTACCGTTTTTTCCTGAGCACCACGAGCATCCCAGAGTGTCCCTGGGTGCCACATGGGCTCCTTTGAGACACTCCCCCACTGCAGCTCCAGATTCCAAAGATAATCAGGGATGATGTTCTCTGCCCGGAGTGGTAGCTCTTTGCCTTGCCTTCTGGTCGGCCGGCTACAAGGATGCCAAAGTAGCCAGGCGGTTGTCACAACTTCCAGTTAAGTGGAACCTTAACGTGTTCCTGGCAGAAGCCTCCCCTAGCTGGGAATCTCGACCTGTGGCCCAGTATTATTTTCAGTTACGGAGGGTGACATTTGGAAAGAAAGCTACTGGGAACAGTGGCGAGAGAGGCTGCTGCGAGTTCTGCTTCCTGGGCTGTAGATCATGCGCGTTCTCAATACTACCGTCTTGGCACCAGACGTGACACCTGGCTCACTACACATGCGTTGCATTGTAGAGGAAATGTACCCAATTCTACAAATGCTGCCCCTAATCTGCCGCATACTCAGCATTTAAAAGGTAATTTCATTGTCTTCCAAGACTGGCATTTCTCAGCTGTTATAGTATGTGGTGGTTATGCATTCAAATGTCTTCTTACACAACATGGTTCCAGAGTTTACACCCCTTAGCCTAATCTGGTGTAAATTCTTGCATAAGGAGGAGGCTAGAGAAGGTCCATTACACACATCAGCCAACCCGCATATGGATTAGGTGACAATTCTAGAAAGGTTGAATCATGATACCCTACAAGGTGCAAGGGTGTGTTGTGATCATTATGCCGCCATATGGCTGGTGGTCTCCTTAAGGGATTGTGTATATTGAAGGCTCAGAATTAGCCTCTTCTGGTGGCTGTCTACCTAACAAGTACTCAGATTGTGTTGGTGAGAGGGATGCCATACCATGGGACCCATGTGTAGCATGCATCCTTGATTCTGTTGATCCTCCATTCATAGGCCATTGCTCAAGCACTGTGATGCCTGGAGAGTAAAACTAGCTGCCACTCATAAGACAAAATATGGAAGGTGAGCTTTCTTTGGTGGGTATTAACATGAAACAAAGTTGTGCACACAGTCACCTCAGTCTGAGCACATTTTGTACAACTGTACTTTTTAAACATATATTTATTTTATTTAGTTTTTATTTAAGAGAATGAAGAGAGAGGGAGAGTGACTATGGTCACACCAGATCCTCTTGCCACTGCAAATGAACTCCAGATGCATGCACCGCTTTGTACATCTGGCTTCTCATGGATGTTGTGGAATTGAACCTGGGGTGTCAGGCTTTGATAGCAAGTACCTTTAACTGCTGAGCTATCTCTCCAGCTACCTCGGACCTTATTTAGAGCATACTATTTTCAATATGACTTGGTTCCTGCCCCCCCCCAAAAAATGCCAACTTATCTTTAACTTCATAGTTATCTTTAACTTCATCTGCACACCCCTGGTGAGCGCTTCGGGCATGTCCCATAGCTTGTCAGAAGATGCTTGTCCAGTGGGAAGTGGTTCCCTGTCACCAGTGGCGTGGCTTCAGTCCAGAATCTAGACAGACCCAAGCTGCAGAAAGTCCACAGGGCATGCTCACTCACCATAGATACTTCCAGCCCCACTGGATTTTCCAGTCACGTGGCCCATAAGGTTGGGATCTTGGCTCAAATCTGTCTAAGCTTGGACCTGCTGAAGAATCCTCTTTCGTTCTTGACTTGCCCAAAATTAGAGGACTTCCGGCACATCTGACAAGTGGGTTGGAATAATGTTTTTAAGGGATCTATGTACTGCTTTAGTAAAACTATAAATAAAGTACAAATAAAAATGCAAACATATGACACAAACTCAAAATAATCACTCCCTCATCACACACCGAAGAAAAACTCCACTAAGACTATGTCGGTGTCGGGGTGTGTGAGCTACAGCCATTTCCTCAGAGGGGACATTCTGACAACTGACTGCCTGGAAACTTCACCAGTGCGGCTGGCTGGATGCTGGAATTCTATGAATTCTTATCCCAATATTCTAGTATTAAGTATTTTGCTTGGCCACCTAAAATACTTGCTACTTCCTGCTCAGGCACAATTAGTGTGACGCTGTCTGTATATCAGACTCTCCTAAGTTTCCACGAAGGTCAAGACCATCAAGGTCTCCAAGGTGTCTCCTGAAACAGAACAAGCATTCACACAGCCTCAAGCAAGGCAGTGCATGTGCATTTGTGTCCTTCCCAATAAAGGTGAAATGCTTTTTATGCTCCTACTGATGGGATGTGAAAAGAACCTATTTGACAGATCAGTAGCCACGTCTCTAGGGTCTAAGGCTGTGCTTAGCTCTTCCAGGAACGATGCCATGCCTGGTGTAACAGCTGCAGTTGAGGCTCACATTTGGTCCAGTTTGTGGCAGTCCACTCTCATCTGTGATATCCATAGCTTTTGTGCAAGCCATATGGATGAACCGAATGGCAGACATGATGAGGGCCACCACCCTTGCAACCTTTAAGCCTTGGAGGGCGGCCCTATGTGCCATTCTACACAGGAAGCCATGTGGCTTCTCACTAGCTATCTTGGCTGGGATGAGGCACAGGCTCAGGGGTTTCTGCTTGTTCTTCCCACTTTATCATCCTTCCACTGATTGGGGAATGGACAGGATGCTCTTCCCGCTACTGACAATAATTATACACTGGGCAATCAAGGGGGAACCTCTAGGGGGAAGGTCTGTGGGTATAGAGGGGACATGTGAGAGAACTTGGGCTCCATCTGCCCACCTATGTCCTCACGCTAACTAACGACTGCATGTTGGATCCCTTAGAATTTTTGTTAGCCTGGACCTTGCATCTTAGAGTCCACACACAAGCTTACTGTGGACAATAGCCTAAGGTCCTCTTGGGAAAAGCCTGGAAGAAGATTGAGTCTTCATGAGAAGCAATGGGCTCTAGCTCTGTGAACTGGCTTAACTCTGGAAACTGTAGGAGGAAGAGTGATTTTTTTTTTTTTCTGTTGATATAGAGCTCTGCTTATTAAATCTTCATTCTCTTATAGCTTAGAAATCAGCTAACATTCCAGCCACTTACCCATTAATCTGACCCCATAGGGACACTGTGGTCTAACAGCTATCCCCTCTAGTATCTAACCCACCCTAATCTCTGTGCCAGCTGCTTCCTCTTATGTAGCCATGGAGCACTGATAAAACCCTCCTCAGGCACCAACGCTTTTGAGACACTCTATGACTACTGACTTCTGTGGGCCTGGATTGGCACTAGGAAATCCTGCTGTAGGCAGACACTGATGGGCTAGACAGATGGCTCAGCATTAAAGTCATTTGCTTGCAAAGTCTGCCAGCCATGCTGAAGCCTGCCCCTGGTTATTGACCTAGAGGCAATGAAGGACAATGGGGCAGAGCCTTATATAGCATTTTGTCAGAAGTTGGCAAACTGGAGCTTATGAGCTAAGTCTGGTCCATCAATTGGTTTGTTAAAAAATATTTTATTATATTATTTATTTATTTATTTGCAAGTAGAGAGATAAAAGAGAGACAGAAAGAATGAGCACAGCAGGGCCTCCAGCCACTGCAAACAAACTCCAAACACATGAGCCACTTTGTGCATCTGGCTTTATGTGAGTACTGGGGAATTGAGCCTGGGTCCTTTGGCTTTGCAGGCAAGTACCTTAACCACTAAGCAATATCTTCCAGCCCCATCAATTGTTTTTGTAATAAGAGTTTTATTTGCACTGGTCCATATTTTTTTAAGTTTTTAAAAATATTTTTTGTTCATATTTATTTATTTGTTTATTTATTTATTTATGTGAGAATGACAGAGAGAGAGAGAGAGAGAGAGCGCATGGGCTCACCAGGGCTTCCAGCCACTGCAAATGAACTCCAGATGCATGCGCCCCCTTGTGCATCTGACTAACGTGGGTCCTGGGGAATCGAGCCTCGAACTGGGGTCCTTAGGCTTCACAGGCAAGCTCTTAGCTGCTGAGCCATCTCTCCAGCCCCATATTTTTTATTTATTTCATTTATTTCCTTATACAATGCCCATAGCTACTTTCATGATAAAGCAACACAATTGAATATTTATGAGAGATATCCAATAGGCCACTAAGCCTAAAATATTTGTTATTTGGTTCTTGATAGAAAAAGTTTGCTCATGCCTGTCTTACTCTGGAGCCAATAGGCAGTCCACTACGAATTTATGCTATCTCTATAATAAAACTTTTTTTGTGGATTTTTTTTTGAGGTAGGGTCTTACTCTAGCCCAGGTTGACTTGGAATTCACTATGCAGTCTCAGGCTAGCCTCAAACTTACAGAGATCCTTCTACCTCTGCCTCCCAAGTACTGGGATTAAAGGCGTGTGCCACCACGCCCAGCTCTATAACAAAACAAAGGAGAGAGGAATTAAGAAACCAAGGAAGTAGGACGTGCTCTGAGAGAACACCAGACTGGTTTGCTCAGCCTTTTAACATTGCCACTTATTACCTGGGAGAACTTGGGCAAATCTCTCCTAGTACTAGCTCCTACTCTTCTAACACTACAGTGTTGTCCAAAAAAAAAAAAAAAAAAAAAAAAAAAGCCAAATAAGGCCATGGATATAAACTTCAAGGTGCTATAAAATGGGAACTGTCATTGCTTGCTTCTTAATATCATGACCTTCTAACCTACAGTGTGTGTGTGTGGGGGGGGGGGAAGGGACCCTGCATCTGCAACGTTGCCACTGTATGTGGGAAATCCTTGCCTGTCGCATCTTCTTTCAGAGACCCTTCTTCTTTTTTTTAAGTTTTGGTTTATTTGTATTTATTTATTTGAGAGCAACAGACAGAGAAAGAGAGAGAGAGAATGGGCGTGCCAGGGCCTCCAGCCACTGCAAATGAACTCCAGACGCATGCGCCCCCTTGTGCATCTGGCTAACATGGGTCCTGGGAAATCGAGCCTTGAACCAGGGTCCTTACACTTCACAGGCAAGCACTTAACTGCTAAGCCATCTCTCCAGCCCTCAGAGACCCTTCTTATGTAGTTTGCTCTTCTGACCCTATTCTGAGGACCAGAGCCTCTGGCTCTCTGTTCTGCCAACCCAGCTCCTCCCTTAGGTCAGCCTGGTGTCTTTCAGAGACTCATAGAGTCTATGGCTTGGATGCTGAATAGACCCCAACATGGAAGGTGTGCTAAGGCATCTCATAAACAGGTGGTATTTAAAACGGAGAACATAATTGGAAGGAAGACAGGGGCGGTCCTGAGAGAAGCACTGCAGGCAGGCCTGAATGTTAGCAGTTGGAAGGGAAAAAGGACTTAACTCAAGAACTACAGAGGGGCGGCAGGCACCTACGGCCATATGATCCTGGGCGCCTGCTCTTGTCTGATCTTGGAAGCTAAGCAGGGCCAGGCCTTGTGAGCACTTGGATAGGAGCAGAAGGGGTGGGAGGGGAGGCAGTAGGAGAGCATGGCCTCTGGGAACCAGAAGTCTGGGCTGGCTTCTCCAACTGGGTATCTTTGCTGAGTAGCTTGAAATAAATCAGTTGAGCTATCTCTGGACCTTGATTTTTTCCCCTCGACTTTAAAGTGAGATTGTTGAGAATTCTTGCCTCTCACGACTGTGAGAGACTCAAGGCAGAAAGGGTGCAGAGTGTCACACGCCATGGCATCTTTTCTGGACCAGGACAGCAGAGATATCTCTGTTTGCATTGTCATCCTGCTGGCTGTTTCCCTTTTGGTCCCTGTAATTACACTATCCAAATACAATGTAAACTAGATAGGTAAGGGAACACTCAACACGGAATGGATTTCCTTGTTAATTAATTCAAGTACATGGCTGCTCTTCAAAGCATACATCTGTAATTGTTTTTCCTGAAGCCTGTAACTTGTCTTACTAAGAAGGCCACATATATGTATATATATATATGTATATATATATATGTATATATATATATGTATGTATATTTATATGTATATGTATATGTATATGTATATGTATGTATAACCTTGGTGCCTAGCAACCCACTTCCAACTGCACGATGCGTCCTGTAACAAGGCCAGGGTGAGGCATGACCTCTCCCAGTGCAGAGAAAGGCTTTCTTCGGAAACAGTGGCTCATTTGCACACACTCAGGAGGTTTCATGTGGCTTCCCAGTTCAGGCTTTTCAGATATTCAATGCCACGGCTGCTAGCCAAGGGATGTCCCCACCAGCTTCTATAGATAGAAACATTATAGGAAATCAATGTGCACCTTCATTTTCCATTATAACTCAGGCACAGTGCCCCAGATATAGCCAGGGGAACTAGGAGATAATGACTAGGGCTGGAGTGAGAGGAATCCAGACGATTCAAAGTCTAAAAACACTGCCCCAAGTTCATGCAGATGGGCCCATGCCACAGTAATTTGCTGTTCAGCTATTTCCCAATAGAAGCCTTAGCTTTCTTCATGTGTAAACCAAGGTTGTTGGAACAGACTTCTGTACATCTCTTTCAAAACTATTATTCTGTGTGCTTTAGTCAAGCATCCAAGCAAATAAAAGCACCTGGAATGTTCTCCCTGGTCTTCTGCTTTCATTAGACAGTCTTGATTTGCACTAGAGGGAAGGATGTCTTCAGTCTGCCTGGGGTCTGCTGACAGTAACGTACTAAGGGTGAAAATGTATTGGTGACGAGGCCGAGGTTCTCATCTGGCTGCCGCTGAACTCTGAGTTCTAGCTGGTCGTGTGTGACTGCAGATGAATCATTTTGCTGTTCCGAGCTCAGCTTTCCATAACTTGAAAACAAGCCAGAGAAACTACTTGAAATTAGTGACCTTAGTTGCTCCCAGGGAGGTAAAGTAATTACCCTGGTGACAAGTTTTGGGACATTCAAAGCTCTGCTTGATTGGGTTGGTACTTTTCACTGTACCTACATAAGGTACCTTTTGAACACTGTGAATTTTGCACTGCACACAGTCACCACCTATTCATTAAGCAAACACCCAGCGGCTAGAAGTCCGTATATTTGCTTCCAGAAGCAGAACATAGGGTTGTATTTCTAGCTGACAATTCTATATGCTTAGAATGGTTTATAAAACCCCCTTCATTTATCAACCCTTGTGGGTTAATACGTAAGGTTTTAAATATTGTGGCTCCCTAGCAAGCTAAGGAAAACGACACACGAAGCATTCATTCTCATTCGGGGCATTAATAACTGTGAAAATGGCCCATTCTGTCAGCCAGAATGGAGCATCAATCCTCATTACCGGAGGTACAGGAGATGGTGACACTGTCATCTAATTGCATCTTCTTAATTGGAGAGAGCACTTGCAGAGGCAACTAAGATGTGCCCAGCCAAGGAATGCCTTTGGAACCATGACAGCAGACAGGATTTTTATTTCTACTGCAATTGAATGGAAATTGCTTTAGTTAATATAATAAATTACACCACTAACTTAATTCAACAGGGAATGCCTGCTATTTGGGACCTATGAAACGTTGATTGAAGGTTTCTGCACATGTTTAGACTTGGGATTGTGTGTGGGGTGGGGCATGAGGGATATATAAGTGCTATGTCCACATGGTCTCACAGATGTGTGTACAGAGTGACTATACCTGGCATAAAGAAGAAATAGATGATGAAAGGTGACATCTATGCTTCAGAAACCATGATTTGCATAACTCAATCTAAATTACAATTTCCTAAGTCTATCACAATGATTTCCAAAAACATGACCTGCATTTTTAATGAGAATATATGGACAGGAATATCACATTTATCCCAGCGTCTTGTGTTTCTTTTTTTCTGATTCCTTACCTCCCTGAATCCCCTCTGTGTTTGTCATCCCTATTTAAAACCTGAAGGAAAGAGACATTCTAGTCGTTCATGATTAGAAAGGGCAAAAAGCTATGCAAAACTCCAGAGCTAATAATTTTTATGTAATCATGTAAGATGTTTGGAAAGAAACAATTGCAGACAGATTAGCTAACTCACCTGGGGTCACGGAGTCAGTTAGGGCCAAGGCACAGAGCCTGTCAGTGTGCATATGTTTCCCAAGAGTTCCTCACTTCCGGCCGGTGAATGAGTCAACTTCCTGGCTAGGGGAGGACAATTTAAGCCATCATAGAGGTAAATTCTTCCCCACAGAGGTTAGGAAACCAGTAGAAATAGAGCACGTAAAGAGAAGACTATCCTGGGCAGTTTATGGTTTCGAATTTCAGCATTTAAGTCTTTTTATCCTTTTGAACAATTGAGATTCATAGGAAGGCTACAGTTTTGGACCTGTGCCTCTCCAAAACACTGGCAAGCAGATCCTTCTCCAACACTGGCAGCTATCTTTGGAGCTCTATGGTTCACCCTGGAGCCCGGTGTTCACCAAGGAGCATAGCACATGCAGATGCTCTGTGGAACCCAATGAAGGGGTTGCTGTTCCCCAAAACTGTTAGGAAGCTTTACTCAGAGTCAGCTTGACTTATTCATGAGCCTCTTGCTTTTTATTTTTAATTTGTTTTATTTATCAGAGAGAGAGAAAGAGAGAGAGAGAGAGAGAGAGAGCACATTAGGGCCTCCAACCACTGCAAGCAAACTCCAGATGCATGTGCCACTTATGTATCTGGCTTATGTGGGTACTGTGGAATCAAACCTAGGTCCTTAGGCTTCACAGGCAAGAGCCTTAACCTCCAAGCCATCTCTGAAGTTCCATGTTTTGAATGTGTATATTCATGTATGTATGTATGTATGTATGTGTGTTTCTGTGTGGGTGCATGTGCAAGCATGTGGAGGCCAGAGGAAACCGTGGGTGTCATTCCTTATGAATGCTGTCCACCTTTCATGTATTTACTTTTTAAAGACAGGATCTCTTAATGGCTTTGTGCTTACTGAGTCTGCATTGGCTGGCCAGTGAGTCCCAGGGATCCCCTTTCAGTACCTTCCCATTTCTGGGATTATAGTGCATGCCACCATAGTGGGCAGTTTTTTAAATGAGTTCTGGGGACTAAATACAGGTCCTTGTGTTTGCAAGCTGAGCAGTCTTCCCTAAACATCAATGAACATCTTTCTTAGAGTAATCATCTTAAAACTCAGTAGTAGAGGCCAATAAGCTAGAAAGCGGATATAAAGGGAATAGAAAGGGAGGGAGGGGGGACTTAACAGGATGGTATTGTATGTATATAAATAGAAGAACAGATTAATGGGGGTGAAAAGGCCAAAGTGAGGCCAGAGAAGAGATTGAGTAAAGGAAAGGTGGAGGAAGGACTAATCAAAATCTGAGAGGATATAAATAAGTCATATGAAAACCTACTTTTTGCACAATGGAACACTCAGAAGCCATAGATTGTTAGTAGAAAATTTTCAGTGCCAAGGATGGGATACCCTCCAGTGAGCTGTTGGCCAGGGAGGTCCCTGATGCCCCCCAAACATTACAGGCATTGCTGAGGCTCTTGGTTTCCCACCAGGAATAGATGCTAAGACCCTATTGCTGAAGACTCCATATACTTGGGCTCCAAGGTCACTGAGAAATCCAACTGGAGCTGAGCTGAAAACTTCTTCAATGTACACCAATTGACAGAAAGCTGGAGAAAGCTATGCTACATGCAGTTCAATGAGAGAGTGAGGAATCTACAGTGAAGATACTCAACAGTGGACACTGTAAGCCTTAAATTTGGCCAGCCAGGCCAAATGAGCCAACAGGTGCAATAGTGGCATTTCTGTTATGGGGGAAATAAACCACTCTGTAGTTGGACTGGAGGCCTGCTCCATGGGAGGGAATACATCCCTGATACTGAAAACCTACAACAGGGGTAGTCATGAGCCCTAGGGGTGTAATGTCTGCTGCTGTCTGACTAAATATATATACTATTCTCATTAAACTGCCCAGTAAGCACTTCTCTCAATGTTCATACCCATATATTAATGTTATTCTCACTTTTGGTTAGAGAAGCTTCTCTTCTCAGATGGCAGTGACCTTGGGATGACTTGGAAGGCACCGTGGTGCTGAGAAGAAGTGACAGAGGAGTGCTCAGCACTGAAATATCTCTATCACACCCTCCAAGGCTCAGGATCCATTGCAGAAGAGGTGGCAGAAAGAATGTAAGAGCCAAAGGAGGGTAAAATTCCTTACAATGTGCTCCTCCAGATACAAAATGGCCTGGATATCCACGACCTCACAGTGCCTGACATTACCTACACAAGACCATCATAATGGAAGGAAAATATCATGACATCAAAATACAAGAGAGACTGATTGAGAGGGGGTGGGGATATGATGGAGAGTGGAGTTTCAAAGGGGAAAGTGGGGTTAGGGAGGGAATTACCATGGGATATTGTTTACAATTATGGAAGTTGTCAATAAAAGAAATTAAAAAAAAAATAGGCCCAGGGTGACTTGAAGAGGAAGCTGCCAGGTAAGGAGCCATTCCTTGGTCCCAGCTCCTTTTTCACTGAACGTGGCTTCACTAAGCATAGATCCTGTGCTAGACCCTGGGAGACATGGGAATGGACTTCATGCAGTTCTTGAGCTAGCAGGAACTTGACAATTTTGTTGACATGAAGAGATACATGTAAGTGTTGAGCTGTTCCTGTTGCATCTGAGGTGAGGAAGTCTAACACCCATTTGTCATGAGTGGGCAGAGCGGAAGCTATGACTCACTTGTAGGACGGAGCATATCCAGCTGTTGTCACTGCATGTGATTAAACTTTTGAGCATGGCACTGTGAGGGGCAGTGTGGACAACTCAGCACCTGTTCTTTCTATTGGAAATGACATCAAGTTTTACCTCTTCCTTGCCGGTACTGAACTGTATGGGGGAATTATTTAATTAGGTATATCCCTGTCCTTGTTAATGGGGAAGGTACAGACAGCCACTCATGTGCCTATACATTCTCTGAATATGAAATATAAGGGGAAGACACAAAAAGTTGGAATTCTACATGTGTTATGATTTACCAGTATGCTCTGTGCTGGGCTCTCCTGCCTTCCTTTCTCTCCTGAAAGAAAATATCACAGTCATGCAATAGATGCTCTTTCTGCTTAGCTAGCCACGTTCATATTCTATGACTGCTTGTCAACATCTCATGTACATGCTTATATGTGTATATGATATACATGTATACACATGAGCCAAATGTATACCCTCTATATGTTTAAGCCTTTGCTCTTTCTATCCCACCAACTTGGCACATAGAAAATTCTCAGTGACATTTTGTGTAGCAGAGGAGTAAACACAGAGTAAAGATGATGTGCAAAGATATGGAATTTGATCAGGGTTGAAAGTATACAAATGGCAGAGGAAGGTGGACAGACGAGCATGGGTAAGGGGTAAACAGGAGATATTAAAGAAGTGTAGTTTGAGCTGAGGGTTGCTGAACTGAGATGGTTCCCAGTAAAATGGACAGGGATGTTCAGCTGTGAGGATAAGAATGAGGATGGAGCAGCCATAGACAGGGAGATCCTACTATGCTGGCAGCATAGTGTGGCCTCTTTGGATCAGTCATCTCAGTTTCATAAATATTCATCCGGGACCTACTGTGTGGTGATGTCTACCTATGGAGGCACTGTGGGTACAATACGGGGTAAGACCCAGTCAAATGTAAGTAAGGTGAGGGAATTACTCAGGACAGACCATTATAGTTCATGAAGGACATACTGAGTGTCCTGGAACTCTGGGTTCCCACAGGAATCTAGAGCTTGAACACATCTCATCATGATAAAATGTAAAGCTCTCCAGTAAGGCTACCAAAGGTAAGCCATAGACTTCAGCTGTGCCTGTGCTCAGAGACATAGGTGGGATATTTGAAGTCGCCTGTGTCAAGATGAGGAATCCACAGAGGTGCCATGATGTGTCCTCCCACAGCTGTGAGAAATCCAGTGAGGTATCAGGATGGGCTGCTGCAGTAGGAAAACACAACAGGCCATCTGTGGGAGGGACCACGGCAAGTAGAACAGAGGCAAGAAAGCACTATGAAGGTGACAAGCATGAGTTGCTTCAAGTAGGAACAGGCCACTCAGAGACGAACAGGTATCTTCTATGAAGGTTATGACTTCAGAGATAAAGACCCTATTTTATATAGGCTGGACATCGGGAGCCATAGTCAGTGGCTTTGACAGGGCATGTCTTTACTTTCAACAAAGCAGTGGATGAAATGTCTTGATATGCCCTAAAGCCTGACAGAGCTCATAGGTTGCTCAGTGGAGATCTTCTTATCTTGTTATAAGCAATTTTTCAGTTAAGTTACATTTTTTTTGTGCAGATTTAAGGATGGATTTAATTACTTACTATCTTTCTATTAAGGAAAGAAGCTGAATTCTTTTGAAGTCACAAATCAAAACCAGTAGCAGTCATTGCTAGACCCTTTACGCAATAGAAATTATGGAATGAATTTGGGCAAGTGACCTCCTGGGTTGGATTGTGAGCAGAGGCAGCTCAGTGCAAGCGTGCTCAGACCAAGCCCATGTGAGTCTCATCCTCTACATAGTTCTGGTGGTTTGTGTCTGCATGTGTCACAACCATAAGAAAATAGGTGCTCCTGTAAAATACGAAACACAGATTTTTATTACAAGTGTGTGATAATATGCAGAGAACAGGGACTAGAGAGATGGCTCAGTGGTTAAGGCACTTGTCTGCAAAGCCTAATACCCCAGGTTCCATTCCCTAGTACCCATGTAAAGCCAGATGCACAAAGTGGCACATGTATCTGGAGTTCATTTGCAGTGTTAGAGGCCCTGGTATGACTATTCTCTCTCTCTCTCTGCTTGCAAATAAATAAAGAAATAATATACAGAGAACATAGCTACAGGCATGTTTAACACACAATAATACCATGGTGTGGTGAAAAAAATAACTTGGGTCTCCTCTCCTTATTTTTCTCATGGTAAGGCAATACCTTTAAAGACAGTTTTGTTGAAAAATCTAGCAACTCTTATTTTTCCTTCTGCTCCCAAAATTCCAATGCTTACATACACAACTCATATTTTCTTTGTTGCAGTGTTAACATATATGATTCCTCTAGAAGCATTCTTAACATATCATAGTTATTTATCTTTTAGGAATTAGTTATATTCTAGTGGTCCAAGAATACATCTAGTGAATGCACCATGCTTTCAAAATCCTTCCCCTAACACTACAAACGTTTACCCTGGCTAAAGCTGATCCACATGCTTCTGGGAAAACACCTTATTTCTCTACTTTTTTTTCTAAATAAGTCTATAAATGCTTAGTTCAGCTCAAAGTTGGCAGCTCACATTGGTATTTCAAGTATCTGGCAAGCCTCTTGCCTGACACATCTGGAAAGGAGGAGTTAGTTTGTGATAAATCAGATTTCTTGGCTAGAATTCTGATTTCTTGGCTGGTCAGGATCAGCTGTCTGTTATGAGACATTCCCAGCTGCTTTTCAGCTCTGTGATCTCCTTCCAGACATCACAAGTCTTATTTCACCAGGACAGAGCCATCTCATTAATGATGGCAATATATTCTCATGGGAATGCTCCCTTCTTTCCTTCTCTTCTTCTTCCTCCTCCTTTTTCTTCCTCCTCCTCTTCTTCTCTCCCCCCTTTTCTCCTCTTCCATATCCACCTCCTTCTTCTTCTTGTTATCATACAGCTCTCCTAATATCTTGTGGAGTTTTGTTGTCAAGGCAAACATGGTTGTGAGGGGAAAACCCCCTATGAAATAACTTGAGATCTTGAAGGAATTTAGAATATGAGGTGGAATATGTGAGAATAAGCCTAACAATATAGGCATAACTGCTACAGCTTCACAACACTTAGCAGTATAGCCTCAGAGAGTGGCAGACGGCTCATTAATACCACACAAGAATGTCCAGCCTCTGAGAACATTTGCTTGAACCTTTCTATAAAGAATGCACTAATGTCCAGTGCATCTCCCTTCTCTTCAGCATCCTCCCTCACCCATCTGGACACAATAGTGGCCTGGCACACTGTATCCGGAACACCAGCGTTCATGCTGCTTGTGACCACAAATGTCAATCAGCGCAGATAGGAACTGAATGTTTAAGTTTTGTTTTATTCAGAGAGCCAGAGATCTGATCTCCGTCCAGCAGATGACATGGAAGGAGAACAATCACTGCAGAGCTCAGCCTTGTCCCTGAGTTTCATGGTGTCAGTGCCCCTCTCCTTACCATCTCATACATACCTCCTGTATCATCATCTCTCTAAGCAACTGGGTTCAGCCACTCCAAAGGACATCAAGTGTGGTTAGTATCTGCAGTCTCAGCTGTGCATGCCACCTGGGCTGGAAGTTAGCTCAGAACAGTCACCATTAACAGTATGTATGCACTGAGGTATTTACAACATGCATGTGAAGAATCTTTTCTACAATATGGAGTACAAACATGTCCTTATAATATAGAATGTCTAAAAGCCCATATCAGTCCCTCCCATTCCATGTCAATGCTAGCTACCAATAAACCCTTCCCAGGAAATCATCAAGTCTTCTCTTGTGGAACTCTGTCCTCTGGGCACAACAAAGCTATTGTTATCTTGAAAACAGAGTAGGCGTGATAATGAACACAAGACCTTCACGAGATTTTCTCCTTTAAAGGAGGGGCTGGGGAGGGCCATTAGACCCTCATCCGAGGAGATCCCACTCACTTACTTCCCTCTCCTACATGCATGTAGTCTTGCTCCACATGCATGAAGTCTTGGGAAGTTCCAGGGTATATAAGTGGTGGATGGTTAATTGAGGAGATGAGGTGACTCTCTGTGGTTTTCAAAGGGCCATCACCCATGCTGTGGAAGTTGTGTGGGGGTCATCCGGGCTTCTGTAAGTAAGCCCAACAAATGCACTGGTTCGTCGAGCTGGGCTTGGGTGGAACCACTTCTTTGGTCTGTCATCAGAGCGCCATCTGGAGTAACTTGGCATTTGTCCATGTCTCCTCGGGAAAAGCTATGGACAACTTCCCTTGCAGGCATTGCGTCCGCAGCTCAGGTAGAGTCGATGAACTTAGTTGGCTGTGTCCATCCCTCCCCAGAGACAGCTAACATGCCTCAACTATGCAGTTGCTCTGTCCAAGTTCATTTCTTGGCGGGAGGCTGCTTTTCCTTTCTGCCTACATCAAATGTAAGGATTTGAGTTTCAAATATTGCTCAGTCAATATAGTTCAGCCTTTAACAGTAGAAAGTACATGGAATACACACTCTAGAAAACTGTTAACTTAAGCACCTGCCTATTACTTCCAGGCATAGCTGTAGGGAGAGCCTTACTAACTGCAGGTACTAATTCTTTCCAGTCAGCAGAGTATTTCTCCACTAGGGATGGGCTTAGGCATCACTGATACTTAGTAACATCTGGATCCTGCAGACTTGCTTCTCCCCTAAAGCTGCAAGGCTTAGCGTAGGAGTTTGGATGCTGCATGCCCCCGGAAGGACTTCTCCATCACCAAAGCTCTTGCCTTGGCTCATTTCCTGCACTGTCTGCCACCTTCCTGTGCCCTATCCATTAGGCTGCAGCAATTGTGGTTAGGCATTTTCTATTGGCTGCTTTAGGAAGGAAGCCCTCCCTCTCCCCTGCGTTTCACTGTGTGAGTCCCCCTGCAATGTGATTACTCGCTCTTCTAGGTGGCATGCAATTTATGTTTCCATTATTGAAAGTGCGTCATTAGCACAGAGCAGGTCCAAAGGGCGAGAAGCCAGGCTTCGAGCAGACTAGAGTCCTGTCCTGACCATCAGATTGCTTGCTTGGATGTTCTGGGTTAAAGCTCATCCCTGGTAGGGCTGGACAGATGGCTCAGATGAAGGTGCTTGCCTGCAAAACCTAACAACCTGGGTTCGAGTCCCCAGTATCTATGTAAAGCCAGATGCACAAAGTGGCACAGGCATCTGCTGTTCATTTGCAGCATCTAGAGGCCCTCCCGACACACCCATTCTCTTTCTCTCTCTCTGCTTGCAAAATAAATAAATAAATAAAAATATAGAAGAAAAATTTGTGCCTGATAGATACAAGTGCACATGCTGACAAATGCTCACCGCTTCTGAAGGACTTCGAACACCTGCTTGCTGGTGCTGTTAACACAGCTTATCTGCACTTTCCATGAAGTCATGTTGGACTGAATAAAGATAAACTTTGATCCAGTCACAGAATTATCATACATTTAACATTAATGTCATCCCTGTTAAGGACGCTTCACTGTAATGCCAAGAGCACAGGTAGAGAATGGGAAGAGGGAGGGCTAATCATGTGATTCTCCTCAGAGATGAAGGATGGGGAGGCTAGGAGATGTTTGTGAGAACATCTCCAAAATCTCCAGAAGGGTCATTGTGTTGGTCACACACTGTTGCATTTCAAAGGGAAATGGAGAATTTAAAACTGAAAAGGTTTTAAAACTCATCTTACCCAGATCCTTCATTTTTACATTTGGAGAAAGGGATCAGAGATGTGTTATCTGAAGTCATACAACAAAGCAAACACTTGAGAGACAAGATAAGATGCCATTTCAATAAGAAAGATCGTTTTAGGGAAATTAATGTAGTGTGACTATTCCCTTGCCCTAAGTCAGCCCATGACAAACTCCACAGAAATGATAGAAAACATTAGCAACATAGGTACTCTTGTGAGACACAGCGGGTATGCTCAGACTAGAATCCGTGAAGGGTCCCTGATATATGGCACTATTGGAAAATCATGAAGAAAGCTTACTTCAGCAGTGGGAAGTAAGGCTCCATGTGAATGAATGCCAGGCAGAGAAGTGGGGGCAGCTCAGGGTTTCATGACAGTGGGAAGCAGCAAGGAGCCCAAAGGTAACAGTCAGCTTTCACTGGAGGGAGGGCAGCTAATGGATTGACCCTGGACAAACCCTCCCCTTTCCCAAATAGCAAGAACAACATTTTTCTTCCATTGGGGAAAAAAGGGTGTAGGCACTTAAGCTGGGAAATACAAGCGAGACACTAGAGTGGCCAGTGGACCCTGGGAGAACAGGAAACGGCCATCTCTAGATGATACCAGCTGCCTTGGAGGCCCAGTCAGCTTCCCCATGACAGAAACATCCTGAGTGAGGGTCTTTCACCCTCTCCCAGTCCAGCACTAGCTAAACTGCTGGGGGTCTTAGTTAAGAGAAAAGTGTACAAATAAAAACCAGCAAATATTTGCAGAGTCAGCTTCACTCAAACAAAGAATTTCCTCCCAAATACACACACCACACCACACCATACCAAACCAAACAATTCCACACCACACTACACCTTACCAAACCATACCACACCACAACACACCACACCACACCATACCACACCACAACATACCACAACACACCACACCACACCATACCATATGTCACCATACTATACCATAAAATACCACACCACACCACACCATACCAAACCATCCCATCCCATCCCATACCACACCACACCATTCCATAACCACATCACAGCACACAATACCACACCATACCATACCATACCATGCCTCACCACACCACAACATACCACACCACACCACACCACACTATACCATACCACACCATACTATACCATACCATACCACACCACACCACCCACATGACACTATACCATACCACACCACACCATACTATACCATACCACACCATACTATACCACACCATACCACACCAAACCATTCCACAGCATGACACCATATCAAACCACACCACAACATACCATGCTGTACCACACCATACCATACCACACCACAAGACACCACACCATACCACATCAAACTATACAATACCATACTACAACATACCATACCATACCATATCATACCACATCACAACATACCACACCATGCCACGCCATACCACACCAAAATATACCATACCATACCACACCATACCATACCATATCACACCACACCACAACATACCACATCACAAAACACCATTCCATACCACACCATACTACACCAAACCATTCCACACCACATGACACCATACTACAATAAACCATTCCAAACCACATGACACCATATCACACTATAGCACACCACACCACACCACACCATTCCACACCATACCATACCATACCATACCATACCACACCACACCATTCAACACCATGCCACACCATACCACACCACATAATACCATACCATACCACTCCACACCATACCATACCACACCACACCACACCACACCACACCATACCATACCACACCATACCACACCACACCACACCACACCACACCATACCATACCACACCACACCATACCACACCACACCACACCATACCATACCACACCACACCATACCATACCACACCATACCACACAACACTACACCACACCACACCATACCATACCACACCACACCATACCACACCACACCACACCATACCACACCACACCACACCATACCATACCACACCACACCATACCATACCACACCATACCACACAACACCATACCATACAAAACCACACCATTTCACACCACACCACACCATTCCACACCACACCACACCACACCATTCCACACCACACCACAACACACCACACCACACCATCCCATACCACAACACACCATCCCATACCATACCACACCATACCATAAAATTCCACATTACACCATAGTACACCACATCACACCACCCTACCTCACACCACAGCACACCACAGCACACCACAGCACACCACACCACACCACACCACACCACACCACACCACACTATACTGCACCACACCACACCATACCATACCACACCACACCATACCATACCATAGTTTCAGCTATAAATTCATAGGTATTGCTTGAGAGTCCTATAAAGGAATTGGAAGCCATGAAAGTACCCAATACACAGGAGACTTATGAAATGGAAGCACTCACCAAGCTAATAAAATAGTGGTGCTAATGCTAAAATATTTTCTGTAGTGCTGTATGGTTTTCATGATTGGTTTTTAGTTCAGATGCTCATAAGGGCATTATCTGAGAGGATGAAGGCAGTGTTTGACTGCTTCAGGGTGAGGTCTCTGATGGGTAACTTTCATTTTTATCTTGACTGGATTTGAAATCATCTGTGTGACACCCCTTTGAATGCATTTTTATTTCTTTTTAATAATATTTTATTTATTTATTTATTTCTGAGAGAGAGAGAGAGGGAGAGAGAGAGAGAGAGAGAGAGAGAGGCAGGGAGAGAGGGAGAGAGGAAGAGGATAGGTGCATCAGGGCCTCTAGCCACTACAAATGAACTCCAGACATAAGCACCACTTATGTGGGTACTGGGGAGCTGAACCTAGGTCCTTTGGTTTTGCTAGCAAGTGCCTTAATGGCTAATCCATTTCTCGAGCTCCCTTTTTGAGGGCATTTCCAGAGATGTTTAAATGAGGAGGGAAGATCCACCCTGAAATTGGATAGCAAAATTCCATGTGTTCAGTAAAAAGAAAAAAGGAGCCAGGAGTGGTGGCGCACACCTTTAATCCCAGCCTTCAGGATGCAGAAGTAGGAGGATTGCCATGAGTTCGAGGCCACCCTGAGAATACAGAGTGAATTTCAGGTCAGCCTGGCTACCTCAACCCCACCCTCCCCCCAGGAAAACCCAACAACAACAACAACAAAACTCTGCCCACCAAAAAAAACACCATATATATACATACACACACACACACACACACACACACACACACCTATACATACATATATATGTACATATATATGGAGTGAGAAGGAGAAAGCAAGCTCAGCACCAGTGTTCATTCCTCTCTGCTCCTGGCTACCATGTGAACAGCCTATGTCACATTCCTCCTGCCATGCCTTCCCTGCCAGTTCATTTGCAGTGGTAAGAGGCCCTTGCACATCTCCCTTTCTCTTCTTGCAAATAAATAAATACATACATGAACATTGTGAAATTTTGTACCACTTTTACCTTTTCAAAGCCATAAATTAAACAATTTATTTAACAACAAACAAATGGCACTTACTAACCACTCAGAGTTCTAATGACTCTCTTTATGTCTGTTATTCCCAGGGAGAGTGGGACATTGGATGGCAGAAGCCATATGTCCCTTAGTGTAAAAATTCATTCAAAATATAAGTTCTACAGTCAGACTGCCTGGGTTCAAACCCTTGTTCCAGTTCTTTTTTAAAAAAAATATTTTATTTTATTTTTTATTTATTTGTCAGAGAGAAAGAGGGAGGGTAAAGAGAGAGAGAGGGGGAAGAGAGAGAGAGAGAGAGAGAGAGAATGGGTGCACCAGGGCCTCCAGCCACTGCAAACGAACTCTCGACGCATGCAACCCCTTGTGCATCTGGCTAATGTGGGTCCTGGGGAATTGAACCAGAGTCCTTTGGCTTTGCAGGCAAATGCCTTAACTGCTACGCCATTCCTCCAGCACCAGATCTTTGTTTTTTTATAATTTTTTTTAATTGTTTCAGAGAACGAGAAGTGAGTGTGGGCATGCCAGGGATTCCTTCCACTGTAAACAAATTCTTTCACTTCTTTAACTTCCAATCTGTGGCATGGGAGCAATGACACTTCCTCATAGGGTTGTGTAATGGTTAAGTAAGATAAGTCTCAGGACAGATGTTCCCCATGTCATGTACTTCAAATAATTGTACTTGTACTTGTACTTATCATGTACTTCAACTAATCAGGCACATTGTGGCACCCAGAGTGCTCACGGAGCAAGTAGATGCATGGCCGGACTACTGCTAACATAGCTGTATTGCTTTTGCTTACCTGGGAGATAATTCTGGATGATACAGGCTACCCAGCAGTCAGGCAGCCCTGGTATGATATAGGAGAAGGTTATTTCAGCAAAAACCTGGAGACGTGCCCACTTGTGCCAACCCTAAAAATAGTTTCGTTTATCTCAGGGATCCAGATAACACTGGGGAAGTAATGGGAATCTCAGAAGGAGGCTTAGTTCCCAGTCTTTCTGATGGAGAGGCTGGGCTGTATCTGACCACAGATCAGCGCTCAAAGCACCAGCCATCTGGGCACAGCAGAAAGGGGCTTTTCTTCACTGTTCTTCTCCATGGACGTTCCCTTCATTGAATTCTCCTTCGCAGGTCCTCTTACTTAGTATGCTGAATTAGGATCCAGGCTCTTTTTGGAGTTCAGTGTAGTGGAGAAAATGTTAGATCAGCATTTGAGAATCCCTTTTCTCCAAATGACCTTGGTGGAGTCGTTTCATTCACAGTGTGTTTGGCTCACCCATCTGTCAAGTCGTGATAACAAAACATATCAAGTGGACTTGTGCTCCATTGTGAGGATGTTATGAGGGTAATGTTAAACTCACAGAAAATGCTCTGGTAATTCAGAGACGAGCCCACAAATACATGCTGAGTACCCCTTAGTTCTGGGGAATTACAAATGGATGAGATTCATGTTAGATAAGTTTTTATACAGTAATATCTACATCAAGTTGGGCTTGGTGGCGCATGCCTTTAATCCCAGCACTAGGGAGGCAGAGGTAAGAGGATCACTGTGAGCTCAAGGCCACCCTGAGAATACATAGAGAATTCCAAGTTATCCTGGGCTAGAGTAAGACCCTACCTTGAAAAACAAAACAAAACAAAACAACAAAATAGAATATCTACATCATTTGGTAAATGTGTCTTATTTTAGGCACAAATTCAATGCCTTTACTTTCTAATTCACTTGGATATTCTTGGACAATTGGTGCAGTTGGGAATAAATAGAAAGAAGTCCTAGCTATTTCTCTCAAAGTTTCAGCTTTCAACAGAAGTGATGATATCTGTGACTTGTCTGTCTCAGAAAGGAAGAATGGCTTTTTCCTTAGCAAGTGTATTACACCATTTGGACACTGAAATCTCCACCCAATGAGAATGAGCTGTGTTCCCCAAATCAGTGTCTAAACCTTCCCTACTCACCCTTGTAACAGAACAGCAAATCTCCCTCCCACCTCACTTCCTACTGCTTCCCTCCCACATCTTCTCTTCCTGGAAGCCCATCCAGGAAGACACACTCATTTGGAAGTAAAATCTAGAAGCTGGGGCGTTTGGGGACTCTCCTCTACACATCCCAGGAATCTTGAGGGTCAGAGCAGCTCCGGTATCTAGGGAGCATCTATTGCAGCCTCCTCCCAGGACAAGCGAAGTTAGAAGACTAGAAAGTATAGCACCTGGACCAAGGTGATGAAGCCAGAGAGAAGTGGGACTGAAACCAAGCCTCCTGTCTCCTTGCTCAGTGCACCATACTGTGGCTCATGTGCTATGTGACATAGTCTTGGATCTATGGAGAAGGAAGCAGGATAAGGATCTATGGGAAGTCCTAGTGGTCCTGTAAATTCTGTTCCAGTTTGGCTCCCCTGTTGGGTATTTCTAGAACGTGACAGTATCCTAGAGTGGAAAGCCAACTGTCGATGTACCAGCCAATCAGGACTTGGAATTGCCACCACCAGACACTGGCTCTGTCTGCCCGGGTAGGGAAGGCGTTTATTGGAAGGCAGTGGCAAGGCAGGAGAACCAGGCTTGGAACATGCACAGGAACCGAAGAAAGCTGACAAAGGGAAGAAGGGCAGTTGGAATCCCAACCAGTGCCATGCCACAGAAAGTACCTGTTTAAGACTCTTGCTGCCTTTGCAACTGGACCCAGGCCACTGCACCTTAGATGCCAAGAGGGCTGGCTGGAGCAATGTCCAAATTGCCACTGGATTCTTTGACATTATGACTGCTTTCAGATTCACAACCCCAGGAAAGACCATTGGATTGGCCACATCAAGACCATCTGCCCATGCCCCTGCTGCCAAGGTTCGGAAGAGGATCCGTCAAAATGTCACAATGAAGGCTAGGGAGAAGGCTCAGCAGTAAGAATGCTGTGTAAGCATGAGGACCCGCATTTGATCCCCCATACTCATGTGAAAAGCCAGGCATGGCTATATATACCTGTAACCCCAGGGCTGAGGTGGGCAGCTATAGGAAGAACACTGGGGCTCCTTGGTCAGTCAGTCTCGCCTGCTCCAGGTTCAGTGAGAAACTCTGTCTCAAGGAAATATCATATAACAGTGATCAAGGGGTTACCCCACATTCTATGGCCTCTGCAAATGTGCACAAGGGACATGTGTATCTGTACATATATGTGCATACTCCACATACACACCACACGTATACACACACAAAATAATAAAGGAATAAAAAATCATAATAGTAGCTTCCTCAAGAATAAGAATAAAAAAACTGGGCATTTAAAAACAGTAATAACTGGGCTGGAGAGATGGCTTGGTGGTTAAGGTGCTTGCCTGTGAAGCCTAAAGACCCATGTTCAACTCTCCAGATCTCAAGTAAGCCAGACACACAAGGTGACACAAGTGCACAAGACTGCATATGCGCGCAAGGTGGCACACACATCTGGAGTTTGATTACAGTGACTAGAGGCCCTGGAGCGGCAGTTCTCTCTCCCTCTCTCTTTCCATCGCCCTCTCACATTAAAAAAAAAGGCCAGTCTGTTGGGCTTGCCTCAGAAAAAATACTAATAACAGCTTCAAATAGCCTCTGTTCTTCCAAACATACCATTGCAGCAGCTCTGCTTGGGAAGGCCATTTGCAAATAAGAAGAGTAGAACCCGGTGGTTGGTCCACGGAGAAATCAAATGGCAGCATGTCTAGTTTGATCCCTGAGCCAGGCCTTCCAGACTTGGCCATGGGTTTTCAGCGTGGATTGAAGGGGGGTCCCTGGTCTCCATCAGACCTGGGGAAGCTCCTGGATAGCATGGAGATGCTCAGACTCCACCCCTGACAGCAGGTCAGGAAATCTGGGAAGATGCCAACTGTGAACCCTGGGCTGCATTTAGAAGAACTTGGTTCTATTTTCAGATCTGCACAGGATGGCTCAGAAGTTTACAGCTCCTTCTGGACCCCATTTGCATGATCAGCAGTCTGCTGACACCAGTCCTCTACTCACTGGACTTGCAGCCAAGGAGCTGGGGCTGGGGAGCCCCTCTGTGCTGTACCTCACCCAAAATGTGTGCCTCCTAAACCTATTTCCGTACCTAAATTTCCGGCAGTGATGAAGTTCCTCTGGGAGTAGGTATTATGGAAAAGGCTTTTCCTTGGGAGGTGAAGTTAGAGGGTAGAAGCTACTTTTCTGTGATCCGAAACCAAAGTCTTAATCCCTAAGCTTTACTTCTGCTTGATATAAGTCCTTTCGAGACTTTAGATATAATACAGGACAAGTGAAGTTTAATAGACTGGGATCTGGAAAGTCCTGGGTAAGTACCATACTGATGGGTAATCATCAGGGAGCACACATGAGCACTGAGGATGCTGGAATCTTTGCTTGCCCTGGAGCGAAAGGGAGGGAACTGCTAAGCACTGACCATGTTCATCTGTGATGATGACAAGGTTTTTTAAAAAATATTTTTTGTTTATTTTTTATTTATTTTATTTGAGAGCAAGAGAGAGAGAGAGAGAGAGAGAGAGAGGGAGGGAGATAATGGGAGCGCCAGGGTCTCTAGTCACTGAAAACAAACTCCAGACGCGTGCACCCCCTTGTGCATCTGGCTAACGTGGGTCTTGGGGAATCAAGCTTCGAACCGGGGTCCTTAGGCTTCACAGGCAAGCGCTTAACAGCTAAGCCATCTCCAGCCACTCCCCCTTTTTTATTGTGCTGCCAGCCATTTGGTCATCCAGCAAAGCAACATCTCTCAGAAGTCAAAAGAAGGCTTCAGCTTACCCTGTAGGTTCAGAGGAGGGAAATTTTCTCTGGATCAAATTCCTTGCTCACTGGTACAGTCAAACTTAGAAGTCTAAGATACAACTTCATTTTTTCCTTCCTTCTTTCCTTCCTTCCTTTCTTCCTTCTTTCTTTCCTTTTTTTCCTTCCTTCCATCCTCCCTCCCTCCCTCTTTCTCACCATTTTTTCCTTTCTTCTTTCACTCTCCCTTCTTTTTACCTCTCCTTCTCTTCTTACCTCCTTTATTTTTCACTTCCCCTTTCACTCCTCTTCCCTCCCCCCTCTCGTCTTTCCTTCTTTCCTTCCTCCCTGCTTTCTTTTGCCAACCTCAGAGCCATACACATTTGTTGACATCTATGATGAAGCTCACACCTGCATTCATTCAACTTTCCAGGCAACCTCTGAAGCCTCTTATTGTACTTCTGTAGATGAAGAAACCAAAGTGGGAGAGGTGGAGAAAGCAACTCCAGGTTGCCTAGATAGTCATGAAGTGGGCAGAGACAGCATCATTGTCTGCTGATGCTTTTCTAATATGTAGGTATATCTGAAGTGCACCCAGAGGAGACTTAATTATGATGGACAAAATGTATCATATGTGACTTGTCACAGCCTTCTCCATCACTAAAGAGAGTTATGATGTTGTTCAGTTTTTCCTGTCCTTGTCTTTCTTCTAAAGTGAGGAGAGAAAATATGTACACATATATAATAAATCTACTTTGAGAGAAGATAGGAAATAACATGTGTTTAAACAGAATTTGGGGGAATATTACAGAAAAGGCTTTACAAGAGCTGAGGTAAAAGTGTACTAGAGAGAGGGGAAGATGTTAGCCTCAGAGAATTCAGTGAAGAATTTGATTACCGATGAATGTCTTTGGCCTCTTTCACTGAACACGACACTTAAGAAGACAGGATCGCATGAACTCCATAGATTTATCAGTTTCATATTCCATCTCAGATTCTATACACTTGGAATCACCCATGTGTCACTGAGAAGTTCGTTTATCACGTTTAAGTAGAACCCTACATTTCAAGTGTCAACGGTCTAAAATAGGTAGATAAGGCAAATGGTCCAAATTCACATCAGCAGTTTATATCATTCAACTCATGGCCAAAAAACCACACTTTCAGATTTCGTATTGAACACTGTCTCTTTGACCCTGTGATAGTTTGAATGCATGCCCCCCATGGACTCAGGTGTTTCACGAAAGCTTGTAACTTGGAAATCCAGCTATCTGGCTGGAAGAGGTGCCACTTGGGGTGGATTCTGGGGTCCAGACCTAAGGTGTGCTTGGGGGCTCAGCTGATTTCTAGCCCAAAGATATGGAGAATAATCTGAGCTGGGATAGGGTCCCTGCTGCTTGCTGCCCATTTGTGCTTGCTGCCCTTGGCTTTCACGGTCTGTCTGGTTGTCTCTCTCTGCTTGGATGTACGGAAACAACTTCTTCCACCACTGATGGAACTTCTCCCTGGGGTTTTACGCTTGACGTAAACCTCTTCCTCCCCTAAACTGTGTCTGGTCCGGATGTTCATCGCAGCAACATGGAAGCTGTCTGCAACAAGCCCACACTAGGTTTTCATACCTTCAATAATGATGTTAGGAAACAAACTATGGGAGCCTGTATGGGACAGCACTAGAAACAGGAAAAAATGGACCCTGAATGGTTTGGGATCCTGGTGCCATTCCTAACTTCTTGTGTGGTGCTCTGCCACGACCTCTTCCTTTATTTCTGTTTCATAGACCAAAACGAACACATGAAAATAATTTTTATAATTTTATTTATTTGCTTGAAGATCGACAGTCAGAGGGAATGGATGTACCGAGGTCCCCAGCTACTGCAAATGGACTCCAGATACGTGTGCCACTTTGTGCATCTGGCTGTACATGGGAACTGGGGAATCGAACTCAGGTAGTCAGGCTCTGCAGGCAAGCACCTTAGCTGACAAGCCATCTCTCCAGCCCCCAAATAAAACTTTTTCTAATCATTCACTTTTTTTGCGGGGGGGGGGAGAGGTTGTGAGGTAGGGTCTCCCTGTAGTCCAGGCTGACCTGGAATTCACTATGTAGTCTCAGAGTGGCCTCAAACTCACAGTGATCCTCCTACCTCTATCTCTCCAGTGCTGGGAATAAAGGTACATGTGCCTCCACACCTGGCTACCCTTCACTCTTATTTTATCCTTTCAAACACCTTTTTCCTCCCTAGATGGCTTTGATCTTGCCTTCAATAAGATACTAAAGGGAAATGTATTTTAAACCTTGGATAGAGAGTGGTTCTGGGAAAAATTTAGTTTTACTTACAAATTCTGGAGACCATGGATGTGCACCCTTCACCAAATCTAATGCCTTGGGCTCATAGATACATGATTTGCTCTGATCCAGGTACAGTGACTTGTGCAGAGAAATGAACCTCACTTCTTCCCGGGTGGGCAACATGGAGTGCACATAAAGATGTTCCTTGTGTGTGCAAGGAGAGTCAGAGCCCAGCCTTCTCCCATAGCTGGGTAGGTTAGCCAGCTTCCCTTCACAGTAACTAATGAGACTCTAAGAGAATAAGCGTGTAAGAGAACAGGGTTATTTGACGTCCCCGTTTTGCACGTGTGAGTCTAAGCTCAGACAGGCCTGTTGCTTTGGGCCTCTGGATTGGCAATGGCAGGGAGCATTCAAAGGTCTGCTTGTTTCATGACCAGGATGCACACAAGAGAGATGAAGCGAAGATTCCACATTTCCTGTCAAGGGTATGTCCTGATGATCCAAGGACATTCTGCTAGGCCCCTCCTCCTAAAGGTTCTACTAGCTTCCACAGAGTAACACTTTGTTTAGCATATGACCTTTAGGCGACCGCTGTCCTGGTCATGCATTCTGTCTGTCTTGGGGAGAGCTGAGCTGCCAAATAGAACAAGGAGAGGAGGACTATTCCCCATAGCTCACAGAGGCACTTCCAGGGTAGCTTTAGGGAAAGCAGTAGGCAAGAAGTCTATGTCTGGCCAGAACCAAGTGATCTGTACAGTCAGGTAGCCTACTGTATTGGTTCCTCTTATGCTTCTTTAAATTAAAAAGTTGTTTTAATCCCGGCACTCAGGAGGCAGAGGTAGGAGGAGCACTGTGAGTTCAAGGCCACCCTGAGACTACATAGTGCATCCCAGGTCAGCCTCTGCTAGAGTGAGACCCTACTTCATAAAGCCAAAAAAAAAAATTTTTTTTTTCAGTTTCTCTAAAAGGGTTTTCAGAAACACAAAATAAAATAACAACACCTCACCCCTACTTTGAATATTTCTGTGCTAAACTAAAGGAGAAAAGTAAGGTGCTTTTAAAAAAAACTGATTTTGAACTTTAGCAAGCTATATTATTTCCTTCTGGAGTTTGGTCTGTGTAGAGGTATTTCATGAAGAAAAAGGGGTGAAAAAACGAGTAAAATTGACACCAGGGAAGGCGCGGGTTCTACACTACTTCCTATCTCAGTTGCGCTGCAGGGTACTGCCCATTTTCGCTTTGGGGGAAGGATCTGTTGGCTGAGGTCTTCAACACCTACCAGCGGAGCTCAGAGGGCAATGGGGCGGGGCTTCTGTGAGGCTCTTTGCAGCTGTCAGCAAAAAAGCTTCTTTCTCAGATGTAGAAAGGGGGCCGGGCATTCTCCACTCCTGTAGGACCACCTTTGATTTCTCTTGAAAGTTAACAAATTTTTGTTATAGTGATGGACAGCTGACTGACTCACGTAGTCTTGGGACCAAGAGACAGTATTATTTACGTATTCAAAATCAATGGGTGGGGGCTGGAGAGATGGCTTAGCGGTTAAGGCGCTTGCCTGTGAAGCCTAAGGACCAAGGTTTGATCCCACAGTACCTACATAAGCCAGATGCACAAGGTGGCACATGCTTCTGTAGTTCATTTGCAGTGGCTGAAGGCCCTGGTGCACCCATATTCTCTCTTTGTCTGCTTCCTTTTAATAAATAAGTAAGTAAGTAAATAAATAAAATATTTAAAAAAAATCTTCGGTCAAGGTACAATGACTCAAATCAACTTCCTTTAGGTTTTCCCCTTTCAAATTCCTTTGCCCTCCCTATCTGGTTTTGATCTTGTCTCACACAGTACAGAAGGAAAAATGGGCTATAAAACGCGGGCAAGAAGTTCTGCGAAAATCTAGTTGGCGACACTGGGCACTGGGATGAGGCATTCTTTAAAGCACCCATGTATTAGCAGGCTCACTTTGGAGCGCCGTGGCCACTAGCGGCCAGGCAGCGCACACGGGGGAAGGCTGCCTTTCCTCCCAGGTCGTCTCTCCCACCGCAGACCCGGCTCAAAAGCGAGCCAGGAGCTAGCATATTGGCTCGTGGAGAAGCCGCCTTCTGCAGCCTCGGGAGAGGGCTCCTTCCCCGTGGTTCAGTGAGGGGGGGGTGGAGGGGAGGCGGTGCTTGTTTTCTTTTAGAAAAGGGATTCTTGGGGTCTGGAACTATGACTCCGTTTTTGTGCTGTAAAAGTGCTGTTGATGTGACTTGCCCAGCGGCAGAGAGACGGTTTTGTATAGACGGTGGCACCGGAGGCAGCTGCTGCTTTTCGGCCCCACTGCAGCGCACAGGGTGACTTGGGAAAGGCCTCCAGGTCCGATCCATGTATCGAACTGGACTTCTGGAAATCCATTCGGGCAGTGTGTGTATGTGTGTGTGTGTGTGTGGGGGGGGGGGGTCACGTGACCGCCAGTCTCTCCAATCTGGGTACCAACGTAGGAGACACCAGCCAAGGGAGGAGGGTGGGGAAATCAATGGGCCAAGCGACCACTTTGCCCTGGTCTTACAAAGCACTGCAGAACCGGAGGCCCCGCAAGGGTCACGGGGAGCCGCGGACAGCCCCAGGACACCATCAGGTCCTGCTGCTCCTCAGGGGGCCCGCAGTCACCTTCAGCATAGGGAAGTGGGGAGAAGTGAAGCCCAGGGGGTGGCCCCGGCCGCCTGGCCCCCTCCGGCTCACATCCTCAACTCTCTCCTGTGCCCCTCTGCCCCCACCCCCCCGCTCCCCAGGGCTGCAACAGCTGCGACCCAGGACGGAGCAGACGTCGTTTTCCTCGGACTCTGGGGGTGCCCGCACCACACTTTCCTCCCGTCGGCGGCCTCTGGCAAGGCACGCCCTCCCTTCGGCGCCTTAGCCGCGCCCCTCTCCGGGCCCGCCCCTCGGGCCCCCGGGGATGCGCGCAGTCGCCACCCGTGCGCCGGGCCAGCCTGCGCGCCCCGGGAGGGCAAGCGATGGAGAAGCCTAGCCTGCACCTCCGCCGCCGGCTTCCCGGTCCGCGCTGCTCACCGTCTCCAAGCCCCTGACGTGGTGGCACCAGCCGAGCCTCGGAGACCGAAGCTGGGGTCGCTTGGGGGTGTGGGGGGGCTGAGGCCGCATCCCCTCCCCCGCCGGGCCGCCGCGAGCTCGAACGCCATGCAAGCTGGCACCGGCTGCCCGCCGTGCCCGAGGAGCCCCAGCGCGCATCCCGGCGGCCGCCGCGCGCCAGCCCCAGCCGCAGCTCGGGCTGCAGACTGGTGGTCGCCTCGCAGGTGAGGGCAGCTCCCGACCCCGCGCCGTGGTGGCCGCAGCCACCCTGTCCCCCGGGAGCCGCCCCAGGCGCAGAGCTCTCCCGCTGCCCAGGAGCCTGGGGACCGATTGGCTCAGGAACCTTCCGGAAGAGCGGCGTTGGAGGCCGGGTGGACCACTACCGATCCAGAGACCCGGGAGACCTGACGAAGGACTGGGGAGTGAACCCGGCGGCCGGACCGTCTCGGAGGTAACTTCGGAGACCGGCGGGGACAGGAGCGCACGTGTGGTGTGCGTGTGTGTGTGTATGTGTGTGTGTGTGTGTGCGTGCGCGCGCTCGCGTGTGCGAGGTGTGCCCGCGGTGTGCCCACCGCTCGCTGCACAGGGTCGCGCTGTGTGAAGCCCAGGGCTGCGGGCATCCCTCTGGTCTGCGCCCAGCTCCTGACCACTGCCGGCCACTGCTCGGGGACCCTATTCACTGCACTAGGTGGTATGGTGAAAAGGTGTGTGCGTGTGCGTGTGTGTGTGTGTGTGTGTGTGTGTGCGCGCGCGCTGTGCTAGACTTGATCATAGTTGGTGGAGGGAAGAGAAACAAGGGCCAAAGACCAGTTTAGGGCAAGTTGTCCTGGTTGAGAATTTGCTTCCGAAAATGGCATTTTGAGGGTTAAGTAGGTGAGCGATCTGTGCAAACAAGCCTGACCCATCAAGGCGCAAAGTAAGGTGGAAAGCTGAACCGGCGCCAGAACGACCGACCGACCGACCAGTGCGTCCATTCTTAAATTGAGATTTCCCGTCACGTTGACGAGGAAGGGAGCGTCTCTCTTCCCCGGGGAGATAAGGATGCTAAACTTCACTTGCCAGCAAACGGAGAAGCCAGGCCTGGCGGCGGGCGCGCGTGCGTTCGTTCATTCACATACTATCTCATGCCTGTGCAGCCTTCCCCACCCGCTCGGTTGCCCTGCCTGCCAGCCGAGAATCCCTGTGGCCACCCAACCAGCAAAGTGATCATTCGTCCGCTCCGCAGGGCTGCGGGGAACTTCCGCAGGCGGTTGAGTAGTGTGACTCCTACAGCATCCAAGCCAGCATTGTTCGCTGGGAGGCGGTGTCTGTGTTTACGGGTTGTACACACAGTGGATAAGGTGATTGTGTTCACATACCCTTTTCAGTGGGAATTAAGTACCGTTTGGCCAGGACCAAGGGGAGGGAAGTCCAGAGTCTGCTATAAACGCTACAGATACGTCTTGCCATATTTCTCTATGGGTGGTGGTAGGGGGTGGTGGTGATTTCATTGGAAAACAGTGGGACCATGCAGCTGCCCTTTTGACTACGATGGGGGAGGGGGGCTTCATGGCTTGGTTCTATTGTTATTTTATACATGACATAAAGGATTTTCAGGAGGAGTTTGAGGGGCAGTGTATGGGACCAGTTATGGACCTCAATCTCCCAGCAGACAAGTTCCTACTAACCCCTTTCCCTGATGGAGAAGGTCAGTTACTGGCCAGTCTTTCCAGTTTCCTCTGACCACCAGCATGTCTGAAGCCTTCCGTATCTGCAGGGTGAAGTCCACACCTGCTGCGGGCACAGGATACCTTCTTTGGGGCTGAGCTTCTGGCCAGCAGCTCTTGGGGAGCCTGGGAACAGCATTTCAAGGGTTGTGGAAATAAGGGTGGGTTGGAGAGAGATGGTGCCTGGCCTTGCACAACCTCTTTGAACAGGCTTCCTTCTGGTACATCAGAGGGGGGGGAGTGGGGCAGGAAAGGGTGGCAAGTCTGCAGACACAGCTAACGTGGGCATTTTCTTAGGGACTGGAGCCTGAAGGGAAAGCCTTACAGGTCTGGTTAGTAAATTCTCATTTTTGTTGTGTGTCTGAGTGATTTGTGTAGATCTGGAACCATGTGGAAATAAATGTCAGTTGCCAGGGAAAGAATGAATCAAGTAGTTCATTTGCATTTCTGATGAATTTGGTGAGGAAGTGGCATATAGCACTTAATAGTTGGGAGAGAGACAAAGGTCTCATTGTTGGTGCTGTACTCCTTTGGAATTTTGCATATCTGATGTTATATATATATATTTTTTTTTCTGTCCAATACTAGAGGCAAATTTGATATGTCTTTCCAGACTTTGTATATATTATTGACTCTCTGGATATTCCCTCTGAAATGTTTGTGCTCCTTGGAGGTTATCTGCTTTGCCTCTATCCACAGCACACAGAACTGGCCTGCGATTTTGTACTCGCTCTTCCCCGGTGAGCCTTTTCTGAAATCTTCAATATGAGGCCAAAGGCAGTGTTGCAGCCACGGCCTGTGCCTGCAGAGTCTGAGTGATGGCCAGGAGCCGGGAGGGGAAGGCCCTGTGTGCTGCTCCAGCCAAGTGGTGACTAGCGTCCTCAGTCTAGCTGAGGAAAGGTTCCCCATTCCTCTGTGAATATGGTGCTAATGCCCACTGATTAGCTTCTCCCACTGACATTCAAATGTTTGTTTTTGGAGCTTACCCTGCAGACTGAGTGTAAATTAAAAAGATAAGGAAAAAAAAAAAAAAGCGAGGGCTGTTGAATTTAAAATAGACAGAGGTGGCTGGCATGCTTCTGATTCACTGTATGATCTTGGGAAATGACTTCACTTTTTTGAATGCTTGTTTTCATACATAAATTTTATATATAATCACATATAGACTATATAGATAAATTATATATATATATATATATATACACACACACTATATAGATAGATAGGTATCAAACCAGATTATTGAATCCTTGTCCTTTTTCCCTTCTCTCTCCCTTTTAGGAGAGTAGAACCCTTTGTATGGAATCTTGAAGTGCAAGGGAGACCATGACATCCTGTTCATTCTCAATGTGGTATCTGAAGCCCCCTTTGGGACCCTTAAGGGCTCCTCATTTTGAGAATCATTGGAAGCCATGCTCAGTAATGTGGCACACTACCCACTCTGACTGTCCTGTGGTCTCTAGTTCTGTGTGATCAGTGTGCCATGAATCTCTCCCCTGTCTTGGGTCATCTTTGATGGCTAGCCAAGCTACGGTGGGTGCGCTAGGACAACAGAAATGCCTTTGGCTTCGGGTCCAATATGGTCAAGTTATGCTGCAGCCCTGAACAGTCAGCATGCTTCTGTGGCTTAAAACACCCAAATCTCCTGTCTCACCTATGCCATATGCCCACAGGGGGATCCACTGAGTTTAGTATACAGTGTACCTGTGAGTAGGTGCTTAGGAAATGCTTGCTGAGCGCATTGCAAAATGCAAAGGGAATGATGATATTTCAGCTGAGCAAGGACTGTGATGTGAATCTTAGGAGCTCCAGGATTTTGATTTATTTTCTGCTCTGTCTTCAGTGCTTAGCATAGGCAGACTGGGTCATTATAAGAAAACATTTAAGGGCTGGAGAGATGGCTTAGCAGTTAAGGTGCTTGCCTGCAAAGCCAAAGGACTCAGGTTAGATTCCCCAGTATCCACGTAAAGCAAGATGCACATGGTGGCACATGTGTCTGGAGTTCGATAACAGTGGCTGGAGGCCCTGGTGTGCCCATTCTCTTTCTCTCCATCTGCATCTTTCTTCCTTTCTTTAATAAATAAAAAAAATCTTTTAAAAAGAAAACCTTTAAAATAAAGCTAGTGCCTGGGGTGGATTGCTTTCAAAGGGAGTAGGCAACATATGTTTGGTGGTTATCAATTCTCCAGAGTATAGCATATAGTATGATTGCATTTTGCTGTTCATTTGTAGGTAGGTTCAACCATGTGATGTTATTTTATTTCTTCAGAGGAAAGTGCACTGACGCTTTAGGAGTCTGCAGGCACTTTACCATATTCTTCTTTCTTTTCCCCACTAGCAGGAAAAGCTCCAGAAGGGGGCAGCTCCCTCCAATGTCTGAGAAAATATAAACAAACCCATATTTACAGTGCCAAGATAATCACTCAGATAACAGCCATAAAAGAAGTACATACAAAACAATGAAACTGGACTGGAGAGATGGCTCAGAGATTAAAACACTTGCTTGCAAAGCCTGACAGCCTGGGTTTGATTCCCCAGTACCTACGCGAAGCCAGATGCACAAAGTAGCACATGCATCTGGAGTTCATTTAAAGTAGCAGGAGGCTCTGGTGTGCCCATTCATTCCTTCTCTCTATTTCTGTGCTTGCAAGTAAATAAATAAATAATGAAAATAAAATATTAAAAAAATACAATGAAACTGAATTGTATCCTTAGGTTCTATGATGAGAGCATTGCTCCTGCCCTAAGTATTTTATTATATTTCTTGAAATTACAGGAGCAATAGCTTCTTATCAGTCTCTCCTACTGCATCTGCATGGTCTCACCCACTCAGATGTTCCGCCATCTTCACCACTGGCTTTGTCCAGCATCTGTTGAAGGGCTTGGTCCTTCATCTTCTATGGGGTTGGCACACTTAGCTCTCCCCAGTAGATCTGGACAGGGCCATACTCAGGGGCAACAGCACTGAATGGTGGCAGAGTAGGCCTCAGTTTTTTATAAAAAAATTTTTTGGGGGGGGGGTGGAAAGATATCCCAGTAGTTATGGCTCTTGCCTGCAAAGCCCTGGGATCTACTTTTGATTTCCCCAGGACCCACGTAAAGCCAGATTACACAAGGTGACACACACATATGGAGTTCGTTTGCAGTGTCTGGTGGCCCTAGGATGCCCATTCTCTCTTCCTCTTTCTCTCCGTCTCTGTCTCTCTCTCTCTCTCTCTCAATAAATAAAATATTTTTTTTAAAAAATTATATACGGTCTCATGCAGCCCAATCTGGCATCAGCTCACTTTGTCCATCTTGTTCTGAGGTCTTGATCTTCCTTCCTCAGCCTCCTGAGTATACCACCATGGCTGGTTTGCTTGACTTTTATTTTATTTTATTTTATTTTATTTTATTTTATTTTATTTTATTTTGAGAGAGAGAGAGAGAGAATTGGCATGTCAGGGCCTCAGGCATTGAAGTTGAACTCCAGATGCCTGCACCACCTAGTGGGCATGTGCGACCTTGTGCTTGCCTCACCTTTGTGTGTCTGGCTAAGGTGAGATCTGAGAGTAGAACATGGGTCCTTAGGTTTTGCAGGCAAGCGCCTTAACTGCTAAGCCATCTCTGCAGCCCTGCTTGACTTTTTCATTGATACATATTTCTAAAAAGATAACTATAGAAAATAGACTAACAGACATCCATGCACAACTGTGATTAAAATATATAATATTGGGCCTATCAACATGCTGTCATAGAAGATGAAGGAGAGCAAAGAATTGCATTAAAATAGAAGAGGGACTAGTTAGAAAGAAGATGGGGTTCAGTGTAGTGAGATGGGAAGGGGAAAAGGAGGGTGGTGGGAGGAGATTATGATCAGGGTACATTTCTTGTATGTATGGAGGTTGTCAATCAAAAAAAAGTTAAACTGCACCATCATTTTTACTTCAGTGCTGTTTGTTTGTATAAAGAAAGAACTGTGTTATAGTTTAAGTGCATTGGTGAGGGAAAATTCCAGTCTCAAGATCCCAGGAATGGCTGGCTATGTGTTATGTGACACTGGACATGTAGGATTGACAGTGATTCATTAATTAACTATATGCACCGCCTGGTATGAATATTGTATAGCCCACAGGGTCACACAGATTAAACTCAGAGGCAGAGAAAGGTGCAGGCTATCAGAGGTTGCTTCTGTAATAGAAAAAGGGTATGGTGGCCCCTGATTCTTATCAGAGGGATATGACTGGTTTATTTGAAGGGCTGGTGGAACCAAACCCTGTTGTTGAGGGATAAGTAGAAACTGTGCCTAGACCTTTAGTAGGACAGATTGTCCAGAGGACTTTATCCACGGGAGCAGAGTGGGAACTTGTCGAAGCTCTCCTGATCACACCAGATGGCATGGTAGCACATGGCAGGAGCCTGGGCCTCACACCATTGCTCTCCTCCCCCCCTCCTGGGAGACACTGTCTTAAAATTCATGTATTTCACTCCCAAGTGTGTTTTTGTGCATTCTATTTAATGTGATTCCCCTAAACAAGTGATTTGGCTTGGCTTCTTTTTTGTATATATATATATTTGATTTATTTGAGAGAGAGAGAGGCAGATAGAGGGAGAATGGGCTCACCAGGGTCTCTAGTCACTGCAAATGAACTCCAGACACATGCATCACTTTGTGCATCTGGCTTACGTGGGTCCTGGGGAATCAAACCTGAGTCCGTAGGCTTTGCAGGAAAGCTATGGCATGTTTTCCTTTTTCCTCATATTGCGTTAATGATGCGTTGGATCCATTTTCTTTTCCATGCATTCTTTTATGGAAGTTTCCTCTGTGACTTATCCACAGTAAATGCATTCACATTATGAGAAATCCCAGATCCATTCCTCCAGCAGACTCTTTTTCTAGGGAAATGTGTTCAATAACAGTTTGCCTACTTGTGAACCTGTCTAATCATGTAGGGTCAATACCTAACCTGGACTTGAAGGACAAAGGGAGTTGCTTACCTTGGACTTTATTCATACTGACAATTTGAAGTGCAGAGTAGTCTTCCAAGCCCCTCCCACCTGCAGCATGGGTAAGAATCTGCTTGTACCTTCACCAGAACTTGGTGTTATCGAACTTTTTTTTTTTTTTTTTTGCTTTTTTGAGGTAGGGTCTCACTGTAGTCCAGGTTGACTTGGAATTCACTCTGTAGTCTCAGGGTGGCCTGGAACTCACAGTGATCGTCCCACCTCTGCCTTTCAAGTGCTGGGATTAAAGGCGTGCGCCACCACTCCAGCCTTGTGTTATCAAACTTAAAAAAAAAATCTATTGTATCTGTGGCTCCATCCCCCTTTCCATTCTCAGTTTTGTGAAGAAATGTATAATGCAGTGCTGTACACACACATTCTCGACTTAGGTTGTGCAGTTCAGACCCTGATTCACTCATGGGCTTTGGGCAAGTCACTGTACTGCTCTGTGTTACAGTGAATTCATCTTGAAAATTGGGATCACATTGGTGTCTATTTTATATGGTGTTTGGAAGAATAAATGAGTTTAATACACACAAAGTATTCAGAACCCTTTCCGAGACATAGAAAGTTACCCTAAAATGTTACCTAAGTCAGTGCTGCTATTTTTACGTTTTATTTTCTTCTTCATTTAAAATTCTTATTTATTTCTTTGCAAGGAGAAAGAGAGAGAGGGGGGGGACAAATGAATATGAATGTGGACACTCCAAGGCCTCAAGCCACTGCAAACAAACTCCAGCTAAATGTGCTACTTTATGCATTTGGCTTTACGTCGATACTGGGATATCAAACCTGGGCCATTAGGCTTTTCAGGCAAGCACCTTAACTGCTGAGACATCTCTCCAGCCCCCAGCCCCCTTTTTAATCCTAACTAGTTCCTCTTCTATTTTGATGTCTTTTTTCTTGTGTATCAAACATTCCAGTATCAGTATTAATTCATCACTAGAAATCTTCCTTTCAGGACAACTTTTGTCATAACTTACACGTTTTGATAGTGTTTTTATTACACTTAATGACAGTTGTAGTCTAATTTCTATGATGATGTCTGGATTTTATATATATATTTAAATCTCCACGTGTAGGAGATATTTTGAGTACACATTTGTTAGTTTTATAGCTTTGTTGTAAGAAAACATTCTGTATAGGGTGCAAATTCATTGGTCTTCTTGGAACATTTTTGTGTCATAATATGTGACAGGCTTTTAACTGTAGAACCACTCCCCAGCCCATGTGGCTGATTTTAAAACAAATAGCTTTAGTTCTTTAGAACTTTGCTATAAAATAAGGTAGTTAATTTTAAATAATGAACTTTACTCTAAGGTTCAGGCTTCTTCATGTGTTAGAGATCAAATTTGTTAATCACATGGCTGTAATTGCTGTACTATTTTACCACAAAGTTTATTTTCTTTCTTTAGTCCATCATGTTCTGTGAGATCAACAAATGTGCTTGGGAGTTTTATATGTTTTTCTATAAATTTTGTTAATTTCATTTCCTTAATTTTTTTACTTCCTTCATTTTTAAGGCTATATTATTGGGTGTCCAAATATATAAGATCGTGTTACTTTCATGGGTTAATTATTCCTTTTTGTTTTTGTAATAATTCTCTACATTCCTAATGATATTTTTCAGTTTAAAGTCATATTTATGTTCACGTTATAATTGTAGTTACAGCTCACACTTTGAGTGTATTTACTATATGCCAAATACTGTTACATGAAATAACCAAATTGTATGGGGTAGATGTTATGACCATCCTCATTTGACAGATAAGGAAAAGGGTACACAGAGAAGTTGTTCCAGTCATGTATCTACAGGGTGAAAGCTTGGATTCACACTTGGGTCTGTGTTTGTGTGTGTGTTCATGTGTGTGTATGCATGTGGAACCAGAGGACAACTGATGCTATTCTTGAGAAATGCTGTTTCCCTCTCCTTTTATGAGGCAGGGACCACCATTAGCTTAGATTTCACCAAGTAGGCTAAACTGGCTAGCCAGTGAGCCTTCGGCTGGACTATCTTTCCTAGCTTCCCCCGTGTGGGAATTATAAACATGCATCACCATGCCTGACATTTTTGCATGGGTTCTGGGGATTGAACTCAGCAAGCACTTTACTGGTTGAGCTCTGCCCTCAGCCCCAGAATCTGTCATCTGTGGGCACTATGTCAGCCTACCTACAGTTCATGCTAACCACATTCTGATTAGGTTTTGACTGATATGTAATTTTTTTGTGTTCATATTTTCAGTATTTCTATGATAGTACTTGTAGGCATTTTTCTTACAGGCAGCATTTTACTATGCTTTATTTTAATTTATAAAAATTCTAGTTTAGCCAGAAATGGTGATTCCTGTCTTTATTCATAGCACTCAGGAGGCCGGGGTCAATGGATCACCATGGGTTTAGAGCCAGTTTGGACTATAGAGAGAGTTCTAGGTCAGCCTATGCTAGAGTGAACCTATGCTAGAAAAGTAAATGGGATGGGAGATGGCTCAGAGGTCAAGAGCTCTTGCCATAGAAGCACGAGGGCCTCAGAGTGCTTGAGAATGTCCAAGTCCAGTTTCTCAGTATCTGTGTAAAAAGCTGGGCACGGCCACACACTTCTGTAAAGCCGCTCCACAGGGGTCAGAGAGCAGAGAGTGACTCAAAACAGCAGCTCCAGGCTGAGTGAGAGACTCCATCTCCAAGAAACAGGCGGAGGAGTGGTGTTGGACACCGGATGTGCACGTGTGCATCTGTGCATACACATGAATATGCCACACGCACACATCACACCACACAGACTCTACACATACACATACAAAAATCAAACCAAATCAGATCTAGCTTGAGAGTCATTCCTTTTACTGTCAGGTTTATACTGTTTATGTTTAGTGTGACATGGTGTATTTGGAAATATTTCTATTACATTATACATGTTTATTTGTCCTTTTTGCTTTTCTACCTTCCCCCTTCTTTCCTACCTTCTCTGAAGTAACTGGATTTTATTTAGTTTGCTTCTGCTTCACTAGCTTGGAAGTCCTTCATTAATTGCTGCAGTGTGTGTCTGCTCTTTTTAATGATGATCTGTGATTTTTTTTCCCACCAGATTTGACTTATTTAAATTTATTTAACACCTTTTTTTCTCCCTCAGATAATTATAAATTAACTCATAAGAAGTTTCAAGTTTCATCACGTCCTTAACTGCTGAGCCATCTCTCTTCAGCCCTATTACAGCTTTTAAAAATATTTTTACTTACTTATTTGAAAGGAGAGACAGAGAGAGAGAGAGAGAGAGAGAGAGAGAGAGAGAGAATATGAATATGGACTACAAGCAAATTCCAGATGTATGTACCACTTTGTGCATCTGGCTTTATGTGGGTACTGAGGAATCAAATCCTGGCCATCAGGCTTTTTAGGAAAGTGTCTTTAACCACTGAGTCATCTCTCCATCCCTATTGTAGCTTTTATAATGCAGAATATGTGTAATAAACTGAAGTTTTAAACTTTGATTCCTAAAGAAGTTTATTTTAATAGAATTACAAATGATGTGTTATTTTTCTTTAGCACTTTGAATATTTTATTCCTATATTCACTTACGTTTATTTTTATTTTTGAAGAATAACTTTTAGAATTCATATTTTAAGGAAAGATTTTATTTTTGTTTATGTTTATCAGTCTCATTGCAACTATTTATACATCTTCTTTGGTACAAATATCATTTTATTTTTCTTGAGTTTGAAGACTTGTTTTAAATTCTGGAATATTTCTAGACATCATCATTTTCATTATCACCTTTCTGATATTTTCTGTCGTTTTCTCTCTGGAACTTCCATCAACTGTTTTGTTAAATTTTCTCCTTTTAAGAGCTATGTCTGTTAGCTCCAATTTTATATCTTTTATCTTTGTTTTTCTTTGTGCTATAGTCTGCTAATTCTCTTCTGTCTTTCAGTTCCCTAATTTTCACTTAACTTAAATAACATTACTGAATCTGTCCATTATTTTTATAAGAACATTTTTCTATAATCACTATTTACTTCATTACTTATTTTTCAAGCTATATGGCATTTTCTCAGTGTTTTAAACTACGTATTTCATACTTATGAAATATATACATTAAAGATTTATTTTAATTATGATTTTTTAAAATCATGGTGCCCTTTGATAAAGTTACTGAATTTCAAGTCATGTTAGCTATTTTGTCTTTTAATATTTTATTGGATATTTAATTCTTCTATGTTTTACAGTTTAAAATTTTTTAAATTAGCTTACAAAGTAACATGTTTTCTTATGAAATTTTCATACATACATAGTTTTGGCTGCCCTTCATCCACCCTCTCCTCTCCTCCCCTCCCCCCATCTGCTCTATTCACAAAACCAAAGAAATGGAATCAGCCTAGATATCCATCAAGTGATGAATGAATAATGGAAATGTAGTAAATAAAAATGAAATTATGTAATTTGCAGGAAAATGGATGGAAATGAAAAGTATTATAACTAAAGTAACTTAGGTTCAGGAAGGCAAAGATTGCATTCTCTCTCATCTTCAGATTGTGGCTTTGAAGTTTTCCGTATGTGTATTTATGTGGGAGTGAGTGTGTGGATGCTAAGAAAATACACATTAGATGTATGTTTTAATTTTTAAAAATATTATTCCACATCAGTGTTGCTTCCTTTCTTCAAGAAGAAGTGGCCTACATACCTTTCATTGTCCAAAGCAATTCTGTACCTGTTTCTGTCTGCACCAGGGATATTATCAACATGGAACTGATTTTAAATTAATTTCTTAAAGTGTGGAGTGGTAGCATAAATTTGGGTGCTACAGTATTTAAGACATATATAAATATAAATATATATATATATATATATATATATATATATATATACATATTTATCAAATATACACACATGCATGTGTCTGTATGTGTGTGTGTTCATGTGTGTGAGTGCCAGTAGACATGTGAAGGTCAGAGGATAACTTCTACCTTGTTTGATGTAGGGTCTCTTGTTCTCATTGTTGTTCACTATTACATTGACCAGGCTAGCTGGCCTGTGAGCTTCCAGAAAATTCTCCTGTTCTGCCTCCTTTCTTACCATAGACACACTGGAATTACAAGTGCTCTCAGCATTTAGCTTTTACATGAACTCTGGGGATGCAAACTCATACCCATTCTAGCATGGCAAGTGTTTCATCCATGGTGTCATATCCACAGTCCCCTGTTTTCTATGTGTACAGGGCAACTTTTGACTTTATTTCCTAAAAAGCCCAGGTGGACAAGCTTCATGGTTCCTGTGCTGGTGAGTTAGAGCACTGTTCTTCAAGGGGGTCGCAGCTTCATGCAGACTCTATGTTCTGATTCTCCCTCATATCCCATTCCTCTTCTACGCCCCCTTAGCAGCAGCCCCACCCTCTGGGGCAGCCAGAGTTCCAACTCCCCTGCTTACTTCTGTGGTTTCTAGCCCCTTTTCTGTCTGCCACCTAGACATTTCTACGGCAGGTTTAGCTATGCATATTGCACAGCGTTTCCAGGTGATCGGAATGTGAAGTTCTTTTTTCCTCACATTTTCGAAGGGCACCCTCTTGCCAGAGCTGGAAATTGCTTCATAGCTTTTCTTGACTTCTTGGCCGAGAGCTTGGAGAACAGGGGCTGTGCTCCTTGGAGACACGTTTGACAAACTGAAGCCCCAGTCTCTTTCCCCATGCCTTCTCTCTTCAGATTTCGCAGAGGACAAGATTGCCTGGAGTTGGAGGGGGCGAGGGCTTCTGTCCCAGTTTGAAATTGTTAGATGCAATGCAGAGAATGTAGACATTCCTGATCTCAAATTTTTACCTCCCTAGATTGATCCCTTCCTTTTATAGTTTCATGGAGTCTATTGCTTCATTAAATTTCAGTTGAAAGGAAGAAAAAAAGAAAGAAGGAAAGGAAGGAAGAAAGAAAGAGAAATACAGAAAGAAAAAAGAAAGAGGCAAGTCATCACAAGCTAGCACTTCCGCACACACCACACATAAATTCTCTTGCAGTGTGCTTTTTATGAGAGTGAAGCAAGAACATTGTGGCCACATTACATCTGTACATTTCATTTCAGTATTTGAAGGATCAATGTATTATGGAACACGGGAATACCTTAATAAGAATACTTTGTAAATGAGTTTTACTAATCTAGTTCAAGTTTTCTATTACTTGTTCTCATCAGCTCTCAGAGCCATTAGTGACAAAAAGAATGATGAAACCTTAGGGGACTTAGTAGGAATGAAATTCAGAGAGCTTATCTTTTGCCCAAGGATTCAACCAGCAGTTCTATACACTGTTATCCTAAATCTCACCTTTCTTCTGCTCTGTTTTGATTAAAATCAGATGTCAACAGTTGGGGCAGTTAAAAATGTACAAGGTTGGGAAAGGGTGGGTATTCGTTTTATCCTTGTGGTGTGAACATCAGCCACATTTATTATGGCAGGACTGTGGCATAGGGTAATGGAGTAAAATTCAGACATCTGCTTCCTGTCCTTCACAGAACTTCAGACGGTTGTGCAGTGGGAGCATCCATGGACCAGGAGATAGAAGGACCTGCAGTTCTTCCTTGGATCATCATGTCCAAGGTTCTGAAAAACACAAGAGCATGGATCCTACCCTAGTTAGGAAATGTGTCCCGTGAACTTGGGTGATCAGCCTCAACCCAGACCAGCCCTCTCCAGCACCCACCCTGGCACCATTCCAGCTCCCATGGCCTGCCTGCAAACTCCTTACCCAGAGTTCAGAATCCTACTTAGCTTAGTCTGTCATGCTGCTATCATAGAACACCCAAGACTGGGTGACTTATGAAGAGAGTGTTAATGTCCAGGAGGCTAGGAAGTCCATGTGAAATCACCAGCTTTTATTGGAGTTGCAGATGTCTGGTGAGGGCCTTCTTGGTGTACCACCTCAGCCTGGTAGAAGGTGGACGAGCAAGCAAGCCTACCTCTGTGTGAAGCTTCTTCTCGAATTAATTCCATCCTTGAGTAACCCACACCCATAGCTTAATCACATCTTTCAAGCCCCATGTCTTAATTAATTAATTATTTTAGAATGAAGGAAAGAAGCAGAAAGAGAGAGAGAAAGTGTGTGTGTGTGTGTGTGTGTGTGAGAGAGAGAGAGAGAGAGAGAGAGAGAGAATGAATGAGCATACCAGGGCCTCTAGCCACTGAAAGCAAACTCCAGATGCATGTGCCACCTTGTGCTTCTGGATTTTTGTGGGTACTGGAGAATCAAACCTGGGTCTTTCGGCTTTGCAGGCAAGTGCCTTAACCACTAAGCTATCTCTCCAGCCCCCATCTCTTTTTATGTGAAATTTTATTCTTATTTATTATTTTTATTAAAGTAAAACATATTAGCTTCAACTGTGACACTTTTCAAACAAAATTTGCTTTTTTTCCTTCCCTCATTTTTGCCCCCATCCTCTTTTCCTCTCTTGTGCCCTCCCCCAGTGCCCCATAGCTTCCTTTCTGCTCTCATGGCACATGTGTCCTTATGCCCTCACCCCCTTTCTTATCACCTCTTGTTCCCCCTCATGGTCTCCTGTCCAGTTTCATAGCCTATGCCCTTCTCTTACCCTTATTTACATACATACAAACAATGAAAATTAAAATCTTCAAATAAGAAAAAGCACATGTGATTTTTGTCTTTCTGAGCCTGGGTTAACCCAGTATAATTTTTTCCAGTTACATCCATGTTTTTTTTTTCTTGCAAATGTAACAAATTATTTAGTCTTTATGGCAGAATAAAATTCCACTGTGTATATATACCACACTGTCATTATCCATTCAGTCGATGAACATCTAAGTTGGTTCCATTTCCTAGCTATTGAGAACAGAGCGTCAGTGAACATGGATGTGTAAGTGTCTCTCTCATGGAATATAGTCCTTTGAGTATATGCCCAGGGGTGGCATTTCTATAGTGGCTACATTAGTAAACACTTCCACCAAAAGTGAATAAGGGATGGCCCACATTCTTGCCAGCATTGGTTCCTATTTGGTTTCTTGGTGGTAGCTATTTTGACTGGTGTGAGATGGAATCTCCCGGTGGTTTTATGGCTAGAGGTATTGAATACTTTTAAAAAATACTTGTTCAAAGCCCTCTGGATACTGCCACATGGGTAGTACCTGAGCTTTAAGGGGATACCTTCAAAGCATAACAGGCCATTTTCCTTAACCAATTTTATCTCTTTTTCCCCATCCTGACTAAACACATAGGCTCCATCCTGGTCTCTAAACTGTCTGGCATCCTGCCCTCTTCCTGGAATACTCCTTTTCTCCTTCCATTGACTTGGAAACACACACCTCCTCTTCAGCCTTTGAGGTGTTGGCTGTTGGCTATGTCCCCACCCCTTCAGTTCTGGCATCTTATTTTTTCCTTTGACTGGACTCCGGTCCACCATTACCCCAGGCCCCGTGTTTAAGTCCCTCCCACATTTGGTAGTCGCCACTGACATTTGCATAGGCATTTGTAAGAGCAGGTAAGTTGCAGGAGTTCTGGTTGCTGATGCCAGGTTTGCCACTACTTCCACCTGTGTCCTTGAAATGTCACGTCACTCTCTGGGTCCCAGTTTCTTTATCTGAAAGATGGAAAGGCTTGCCGATCACTGTAGCCCCATCCAGCTCTGATCCTAAAGACTTTTCTTCTCTGAGCCCTTGGGCTCTCTGAGAACTGTGTTGTTATCTGTTCTAGCTGAGCCTAGCACAATGTCATACATAGACTCTGTGCTCAGAGAAAGATTTTTGTTTTTGGTTTTGGTTTTTTTAAAAAATATTTTTATTTATTTGACAGAGAAAGAGGGAGAGAGAGAGAGAATGGGCATGCCAGGGCTTGTAGCCACTGTAAACAAACTCCAGATGCATGTGCCCCCTTATGCATCTGGCTAATGTGGGTCCTGGGGAATTGAACCAGGGTTCTTTGGCTTTGCAGGAAAATGCCTTAACTGCTAATCCATCCCTCCAGCCCCAGAGAAAGAGTTTTATATGGCTGAATGCCTACAAAATCTTCAAGGAAACAAGAGACAAGTGTACTGGGTGGGTGACAAATAGGGATGATAGGAGGCCTTGAAGTCCAGTATGCTGAGGAGTTGAGAGGACATTCTAATTTATCATCATAGATGATTTCAAACTATGCTATTCACAATTTCATTGTGGAAGCAGTTTATGTTCTTTCTTCCAATTTAATAAGATTTGAATAATGAATCCCACAACCAACTTGTTATTTTCCCTCTGAGATGGTGTGCAATCTAGGCAGAGGCTGTAACTCATGGGTCTAATGAAGATTCCTGGTGGTGCGTGATTTGAGGATGGAGTTTTCTGCTGTGAGAACCTAAGTCTTTAGAGAATTCGGAAATATAAAAATAGGCCCAAATCATGCTATAGGTAAGTGTGCTTTGTTATTTGTACAGAATGTAGTCATTTATTTATTTACAAGGGTGGGGGAGAGAGAGAGAGGGAGCAGGGAGACAGAGAAAGAGAGAGTGAGAGAATGTGTGTGCCAGGACCTTTAGCTGCTGCAAACGAACTCCAGAACTCCACATGCATGCATCACTTTGTGCATCTGGCTTTATGTGGTTACTGGGGAATTCAATCCAGGTCATCAGGCTTTGCAGGCAAGCGCCTCTAACTGCTGAGCCATCTCTCCAGCCCTAGGGTCATTTAAAATTTTTATTTATTTTTATTTTTTATTTGAAAGAGAGAGAAAGAGACAGAGGGAGGGAGAATTGGTACGTCAGGGCCCTCAGCCACTGCAGTTGACCTCCAGACACTTGCACCACCTAGTGGGCATGTACGACCTTGTGCTTGCCTCACTTTGTGTGTCTGGTTTATGTGGGATATGGAGACTCAAACATGGGTCCTTAGGCTTTGCAGGCAAGCACCTTAACTGCTTAGCCATCTCTCCAGCCCTAGAGTCTTTTTTTTTTTAAGTTGTTATCACATAGCAGGTCAGTACACAGTGACTTCTCCCACTCAGCTCATCACTTGTAATGGAACCATTTCTTCTTGGCATGAGGTGGAGCACGGGAAAGTAACAGGAGAACTTGGGCCCCTTATCCATTATTGGACCCTGGACCATTTTATGTCACTTCTCCAGCTTGTGTAGTTACTTGCCATTCAATTCCTCACTTGCTTTACCTGTAAGCTGTGTGTGCTCTTCATATCCTGGAGAGTTGGCATGTAGTCAAACGGAGTAGCCAGCCAGCAGCCTCACACTGGGTTCTGTATTTAGCCTGTCTTTCAGTAATCTTCCCTTTGTTCCTGCTCCTCTCCAGGAATTATGGAAAATCTGTATTGTCTCCTTGATGGTTGATCATCACAGACACAGTGCCACCAATAAGTCCATGCTACTTCCATTCATAGGCTTCTGACTTCATATTTGATGACAAATGACTCAGCCTTACCCATAGTGTGTGTGTATGTATATGTGTATATATATACATATATGTATATATATGTGCATATATATATATATATATATATATATATATGAAAAAGGGTAAGAGAGAGATAGAGACACACAAAGAGAGAGAGAGAGAGAGCGAAGGAGAGAGAATGCATGGGCATGCCAGGGCCTCTAGCTGCTGCAAAGAAACTCCATACACATGTACCTCCTTGTGCATCTGGCTTATGTGGGTCTTGAGGAATAGAATCTGGGTCCTTTGTCTTTACTGAGGTTATTCATTCTTCAGCTATTCAAAGCAAGAATGAGAGTTGAGACAATCTCTCGGGGGCTTTCCTGGGAGGCACAGAGTGGGGCGCAGCCTGAAGTTAGCCTTGCCACCCTGGTCTTATTGCTCCCAGTTACAATCAGACCTTGAAGTTCTCCAAGCCCACTTTCTCATCTGACAGAGAGTAGCTGTGAAAATGAAAGAGGTCTGTTAAGGTGGTTACAGAGATTAAAGAAAAAAAAAAAACAGCTCTGAACGTACTATGTACCACCAAACCCATAAAATATGATATGCATATGCTGCGGCTGCTGTTCTCTAAATTACATCCATTTGTCCTCTGCTCTGGTATCTACACCCATTTATTTGCTCGGAGACCAAGCGTGACAGGTTGTCCTTACCTTTAGCAAGCCAGAACATCCTGACACAGAATGCTTTCATTAGAGGGATGCAGACACTGGAGCATGGTGGGGGCCTTGTGCGGGAGCAGAAGGTTTCCTGGTGGCTTGTCCCTGGCAGTAATAGAAACGGTTAAGGCTTTATTTACTTTTCCATGAAACAAAAAGCTGACCACAGGTCTCTGCATATCCCTGCAGACGTTCCCAGGAGAGCCCAGGTTAATGTTTATGCAATAATACTGGGGATATCTGCCCTCAGGATGGAGAGAACCCACTGCCTCCAATTACTAACATTTAGTCTGAGGAAAGTACACTGCTCCTACAGGAAATGGAATGGACCTTCATGGACTAGGTCATCTTTAAGGTCAATGTCAATTATCAACCTGCTTTGGTTTTGGGGGGAAAGGGTTTTGCTGGCCTGGAATTCACTATGTAGATGAGACTGTTCTCACACTTGCACCAAACCTCCTGCCTCTGGTTCTCTAATGCTGAGATTACAGGCGGACACCATGGTGCCCAGCTTCAACATGCCTCTCCTAAGTGTCCTGTGAGCAAGGATGCGAGAGCATCATGTCATTGACGTGTCCTTGAACATCTCAGAAGATGCGCCCATGTTTATCAATGAGGATTTTCATCTTCTTATACAATTTGATTTGGTGCTTTTAATTTTAATATTCCAATCAGTTCATGCTTCTCTTCTTCTTCAAAGCCAAGTTCTTTATAATTTGGTTATTATGAAGTATTTGCTCATTGTGGGGACTTTAGAAAAGATAACAAATTATGAAAAACACCTATAAATAAGAAGAGTTTTAACAGGAAAGGGCATCATGAGGGTGGGGACAACGGAAACATTCTAGATCTTTACATGAGTATTGGTTACTACACAAGCACACAAGATTTAAAACTTCATCCAATGCACACTTAATATTTGTCTCTCCAAAATTTATAAGACAAGGGAAACTAAATAATTATTAAACTTAATGGTATGCATAATAAAATATTGAGAAGGAAGTATATAGATGCAATTTACTTTGAAGATTAACAAAAAATAAGATGGCTTGATGGTAGTTCGATGAGTAGATATGTGATCAAGCAAGTATATTAACTGTTAATGCTAGCATATGGATGGTGGGGATATGAGTGTTTGCTACATTATCATTTCAAGTTTGATGAATGTCTAAAAATGTGCATGATACAATACTGGGATAAAGGAAAAGATTACTAATTCAGAAAAAGTCCATATTCAAGACCCAAACTTAACTGCTTCCTTCAGTTTTGTTTTCAAGAATGTGTAATTTTCTGTAGTTAAGATCTTACTTTATATAGATTTATTTTTATATTTTCACAAATGTTCCATAGCTTTCTTTAATAATAAAAGATTTTATGTTATAACATATATAGGACATTTTAAACATATAGTTAGTACTATTAAATTGATAAATATATACAATCAGTTAATAATCACCATTACTAAGATGTTGGCCAGACCCATAATTCCAAAAAATTACTCTATGCTCTCGACATCTTGCCCCTGGCAACCACGGCTCCATAGTCAAGGATGTGATTAAAATGGAATCATATAGTACAGTGCAAAATGAAGTCTTTTGACTCTAAATTTTTTTATCTATGTTGCATTTGTTCTTTCTTTTATTGATGTATTTCATTATAAAAATGTAGATTCATGCAATTGCAGTAGTTGTAAAAATCCCTCATTTACTATGACTGGTTTTATTTATGTATTTTTATTATTCAGTTGTTTCCAATATTTTATTTTTCACTATTATAAACATATGATAGTCAACATCTCTTTGCACAAGTGCATGTGTGTATAAGTGTGCATGTGTGTTCAAGTGCACATGCAGGTGAGTGTGTGTGTGTGTGTAGGCCAGAGATCAATATCAGATGTCCTCCTCAATTACTTTCTATTGCATCTTGGTCTCTACATATACCCACAGCTCACCTATTTTGGCTAGACTAACCAGCCAGTAAGCCTCAGAGACCCTCCTGTCTTTGCCTTTTCATGCTGGGATTACAAGTGTGTACTACCACACACAGCTTTTATGGGGGTGCTGGGAATCCACACTTGGTCCTCACACTTGAGCAGCAAGCACTTTACCAGCTGAGCCATCTCCCCGGCTCTGCAGTGAACATCTTTATGTAGAATTGTCATGGATCATTTCTTTGAGGTAGAGTCCTAAGGAAAGGAATTACTAAGTTGAACGTTATGAATATTTTAAAGCCTTTAATATATTTTGTGTCATTAAAATTTTTTTCCTTGCATTTCTTTTAAGTGGTGCCTAACAAGCTAGACTTAAAATTCTACTGGTAATCATAACTTTTCCCCTTGCTCTCTTTCTTGCTGTTCTCACTGTAGAGCGGACAGACGTTCCAGTGTAGTCAGTGACCTTGCACAATTCTAAATCATGGAGGCCAATCAGGAAACTTCTCTCTTCTTGGTGAAGATCTTGGAGGAGCTTGACAGCAAGCAAAATACCGTTTCTTATCAGGACCTGTGCAAATCCCTGTGTGCCCGGTTTGATCTACCGCAGCTTGCCAAGCTGAGAAGTGTGCTTTTCTACACAGCCTGTCTTGACCCCAACTTTCCAGCCACATTATTCAAAGACAAGATGAAATGCTCTGTAAATAACCAGCAATCAAAGAAAATCATGGTGGCAGCAGATATTGTGACAATCTTCAACTTGATCCAAATGAACGGGGGTACTGCCAAGGAGAAGCTGCCTACAGGCTGCCAGAAGGTTCGCAAGAAAGAGGCATCCTTTGAATCCTGCAGGTCAGACACCGAGATCTGCAACGCGGCAGAATGCGAGTCTCTGAACTGTGAGCTGAGCGAGAGGCCCTTCAGTCGAGGCTACCCCACCAGGCAGTCGTCCAAGTGCCGGAAGATGGACCGTAAGGACTGTCCCCAGTTTGTCCCTGCCTCTGAGCCCAACTTCTTGTTGGGTGTCAGCAAAGAGGTCAAAAATAGGGCAGCTTCCCTGGACAGGTTACAGGCCCTGTCCCCATACACCGTGGCCAGCCCTCAGCCTTGTGAGATGCAGAGGACCTACTTCCCCATGAACATCGAGAACGACTCCATATCAGATCAGGACTCTTTGCCTATCAGCCAAGGCATCAAGGAAGCTTTTATCTCCAGTGAGGAGCCATTTGTCGTTCAGTCCTGTGTCCAAAAAAGGAACATCTTCAAAGAAGACTTCCACAACCTCATGACTGTGTCCCCCGGTTTGGTGGGCCCCACTAACAAAGCAGAGGGTGAACATAGGGAGCCCCAGAGTCAGAAGTCACCCCATAAGCCACCCTTCTTTAACCACAGCTTTGAGATGCCCTATCACAGCCACTACCTGAATCCCGTGTATTCTCCTGTTCCCGACAAAAGGCGGGCAAAGCACGAAAGCTTAGACGACCTCCAAGCCTCCACCTACTTTGGACCCACTCCAGTGATGGGAACCCAGGATGCCAGGCGCTGTCCAGGGAGGCCCAGTAAACAGACACCCTGGCCAGCCAAAAGCTGGAGCTTAAACACAGAGGAGGTCCCTGATTTTGAACGGTCCTTCTTCAACAGAAATCCCTCCGAAGAGAAGCTACGCTATGCAAATTCCGGTAGCCAGACTCCCAATTTCTCTGCCCCGGACAGGCACCCAGCTTATCTGGTGCCCAAGGATCAACAGCAGATCCTCCCGGTTGGCTACGCGGTGAAACCAAATGGACTCAAATCTAAAGAGATCTCATCCCCGGTTGACCTGGAGAAGCACGAAGCGGTTAAGAAGTTCAAGGACAAGAGCATCAGCTGCACCAGTGGGCAGCTCAGCTCGGACACTAGCAGTGTGGGCACCCAGACTGAGCAACATGCACTGGAGCACAAGAAATGCAAAGACTTGTGCGGCTCTGGCCAGGGCAAGTACAGTGACAGGCATGCCATGAAGCACTCGGATGATGACTCAGAAATCGTCAGCGACGACATCAGCGACATTTTCCGATTTCTTGATGACATGAGCATCAGTGGTTCCACAGGAGTGATCCAATCATCCTGCTACAACAGCACTGGGTCCTTGTCTCAGCTCCATAAGTCAGACTGTGACAGCTCCCCAGAGCACAACCTCACCAAAATCACCAACAGCGTCTCCAATAGCAAGGGAGACAAGTGTAACCGGCCCGAAAACCTCCACCACTCGGAGGAAGAGCTGAAGACGAGCGTGTGCAAACTGGTGCTCAGGATCGGCGAGATTGAACGGAAACTGGAATCCCTGTCCGGTGTCCGTGAGGAAATCTCCCAGGTCCTGGGCAAGCTGAATAAACTGGATCAGAAAATGCAGCAGCCGGAGAAGGTGAATGTGCAGATTGACCTGAACTCGCTGACCAGCGAGGCTCCTTCGGATGACAGCGCCTCTCCGCGCGTGTTCCGGGCACACAGCAGCTCCCAGGGCCCCAAGCTGGAGAACAACCCCGAGTGGTGCTGCTCGGATGCCAGCGGAAGCAACAGCGAGAGCCTACGGGTCAAGGCTTTGAAGAAAAGTCTCTTCACCAGGCCATCCTCCAGGTCCCTGACCGAGGAGAACAGCGCCACGGAGTCTAAAATCGCCAGCATTTCCAACTCTCCCAGAGACTGGCGAACCATCACCTACACCAACCGCGTGGGCCTCGGGGAGCAGGACATCAAAGACGTGGGCCCAGGGGAGACTAAGGACTGGCACCGGAAGCCAAAGGAGGTAATCAGAATTTTAGTTCCCATAATCCGTGTCCACGTCCTCAAAGCCTCAAACATTTCATGAAGCCGAGAGAGGCCTGGCCTCCTGTGTGCTGGTTACCCGGGGAAGATTTGGCAGGCTCCGAGCAGCAGAACAGAGGGGACAACGCGGGCGCGCTGTTCGCTCTGCCAAGTTGTCAGGCAGTTGCGTGGGGCTCATGCTGAGATGCTGTCGAGAGCAGACAGTGCAGTTGGGTTATTGGACAGGTGGTGTGAGAACAGATTTCATGGAATGGGGCAGGCAGGTGCCACCAAGGGTATCTTCTCGTCCTTCTAGAAGTAGTGGGAACAGCGCCAGGCAAGCAGGGAAAGTGGTTTGCAAGTGCCCTCGCTGGTGTGCTTCTTTCATGAATTTTGCCACCTTATGTCATGCTCCCTTTAAAGGTATGAGCTTTTCCATTATCAGATAAATAGCTAAGAAAAGAAGATAGGTAGAGAAATGATTCGTTGTTCCTCCGTGGGTAAACAGCCACTCTTAAGTGGTGATTTCTTTTCCTGTTTAGTGTTTTTTCTTTCTCCTCCAACATAGCATGTGTTCTGCACTTTTCATATGAGTGTGTTTGCACACTTATGGTAGACCCCACCCCATCAGCTCAGGAGTCCATGTGGACACATGAATTTGAACATTTTCTTTTTCTGTCCTCTGCTGTGACGATTGTCTCCAGAAAGCCCACAGTTGCTCTGTTCACTCTAAATGGATTCCAGGGAACCCCTGTCTGGCCAAGGGTTTGAAGTGTTGCTTGCTCACTACATCCCTTCTCCGGTTCTGTTGGCCACTGGACAGATCATGGAGGCTTCCTGAGGACTCCAAGATTTTAGTACGAGAGAGAGGGAGTGATGCAGTGGGCTGCCGGGAACTTAAGCAGAGGAGCCCTAGGCTCTTAAGTGATGTGAAGAAAGAAAAGCATGGAAAACTAAGTTCCACTGAAATTTTCAGGATCTAAAGTGGGGGGAAGAGAAACTCAATCCCACTGAGTGTCTTCTAGCTGCTTGCCGTGGATAGCAGGGCCAGACTGTGTTTCTGGAGCCCTGGGTCTTAGTCACATTGAAAGGACTATGGTTAGATGATTGTGCAGGAGTGCCAAGCTAAACTGAACCAACCTTACCCCCAATGTATGCAGTGCCAAGACCTCACCAAACCAACATGAATAGCCACAATTAAATTAAGACCCACTTGAAATGCCTGGCACCAATGCTTGGACTGAGCCTCCTGTGTTGTTGGCTATTGCTCATTGTGATGCTACTTTTCCTCTTGACTCTTATCTCCTATGGGCTGGGGGCCCCACGGTAGTGTTCATGTAAAGTTACCTTCTGAGTGTGGCTCCCATTTCTCAAATTGCTGACACGGCCAGTTCCTTTAAATATCCATGTCAAAGCCTCAAAGTCCTCGGGTCTGAGATCAGACTTTTCTATCTTTTGAAGCCAGTGTTTCTGTTGTGAGAATTTCTATTCTACTGCCACGCCAGCAATCTTTTAAAATTATTTATTTATTTATTTGAGAAAGAAAGAAGGAAAGAGAGAGAGAGAGAGCAAGTGAGAGAGAGCATGCCAAGGCCTTTAGCCGCTGCAAACGAACTCCGGAAGCATTCGCCACCTTGTGCATCTGGCTTACATGGATCCTGGGGAATCAAACCTGGGTCCTTTGGCTTTGGAGGCAAGTGCCTTAGCAGCTAAGCCACCCCTCCAGGCCCACTCCAGCAAGTTTCTCAGCTGAAGAGGCCCCAGGGAGCTGTGGCTTAGCTGTGCCCAACCTAACTGCCAGTACCTTATGTATTTATCTTTTCTGATATCGTTTGCATATCTGCCATCCTTTCCATTTATCCCTCCTGTAATACAGCCTTCTCATCCCACCTGGGGTTTGGGGACCCACTCCCCAGCTCCTACCTCCTTCCATGGACCTCTTACTGTTCCTATTCCTAAAGCTCCACCCCCATGACTTCCTTTGCATCAGCAAAGAGTTTCAAGCTGGTTATTCAAAAAAGAGAAAAGCCCCGTGAGTTTCACATACTTTTCTCAAACCAGAGTGACACATCTTACCATAAAGCTTATGTTTCCTTGATCAGTCTACCTGTATTTCCTCAAAATTGCAGTGGCCAGGCAATCAGTCACCTGTTCAGCATCTGTTATGGCCAGGCCCTGTTCCACCATCAAACGTTTCTTCATATGATTCCTCCATCCAGGATGTCTGATCCACCTCCTGTGTGCTTGGAATAAGATGAGGATGGGGGCTGAAGAGATGGCTTAACGGTTAAGGTGCTTGCCTGCAAAGCCAAAGGACCCTGGTTCAATTTCCCAGTAACCATGTAAAGCCAGATGCACAAGGTGGCCCAAGCATCTGCAGTTTGTTTACAGTGGCTAGAGGCCCTGGTGTGCCCATTTTCTCTTTCTCTCCCTGCATCCTTCTCTCTATCTCTCTCTCTCAAATAAATAAATAAACTATTTTTAAAAAGACAAGGCTGAGCTGGGTGTAGTGGTGCATGCCTTTAATCTGAGGACTTGGGAGGCAGAGGTAGGAGGATTGCTGTGAGTTTGAGGCCACTCTGAGAATTCCTGGGCTAGTCTGGGCTAGAGTGAGACCTAACTTGAAAACAAAAGATGAAGCTGGGCTGAACTGACTTAGATCCTGTGTTCTTTCCAAAACTTCTCTTCAGTCATAATCTCTGGAAGCTTCCGTAGGCACTGTGGCTGGTCTCTGGTCTCTAACCTTAGTTCTTTGTTCAGATGTACTGGGCACAAACATTTATTAAAAAATACATTATGTCTCACACACTGGCTGCCAAGTTAGGACATAAACTCCCCGGTGGTAGGAACAGGCGTGGGCAGCAATGTCCTGTCTTAGAAGTGAGAACAGGTTCAGTCCTGCCTCTGTCGTTTCCTGGCTGTGTAGCATTGGGTCAGTCTCATAACCTCCCTGACGTGACCTGCCACATCCGCCATGGGATGTTTTTCAGTTACAATTTTGGAATGTTAATAAGAAGGTGAAATGAGTTAGTGATGTTTAGCAATAGGCAGGATGATGGACACGTAGCCTGGCGGATGCTATCACGGCTCTTTCCGCGGCCCAGGTTGGTGCAAGACCTGCATGAAGTAGGAACCTCATGAGTGTTGGAGGAGTAGAAATGTGAAAAATATGTAAAACCAATGGAGCCTCTTAGAAAATCCTGGGCTTTTGTGTGTTAGGAAATAAGAGGGAACTTCGTTTTCTTGTTTGGTTTAGTAAAGTCTGCCTGCACATACAACCATGATGGTTTGAGATAGCCAAGTGTTATACTGCCTACACTCAGGAAGTAGTGAGTCAGCTTTGCTCGTATGGTCATTTAGCCTCCATGCATAGGTGTGAGCGACACTCACACACCTCACACATTTGCTCAGCCTGTGCTGATATATCACATCTGATGTGTCACTCTGATGACAGATGAGCGCATTCTTCTCTTGTGTACACACATCTCCACTCATGTTCTTCTCTTTTTTCTTTTCTATTAACTTGCGTATATAACACATTTCGCTGTCTTGTTTCATACGCTCAGCCTCATGTTATTGGTCTCCATCCCTTTGACACATGGTGGCAAGTGTTTTTTTTTTTTTTTTTTAAACCCAGTGGTAACATTTTGCTGGAGCCAGGATTAAAAGATGAACAAGACAAACCCTGTTGCCTTGAAAGAACTTGAAATCCAGTGGAGGAGACAGGCTGACAAAGAGGCAGATGCAGCTCAGCGTGGCAGGCGCTGGCTGAGGGGTCTGTACACAGCCCTACAAGGTCACAGCGATGGGTGCCATCCTAGTCACGGGGGGGGGGGGGTCAGGCAGTGCTTGCTGGAGGGGGCATCTGTGCAGAGACCTGATAGCCTAAGGTGGAGAGAAAACGGGTCAAAGGCCCCATTGTGTGTCTCGCGGCCTGAGGACATGAGTGACAATGAACTCTTTAGGTACCTTCCCACCTCCACCCCACTGCCTAGACTGTCCCCTTTATCCTGAGCACTGCACCAGTACCTGTGAAAGGGCCACCGGTCGCCATGGGCAGTCACTAGAGACTCCACACATGGGATTTCCTCCCTTTCAGGGATGCAGGCTCTCAGCTGTGGTTTCAGACAGCTCCTTGCAGGCAGGACTTGAATCTTTTCCTCATTGAGTCCAGGTATAACAAAAGGTGAACGAAGAAGGGGCCATTCACATGCAGCAGTCAATCAAAGACTCTCCAAAGCTATGTGACAGGTTTCAATCCTTGCCAGACTGTGTGCCCTGAAGCAAGCAACTGAATCTTTCTGGGTTCTATCATTTGACTGTGCAGTGGGGGTTTATAATGCTGGGGGGGGGTCATAAGGATCAGGTTAAAGAACCACTTCTGGTCTGGAGAGATGGCTTAGCGGTTAAAGTGCTTACCTACAAAGCCTAACGACCGAGGTTTGATTCCCTAGTACCTATGTAAAGCCAGATGCACAAGGTGGCACATGTGTCTGGACTTCATTTGCAATGGCTAGAGGTCCTAGTGTGTTCATTCTGTCTCTGTCTTTCTTTCTCTTTCTATCTGCCCCCTCTCTCTTGTAAATAATTAATAACAAATAAATAAATAATAAAATATTTGGGTAAAAAGGACCTCTTCTGGTATGGAAACATTTGGTAGCATTAGTACTCTTAGGCTCAAAAGCTTTCTTTAGGGAATTTCTCACTACAGTGTACTTTCTGTGTGATCCTAAGTAATTTTATATTGCTACCTGGATGTCTACAGGGCCTTGATTTTAAAAGCGGTTGGCTGCCCAATTGCACTGCGACCTGATGGCATCTCTCTGGCTTTTCTGGACTTCTCTGTGCCCTTCTGCAGGCGGACAGGCAGTATGACATCCCTCCACAGCACCGGTTGCCCAAGCAGCCCAAAGATGGCTTCCTGGTAGAGCAAGTGTTCAGCCCTCACCCCTACCCTGCCTCCCTCAAGGCCCACATGAAGAGCAACCCTCTGTACACAGACATGCGGCTCACTGAGCTAGCCGAGGTCAAGCGGGGCCAGCCTTCCTGGACCATCGAGGAGTACGCTCGGAACACCGGTGACAAGGGCAAGCTAACAGCTCTGGACTTGCAGGTGAGCCTTGTCCCCAGGTGGGAGGGTAGCCCAGCTCTGTGCGCTGGCAGATGCAGGAATGGGTCACAGACGGCTTCAACCTACCCAACTCCTTCACCCCCCACCCCCAAACTCCCTGGGTCCCCGCCATGGAATTCTGAACCTGCACAAGTCAGAGGAGCCGAGGAGACTTTTAGACAAGGGGATTCTTGCTTCATTTATTTGCTGGTAGGCATTTAGAGGGAGGATGCTTTACTTGCTTAATTGTTGGCCATCTGATTTGCTAATGATGCATTTAGAACCAAGCGCAGATTCTAATCTTTGCTCACAAGACCTGAGCCAAACTGTTTAATGAAATGCAAGCTGCTCTCTCCTTCCGCATGTAGCACGTGGGATAAGCATATTTGTGGGAGCCAAGCTATGGATTATGTTTCCATACGGAGCCGCCCCAGGTAAGAGCCATCCCCAGAAGATATGTGAATGCCATTGTGGCTAGAGGGCATGTTTTTCCCCCCACTCACTGACAGGGCTGGATTTTGGCCACACTTTTATTTTGGTGGGCAGTTCTACCTGGTTCTGTCCACACCATGTCTGTCTCCACATCATTGCGTAGCAAAGGCGCCACTCTGTGTCCACCTCTGGGCTTAGCAGCGAGGGGGTGAGTCGCCTCCCGAATGCCCATGCACTTGAAGCATGGCTGGTAAGAGCCGCCTGCAGTGGCCTCGCCCCAAAACAGAGCAGGTTGTGGGAGGTGCAGTGTGGGTCAGAGAAAAGACGCTGGGTTCCAGGGGCGCTGGGGCCTAATCCAGGGCTCCTGCTCTGTGTGATGGGGCCTTTCGCTTCACGTGCTTGAGGTTTGGCCCTTCCTCCTGTGAAACGTGCATAGAGACTTTGGGCTTGAGAGAACCGAAAGCAACACTGACAAAACGCTGGGGAGAGATACAGGGATCGCTACAACCCGTCAACCATCGTGCGTGTCCCGTATGTCACAGCATTGTCTTGGTTCCAGGCACAGTGGTCTGTGGGGCAGGGATTGTGATGTCCATCTCCAGTTTACAAGTGAGGAGACTGAGGTACCAGGAAGTGCAGTGATTTGCCCAAGATCAGACAAGTCTAGACCTATGCTACACCATCTAACAGCAAGTCTCAAGTTCTTTCATGTCTCTTATCTCTGCACGTTTCTGTTCATAAGTTTATGGTACTTCACATCACCCACACACACACACAAAAAAAAAAATAGCGGTAACATTTACATATCTGAGGCCCTAAACGATAGGAATTATTAGGAGGGGCAGTTATTGGCCACTCTTAAAAATGAAGTCTGTGGGGCTGGAGAGATGGCTTAGTGGTCAAGGCACTTACTTGCAAGCCCAACAACCCGGGTTCAAATTCCCTGTACCCATGTAAATCCAGATGCACAAAGTGGTACTCACATCTGGAGTTAGTTTGCAGTGGCAAGAGGCCCCAAAGAGCCCATTCTGATTCTCTCATTTCCTGCTTTCAAATAATAATAAATAGATATTTTTTTAAATGAGGTGGGTGGTGGCAACAGGAGCAAGCTAAACTCCTCTTCTCGCTTCATTGTGCCTTCCCATGTCCTATGTTGTCAATTGTCCCTTTGGACCACTATCTCTTGTCACTTTCCTGCTGGCAAGGAGGCTAGACAAAGACTTGAGTCTTCATAGGTGGGCTTCTGAGCAGCTTTACCACAGGGGCCACCCCTCGACCTGTGGGCATTGGATGGCCAGACCTACCATCCAGAAGAGACCCAGAGGTATAAATGGCCCAATAGGTTGTAATTACCAGTATTTCGCCAGTGCACCGGAGGGCACATTGGAAGAGTCAGATGAAATGAATGCAACTGAGAAATGCCAGTTTCAAGTTCAGGGGCAAGGGAGGTGGGAAAATTTTGCCCCCCAAAATATCTGCGAATTTAGTGTGCCATTGTTTTTACGAATCAAGGTGGAGTTTTGAAAACATTTTAGAGTAGACGTCTGGGTTACAGAGCTTTCGGCAGCAGCGCCTAACATTGAGAAGAACCGGGCATCCAGTCACGTGTGTGGAAGGGGTAGAGTCCAGTGCCGGCAGGGACGTTGGCAGTGGAGCAGACAGAGTCAGCCAGGCCTTGCCGCAGATCTTTCCTCACTCTGCAGGGTCCAGAGCTCTGTCTTAGGTCAGCTTTGGCATCTGGACAGTCCCCGTGGGGCCCTTTGTTGTACAGAGAGGAAGTTTCCATCGGTGATGCCCACTGAGGAAGGATACAATGGGCCCGCTTTGATTTTCAGTGTTTGGCATGCTTAATTAACCACCGGGAGTGTTTGCACTGTCTCTGGTAACTCGACATTGCCTCTCCACCGTGTGGTGCCATTAGAGCTTGAACAAAACTAATTAAAAATAGTTTATTTCACAGGCAGACTCCTGGCCAGTTATAGAATGTAGATAGAATGTGAGCTGGAGGGAAACAAGGCACACGATCTGATATGTTCCGTATACACGGTGTGCCTGCTGCGCCAGTCCTGGCAAAAGTAGGAAGAAAAGCAGGTCATTTTTGCCATAATATCCTGAGCCTGTCATCAAGGTTATATAGCAGGGAAGGCTTCCTATTCAGTCCTCCTTCCAGGCCCAGCCTTGTGGGCACATCAACCACCAGAGCAGAAGGTCTTCCATCGAGATTGGCCCATCTTGGTTTCCTCCTCCTCCTCCTTTTTTGGCATGTGTGAGTACAGTATGTGCAGTATAGGGGGTGTATGTGTGTATAGTGTATTCATGTGTTGTGTGTGCAGATACATATGCCCTAGGTGCTTGTGTGTGAAGGCCAGAGGAGAATATTGGGTGCCTTCCTCTAGCACTCTTCCACTTTATTTCCTTTGAGATAGAGTCACTAAACCTGGCACATTTTTGGTCACACTGGCTGACCAGTAAGCCCCAGTGATTCTCTGATCCCTGTCTCTCAGAGGACTGGGGTTCTAGGCGTGCTGAGTCATGCCCAGCAAGGGAATCAAGTTTAGGTGGTCTCAGGCCCTCACCTGTGCATGGCCAGCGCTCCTACCCACTGTGCCATTCCCCCAGCCTCCTTTTTCTTCTTGAGTGAACAGTCACCTCCTGAAGGATTTTCATGCCAAGCAGAGCAGACGGGTCTCAGATTTGCAAGGAGAGAGCACCTCTCTCTCTCTCTCTCTCTCTCTCTCTCTCTTTCTGTGTGTGTGTGTGTGTGTGTGTGTGTGTGTTGGGGCTTGTGACACAAGCATGATGGCACAGATTCTAGCAACAGAACTTGGCCAGCAGAGCTGTTCATAGCAGCTCCAGGGACAGGCTCCTGGACTCCAGCAGAGTCCACAGTCACAGAAGTTTCTTGCAAAAATACTTTCAGTTTGAGAACTTTCCCCCAATTGAGGGCATTTTTGTTATGGGGTTCCTGGGTGGTTAGCACTGCCTTCCACCCCAGATAACTTGCAGGATTGAAAAGCAATGTGTATGTCTTAGTGAGGAAGCGAACCTGGGAGAATGTCCGCCGCCCCTGACTTCCATTCTCTTTCCATTGTACAGTGTTGTTCAGCCTGTCCCTGCCGGAGCAACTCCAGGCAATTTGCAGATGAATGGGCCTGATTGCTTTGATGTGCTTTTATTTTTGGACATAGTGATTGACATTTCATATACTTTTCACATGTTATGACATGTTATTCATCATTTGATTTCTTTCAATGATTTTAAAATACAAAAAAAAAAAAAAAAGACAGAAAAAACCCCCCCACCACATTTTGGGTTGGAGGGCTGTACATATAAGTGGTGGGCTAGATCTGGCCTTCAGGATGGAACCCCTGCTACATGGTGGTTAGCAGCGTGGGGGGGGGGGGCACCTAGGGAATCCGTGACCACAGGTTGTCAGGACCCTGCAGGGAAAGACATGCTCCAAGGGGCATTTGAAAACTAGTAAAGAGAGGACTGTTGAATGAGGAATGAACAGGGTTAGAGATGGCAGAAGCCAGTGAAAAGCACCCAGGGACCAGCACCCAGGAGAAGTGGTTTCTTCCCTTTGGTCTGAAGGTCAAGGGCAGGGATCAGTTTCTGAAAACGATAGCAATCCACAGCTCTGGGAGCTGGAGACTGGCCGGAGCTGAGCTGTAGCCAATCTGCACTCCAGCGGGGAGGGAGCTGTGGGAATAGACCCTTCCTCCTTTCTCTCCTCTTATCCCACCCTGCCCTGCCCTCAACTAAAGCCAAACTGTGGCTCCAGGCAGCAGGGAGAAGAAAAAAGAAAGGATCTAGAAGGGCAGGGGCAGGTGGAGATGCCTAACCTGCCTTGTGGTCACCATAGATTTGTCACAGTATGGTCTGAGACTTTTTAAAGCACTGGAAGTTTGTGTGTGTGTGTGTGGTCATTTACTCATGTTTATGAATATTAAATGATCTAAGAAAAAAAATCCTCAAAGTGGATATTTGAATTGTGTTGTAGAAATGTAAGAGATGTCACTTGGTGAAAGACCTCACTTGGAACTGCAATGTGCTATTGTTGCTTTTTTTGTGACACACTGTTTGCCACCAAATGAGAGCACTACCTTGCTTCCCAGACATAGATTATAACCACCCATGTGGAATGGGATTCATGGGACATATAGGTTAAATGCGATACTTACCTTGCATGTAGTTCATTAATCTTGGGGAGACAAATATCAGGGGGAGCTGTCTCTTTGTGAAGTTCCGCCAAGTCTTGAATCATCACACACACAGGCCTGGGTGGGGGACAGCCTGCCCTGGGTCTGTAGACCTTAACTGTGAGTAGTGATCTGACCTGCTCAGACGAGGGTTTGAAATTGAATTGCTTTATGCTTTGTTTGAACTGTTAATATTTTTGGCCTTTCAGTAGAACCTTTTCTGAGAAATAAACTGACCTTGTGTACAACAGCCTTGCTTCATGCAGATCTGTTCATCAAGTCTGTTGGTAGAAAATATGTTTCAGTGACTTCTCTTAGTCCTAATGCAGAACAGCCAACCTGCCCTTGGCTATATGCCCTTGAATGTGAGAGTCATGTTTATCCTGGCCCCACTTTGCTTGCTTATGGGTAGATGACCTTTGAGTTTCTTTGTGTCAAAACCGTTATTTTAGTGAGGGGGGAGCTGGTATGATCTGTGATGTATGAGACGAGTCCTTGGTCACCTGTTGCTGGCACAGGGCAGCATCTTATGATACTGACCTTGCTAGCTACCAGATGCAAATGACTCTGAAGTGCCTCAGGAGTGACGGCCATCAGAATGTCTTTGACCTGATTCCAAGTATTAACCATATTTCTAACATCTTCTCTTTGCTTTTAGACACAGGAATCTTTAAACCCAAACAACTTAGAGTACTGGATGGAAGATATTTACACTCCAGGCTATGACTCACTACTAAAGCGGAAGGAAGCTGAGTTCAGACGAGCCAAGGTCTGCAAGATAGCTGCTCTGGTCGCCGCCGCTGCATGCACGGTTATACTCGTCATTGTTGTACCCATCTGCACAATGAAGTCGTGAGCCTGCGGACCCGCCGTGACGTGCAGCTTGCAGCGCCCACTGTCTTCCTCTGTATTTCCAAAACCTGCTGTGGTGGGGCCACAGTTTGTGGAAATAGAGACCAAAGCCTGGATGCTTTCCTCTGCAGATGCTGAAGGTGGTCGCCAGAGAGTACACACTCTAAGGAGAACCTACCAACCCGATAGGCTGAACTTAGTTACACTCTCGTGCATTGTCAGAAGTGCAATAGCTTTTCCTGCCTACAGATTTAGTGGGCTGTCAGTAAATACAAATCAAATATGCCAAGCAAAAATAAAAGGAAGGTTAATTGGATTCATTCTGTCTTGATGATGTCTCACGGTGGGGATTAAGTTATACAGAAGATATTTAATTTAAGCTGCTCTTTGGGGGAGCTGAGGGTGGTAGCAAGATAAGAAGAAATGTGAGCTGTTTTCCTTAGCACTTCTGAGATCATTGCTGGTAAAGTTCCTGGAGATGGGTGCATCAAGGGTGTGGCTTCCTGCGGACTTTTCTCAAGGGCTCCTGACTTCACTCTTGCCCTTCTATCGCTATCACAGTAGAATGTCAGGATCATTTCAGATCTGCACAGCAACCTCCTGACCTTCTTGTGCCAAAGGTAGGCAGGAGAGGAGCTGCTAAGCCAGGCATGACATGAAATGTGGTCTTTCTGCATCACAGGACCAAGGTACTCAGAATAGGCAACCTTCCTATCATCCCCAAACCATGACACGGGGAAGCTTGCTAGTGCGGTAAACTCCGTGTTTGAAGATAGTAGCCACCCCAAGGGATATTCCATCTTTGCCTCGGTGTACAGATGCACTCTAACTTTCTAACTCCTGGTGGTGCCCGAGGCTCTGCTCTGAAGAGTTTGGAACTTGTCCTTGTGCCTTGAAGCCTAGAGACAATGGTGAAACTTTGACATTCTGTAAACCAAGTTACCATGCATCACTGGTACCAGCCATTTCCAATGGCTTTAGAAAGCTTCTGGAGGCTTGTGCAATAGTGTGATAAAGGCACCGGGGTCTCCTCAGCTGCTGCAGCGTCTACTCCACAGTTCTGAATATTTGTCAGCAGTGCAAAAAAAAAAAAAAAGTCTCTATTTAATCATTTATCTAACTACATGTCTAACTAAAGTTACCTGGTTTTTTGTTTGCTGTCGTCGCTGTTAAGTAACTTGAGAGCAAGGTTTTTCCAGTGTACAAGAAGCTGTTGTAATTTCATCAGAGTTTGATCTCAGTTTCCACTTGCTGAATGGTGCTTTGACAATAATTGGACAGAAAGACTCCTCAACCAGTTACAGGCTAAAAAAAAAAAAAACAAAAAAACAAAAAAGTGATTGACAGAAACTGGCAACCTTAACTTCTTTTGATACAAAGTGAAATATACATGCTTTTTGGTAGTGAGAATAATCATTCTGGAACGTCTGCTAAATTCCTGCAAGTGCGGTTTGGGATACATTTCAATTTTTAAAGCAATAGGAGGCTGGCATCCATCCTGAACAATTCCAAATAATGCTTAGCTTGCCACACTTGGTTCTACTATCTGCTATAAAGGGATAGTCAGTGTCCATTATGATTTTAGCAAATGAGGGATGGATGTTCTGATTTTTAGAGATCCTTGTGTAATCTATCTCCTGTGTTTATGTGTGGATTTCCAATTGGGTGACTGAAACTAAAGCCTTAGTGTGGAAGATTTGTCATTGAAAATGTTGTCAAAATTGTACTTGTGGTGCTCTGTTTTAGATTGGGCACTCCAACAACGGTTGTTTCACCCCAAAGAGGATACTAGATTACCTCCTTGGAATTTCTGTCCCAGCTTCCCCTCTTCAGCCAGTAAGACTATCCCACATTCCAGTCCCAGCATCTGCCTTTCGCAGATGAAGTTGCCTGATCTTCAGAAGCAGTCATTCTCCACTTCCACATCTGTGATGTGCAGAACAGCAGGCGTGAACTCACCTGGACAAGAAAAATCTTATCAAATCCCAACCAACTCCTCCATATGACAGGTGCGATTATGGAGCTGGAACTTTTGCCACCTCTCCTGGGTAAATCTATTACTTAGGGACCCAGCTGGTAGGGGGGAAGGCAGTGGGGGGTTCACGTGCCTGGCAGCCTAGGGAGGGCATGACTGTATGCGCGAGGCACACTGTAGAAGTGAAAGGACCTGTAGAGTTTCTGTTTGCCTTTTTCATATCGAGAGAGGTAGCCAAAGAAATTCTGTCTTCCTCTGAGTCCGATATAACTTTAAAATTACTTCTATGCTGTTGAGGAGACATCCAGACCCAGGAACAACCCAGGAAACCAGATCATGGAAGCAAGGAAGGAGGTTTTCCCTGGAAAGGGGGCCATTCTTGGGCAGAGTACCAAGTCTGCTGTTGAAGTGATGCACCTTTGCCCCAGATCCTGGGGGATCTTCAGATCCATGAACAGTGAAGTTCATGGTTGGATCCTTTTTCTCATTGACACCAAGCTTTCTTCCCCTAGGCCCCTGACTCATGTAGCTCCTCTAATTCCACAATTTGAAGAATGGAGCAAGACAGAGTCTCAATGAGAGAAAAACACCAACCACCACTCTAATCTAAGCCTTTCATCTCCTACTACAGTTATACCCCCCACACACACACCCCCCAAGGTGAAGGTGACTGGCTGATCTTTTGTACTGGGTGTCATTTTCTACCACACACACACTGGCAGTTTTTTTTTTTTTTACATAAGGTACTTTTTTATTGTACTGAAGTCTAAAGTTACTATATGATCAAAATTCACTTCATTTTTCTTGCATTTTACAAACAAATGATCAAATGATGTTACCATGGGAAGGATTGTTTTGTGATGGGGTGTCTTAGCGAGTGATTACATTTGGAATCATTTTACCCTCTTTTCTAATCCGAATCTGCCTTGCAGAGAAGCAGAAAACAAGCAAGCAAACAAAAAGAGCACTTCCACTTTCTGCTGTCAGGCATTTTAATCCAGCACTCCCTGTTGAAACTGCTGATACCGTGAAGCCAGTCATGCTTACATACATCATTCCTTACCAGCGAATCATAGACCGTCCAGATTGTATGGAAAGTAGCCATGAGAATACTTGCAAAGTTAGATCAAATTCACTGTTCCGAATGTCCACTCCCTTGTTCCAGTTCTCTTGACTCCTCGTAGGATTCAAGTCAGTGTGGATTTTGTTTACAGTGACACCTTATTTGTTTGTTGTTTATTTGTTTTTAGACAAAAAAAAACCCTCTAATAAAAGTTAAAGCTATAAGAGAATTTGTACGTGTTGAAATTCAACATGCTTCACATTGTAACCAACCTGTAAGAATATTGTGGTCAATTATGTGAATACCAAATCAATATATACTCTATATTGTACTACAGAACTTTGTATTTTAAGGCAAAGATATGAGTAAATTGTTGGTATACTGGAGGAATATTAGATATTTATTAAGTGATAATGAGAAATGCAACAAACTTCCTTATTTATGCCTTATGAACAAAAGAGTGTGAAATGTAAGGTGAAATTTTATGTAAAAGACCCCAAGGGGATGGGTATGCTTGAAGGCAGGGACTGTGTCTTTTCTATATTTGTTCTGTACAGCTCTTAGCACACTCTTGGTGCTTGATAAATGTTATATACTACCAATAACTAAGCACATTTTTAGATCTTTTTTCAAATGGCTTGTGTAAAATTTGGTTAATGTACAATGGTTGGTTTGAAGCTATCATGTAAAATCTGCCTCGCCAAATATAACCGAAAATAAAAAATATGAAGTATCTTGCAGTGAGATTTGAGTCTATGCATAAATTATAGTATTCTGTTTTATGAACGTGCTATAAGTTTCCAACTGCATGGTTTTTCACAGACTGACCAATTCCAGAGTAAAAGTAAAACACTACAACATGTGATCACCTTACAAGCCTCCCTTAGGCCTACAGTCCTACAGAAGTCACTATCCTGCCTTCTAAGGAGATAGATTAGCTCTTCCTCTTTCTATGAATTTAATCTTTTATCACTCAGTGTTATGCACATGGGTTCATAGCTGCTTACAGGTTCCTGTAATTTCAGGAACTCGTTGTGAATATATTTATATATTTATTTATCCAATGGACATTCAGGTCTAACTTGCAAGAACATTGTGGTCAATCATGTGGACACCAAATCAACATATGTTATATGTTGTACTGTATAAATTATAGGGCAGGTCTAGGAATAATTATTATCCCCAGGAAAAGAGGGTTTAGGGCTATGGATATTCTTACACATGTCTTCTAGAATACATACTCCTAGGAGTAAAACTGCTGGGTCATGAGAGATGCTTAGGCACCATATGAGACAGGGTTGAAAACTTTCTAACTATGGTTTTGCCAATATACACTCATCAGCACAGTGGCTCTTTCCACATCCTACTTAGTAGAAATGAGTATCTGTTCTGATTTGCCCATTTCACTGGGTGTGTGTGGGTATTTCACTATGCTTTTAAAATAATATTTCCCTGTTGACTAATTGGATCTGCTGCTTTTTGTATGTCTATTGGCCTCTTGGCTCTCCTATTTTGTGAAGTACTCCTTTATGGTGTTTTAAAAATTATTTTTAATTAATTTTTTAGGACAACACACAAAGTAATGGATTTCATTATGATATTTTCATACATATGTGCCATTTTGCTTTATTCTCATTGTCTGTTACTGTCACTGCACCCTCTGGCTGGTTCCCTTCATTTCCCAAGAGTCAAGAGTCCCTTATTTCTGTTTTCATTCATGTGTATCCTATTACCCTCTTTCTTCCCACCTCCCTTAAGATATGTTCCTCCCCCTCATGATCTCCTTTCTACTTTCATGACCTACACAAGCATACACACGTGTGATTTTAAATGAAGGATCCAGCATCAATCAACAAGTTATCATGGATGATGGAGGAGGGCAAAAAAAAAAAGTCATCAGGGTTGAAGAGATGGTTCAGGGCTTAAGGCACTTGCCTACAAAGCTTAATGACCCAGATTCAGTTCCCTAGTTCCCATGTAAAGCCAGATTCACAAGATGGCACATGAGTCTGGAGTTTGTTTTCAGTGACTAGGGGACCTGGTGTGCCCATTCTCTCTCTCTCTCCCCTCACTTGCTGCTTGCAAATAAACCAATAAATAAAAATTACTAAAAACAAAGCTATTGGGTTGGAGAGGTGGCTTAGTAGTTAAGGTGCTTGCCTGAGAAGCCTAAGAACTCATGTTTGAATCTCCAGGTCCCATGTGGCCAGACATATAATGACAAGAACATGCAATGTCACACATGTGGCAAGGGGGCACATGCATCTGGAGTTCGCAGCAGTTAAGGTTATGGCGTGCCCATTCTTTCTCTCTCTTTCTCTCTGCCTCTGTCAAAATAAATTAAAAAGCTATTAAAAATATTAATATAGAAGAGGGAATAGTGGGAAAAATGAGGGGGTTCAGTGGAAAGGGAAGAGGAAGGAGGGACAAAGCAGGGTGGTGATAGAGGTTGATGTAATTTATTTTTCTTTGTTTTTGTTTTCAGGGTAGGGTCTCACTCTAGCCAAGGCTGAACTGGAATTCACTATGTAGTCTCAGTGTGGCCTCAAACTCACGGTGATCCTCCTGGCATTAAAGGCTTTTGCTACCTTGCTCAGCCAGATTATGTAAATCTTTTTAAAAAATATTTTCATTTATTTGCAAGCAGAGAGAGATAAAAAAAAAAAAAAAGACAGTGAGAAAGAATGGTCATGACAGAGCCGCTAGATGCTGTAAACAAACTCCAGGCTTATGTGCCACTTTGTATATCTGACTTTATGTGGGTACTGGGGAATTGAAACCAGGTCATCAGGCTTTGCAAGCAAGTACTTTTAACCACTCAGCCATCTTTCTAGCCCCTGAAGTATTTTTATTTTAATAAAAAAGAGACAAGGATTACAAAATAGTGACATAATTCTCCTACACAACCTAATATATAACAAAAAGAAAATCCAGTGAATGGATTATCATGTTTAGGTAAGAGGAAAAAGAAACAACAGGAAGCTGCAAAGGAAAATAATGGGACATCTCTCTTCACCTAAAAACATAAATCAATGATTATCTGAGAGAAAACATGTGTCTTTCTGATTTTGGCTTACTTCACTTGACATAATGATTTCTAGTTGTACATATTTTCCTGCAAATGTGGTTTCATGTTTCCTTTTTATTTAATTTATTTATTGATTTATTTATTTGAGAGAGAGAGAGAGAAGCTGGCAGATAGAATTAGAGAGAGAATGGGCTCACTAGAGCCTCTAGCCACTGCAAATGAACTCCAGACACATGTGCCACTGTGTGCATCTGGCTTTACATAAGTACTGGGAATTGAACTCAGGTCCTTAGGCTTTATATAGACAAGTGCCTTAACTGCTGACCCATCTCCTCAGCCCTCAATTTTCTTTTCATCTGCATAAAATATCGTTGAGTATATGCACTACATTTTACTTGCCCATTCATTTGTTGATCTTCATCTAGGCTGGTTCAGATACCTGGCTAATGTGAATCGTATTGCAGTAAACATGGACGTGCACGTATCTCTGGTATGTTGACTTAGTGCTTTGGGTATATACCGAAAAGTGGTGGAGCTAGGTCATATGGCAGTTCCAGTTTCAGTTTCTGGACAAAATTCCATATTGATTTCAACAGTGGCTGCACATGCTCACACTCCACCGGCAGTGTGTAGTAAGTGTTCCTCCTTTGCCTTTTTTGTCCTGTGTTTTCTTTTTTTAAAAAAAATATTTATTTATTTTCAAGCAGAGAGAGAGAGAGAAGGAAAGAGAGAAAGAGAGAAAGAGAGAGAGAGAGAGAGAATATTTCCTGATGGCTGAGGATGTTGAACACATTTCCAAGTATTTATTGGCCATCTGCACTTGTTCTTTTGACAATTATATGTTCAATTCATTAGCACATTTATTGATTCAATGGTTTGGGATTTTGGTTTCATTTTTATAGTTATTAATCCTGGATATTAATCATCTGTTGGATGTGTACTTGGCAAAGACTTTTGCCCATTCCGTAAGCTGTCTTTTCACTCTAGTGATTGTTTCTTCTGCTGTTGCAGAAGATTCTTAATTTCATGTGCTCCCATTTGTCAATTCTAGGCTGATTTTGCATATGGCTTCGTTTCCAACAGTGTCAGGGCTGAGATTTCTGGTGGAGTCTTTAGGATCTATTAAGTATAGGATCATGACAATGAGAGGGTGGGAGGAGGATTCATCAACACTAAAGAGGTTATGAATAAGCCAACTAAAAATTACAAGTTGGGCTGGAGAGATGGCTTAGGGGTTAAGGTTCTTGGCTGCAAAACCTAAGGACCCATGTTCCATTCTCCAGCCCCCACATAAACCAGAAGCACAAGGTGATGCAAGCACACAAGATTGTATGTGTACATTAAGTGGCACATGTGTCTGAAGCTCGATTACAGTGGCTGGAGGTCCTGGCATGACAACTCTCTCTCTCTCTCCCACTCTCACTCCCATTCTTGCTCTCATGCATAAAAAAATAAATAAAAAGGCCAGTTTGCTGGGCTTGCCTCAATATATATATATATATATATATTCTTCTTTTTTTGCTAGCTAACTAAAATATATAAGTTAAGAAAAGAGAGTTTGAACAAAAGTACACCATGGGGTATAAATGCTATACCCAGAAGCCACAGGTTACAGAAAAATTTCAGTGTCACAGTTGGAAATCCTCCCAGTGAGTTGTTGACCAGGGAGTCTCCTGAGGTCTGTCAAGTAATAGAGGCTATTTGCCAAGACTCTTGGTTGATCACCAGAACTAGATGGTAAGACCCTTTTGCTACAGATAGCACATGCTTGGGCTGCAGGTTACTGAGAAATCAAGCTAGAACTGAGCTGGAAGTCTCTTCCCTACTGATTCGCAGTTATAATTCTATAAGTTCTTATGCACCCTGCTGGAAGAGAAAAAGCTATTGGTGGTCTTAACTAGCAGTGGACCCTGAAAGTTATACAACTGGTCTTCTAGGAAAGATATGCCCATTAGTGTAAAAGTAGTATGTCTGTTATGGGGGTAACCAACTGCTCTCTCATTGGATTTGAGGCCCACTCCATAATTATTCTCTGGATTTTATCAGAATTTGTAGCAATCTCCCAGTTCTCATCTTCCTTCCTTCCTTCCTTCCTTCCTTTCTTTCTCTTTCTTTCTTTCTTTCTTTCTTTCTTTCTTTCTTTCTTTCTTTCTTTCTTTCTTTCTTTCTTTCTTTCTTTCTTTCTTTCTTGTCATCTTCCCCTTTCTTTTGGTTAGCTTGACTAGGTGTTTGTCAATCTTATTTGTTTTATCAAGCCATCAACTAACTCTTCTATTCTATGTATTAGATTTTTTTTTTTAGTATCCATTTCATTAATTACTGATCCGATCTTTAATTTTTTCCTTCCCATCTGCTGCTTCAGAAGCTGGATTGTTCTTGGTTTCCTAGTACTTGAGGTACATCGTTAGATTCCCTGTTTGAGACATTTGTGATTCTTTAATGTAAATACAGCTATAAATGTTTCTCTTCAAACTGCCTCAATGTATCCCGAGGTTCTGGCAAGTTGTGCTGTCATTTTCATTGATTCTAGCAATTTCTAAATTTCCTCCCTGGTTTTCTTTTTTAATGACACACTGGTCATTCAAGAGTGTTTTGCTCCATCTGTATGTATTTTTTAGCCTCTGTAGTTCTTCTTGTTATTTATTTCTAGCTTTATGGCACTACGGATAGAAGTTATTTTGACTTTTGTACTTATTTTGTATTTATGTAGCCTAGAATGTGATCTTTTCTAGAAAAGGGTCTTTGGCTAACAGAGAAGAATGCTTACTGTGTTTGTTTTGGAGGGAATATTCTGGATATATCTATTAAGTCCATTGTATCAATGGTGTAGTTTCATTCTGAGGTTTCTTTGCTGATTTTGGGTTTGGGTGGCCTATCTAGAGAAGGCAGGGAGTATTGAAATAATCCAATATTATTACATCAGGGGCTAGTAGATCTTTTATGTTCATCAGTGTTTATTTATTGAAATTTTTTGGAAATCTAGTTTTTTAGATTTAGAGAAATACTTAGGCTGGGTTTTCATTTCTTTAATTGATTTTTCAGGAATTCATATAGCCCAGGCTGGTTGTGAACTTGCAGTGTAGCCTGGGTAAGACCTTTTACTTTCCATTCTTCTGCCTCTACTTCTCAAGTGATGGGATGTCTTGGACATTGTGGTCATGCTTATTCTTTCTTCGTTATTGCTATCTCAATGTAGCATTTCATCAACCCACTCTTCCATCCCTCATGTACTTAATTCTTTGTTCAAAACTAGTAGAGATGTTTTACACTGTGGTTTTGTCTTTGATTCACTGAGTTTTTCATTTCCAACATTTCCATTTAAAAAATATTTGTTTTTATTTATATTTAAAGGTGAGAGAGAGAGATGTTGAGGGAGAATGGGTGTGCCAGGGTCTCTAGCCACTGCAAAATGAACTCCAGATGCATACACCTCTTTGTGCTTTATGTGGGTACTGGGGAATCAAACCCAGGTTGTTAGGCTGTGGTGGTTTGAATAGAATAGATGGCCCCCAATATATTCAGTTGTTTATTTGTTTGTAGTTTGCATCTCTAGCCATCTGGCTGGAGGCAATGCCATTGTGTGGATCTTAAGGTGTGGTGGTGGGTTTGAGATTTCAATCTAAAGATATGCAAAGTGTGCCTAGCTGGAGTTCCTGAAGTATGCTCTGGCTTTTGACCTTTAGGCTTGTACTTCTCTCTCTCTGCTTGAGCCTGTGAAGGCAGGGCAGTTTCTTCTGCCATTATGGAACTTCCCCTGGATCTGTAAGCTTCAATAAATATCCCTTCCTCCATAACTGTGCCTGGTCTGGAAGTTCATCTCAGCGAACCTGAAGCTGTCTGCTACATAGGCTTTGCAGGCAAGTAACTTAACTGCTGAGCCACCTCTACAGCCCCCATTTCTATTTTTTAATTTTAATTTTAATTTTTTTTATGGAAAGGGTAGTCAAATTTATTTCAAAACGAAAGCTTTGTTGGGCTCCATCAAATGCATAAGAAATGGAATATTTAGGGGAACAGATAAATTACCAGTGTGCAAAAACAGTGAGGTATACCTCAAATAAGTCTTTACAGCATTAAAAACTGGACTATAACATATCCATGCAATAGCATTTTTTTATTTACAATATGACAATTTTGTTGTTCCTACCTTTTGACCCTAATGCACAGAATTTCTGACAGGATGTCAGTTAAAAATCTAAATGTTTTTCGCACGATTTTAAACATCACTGGGAAGCTGCATTTAGAGGAAACAACATAAAAGTACAATGCCCGTGACAGCCAACATTATGTAACTGAGCTGTGCGAGGTTGTTTAGAAGGCTAGGGTTAAAATGATAGGCAGAATTAAAAAAAAATTGAAGCACAGATTGAAATATAAGTACACCAGATACTGCAGCAAGGGGTTACACTGCGTAAAGGCCATCCACTCAAAGAAGAGGGATTTAAAGACTTTTCCTCTCATGGTGTTGACTTATTTCACTGCTGTTTTTATTTCCCCATACATTTTTTCTGACTCGTTAAATCATTGCATTGACTTGCCTCTTCAGCTCCTGGATTGAATCCATCTGTTTAGTTTCACTCTCTTTGAGGTCACTAACTTCTACTGGAAAAACTTTTGAAATCTTCATCTGGGATTTTTACCTATTCCATCTCTGGGTTTGGCAGCCGGGGAGTCGTGACCTTTGGAAGGAGTTGTGTTGCCTTGCTCGTGCGTGTTTCCTTGTGTCTCTGTGTTGCAGTCTGCACAACTGTTGGTTTGTATAGAGCTTCCTGTTCAGGGGCTCGGCTTACTGAGCAGCCTCTCTTCTATTCAGTCCCACTCAGCAAGGGAAAAGGAACTGCTTCTACAAGCATCTTCGGCTGGCCCTGCTTGCACCAGGGAGCTGTGTGGCAGAAGGGACGTCTGGTTTACTTGTCACCTGTCCTTCCCTCCCCCAGCCCCTTTCTGGGTGTTGTGCCACTCCCTTTGTGGGAGTTTGAAACTCCTTCTTTTGCTCTCTAAAATAGAGTGTACTTTTTTTCTTATTCTGCCTCTCTCCTCTACTGATTTATATAGGGGTGACTTCTTGTTTTCTATCTTACCCAAGAGTCCTTCTGTACATTTTTATCCTATAGGGCTGTTCTTATTTATTTTTATAAATTATATAATATACAAATGTGTTCCTTGTTAGATATACACTGAAAATATATCTGTGAGCTGTATATTTTTCCATCTTGAGAACTTTTTCAGAATATTTCATTTATTTATTTGTAAGAGAGACAAAGAGAAAAGGAGAGAGATAGAAAGAGAGAAAGAGAGAGAGAATGGTTATGCCAGGGCTTCCAGCCACTGCAAATGAACTTCAGACACATGCATCTGCCTTATGTGGGTCCTGGGGAATGGAACCTGGGTCCTTAGGCTTTGCAGGCACTTGTCTTAACCACTAAGCCATTGCTCCAGCTGCCCCTATCTTGATAACTTTTTGATGAATGAAAATTCTGCATTTTGAAATGTAAATCTATTATTTTTTCTTTGGTTTCCTTTGGTCAATTTGGTTCTGGTTGAGAAGACTTTACAGACTCCAAGGTCTTTAATATTATGCTTTCTTTTGTAGGCTTTTTTTTTTTTTTGCTTTTCAGCTACCCATACTCTTTCTGGAATTCATACTGGTTCCTGATGCGAAACAGGAGGTTAAAATGTAGTGTGTTTTTTGTTCTCATTTGGTCATCCATTAATCAGATTAGAAAGATCATCTCTCCCCTTCAATGTAAAGCGATTGAATGTATGATTTTCTGGGATTTTTATTCTGCCTCATTGGTTTATTGTTTTCTTGTATAAGTACAATATCAACACAGTTCCATCTCCTCAGAAGCATTAAAATTTTTCTCAACTATGAAGTAATTTAATAATACCTGATGTGGGCAGCAGCTTCACCACATTTCTTGCTTGTGAAATTCTATCATGGAGGATGGTGAAGAGACAATGTGTCTGACTCCTTTTATCCTTACAATCATTCTCAAATGTCACTGGCTTCTCTGCTTGAGTCATTAAGGAAAAGTGATTACTTTATGCATGAGTCACAGCACACTACAAAAAGTAATTAATATCTTGACATCTAAACACAGAAAGAAATCTCTGGCAAGAAGATTGGAAAAAAATCTGAGAGTAACTGTACAATGGTATGTATAAATATGACATTTACTTTTGAAATAACATGCTAATTCAGACCCAAAAATCCAATATTTGTATTTAGTTACATGGCATATGAATTATTGTTGGTTTTTTCTTAAGCATGCTGGAAAAGTGAGCTAAAATAATGTACAAACCATCTTATAGGAAAAAAATGTTCATCCTACCTAAGAGAGTAATCAATATGCAATATGCTATTGTAAGGCATTTTAATCTATCATTAATTTAGCTTCCTTCCCCTAAGTATGAGCAAAAGTCAATACTTGGTTAACTTACTTCACATTATTGCATGTACTTTTTGCAAAAAAAGTCATATACCACTTTCTATGTAAAACTCAGGCTTTGTAATAACTTCCATTTGTTTTCCCTAATGGGAAATTGAATTATTAAAATTTTGCTGTACCTGGATTTTGTTTCTATCTTCCTTAGTCCTTATGATGAAAAAGAAGGGAATGAGGTGTTCATGTCTTCTCACAGAAGTAAAGGTATATTAGACTGGTCATGATGGCATATGCCTGTAATATTAGCACTTGGGAGGCTGAGATAGGATTGCCATGAGTTTGAGGCCATCTTGACCTATGTAGTGAATACCGAGCCAGCCAGAGCTACATCATGATACCCTGTCTCAAAGAAACAAACACCAGCAAAAACAAAAGAGTGAAAACTAAAGCATGAAATAATGTTACATTATATGAAAGGTAAACTAGAACCTACAAACAAGAAGACACTATCTGAGTGCCTGGCTAGAAGCAAGTCCTACATCTCAGCCTTGGACTGGTGCTCATTGTAAACAGTCTTTGTGCTGTCTTCAAATTCACTTCAGCTCCTAGCACTTTATTAAAAATCCTAAAAGATTCATTAAGTCCTGCACATAAAATCATTGTTAGAAATCAGCAGTGCAAGTGTGGTTAATTGCAAATACAGTTTCCTTTCATTTGTCAAGGAAAGCACTTAATAAATTGCGCCTGTAAGTCAAAGTAGTCACCCTGCTAATAGAAGACGGCTACATGGCACGTTCATGCTGTTCCCTCACAGTCATGCTCTCCATTTTAATGATTCTTGCATAATTTTAGAATTCCCAATGAGGGAGCCTTTCCCAGCTCATTTCCTGTGGACCAGTGCTGTTTGATCTACGGGTCTCAAACAGCCTAAATTAACATTTTGTTGCTTTCTTATAAAAGCTCATTTTTATCATTAGCCATGTACGTTTGACCTATATACTTCCTCGTGATTCACTCTTTCTTCTACCCTCTGGTTTGTTAATTTACATGCTTCATCAACCGATATTTATTGAGCAAACAGCATATTCAAAGCAGTGGCTTGATGCAGATATGTTACCTGCCGTGCCTCCCAGAACCAGCAATGTCTTGTACAGATGAGATGCCTCGTAAGAATTTGTGGAATAGTTGAGTGAAGAAAACAATGAATGAAACCTTTAATTTTCTGTCTTGGAACTTCTTTTTGAGATATCTTTATTTATTTTCAGAGAGAGAGAGACAGAGAAAGAGAGAGAGGGAGAGAGAAAAAGGAAGGAAGGAAGGAAGAAAGAAAGAACGAAGGAAGGAAGGAAAGAAAGAAAGAGAGAGAGAGGAAGAAAGAAAGAAAGAAAGAAAGAAAGAAAGAAAGAAAGAAAGAAAGAAAGAAAGAAAGAGAGAACAAACATGCCAGGGCCTCCTGCCACTGCAAACAAACTCCAGATGCCACCTTGTAAATCTGGCTTTATGTAGGTAATGGGAATTTGAATCCGGGCCATCAATCTTTGCAACCAAGTGCCTTTAACCACTGAAACATCTCTCCAGCACTGTCTTGGAGCTTCTATTCGCATATGCCATGATGTGCATGGGGAGATCCGGGGACAACCTTGGGTGTTGGTCCTCGCCTCCCCGCCTTCCACTTTCGCTTTTTTTCTAAATATTTTTATTCATGTGTATGTTAGAGAGAGAGAGAGAGAGAGAGAGAGAATCTGGGCACTCTAGGGCCTCCTGCCACTGTAAGGAAATTCCAGATGCATTGCCACTTTGTGCATCTGGTTTCACATGGGTACTGCGGAATTGAACCTGGGCTGTCAGGCTTTACAAACAAGTGCCTTTAACCAATGAACCATCTCTCCAGCCCTACCTTGGCTTTTATTTTTATTTTTGTGACAGGGTCTCACTCTAGCCCAGGCTGACCTATGACTCACTCTGTGGATCATTCTGGCCTTGAAATCATGGCAATCCTTCTACCTCAGCTTTCCAAGTGCTGAGATTAAAGGAGTGCACTGCCATGCCCAACTTCTACCTTGTTTTGAGGCAGGGTCTCTTACTCACCAATATGCATACCAAAATAGCTGGTTTGTGAGCTTTTAAGGATTCTCTGGCCATCACCTCCCATTATGCCATGAGTGCTGGAATTACAGATCCCCTCTACCAGATTCCCTCTAACCTGACCAAGTATGTATGCTTGGGTTTATGTGGGTTCTGGGGATTTGAACTCAGGTCCTCAAGTTTTCATGGAAATTGCTTTAACCACTTCGCAATCTCCCCAGACACTTGATTCATTTCTTAAAGAAGATTTCAGGAAGAGCAGTCAGATTAAAAGCACGGGCAACAGTATCTAAGGCTCTGCTAGGAGCATGGCACACTTGAGGTTTCTTTCTTCTCACCCCTGTAAGATGATGACTTGTGAGTCTATAATACAAACTAATTATGTGTACTTGTAAGGTATAATATGATACTTTGATGCATGTCTGCATTGTGCAATAATCAAAACCAGGATAATTAATATATCCACCACCTTAAACTCTAAATCATTTTTTTGTGTGTGGTGAATACATTGAGTCCTATTTTGTAGCTATTTTCAGATAAGGTGATTGAGACATTCACCCTGCAAGACTCAATGTTTGGTGATAGCCGACTTCTCCTTTCTCTACCCTGACCAACTATATTGTATGCTGTCTTCTCTGTGTATTCACTTTATTTATAAGACTCTCCACAATATCGTTTGCCCTAGGAAGTCTTGAATGTCATTCATAGTATGCTCCTATGCTGATTTCTTCCTTTCTCTCTCTCTTTCTCTTTCTTTCTTTCTTTCTTTCTTTCTTTCTTTCTTTCTTCTTTCCTTCTCTCTCTCTCTCTCTCTCCCTTCCTGCCTGCCTTCTTTCATTCCTTCCTTTCTTTCTTTTGATTTTTTTTTTTTGAGGTAGGGTCTCACTCTAGCCCAGGCTGGCCTGGAATTCACTATGTAGTCTCAGGCTGGCTTCAAACTCACAGCGATCCTTCTACCTCTGCTTCCTGAGTGCTGGGATTAGAGGTGTGAGCCACCATGTGCTTGGCCTGATTAATTTCAATAGTCAACTTGACTGGAACTAGAAATATCTAGGAGACTTATCCTAGTGGTGAGTGGAACCATTCCATAGGCTGGAGTCCCAGGCTGAATCCAAAGGAGAAAGCGAGCTGAGAATGAGCAATAGTATTCGTCCTTCTCTGTTTCCTGACTGCAGACTTACTGTGACCAGGTGTCTCTTGCTCCTGCCACCATGTCTATCTCATCATGATGTACTATACCCCCTGCAACTGTAAGTCAAGTTAAACTTTTCTTCTGTAAGCCTCTTCTTTTTGTTTTTGTATGTTTTTCTGGCTCCAAGTTTATTCAACAACAACAAAAAGATCCCTTCCATTTTTGTTGTGGTGGATAGCCACGTCCACAGCCAAATCCACCTCTGAATTAAAATTCTCTTGCAGATTGAGCCCTGGTCTTGGCTTTCTTGTCAGCACTAGTGGGCACAGCACTACATCTACAGGTGTCTCTGTGGTCTTCCCTTCTTGTGAGTCTCACAGGTTGCTCCCATTCCAATCATTTGGGCTGAGGCCTGCCCATCTCAGAATGGCTGCAATGCCAGGTGACGGGCATGATCTCAGGACACAGATGGAGTTAGCCATAGAGATATTGGATACACTTGTTGGTAAGGTATCAGTAGGAATGTCTCCCCGCAGTGAACACCGAGGAGGAGGGCCTTCAGGGAATTGGAGACTGGGAGTGAAGAGATACAAGACCATAACCTATTATATATATATATATATGCATATAAAATATACATATAAAATATACATTATTTCATATATATATATATATGAAGAAAGAGGAGGAGGAAAAGGGATTTGGTGGAGGAAGAATTTGGAAGGGTTTGAAGGGTGATGGGAGGCAAATATAATCATTATATACTGTCAATATTTATGGAAGTTGCCAATAAAAAAAGAAATGTCTCCAGGTAAACTGTTTCTCTGTTTGTTTGTTTGTTTGTTTGTTTGTTTGTTTTTACATAGCCCTGAGACAAAGGCTGAGCACACTCTTGTCAGCCAGCTCTGGGCATGTGCACATCTTTCTTGGCTACTATCACTCCTCCTTAAAAAGGAGTTCATGGATGGTTAAGGTGCTTGCCTTTAAAGCCTAATGACCTGCATTCAACTCCCTAGTACCCACATAAAGCGAGATGCACAAAGTGGCTCATGCCTTTCACATCTCTGCTGGCAAATTAATTAATTAATTAATTAAAAAGGAATTCATGAATATCAATCAAGTTCTTTTTGGGCATCAACATCACAGTGGCTGCAGAGTCCGAGGCTGAGACTGGAAAGGAAGGACACATTAAGCTGCTTCATGTCAGGTATTTGGTCAGAGCAATGAGAACAGTAACTAGTATCACTGCCTTCACATAGCAATCCCCAACCCATAGTTGCTTATATCAACTGCTTCCTTATTTCCCATGTGGTGTGTTCTTCATGGGTCAGGTGCAATTCAATTTCATCTCTTCTTCATTACAGGACCCAAGCTCAATGGACAGCTTGTATCTAGGACATACTGGTTTCTTTACAGAGGAGAAAAGATAGAGGAAGTGCATGCTGGCTGTTGGCAAGCAATCCATGCATTCACCTTGCATGGCAAAGCCAAGCCTGTGGTCTATGGGGGAGGAAATAGATTCTCCATTCCAGGGAGGTATCAAGAAGCAAGAGCAGTAGTTATTCTAGGAGAAAAAGAAGTTTTCTCACTCTCTTTTGTCTAGTGGTCAAGGACGTTTCCTCATTTCAGCCATATTCCATCACTAATGATGAACAGGAGGGTCCTTGGTGTTCATTGTATGGAGACATTTCTGTTGATACCTTACCAACAAGAGTGTCCAATATCACTGTGACTAACTTTATGATTAAGCCTTTTCAACACCCAAACTGGAACGTGGTGGACACCCAGTCAATACTGAAAACTGATTACCCACAGGGTCAATATAGCATTGCCAACCCAGCCTGGATCTGAGATGTGCTTGGGCCCTTTGTTTTAGGCAGAATCGAGGGATGTCGGTCTTCCTAGAAGCTATTGTCCTCTGTGTGCACATTGCCTCGCACCCATCACTCCATACACTACTCAGTGCACGGCCTGAAGCACACAGGCGGGGGGTGATCTCAGTAACGTGGTCGCTGTGCATACGACTGTGCTCCTGTAGTTTACCTTAGTTCTGCTATCTGTCAGTCCATCGGTCTCCAGCCATCCTCAGTGACCTACAGTATTGGTTATTTTTTTGTAGCAAGTAAATACCTGATCTGAATGACTTAATGTAGGAAAGATTGTTTATATTTCAAATCAGCATACAAAATAACAGGTTTATTAAATTTCACTTGTTTATTTATTGGAGAGAGAAAGAGAGAACAGGAGGGGTAGAATGGGTTTGCCAGGGTTTCCAGCCACTGCAAACAAACTCCAGACACGTGTGCCCATTTGTGCATCTAGCTTTACATGGGTTCTAGAGAATAGAACTTGGGACATCAGGCATTGCAAGGCAAGTGCTTTTAACCACTGAGTCATCTCTCCAGCCAAATAATAGGTTTTGAAAATATGTATTCATTTATCTTAGAGAGAGAGGAGAGGAGAGAGAAAGGGCACACCGGGGCTTTATGCTCCTGCAAATGAGCTCCAGACACATGTGCCATCTGGCTTTATGTGGTTACTGGGACTTGAACCCAGGCTGGTAGGCTTTATAAGAAAGCACCTTTAACCACTAAGCCATCTCCCTAACAGGTTTTATTATGGAAAAATTTCCTCTTTATCTTGTGTGTGTGGTGTGTGTGCATGTTCACGGTGCACACTGTGGCACGCCTGTGGCGGTCATAGAACAACTTGCTGGTGCTGGTCCTCACCTTCTGCCCCACTTCTGAGACAGTGTCATTTGTTGTTCACCTCTGCAATGACCAGGATAGCTGGTCTATGAGCTTCTGAGAATTTCCAGGAAATACTGCTTCTGTGTTCCACCTTGCTGCACACATGCTGGGGATTACAGAAACCCACCACAGCTTCTGTCTTTAACATGGGATCTGGGGGTCCAGACTCAGAGACTCCTGCTTGGATGGCGAGCACTTTATGCACTGGCCGTCTCCCCAGCCCCTCTTACAGATTTTTTTTTAAAATGTATTATGTGTAAGGAGAGATGGAGAGAGGGGAGAGATAGAGAGACAGACAGGGAGAGAATGGGAACATCAGAGCCTCTTGCCACTGCAAATGAACTTGACACATGTGCCACTTTGCATCTGGCTTTATGTGGGTACTGGGGAATTGAATCCAAGCCATGAGGGTGCAAGCAAGTGTCTTAACCTCTGGGCCATCTCTCCAGCCCCCCTACTACAGACTTTTCATACATACTTTGTTTTGGTTAACCTTCCTTCCCTGTTCCTCTCTCCTATCTGCACATATCACCCACTGCTGTACTCTACCACCCAGTAGCCCCTTTCCACTTTCAGGTCTCATGTGTTCTATTAATCTCCCTACACCCTACCTTGAAAAAAAAACAATCTTTTTTCTCATTCTCATGGACCGCTTATAGTTTCATGACCTATAAAGGTGCTCTTACATAAATACACATATGTAACAATTAGAAGCTAGGGGCCAGGGGAGATGGCTTAGTGGTTAAGGCGTTTGCCTGCAAAGCCAAAGGACCTGGGTTTGACTCCCCAGGACCCATGTAAGCCAGATGCACAAGGGGGCACACGCATCTAGAGTTCGTTTGCAGTGGCTGGAGGCCCTGGTGTGCCCGTTCTCTCTCTCTAGCTATTTCTGTATCTCTCTCTCTCCAATTAATAAATAAATACATTTTTTTTAAAAATTAGAAGCTAGGATTCACATAACAGAGGACATGTAGTATTCACCTTTCTCATTCTGAAGCATTTCAATATAATAATATCCAGACCCTATCCATTTTCCTAAAACTTTCATAAGTTCGTGTTTTATGACTGAATAAGATTCTGTTGTGTGCAGGTACCCCGTGATGCATTCATCTATTGATGGGCACTTAGGCTGATTTCATTTCCTTCCTACTGTGACTAGAGCAGCAATAAACTCAGTTGTTCAAGCATCTCTGTGGTAGGATATGGAGTCCTTTGAATATATACCCAGGAGTAACATAGCTGGATCATACGGTCATTCTAATTTTAGTCTTTTGAGAGATATCCACACTGATTTCCACAGTGCTATAGCAAGTTACACTTCCACTAGCATTTGTTATTATTTATTTTCTCAATTACAGCCATTCTGAGCAAAGATTTATTTGTACATTATATTATATTTATAATGTACAGCATTTCAGAAGCTTCAATCCATGGCCCCATGTACTTGCTCAAAACATCACGGAAGGGTGGAGAGATAACTCAGTGGTTAAGGCACTTGCCTGAAAGCCTAATGACCCTGGTTCAATTCCCCAGTACCCACATAAAGCCAGACGCACAGCGTGGCATCTGCATCTGGAGTTTGTTGGCAGCAGTGTGCCCATTCCCTCTGTCTCTCTTCTATTTCTCTCTGCTTACAAATAAACACATAAGTGTGTGTGTGTGTGTGTGTGTGTGTGTGTGTGTGTTACAATGGCAGAGCATGTGGTGAGGGAGTTTCTTCCACTAATGGTGGAACAGAGGCAGAGAGTGGCTGTTACTAGGGACAGGGCAGAAGAGAATTCCAAAGTTAATCTCCACTTTTCTCAGTTCCACCTCCTCAATTATATATCCAATTTTTGAATATATCGGTGCATTAAATTGTTCCATAGAGCAGCATCTTTATGATTGACTTGTGTCTGGAAATTCTCTCACAGACACATACAGAGTGGTGCTTTACTGACCTCTTCAGTATTTCTCATCCATTGAATTTGACAATCAAGGTTAATCCTCACACCTACACTGTTCTGAAACTGCAGTCCATCTAGGCCATCTACTGTTTCAGTTCCTAAGGCTAGTTCATATCTACTTCTGGCCTCTCGGACAAATCTACAATTCTTCAGAGTTCTAAGGGTCCTAGTTTGTTTTGGATGACTGGTAAATAAAGAAGGAGGTATTAACTGCTTGTCATTGTCCAAGTCAAGTTTTTTTCCCGTCTACTCTGATTTGTGTATTGTACTTTGGTGGGTATTTCGTAAGTGCACAGTGCTCAGCAGTGATGATCCAGCAGGTAGCAGTCAACCCTTGAGCATTTAATGCAATCTGTTTCTAATACAATCACTGTAAGTAGAAACATTTGCCATCCTTATTTTTCAGTAGTGTAAATGGAGGCTCAAAAACACATGTCTGCTGGGTGTGGTGGCGCACACCTTTAATCCCAGCACTTGGGTGGCAGAGGTAGGAGGATTGCCGTGAGTCTGAGGTCACCCTGAGAATACATAGTGAATTCCAGGTCAGCCTGAATTCCAGGTCAGGGCTAGAGGGAGACCTTACCTCAAAAAAAAAAAAAAAAAAAATCATGTGTCTAAGATTACACAGCTGGATCTTGGATTCCTACCTAATCTTTTGTTTTTCAAATGTATATATTTAGTTAGTTAGTTAGGAGAACAAAAGAGAGCCAGCATGGGCATGCCAGGGCCTCTTGCCACTGCAAATGAACTCTAGATGCATGTGCCCACCACTTTGTGCCTCTGGCTTTATGTGGGCACTGAGGAATCGAACACTAGCCATCAGGCTTTGTAAGCAAGTGCCTTTAGCTGCTGGAGCCTTCTCTCCAGCCTCTCCTAGTTTATCTTAAAGCAGAGTGTAGTAATAGAAAATGTGAGCTACAACGAGGCCATGGAAAACATATCACTAGGGAAGGAAATACATCATGCCCTGGGTATCACACATCACTGGGGTTGGCCAGGGGCCAGAAGGAGGGAGCAGGGGACCATGGGCAAGAGGTATTAGTATGGCTTCCAAGGGAAGAAATAGGCAAGGCAGGGTAAGCAGGCTTAGGATCAGGCTGGTTATAGCTGCTTCGCAGGCTTGGCTGTCCTGAGTTCAGTGCAGAACGGCCCAGAGTGTGAGAGCCTGATGAATGGGGCGGTTAGCGTGGACATTCTGGCTGGGGTTTGCATTTGAAACGTACACTCAGACACGTTGTTTTCTACCTAGGAATTGGTAACTCTAGGGGGGTTGCAAGACCCCAGATGCCAAAACAACAGAAATCAGCAAACAAGAGACGATGGTGTACACAAAGCCAGACAGTCAAACTCCAGGGAGATTTTGCTTTTTTTGCAACTCAGTGTTTCCCGGGGGTGGGCGGGTATGAAGCTCTGTGGGGTTGGATGAATAGAAGACATCACTCTGGGTTTGTATCTGCTATATCGTTTCTTTTCTTTTTTTTTTAAAAAAAAAAACTTTATTTTTATTTTATTTATTTGAAAGAGAGAAAGGAAGAGGCAGATAGAAATATATAGATAGATAGATAGAGAGAGAGAGAGAGAATGGGCATGCCAGGGCCTTCAGCCACTGCAAATGCAAATCCAGACAAAAGCACCACTTTGTGCATCTGGCCTATGTGGGTCCTGGAGAAATAAACCTGGGTCCTTTGGCTTTGCAGGCAAACATCTTAACCACTAAGCTGTCTCTCTAGCTCACGTGTTGTATCTTTCCATGTGAATCACTTACTCCTTACATTAGCCTGGTGAGGAGTGATTTTACTGTAGGCCACAGAAGCGAAGGATATGAGGCTTGCCCTAGATCTTCTAGCCTCTAAGTGACACAGCTAGGACTTGAATCGGCTTTGGGTAAGCCCAGGTGCTCTGTCTTTAATTCTCAGGCAGTGTTTGTCCTGAAGTTTGAATTCGGAACTTGAGGGGAAGGAAATCTAATACTGTATGAACCCAGGCAGGCAGGACCATTCATATGCACTTACTCTAGACAGCTAAATTAAACTGACCTAATCCGCACATCTCAGTCCAGTGACAAGCATATGACAACAGAGGCCAAAACTGAGATTAGAATTCGTAGGAAGAAATGGAGGGGACATGGGCTTCAGAATCAGATTCAGGCTTAATTACTGAATCTGCCATTTTCTATTTAAACATGACAGGTCTCAGCTTCTCCGTTTCTATATGTGGAAATATTCCAACATTGTAAGGTTTTGAGAAGATTAAATGCAAATCTATGCAGAGAGCACCTGACTCTTAATAATTCACCAAGAAATGCTGGTGCCTTTCTCTATTTCCAAGGTGTTAGGACAGACGGAATGGGGATTGGGAAGCCAGCTGGTGGGAAATTAGGGCCAGGTTGAAAGCCAGTGATCAGAACCTGCAGTCTGCCACATCCCACCGGCTTGAAGACAACGATTGACCTACCTGCTGGTTTGCTATACATGTCCAGAGGTTACAAACCCTCCATAGGCCCAAAAGGAAACAGAGAATAAAGTACTGTAAAACAAGTGAACAATTCCTATAGGAGCTTGAAGCAGATTTTCAGAAATCCAGCATCAGGATTCCCATAAGGGAGGGGAGGGTTCTGACACATCAAGATTACAGTACCAGGAGGCAGACAAGAATTCAGGGACCTGGGCCACAAAGGCAAAAGTACTGTCTGGAGTGGGCATATTTGCCATGGGCAGAATAGGATGTCCAGTTCGTTGAGACATTCACTCAGCCTTGCATCTGTATAGGCAGTCATCCACCTATTCATTCACCCAGTGCCTACTGAGCACTGGCTCAGTGTTAATTATAATGGCCAGAGAATAGTAAGGGAAGCTTAAAAAAAAAAAAAAGCATACATTTTTAAAAATTTATTTGCAAGAAGAGAGAGAGAGGAGAGAGAGAATGGGTATGCCAGGGACTCTAGCCGCTGCAAATGAACTCCAGATGCATGTGCCATTTTATGCATCTGGCTTTACATGGGTACTGGGGAATTGAACTCGGGTCATTAGGTTTTGCAGGTAAGTGCTCTAACCATTTAGCAGTCTCTCCAGCCTGGGAAATAGTATTTTTATCCTTAAGGAGTTTATAGTCAGTCATAGGAGACAGATGCCTGAATAAATAATTATGGAACAATGATGTAAACACAGGCTGTTGGGAGAGAAGAGAGAGATGTGTCTAGAGGAACCAGAAAAGCATCCAAGAAGAAATGATGTAGGTATCTATTTCTTGAATGATGAGTGAGTTTACCCAAAGAAGAAAATTAGAAAGCTGCTCTGAGTGTTACAGCCCAAAGCCCATGTATTCAAGGCTTAGTTGTCAGGCTGTGTGACACGGCTGGGCGGCGGTAGATCCCTTTGGAGCGGGGGGCCTTGTGGGAGGAAGGTAGGTTACCTGAGCATATCCTGGGAGGAGATATTGGGATCCATGTCTCTTGTTGTGTTTTTAAAAAATAGTTGTGGGGGCTGGAGAGATGGCTTAGTGGTTAAGTACTTGCCGGTGAAGCCTAAGGACCCTGGTTCGAGGCTCCATTCCTCAGGACCCATGTTAGCCAGATGCACAAGGGGGCGCATGTGTCTGGAGTTCATTTGCAGTGGCTGGAGGCCCTGGTGCGCCCATTCTCTCTCTCTGTATCTGCCTCTTTGTCTCTATCTGTCACTCTCAAATAAATAAATTGAAATAAACAAAAAAATTTAAATTGTTTTTGATTTTTATTTATAAATTTATTTGAGAGAAAAGAGGGAGAGAGAGAGAGGAAAAAGAAGAAGGAGGGAATGGGCATACTAGGGCCTCTAGCCACTGCAAACAAACTCCAGATGCATGTGCCCCCTTGTGCATCTGGCTTACGTGAGTACTGGGGATTCGAACCTGGGTCACTAGGCTTCCAAGGAAGCTCTTTAACTATTAAGCTATCTCTCCAGCCCATTTTTTTCTTTTTCAAAGAAAGTTAATATATATGCAGAGAGGGATAGAGAGAAGTAAGAGACATTATAGGCATACCAGGGCCTCCAGCCAGTGCAAGTGAGCTCCATATGCATGCGCCACTGTGCATATGGCTTTATGTGGGTTCTGGGGACTTGAACCTGGGTTGCTAGGTTTTGCAGACAAGCACCATAACTGCTGAGGCATCTCTCCAACCTTCTTTCTGCTTTTATATTTTTACATTTTATTTATATATTTATTTTGAGAAAGAAAGAGAGAAGCAGATAGAGAGAATGGGTATGATAGAGGCTATAGCCACTGCAAATTAACTCCAGATACATGTGCCTCCTTGTGCATCTGGCTTATGTGGGTACTGGGGAATCGAACCCTGGTCCTTAGGCTTCCCAGGCAAATGCCTTAACTGCTAAGCCATCTCTGCAGCCCTCTTCCTGCTTCCTATTCTCTCTGTTTCACATCCTGGACATGAAGTGAGCAATCTTTCCAAGCACTCTGCCATGCAATCCTGTCATGTGCTCACCAAAGCCCTACCAGATCATGACTGAAATTCTTGAATCTCTGAGCCACCATAGCCTGCCTGCCTGCCTGCCTTCCTTCCTTCTTTCCTTCCTTCCTTCCTTCCTTTTTTTCTTTCTTTCTTTTTTCTTTTTTTTTTGAGGCAGATCTCACTCTAGCTCAGATTGACCTGAAACTCATTCTGTAGCTCAGGCTGGTCTTGAATTCATAGCAATTCTCCTACCTCATCCTCTGCGTACTAAGATTATAAGTGTGAGTCACCACACCCAGATAACCTTTTCTCTTTTTAAAATATTTCAGGTATTATGTTATAGTAATAGGAAGCTGACTAAACCAGAGAATGTACCAATACATGAAAACATAGGGGGAGAAAAAGATGTATTTCAGGAGTCTTGTCCTGCTGGAATAGAGAGCTTTAAAAGTGGAGTGGGCTTAATAGAATGCTGTGGCTCCCTTTTTACTGCCGAAGAAACTGAGGCCATGGGTTGAATGAGCTGCCCAATGTTGAATAGGGATTAAGTGCAAGTAGAGTCAAGCCAACACTCCTTGCCTCTAGACACTATGCTATTTCTATTGGAGGACATTTCCCACAGAATATGCATCAGGAAATTTTATCCTTAAGGCAGCAGTATTTTGGGACTCACCAGCAATTTTCCTATACTGCTTCAACAGTGGACGATTTATTTGAACAGAATAGAGTCAAGTACAAGTGCATATATAGGAGGCTCTTTAAACCTCAAAGGAAAGGATGGGGTGTTCAGTAGATCAGTTAGCACAACTGGCTGACCATTTGTGAACACTAGACTAAAGCCTTACATCTCTCACTAAAATTAATCCTACATGGGCCAAAGGATTCAGAGTTAAACCTTGGAGGTACAGGAAGCAAAGGCGAGCAAAGGTAGCTTTTTCTAAGCATGGCACCAAGGAAATTATAAAGAAAGATTTCATACGTATGACTCCATAACATAAATGAGTCAACATCTGCTTGTACCCAGAACACAGCAACTGGCCCAGACTCGCTCGTCCACAGCAAAAACAGAAGAAAGTTACAACATGTATGAAATAATTATTTTCAAGCATTATACAATAGATGTCATAGGACTGTGACCATTGAAAGAAAAGCGATGAGGTGAGTGTTTTGGTGCCCCCGTCTTCTGTGTGAGGACGCTTTCTGGATTGTGATGCATTGAGAGGAATCAGGTAGGCACCATAGCGTTGCTGAGTTGATGAATCAGAGGCTGGGTGCAGCGTGTGGAGACTCAGGTAGCTTGATCCTGGACAGAGTCCTGGAAAGAACGAAGCTGCGCTGTACAACACAGTCCACGAGTACACACGCATTCCCTGCATCTTAGGCTGGATACTCCAGAGACTCACTCAGGGGACCAAATCTCAGAGCTCAGGGACACGGGGGGATTCAAATTCTGACTGCCATCGTGACCAGACATCAATGATCCAGAACATGCTGAGGGGACACAAGGACTGCAATTTACAGAACTGAGGTAACCTACAGCAAGATCATTCTAGAATTGTCCTAAAACATCCTGTATAACAAGGCTCCAAAATGGCCACACTTCTCTCCTGTCACCTAGCTACCTGCCAACGCAAATTTCACCCCTTTAAAGAAGGACTGACACCATCTAGGAGTGAACAATGTCACTTGTACAATGTCAAACGCTGCTGGCTGGGTTTCATTGATGATCTGTATTAGTTGGGGTTTTTTTAGCGTGTGTATATGTGTGCATGTGTGTGTCTGTGCGTGCAATGTGTGAGAGCGCAGGACGCACATGCAGAGGTCAGCAGGGCGACCCCCAGGTACTGATGCGAGCTTGTGCTGAGGCAGGGTCTCTCGCTGGTGCTCACGGCTGCCTTTGCCACGCTAGCTGGCCCACAGGCTTTCCAGGAGAGTCTTCTGTCTGCACATCTCTGCTGCCCGTAGGCATGCTGAGATTCTGGACCCTGCTTCAGAGTCTGGCTTTTATGTGGGTTCTGGGGATCTGAACTCAAGTACTAACTCTTGTGTGGCAAATCTTTATCTACTGAGCCATCTCCCCAACCCATCTTTCTGCTTTTTATTTCATGGATTACCTCTCAGATTTATCATTTCTTTTTTTCTACTTTGAATTTATATACCTTTTTTTTTTTGCTTTTGAAGGCAAGAGCTAAGATCATTAATTTGAGGTCTTATTTTCTAACATAGGGACTTTGGCGCTACAAACTCACCTTGAAGTACTGCCTTGCAGCACTGTATAAAGCTCTAGATGTCAGATTTTCACCTTGTTTCAGTTCAAAATATTTTATATGTACATTTGACTCCTTTGACCCACAGTTATTTAAGTAGAGCTCCTCTCTTTTTTTCCAAATAAGTCCCAGCTTTCTTAGGAAACACACACTAGTCCTAACCCCTGGTTCTGTTGACAAACAAGTATTCCTCATCCTTCTGGGTGATTCTTTACCCTGCCTATTGCACAAAGGGGCCTTCTGCATAGCTCTGGGCTCTTGTTCTTTGCAATCTTTTCCTCTTCATTACTCACCTCTGACAACCCCAGATACCTAGGGTCCTGGGAACTCTTGGTTATGTTTCTTCACTGAAGGATTCTGTGAATGACTTATCTTCTAATCTTGCCCTGTTGCTTCGAAGTTTTCTCAAACTGGGAAGCATGGGCAGTGGTGGAACTCACCTTGTTTCCTGTATTTTGAGGATCAAGGTCATTGTTTGCCTGATTCTCGAGCATTAAAAGTTAGTGTTTCAAATTTTAGAAAAAAAAATTATTCATTTGTGAAAGAGAGAGAGAGTGAGAGACAACACGGGCATGCCAGGGCCTCTTGCCACTGCAAATGAACTCGACACATGTGCCCACCACTTTGTGCATTCTTGATTTACATGGGTACCGGGGAATTGAACCCAGGCCAGCAGGCTATGCAAGCAAGTGCCTTTAACCACTGAGCCATCTCTCCGGCCTTTCTGTGAAATATTCTAGTGCCACAGGGTTGTTACACATAAGATGACAAAAACCACTTACTTGTTTCTCTGGTTTTGGTGAGATGCAGAAGTCCCTAAGATAATTATTTTTTAAGAAAAAAAAAACAATGTGTCATGAAATTTATAAAATTTAAAAGTGACTACCAAAGTAGTGCCAAGTCCTGGAGGAGAGAAATAGAAGTGCATATTTGTAAGGTTCTTACATTATCTATGAAGTGGTGTTAATGACTGGCTATTACATAGTGCCAGGTTGAAGGTGTTTGCTGAAAACACAAGACAAAGGAGCAGAAAATGAAACAAAGACATACACCTATTACTCCAATACCTAACATGAGGTAATATGGGATAGAAAAATCCTTAATTGAGCCAAAAAGGAAAAAGAATGGGCCAGGCGTGGTAGCACACACCTTTCTTTAATCCCAGCACTTGGGAAGCAGAGGTAGGAGGATCACCGTGAGTTCAAGGCCACCCTGAGACTAAGAGTGAATTCTAGGTCAGCCTGGGCTAGAGTGAGACCCTACCTCAAAAAAAAAAAAAAAAAACAATAGTAAAGGTCTTGGAGGAAACAAGGACTAATGGGAGTGGTGAGGGATGAAAAAGGGAAGCATAGGAGGATTCATGCTCAGAATACATTGTCTACTTGTATGAAAATGTCCCCATGAAACTCATATACGAATATAAATCAAGTAAAAACATAATTAGGTAGTTGGAGAGATGGCCCAGTGGTTAAAGGCAGTTTCTTGCAAAGCCAGAAAACTTGACAGCCCAGGTTTGATTCCCCAGTACCCATGTAAAGTCAGATGCACAAAGAGGCACATACACCTGGAGTTTGTTTGCAGTGGCTGGAGGCCCTAGTGTATCCATTCCCTGTCTCTCTTTCTGTCTGTCTCTCTCATAAATAAATAATAAATAAAAATGTTTTTAAAAATAATAAAAATGTAGAGATGGTCTAACTAGACAAAAAGAAGGACGAATTTTTGTCATATTTGCAAAAGACACATTGAAATGTTAGAGATACAGTTGAAAAGCAAAACAATGAGAAAGATATTCCTAGAAATACCAGTTATAGGGGACTTGAATGTCAATATTAAATTTAAAGAAGATTTGGGGGCAAAAATATATTACCAGGAATAAAGAATGATACTTCAGAATAGTAAGAGTCAGTGCTTCAAGATATCAGAGGAATCCTAGTATGAATCCACCTCATTATAGATATTCAAGACGCTTGAAGCAAAAAATAGATAAAGCTGAAACAAGCTTTTCAAATCTTTGGTTTCCTTTCTGTTTTTTCCTTGATTTTATGATTTTTCAATGATTAATGAGAAAAGACATGATTAAAACTTACTATGATGTGTATTTTATTATTTCTTTCAAACAATTATGTCTGGTTCACTTCTGTTTTATATTGTCTAAAGTTAGGCCATGAGTACATAATGATTTTAAATTGCTATAACTTCTTGGTTGGTTGGACATTTTTTTTTCACTCTGAAACATCTGCCTTCCCAGCCATTTCTCTCATTTATCTGATGTTAGTTTGTTTATATCCATTTTCTTTCAGTGTTCTGCATGGTCTTTCCCCCACCCCTCTACTTTCAATTTTTTACTCCTTGCATTTACAATATCTTTCATATAGCAGCTTAAAGTGGCTATTTCCTGTTTCAAGTAAAGCCTGAAATTCTTTTTAAGGTTTGATATACTTATTCTAGGTGCTTTTAATATAATTGCATAGAAATCTGGGGTTATCTATGCCATGTGCTATGTCTGCTTTCCCCCCTATGTATTATACATTTTCCTTTTTTCTGTCGTTTCTCTGTTCTCTTGGTGTATTTTGTGTTATGGTACACCCAAGTTAGCTTGATAGTTACCCTTTACAAAGACAATTATTTCAGTGACAATTTCACATGAAGAATTGCCTTGCTGCATGCGCTGTTTTCTTTTTATTGTGTAACATCTACCAATACAATCACCACTACTTTAGCACCTCAAGGATTGGTAGACACTTAAACTCCATTTACCTATGTTCCAGATTTTGTACTATTGTTTTGTATTTTTAACTCCAAAACATTATTACCTTACAGAAAGTAAAAATTTATATTACTGACATGTTTACCATTCCCATAGTTCATCATTCTTTCTTTTCTTTTCTTTTTTAATGTCATTCTGTCCTGTATCACCAAATTTCCATTTGGAATGAATTTTCTTCTGTCTCAATAATATCTCTTTTTTACATCTTATTTATTTATTTATTTATTTATTTATTTATTTATGAGAGAGACAGAGAGGTAGATGGAGAGGATGGGCTGGGCAGGCCAGGGTCTCTAGCCACTGCAAATAAACTCCAGACACATGTGCCACTTTTTGCATATGGCTTACATAGGTATAGTGGAATTGAACCTGGGTCATTAGGCTTTGCAGGCAAGCCCATTAGCCACTAAGCAATCACTCCAGCCCTCAAGAATGTCTCTTAATTTTAATTGTAACATCATTCTACTAGTGATTAATTCTTTTCATTGACATTATACTGATTTTTAGGCATTTTGATGGTACCATTCCATTGCTTTCTGGATTCCATTGATTCTGTCCTACTATTGAATTTTTGAATGTATTATGATTTTTTTCTTTGGCTACTTTGAGCATGCCTGTTTGTGTTGAGGTTTCAACAGTTTCCCTGTAATGTTTCTTTTTTATTTTTGTTTTTGTTTATTTTTATTTATTTATTTGAGAGCTACAGACAGAGAAAGAAAGAGGCAGAGAGAGAGAGACAGATTGAGAATGGGCGCGCCAGGGCATCCAGACACTGCAAACGAACTCCAGACGCGTGCGCCCCCTTGTGCATCTGGATATCGTGGGTCCTGGGGAATCAAGCTTTGAACCGGGGTCCTTAGGCTTCACAGGCAAGCGCATAACCACTAAGCCATCTCTCCAGCTCCCCTGTAATGTTTCTGAACAAGGTTTTGGTGACTAGCACCTAGGATGATCCCCAGTGACCCCTCACCTCCTCATGGTTATATGTTTGTGGTTATATGAGCATGGCTAGTATAATAATTCGGAAGAAATTGTGAAATGTCATTTGTAAGATTACATTATACAAAACAGTGTAGCTTCTGCACCCCCACACCTTGAATCATTTGACCCAGTAGAAGCCTATTGTCATGATGTGAGCATCCTCAGAGGAGCTGAGGCCTCTTGCTAACAGCTGTGAGGGTGAGTTTGAGGTCCTCTGGCATCCATAACTCTTCACATAACTGCCTCCCTGGCCAATAACTTGACTTCATCCTCAGTATAGACCCTAGACCAGAATCTTCTAGCAAAGCTGCTGTTAAGTTTCTTTCCCTCAGAAGCCATATGAGAATGTTTGTTGTGTTCCAGAAGCTTGTTATGTAGCAACAGATAACAAATTCAAAGGTGTTTTATTGTTTTTATTTTTAGTATCCTATTTGGTGTGCTTTAAAAATATATTTAATCTATTTATTTATTTTCAAGCAGAGATATAGGGAAGAGAGACAGACAGACAGACAGACAGACACACACACACACACACACACACACACACACACACACAGAGAATGGATATGCCAGTGAGTCTAGCCACTGCAAACGAACTCCAGATGCATGTGCTACTTTGCACATCTGGCTCTATGTGGGTACTGGGGAATTGAACCTGGGTTGTTTGGCTTTGTTGGCAAGCTCCTTAACCACTGAGCCATCTCTCCAGCCCTTGGTTGGCTTTTTGATTATGCATTTTGATGAATTTTTCATGTGGGGAAACTCTTGACCAATGATTCATTAAAGATCATTCCTGCTTCATTATTTTTCTTTCCATGAAACTTTAAATATAAATCTTTTGATAGTGTCCCATATATAATTAATGCATTTTACCGCCCATTTGTATCCTGCATACTGTGTCTGTATATTTTCATCTGAACTGTTACCCATTTCATCTATTCTCCTTCCCATTGTGTATCTAATCTGATGTTAAATTAATGCACCATGTTCTCAATTTTAATTCCTATATTTTGAATCCTAGAATTTCCATCTTTTCTATATTAGAATTTAAGCAATATTGCCTCTTCAAATCTTATTATTTTTTAAACTGACTTCCTGATACTTATGTAAATGGAGCCATACAATATGCACCTGGTGTGTTTCTGGCTACTATTTTTATTGTTGTACTGAAGTCCTCTCTGTGACTATATTTCGGGTTATCTGCTCATTATAGGCATGATGGTAATTTATAGTTAGAGGCGATTATAAATTATGATTCCATAAAACGGAGCTTCTTCAATATTTTCCACTTATGATCCTTTTCTTGCCTAAGAAATTTTTGTGTTACCTGGGGATATAGGTATATGAAATATTTGTACAACTCAAACACTGATAAGTCATAAAATATTTATTTTAAAATAATTCTTTGCTCTACATATAATTTTGTCATTTGTTGAAGACAAAAGAAAATTTGTATGAAAATGTTTATTTGTACACAAATAATTAAATCTTTGTAACCCTGTCACTATCTCCTTGGGTCAGTGTTTGGGATTTTAGCCATACTGATAATGTGGGTGTTTGGTACTATAGGACATAGAGTATCTTCAATACTTTTCGGAGTTAATTGATACTTTGATTTTGTAATGATCAATGCTAAGAATGCGGCTTCATATAGTACAAAATAGCAGAAGTTTGAAGTTCTGTCCTAATCCCAGCCAGATATTCATTTAAAAATTTTTAGTTTTTTAAAATATTTATTTATTTATTTTATTTGAGAGAGAGAGAGAGAGAGAGAGAGGCAGATAGAGAGAGAGACAGAATGGGTATGCCAGGGCCTTCAGTTGCTGCAAACGAACTCCAGATCTGTGTACCACCTTGTGCATCTGGCTTACATGGGTCCTGGGGAATCAAACCTGGATCCTTTGGCTTTGAAGGCAAGCACCTTAACTGCTAAGCTATCCCTCCAGCCCTCATTTAACAATTTTTTTTTTTTGTGCAACTCAAGTGAGTAACTCAAATAGCAATTTTTTAAAACCGAACATTGTAACACAATATGGTCCAAAGATATCTTAATATGATACATGCTGAGAAATGACAGTAGGAAAATATTGAGTATTTGTTTTCTGTAATTAAGCCATTACGTGTCTACAAGAGCGGAATGTTCTGTATGTGCAGCAAAAATACTGCAACTCATGACTTACAATAGTCTCAAAGCTGAGCTGAGCTGTTTCAGGTAGTATGCCTTGGCACGATGGCATGCTCAGTGCAAAGTGCCCATGAACCAGGGCAGCGCTGAAGTCTCATGACACAATGTTGGCAAGGGCTCCCAGGAGCAGTATGCACTTGACTTTCAATTCATTCTTTTAAAATAATTTTTATCATATTTATTTATTTGCAAGCAGAGAGAGAGAGAGATAAGACAGAGAGAGACAGAAAGAGAGAATGGGAGCTTCAGGGCCTCCAGCCACAATAAATGAACTCCAGCTGTGTGTGCCATTTTGTGCATCTGGATTTATGTGGGTACTGGAGAATAGAACTCAGGTCCTTAGGCTGTGTAGGTAAGTGCCTTAACCAGTAAGTCATCTCTCCAGACCCTTGATTAATTTTTGGTCACTATTCATTCAGAAACCTTTTACTGTTGCCAATTTTTAACCCCTGCCCCTCCCCCAGGTCACAATACAGAGTTTAAGAAGTTGGACTATGACAGGTTGTGTAACAACTCACCAAAAAACTATGCAGGTGAAACGCTTGCCCCCTAGATTGCTCAATCAGCATTTATCTTCAGAAAATTTCAAAGTAACTAAACAGTCAGGCCTCACTACATATTAGAATGGCAAAAATTTCAAGGCAGGCATGGTGGCTCATGCCTTTAATCCTAGCACTGAGGAGGCACAGGTAGGAGGACTGCTGTGAGTTCAAGGTCAGCCTGGGACTACACAGTGAGTTCCAGGTCAGCCTGGGCTAGAGTGACACGCTACCTCAAAACAAAATAAAACAAAAGAAAAACACAGACTATTTGGGATGCAGAGATGGCTCAGCAGTTAATACGCTTGCCTGAAAAGCCTTATAACCCAGGTTTGATTCTCCAGTACCCATGTGAGGCCAGATGTACAAGGTGGTCAATGCATCTGAAATTAGTTTACAGCAGTAGAGGACCTGGTGTACACATTTTCTCATTCTCTCTCTCTGTCTCTCTCTGCTTGCCAATGAATAAATTAAAATATTTTTTAAAAAAGCAAAATCCCAAAAAATTCCAAATATTGACAAAACCAGCAAATGGAAAGCACACAAGGCAACAGGAACTTTTGTTCATTTTGACTGAGAAATCAAAATGGTGCAAACTTGGGAAACTCTGGGTTATCTCTTAAAGAACTAATATAGTCTTAACATAGGATCCATCCGTCATACTCTTATGCATTCCTTAACTGAACTTAAAACTGATGTACTTATAAAAACCAGTGCACCAATGTTTATAGAAACTCCCTCCCTCTCTCTCTCTCTCTTTGTTTTTTTGAGGTAGGGTTTCACTCTAGCTCAAGCTGACTTGGAATTCACTATGTAGTCTCAGGGTGGCTTTTAAAAAATTATTTATTTATTTATTTTAGATAGAGAGAAAGAGGGAAATGAGGAGAGAGAGAGAGAGAGAGAATGGGTGCACCAGGGCCTCCAGCCACTGCAAATGAACTCCAGATGCATGCACCACCTTGTGCATCTGGCTTATGTGGGTACTGAAGAATCAAGCCTCAAACCTGGGTCCTTAGGCTTCACAGGCAAGCACTTAACCACTAAGTCATCTCTCCAGCCCTAGACACTTTCTTTATAATTACCCCAAACTAGGAACAACCAAGTTGTTCTTCTATAGCTGAGTGGATACATATCCGTGGCATATCCACATAATGAAATATTATTTAGCAAAGAAAAATACAAATTATCACTCTAGGAAAAGACATGGTGGACTCTTAATTGCTGTGATGAGTGTGGCATTATGTTTCTGCGGTCTTTCTCTTAACAATCCGTGACCCCTGTATTATCACGAGAAAATATCAGGTAAATTTCAAAAGTGAGCCATCCTACAAAGCTCTTGAATGGTGGTGTTCAAAACTGTCCATGTCACTAGGAAAGTCTGAGAAACTGACACAGCCAAGAGGAACCCTAAAAGACATGACTAAATGTAATGGGACGTCACGGATGGAATCCTTGAGCACAAAAGGAACTGTAGGGGAAAAAAAAACCCTAAAGAAAATAAACCACAGGGCCCAGGTAGTATTGACGAATACATATTAGCTTAATGTACGCCTAACCTCCAGGTCCGTATCCATGGCTTTGTTCCCACTTCAGTCAGAAGTGTCCTTGTTCCTATAAAAGAACCTGGACCTTTGAGCTCTCTGCGTGTGTGTGTGTGTGTGTCCATGTGCATGAGTAAAGGTATGCTGGTGCGGTGACATGTGTGTGGAGGTCAGAGGACAACTTCAGATGTTCTCACTTTCTGCCTTGCTTTATTTATTGTTTATTGCTGTGTTAAGCAAGCCAGCTGGTCCAAGAGCTGTGGGATTTTCCCGTCTCGACATGTTATCCAGCCATGGGCAAACTGGGATTATAGACACTCACACTAGGGCTTTCAGCTTTAAGTGGGTTCTGGGGTCTCAAACTCAGGGTACTCATGCTCACGCAGCAAGTGCCCTATCCCTCTCTCTTATTCAAGGATTGAATGATGATGTCATCCCTTCTGTGTCTTTCACGATCAATTTCTCATCCTCTGCTAGGTGATTCTCACTGATAAACAAACGTGCTCTAGTATCCTAAAAGGTAGAGCGGTGTCAGCAATATTCCCCTGTCGCTGCATGTCTCTGCATGCTGCACCATGCTCTGTGCCATTCAAAGCAAAATACTGAGCTGTGGGCATGGGCACATTTCTGTAATCCCAGCAGGATTTTGAGGCCAGTCTGGGCTAGGAGGCTACATGGTAAGTTCAAGAATAATCTGGTTCAAGGCTCATAGCAAAACACTCTCAAAAATACAAAACAGAATAACAAATCTACCAATAAACAAGCTACCAGAAACAGTTACCTTTACATGCCATCTCATCTGGCCTCAAGCCATTCCAATGGTCCCCATAACTATACTGAAGCTTCTATTCTCGAGGTTTCCACTGTTGCTCATCTTTCCGAATACAGTGGTCCCTAGGGCCTGTTTTGATCACCTCAGCCTTGCAGGAGCCTTGAACCTGTTCAAATATTCCTCACTCAGAAATGCTTCTCTTGCCTTTTGTGATGATGCTATTAAAATATTCCTCCGTTCTCACAGTTCTCTTCCTTCCTTCCTTCCTTCCTTCCTTCCTTCCTTCCTTCTTTCCTTCCTTCCTTCTTTCTTCCCCTCTCCCTTTCCTTTTGAACTCTTTCTGCCTTTTCTAACCTTTCCCATGCTACACTTAATCTTGAACCTTCTCTTCGTTCCATCTATACGATACCCCTACTCTGTCCCCTACAGTACAGAGGTCTAAAATACCATCTATACTCTGATCACTCTTACATTTCTCATATATTTCCATGTGCCTACTGGACATCTCTGTGGGATAACTTATGGGCACTTCAAATTCAACATGCCATTTAAAATAAATTAAGAATATTTTTATTTATTTATTTGCAAGCACAGAGATAGAAGAGAGACAGACCAAGAGAATGGAGGCTGCAGGGCCTCCAGCCGCTACAGGCTCTAGACGCATGTGCCACCAGCATGATGTGGTACTGGGGAATTGAACCTGGGTCATTAGGCTTTGCAGACAAGTGCCTTGGCAGACAAGTGGTTGCACAGAGCCAGCTCTCCAGCCATTCTGGGGTCATTCTCCCTGTATTTGCTCTTAGCCTTCTTCAGCTAATTGCATCACTAACTCTGGCTAACACTCTATGGAGAATCTGCTTTTACTCTTTCCCTCATTGTCCAATTTTTCATTCATCTTACACCTGAATTAAAACATACATTTGAATAGGACCTCTCCTGCATCTTTAAAAAAAGATTTTATTTTTATTTATTTACTTATTTATTAGAGAGAGAGAGAGAATTGGCACACCAGGGCCTCTAGCCACTGAAAATGAACTCCAGATGCATGTGCCACTATGGGCATCTGGCTTATGTAGGACCTGGAGAATTGAACCAGGGTCCTTAGGCTTCACAGGCATGTGCCTTAACCACTAAGCAATCTTTCCAGCCCCTCTCCCGAATCTTCATGACTACCCCCTCCTTCAAGCCACCACCATAGGACCTCTTTTATATTTTCATGGCTATCCCCCTCCAACCCACCACCATCTTCTACCTGAGTTTCTACAACATCTCTGCTTTTCCATGACTCACCCTTCACCTAGAAAGCAAAACTCATCCTACTAGGATGACACCCAGTCCCCTCACCCTTCAGGGCCTCTCATTATATCAGACTAAAATCTGCAGATTGTAGCCATGCTTTGCTTACCTCCTCTCTTATGCACATTCCCCTCACTTTTCTGTTCCCAAGGCCGCCATGTGTGTTTCCCTTTACTTCTGCCACACTTGCTGTATGCCATCCTCCTGAAATGTGGTCATCACACTTGCTGTATGCCATCCTCCTGAAATGTGGTCATCACACTTGCTGTATGCCATCCTCCTGAAATGTGGTCATCACACTTGCTGTATGCCATCCTCCTGAAATGTGGTCATCACACTTGCTGTATGCCATCCTCCTGAAATGTAGTCATCACACTTGCTGTATGCCATCCTCCTGAAATGTGCTCATCACACTTGCTGTATGCCATCCTCCTGAAATGTAGTCATCACACTTGCTGTATGCCATCCTCCTGAAATGTAGTCATCACACTTGCTGTATGCCATCCTCCTGAAATGTAGTCATCACACTTGCTGTATGCCATCCTCCTGAAATGTGGTCATCACACTTGCTGTATGCCATCCTCCTGAAATGTGGTCATCACACTTGCTGTATGCCATCCTCCTGAAATGTGCCATCACCTCACTTCCTCAGACAGGCACCCCCTGATGGCTTACCAAAATCAGTCTCTATCCCATCACTTTATTTTTTACCCTTTCTGTAGAACTTTTGGTATAGACTTTTTTATTATTTATTTACATATGGGAGAGAGAGAGAGAGAGAGAGAGAGAGATAGAGAGCATGAGCTCCAGGGCCTCCAGCTGCAAATAAGCTCCAGACCCATGTGCCACCTTGTGTATCTGGCTTACATGGGTACTGAGGAATTGAACCTGAGTTCTTAGGCTTTACAGGCAAGCACCTTAACTGCTTAGCCATTTTTCTAGCCCTGGATTTTCTTGTTCTATGTGAAAATGGAATTTCCTTAAGGTCTGTGGCTTCCTTACCTAGCACAGAACTAAGCCCAGAGACCTTCAGCAAATATTTGTTGAAAGAAGGACAATTAGCATAACTTAATATGTAAAACTAGTACACATTGCTATTGAAATGTTTCTTGTCATAGAAAGAATGTCACTAATGTGAAATTGCAATACTCAAAGGACTTATAAAAATCTACACATAAACTTTGCAATTAGCTATAACATTCTCTAGATGTCATATAAATGGCACAAAACATGATTTAGAAGTTATATGTATAATAATTATTACTGTCCTTTGCATAAACACAATGCAATAAAATCTAGAAGCTGCTTTTTTTATGGTGTGTATGTGTTTATGTATGAGTAGAGACACGCGTGTGTCACAGTACATGTGTGGAGGTCAGAGGACAACTTTCATGTATTGGTCTTCCACCTTGTTTGAAGTATGGCCTCTGTTTTAACTGCTCCATTTGCCATGAAATTCTCCTGCTTCCCTCTCCTTTCTCATGCCAGGCACCCTAGAAATCAAGAGGCCTGCCACAGAGTGAGGTCTTTGTGCAGGACCTGGGAATTTTAATTCAGGTTCTCATTCTCGCCAGGCAAGCACTCGGTCCACTGATCCATCTCCCCGGCTCCTAGAACCCCCCTCCCACTTTTTTGTGGTTATATTTTTTTCTGGTGCTGGACAGGGACTTGCACTTGCTGTACAGCATTCTACTCATAAGCCACAATCACAACCTCAGAAGCCACTTTTGCATGGCTATTCATGAAGCTTTCTGTGTATTTTTAAAGGCCAGACTTTTAGACTTGAGAAAGTGTCTTATTTAGGTTCTCAAGGAAGCATAGAAATAGTACTTTAAAAATTACTTGCAGAAGCTTATTGTGGGAGAGGTCATGGTATATACAGCCTCGAGAGGCACAGAGTGGGACTGAGTAGGAGGCAGAGTTGTGCCACAGTGACTTACAGTGTCATACCACTAACTCCTCCCAAGAGGACTCCTACCTTGAAACAAGGTGTGTGGCTATTAAATATTTTTTTTAATTTTGTTTGTTTGTTTATTTGAGAGCAACAGAGAGAAAGAGAGAGAGAGAGAGAGAGAGAGAGAGAGAGAGAGAATGGGTGCACCATGGCCTCCAGCCACTGCAAATGAACTCCAGATGCATGGACTTCTTGTGCATCTGGCTAACGTGGGTCCTGGGGAATCAAGCCTCAGACCGGGGTCATTAGGCTTCACAGGCAAGTGCTTAATAAACCATTTCTCCAATCCAGGGTATGTGGATTTTTATGCGTCTTCAGAACTTCTTCACTATTGATAATGTTTATGATATTGTTATTACACTCAACTTTACTTTTTCATTTTTTCCATCTTGGCAAAGCCACACATATTCCTGAACACACATATATATTTCAGGCTCTTTTTTAAAAAATATTTTTATTTATTTATTTTATGTGTGTGTGTGTGGTGTGGAGAGAGAGAGAGAGAGAGAGAGAGAGAGAGAGAGAGAGAGAACCTCTTCAGAAGCAGTTTTCCCTCAAGAAAGGGTGCCACTTTGGAAGAAACTGTTCTCTTTGGCTATGGGCAATTCCTAGGGAGGAATTAACCTTACATCAGACACCAACACTCCTGATTGTAGAGGATGGACCACTATCTATAAAGGGACTGCATTTTCTTTTCCTGAAAATTTGTTGGAAATGCAAGTTCTTAAGCCCCATCTCAGCCTATTCTGAGAGTGGGTCTCATTATCTGTATTTTACAAGGCACCCAAAATGCTGATACACAATCAGGATTGAAAACTAACAGGCTGGGGCTCTCTGCTCTGAGCATCTCAGGAGATAATGAGTCCAGCTACTTTTCCTTCTGCATGCTAACACTTGAAAAGTGATATGCCTTTTATAAATCCATTTGTGACACCGGCTTTGCATTCTTAGGGTTAATCTGCCATGGAAATCAAAGTGTAGGGGAAAAGGAAATAAATAAACATTTTCTGGAGTTTAAAAGTTTTCAAAGACAGGAAAAAAAAAAAAACTACAAGAAGAATGTTTGGCTGGAAAGTTGGCTTGCTTACAAAACTTCACAGGCTGAGTTTGATTCCCAGTATCCACATAAAGCCAGATGTACAAAGTGGCACATGCATCTGGAGTTGTAGCAGCAGGAGGCCCTGGTGGCCCATGTTCTCTGTCAAATAAATAAATAAATAAATAAAATATTTTAACCCCCCCCCCAAAAAAAAAACAATAAAAGGGGCTGGAGAGATGGCTTAGCAGTTAAGGTGCTTGCCTGCAAAGTCTAAGGAACCATATTGGATTCTCCAGATCGCACCTAAGACAGATGCACAAAGAAGAGAAGCACAAGATCACACATGCCCACTAGGTGGCGTGTCTGGAGTTTTATTGCGGTGGCTGAGGCCCTGGTAAGCCAATTCTCTCTCTCTCTCAAAAAAAAAAAAAAAAAAAAAAAAGAGCCTGAAATATGTATATGTGTAGGAAGGTGTGTGGTTTTCCAATGATGGAGAAAATGAAAAAAAAAATGAAGTTGGATGTAATGGCGATGTAATCTGCCTATGGGGGGCGCTGTTAAGGCAGTTTTGTTCTGCTGCAAGCATAGTGGGAAGCATCCTTTGTTTATAAAATGTTCTTGCTAATCACATGTTCATAAATTAGGGATTGTTCAAATTAAACTTAGAAAAAAAAAAGGAATATGTAGTATTTTTTCATTAAGGCATCCAAGCTGTATTAGATCAAAGACTGCTTTTTTTCTTAGCAAATTTTAAGAAAAAATAATTTAATCTCCCTAATTATTGTTCTGCATTATTAAAACATTTAACATCATAACAGTAGTTCATTGCATTTGTGCACCCCTTGAAAGTTGCAGCAGTGATGTTAAGAAAGCCAAGAACAGAAATTGTGCCTGGTCTGCTTTGGTGTGTATAAAAACAAAGAAAGGGGAAGAAATAAGAGAATATGTCATTCCACTGTTACCTGTAGATATAAAACATCTCTAAGAGAGTAAGCAGAGAGATACCCTTTTCAGAGACATGATGTGGTGGTTTGCTTCAGGTGGCCCCCATAAACTTAGGTGCTCTGAATGCTAGGTTCCCAGCTGATGGAAATTTAGGAATTAACACCTCTTGGAGGCAGTGTTGGAGGTGGGATTATGGGTATTATAACCAGTTTCCTTACCAGTGTTTGGCACACTCTCCTGTTGCTATTTATCACCTTATGTTGGCCAGGGGTCGATGTCCACCCTCTGCTCATGCCATCATTTTCCCCTGCCAGTAAAGTTGGTACTGGGGAGTGGTGTCATTTGCTGCTAGACACCTGACTGTGTGTGGCTTTGGCCTTTAGGTGCTGATTTTCCAGAGGAATGGGGATGAATTTGAAACTTTGGCCTAAGAGACACCTTGCAGTGCTGTAAGAACAGCTTGGTAGATTATTCTGGTCAGAGTTGCAAGACCTGAATGCAGTAAGAACTATGGAGGTATGACTTACGAGTGTTGAAAAGGAGCTTTGCCTGGACTGAGCTAGAAGCAGTTTGTGTAAGAGGCTTGCTATTATGCCTGTGTCCTAAGAACTTTTGCAGGGTTGCAGAATATAGAAATTGACTGGTGTATGCAGAGGGATATGGCACAGAAAGACATCTTTGGGCCAAAACTGCTGCTTGTTCAGCTGCAATCATATGAGAGATTACAACCATTGGGATTTGGCCAGCTGACCTGCATTAGGACAACAGAAATAATGTAGACTCTTTTGAAGTCTGAATGCTCAAGGAGTGCCCTGTTCTTCAAAGTCTGCTTTATTCTCCCCCTGGATTAACAATTTATCACTCTACCTGGTATTATACAGTACAAGAAATGCAGGAAAGAGAAGGTCATTGAATTTGCAACATAGTCTTGTGTTTTGGAAACAGCTATGGGCAGTGTGAAGCAGGTTTTCTGGATGCCTGCATGGAGACCCAATGGAACCATAAGGATTGACAGTGAGTTGCAGTGGAGACCCAGTGGAGATGCCAGGACCATGAGATGGCTGCTAAGGAAAGCTGCTGGCCCTGGATGAAGTTTTCTAGGACTGTGAGTAGCCTAGCTGGAGGGATAGAATTGGAACTCCAGAGTCTTATTGTTGGTTAGAATTATTGGACTTGGAGACTTGTCACTGGATAGAGTTGTTGGACTTGGAGCTACAGAGTTTGATGTTTGCTCTGTTTAACTCTTGTATTAGTTGTGTATTAGTTGAATATTTCTTTTCTATGTCCAGTGCCATCTTTTGCAATGTGAGTGTTTATTCTGTGTCATTATGGGTGTTTAAGGGATTTTTTGGTATTATGGCTCAGTAGTTAAAAGCCCTTGGATTATGGGGATGTTTGAACATCATTAAGAATGCTAAAAACTATGAAGACGTTTAAAGTTGGATGAATGCATTATATTTTACGTCATGTATGGTTATCAGTTTATGGGGGTCAGGGGTGGAATGTTTTGGGTTGATTCAGGTGTCCCCCATAAACTTAGTTGTTCTGACTGCTAGGTTTCTAGCTGATGGAGATTTAGAAATTAATGCCTCCTGGAGGCAGTGTCTTGTTGGGGGTGGGCTTACGAGCATTATAGCCAGTTTCCCCTTGCCAGTGTTTAGCACACTCTCCTGTTCCTGTTGTCCATCTTATGTTGACCAGGGGCTGATGACCACCCTCTGCTCATGCCATCATTTCCCCCTGCCATCATGGACCTTCCCCTTGAGTCTGTAAGCCAAAATAAACCTTTTCACCTAAAAGCTGCTTTTGATCGAGTGATTTCTGCCAGCAATGTAAACCTGACTACAACAGATGAGAATTGGAAGATGGAAAATTGAGTGGGCAGAAGTGTTTTCATTACATCTCATTTTATACTTTTTCAAGTTTGAATTGTGTGAAATGGATGAACTATTCCAAAAAATAAAATCATGCTAAGAGAGAGTTCAGAGTGCTTTAATGTGTCCTCTGGAACCATGAGCCAAAAGGATTGTCATTCTTATTCTACAGAGGATTGTGTATTGGGTGTACAAAAGGTAGAACTTTGGGCTGGAGAGATGGCTAAGTGGTTAAGGCATTTGCCTGCAAAACCTGAGGACTCAGGTTCAATTTCCCAGTACTCATGTAAAATCAGATGCACAAGATGGTGCATGTATCTGGGGTTTGTTTGCAGTGGTTGGAGGCCCTGATACATGTTCATTCTCACTCTCTCTGTCTTTGTAATAAAAAAGAAGATATAACTTTAACTTTTGGATTCTCTTTTCTGGGATAGTACTTTTCTCATCAACCATTTGCTTCCAGTTTACCCTAATTTGTCCTCTCTTGGTGTGATATAATTACTGAACGTCACTTACACTCATCAGAACTAAAGCTGAGCTCACTAAAGTAACTGCAGTAAACTTTCAACTATGTCTGTGGAACTAAAAGTCTGCTCAAACAAAGTCAATGTATGACTGATAAACAAAGAGTCCTTTTCTTGAAGTTACCTTTTATTATCTGTGGGGGATCTCACAGAACCATGAAATCTTGCTAGCTTTTGAAACTAAGAGCTACCCTCTGGATTGAAGAGTTCTTGGAATAGGCCTAAAAAAAAAAAAAAAATGACGCAGCTTGGAAGCCTAGTTTTCTAGAAGAGCCTTGATGTTAAAGGCTCCCCTACGTGGACTTCCAACTGAGCCCTCCTGTACCAGCCTCTCCAGTAGGAGCACCTGGGGGAGCCTGTTCTTGATCTAATTTCTATCCCAAGAAACTGACCACTTCAGAATCCAGCTCTGCATGTGCACACATAGGCAATGCGCCAGGTACAGAGGGAGAGTCAAGGCAGTTCATGTCATCAGTTGAATGGAATCAGATTCAGCTCCTTGAGAACCTCGGTGAAGCTCGGTTCACTTCTCTGTCGGAAGGGAGTGACTACCTGCTAAAGTCACTAGAAGGATCCCACACAAAATGGAGAGGAAGCTGCGGAGCTGTAGGAAAGCCAGGTGACAACAGGAGTAGTGAGACAGGCAGACTGAGCATGGGGTTTCGAGGCACGTTTCCTCCATTCCCTTGTCTGACGTAGACTGCTGCCACCTTGCAGAATGGCTTTAGGCCTAACAAGACACATGCTCACAGACAATTTCCCTTTCCTTTGCCCTGCTGGTCTCCTCATCAGGTGGATGTTTACAATCCATCTCCTCTGAAAACTCTTTCTAAAGAACAGGCTGGCCCCTCATCTCCCCTGTTTCCAGACCAAAGATGGTGGTACAGTCCATTCAGTGGGGAACCCTGTCCAGATGTGGGATTCATGGGAGGCAATGGGCCCAGAGACGTGGGAGCGAGGCTGTCTGGGAGAAAAGGATGACATATCATGGAAGTGGTAGGATTGTCTGGCGCATTCCTGAGGGTTAATATTGTAAGAAGAGTATGAATCTTGTAAATGAAGGAAAGAGAGTGAGTGATGGACAGCAATGTGGTTAAGGTTTACTTTAAGATGCAAAGGTGGACTGGAGAGATGGCTCAGCCATTAAGGTGCTTTCCTGCGAAACCTAAGGGCCCGTGTCCGACTCTCCAGATCCTACGTAAGCCAGATGCACAAAGGTGAGGCAAGCGCAAGGTTGCACATGCCCACTAGGTGGCGCAAGCATCTGGAGTTCAATTGCTCTGGCTGAGGCCCTGACACCCCAATTTTCTCTCTCTCTCTCTCTCTCTCTCTCTCTCTCTCTCTCTCTCTCAAAAAAGGTAAAGATTAAAAAATATTTTAAGAAAAGATGCAAAGGCTTTGACAGAGTTGTAGGTCCAGGGGTGGAAGTCATATGGCGAGAAAGCCCAGAGCTTTGAGGGAGGTTGATTGATGTAGCAAAGGGAGAGAGACCCAGGCCCTGGGGGAGGGGTGCTTCCTGGAGGACTTACCCTGGCTGAAGGAGCCGAGGAGAAGGGGATGCTTATGAGAGCTGACGGTGTCCCAAGTCCTGGCCTTGGCACTCTTCCATTCCTTAGCTCATTGTTTACTTATCTCAGAGAGGAATGAGCTCATTTGACAGGTGAGGAAATTTGGAACCACATCTCGAAGCCAGGAAGTGAGGAGGAGGGAATCAGACCCCAAAGCCTGTCTACTTTGCTCCCATGGGATGTGCTGCCCACTTACCACAGGTACAAGGGGAAGGGGGAAGAAGGAAGGGTGATGGTAAACCCAGAACTTGGGAGGCGAGGAGGCCAGGACATCTGGAGAGTTCACCATTGACTGAGAAGTAGAAAAGAAGGAAGAGGTGGGTCCAAAACAGTTGGAGCCGGGGATGTGGTGGGCAGTGGAAGGTGAAGGCTCCTAGGACCAGGTGGGCTCGCTGGGCCTTAGTGTCCGACAACGAAAGGGCTCCAAGCTCCACGAAGGTGAGAGGCCAACACGCTGCGTTCCTGCAGAGTCGGGAAGCCCTTGCGCATTTCTTCTCCTTCTGTGGTCGGTGAGTCTGTGTGTGCACATGAATTTAAGTGTGAGTATGACTGCATGAGTGCATGTAAATAAAGTGTGAATAGGCATGCGTGTACATGTGAGTTATGTTTGTGTATGGGAGAGAGTATGCTCGTATGTCTGAGTGTATATGAATTTTTGTGTATGCACATGGCTACCGGTACATGTAAGGTTTATGTGAGTGTATATGAGGAAATGTGTACACGTGGGTATATCTGTGCATGAGGCTCTGTCTGTGAGTCTCCATGTATGTGGGGGATGCACATGTGCTTCCTATGACCATAGTGCAAGCACATCTTGATATAAATCATGATCAACGGTTAAACGTGTCAGGCTGACCACCAGTGATGGACAGCTATCCCAAGACTTTTGGAGTGTGGCTGTCCATGGCATGGCTCCAGATCTCTGAGCATAAGGATATTTCTGTGAAGCCTTTAGGGTTACTTTTAGGTGTGACCTAGCCTCTTGTACAGTCCACAAACACCTACCAATCACACTTGCGACTCTGGTGGGTGTTGGCCCCAACCACATTGCTTTCTACCTGAGTCAGTCTTCATGGGGAATTCAGAGGCATGGTGATGCCATCTCTTATTGTTACTGGAGTGAACGTGTCAGGGGCTGAATGGGGAGGGAAAGTGTAGTAGTTTGAATGGATGTCCCCCCAATAGATTCAGTTTTATTAAAGCGTCTTAGATCTCCAACCACCTGGCTGGAGGTGGTGTTATTGTGGGTGGATCTTAGAGTCCGGCCCTAAGGTGTGTTTGGGGGCGGGTCTGGAGTTCCAGCCTAAGGTGTGCAGAGTGCTTGAGCTCTACCTGAGGTTTCTGGAGTGTGTTGCTTGTGGTGCTGCTGGTGGTATTTCTCTCTGCCTGGACCTGTGGAAGAGGGCCAGCTTCTTCCACCAGGATGAAACTTCCCTTGGGTCTGTAAGCTTCAAATAAATCCCTTCCTCCCATAAACTATGCCGGATTTGGAAGTTCACCCCAGCATCGTGAAGTTGGCTATGACAGGGAGGAAGATGCATATTTGTGGAAGAGGAAATGCACTTCAACCAAATGACCAAACATGACACATATTCTTAGAATTTTCATGTTCTCCCCAAAATTGAAGCACATCATACAGACTTTTATTTCTTCATTCTATAATTCTTTTTTTTTTTTTTTTTTTGGTTTTTCATGGTAGGGTCTCACTCTAGCCCAGGCTAACCTGGATTTCATTATGTAGTCTCAGGGTGGCCTCAGACTCACAGTGATCCTCCTACCTCTGCCTCCCAAGTGCTGGGATTAAAGGCATGCGCCACCATGCCCTGCTACAAATGTTTTGCTGAGTAAACACAACACACAAGGGACTGTGCTAAATGCCAGGGGCTAGAGGAGGACACATTAAGTTGCCAACTCTGGTGTGATGCTATCAGGAAAGTCACAGCTGAGATTGTTGTTACCCTGTGACAGGCAGACAGACATGTGTGAAAGGAAAGGTGGCCTGGGAGTCGGATGATAATTAGCCCCGTGATTTAGGTGACAAGGAAGAAGGGCTTTGGAGAGGTGAGAATCACTTTCATGTTCTTCAAGGTGCCAGCCAAGGGTGAGACACTGGGCCTTTAAGGAGCCCACACTTACAGACATGTGCTCTGATGCCCTCCTTGACGGCCCAAGGGTGGAGCTTTCTCCCAGGAGTGGTCACAGTCTCTGGACAGTTAACCTGCTACTCACTTTAAACTACCCAGGAATTTGAATCCTACTCTGTTACATCACCTCCTCACACCAACTCACCCTTTCCACCACCAAATCCAAGCATAACTCTATAGTGAGCCACACACAGTTCTAAGTACCTAGCTACCAGTCTTTGAGGTAAGTACTATACTTACTGTCAGCCCATTTTACAGGTAAAGAAAATAGAGGTGCAGAACTCATGAGACAGTAAGACATCTGGGATTTCTATCCAGGCCTTCAGGAATCAAAGCTCTTGTTCTTGCCTATGTAGCCTTCTGCTATGTAGTTTTTCAAATCTACATCCAATCTGACTTCATACATCTCAGCACAGTTTTCTTTACCCATTCACTGTACTTTAAAAACTATTTTATTTATTTATTTGCAAGGAGAGAGAGAGAGAGAGAGAAAGAAAGAAAGAGAATGGGCATATAAGGGTCTCCAGCTGCTGCACGTGCCACTTTGTGCATCTGACTTTACATATATACTGGGGAATTGAGCCTGGGTCACTAGGCTTTGTAGGCAAACGCCTTAACTGCTGAGCCATCTCTCCAGCCCCCCACTGAACTTTTTCTTTTTCTTTTAATTTTAATTTTAATTTATTTATTAGAGACACAGAGATGGATTAAGAGATAGAGAGAGAGAGTGAGAATGGGCACAGCAGGGCCTCTAGCCACTGCAAACGAACTCCAGATGCATGCACCACCGTGTGTATCTGGCTTGCGTGGGACCTGGAGAATCGAACCTGAGTTCTTAGGCTTCACAGGCATGCACCTTAAATGCTAAGCCATCTCTCCAGCCTCCCTCACTGAGCTTTTAAAAGCCATGACTGAGTTTTTTTCAAGACTCTTGGGAATGATACTATGAATACAGAGGGTTTACTCTGTATACATCATTCTTTTATTTATTTTATTCATTCAGCCAAGGTTTGTAAAGCATCAACCTTGCTTCAGGGTTTGAGGTGATGAGAATACAGTGGTAAATGGTGAATGAAACACAACATTCCCACCATAGTAGAGTGGGGAGATACATGATGTGAAAAGTCGAGAAGTATATAATGTAACAGAGTGAGAAATGACATTTGTCACTGTTGCTATACTCTGTACAGAAGCCTACACTGAGGCCTTAAGTTAACAAGTTTGAACTTAGACTTGATTTTTTTTTTTCCAGCAGTGAAGCTGAAATCCTTCACCATCACATAGTCAGACCCTTGTGAAAGAATGAAATATTTCTTTCATTTATCCTGCCTCCTTCTCTCTTTTCTCCCTGTATCACTTACTTTAAGAAAAGGGTGAGGGCTGAGAATCTGAAGACAGAGGGGGAAATATCCTGAGGCCACCCTGCCATTTTCCTGTCTCACAGCAACGGGGTTCACAACTCAGAGAGAAAGTGAAGCCATTCCCCCCTTATTCTTGAGGACAATGCCAGCTGGCTCAAATAAATAAGAGGTCCTCAGTGACATAGGAACCTCTTGTTAATTTTCTCCCTCCTCTTTTGCTGACAAATATGTTAATATAAAGACGGGAAAGAAGGCCAGCCATTTATTACAGTAATATTTTCTCTCCTGGCCTTTAAAATGAATTTCAGTGGTTTGAGTTAATCAATCACTCCTGTAACGATTCTTGTGGCTACTATCTTTAAAGGAGCCCCAACTAAACAGGATCCTTGGACTCACTGCTTACATAGACCCCTGCGCATGCGCACGCATACCCGCGGTGTTCTGTAAGGGGAAAATGCATTGCCCGAGCATAGATAGGGTCAGGAGCTCAGCGGTCGCTGTGGAAGCACCGTCTTATCTCTTCCAGTGACCCTGGGTGGCAGATGTCATTCTTCCATGTTACAGTTGCTTATTCTGGGATGCAGAAAAGTGACACCTATAGCCTGAGGTGACACAGTTCATAAGAAGAGAAATGATGTCAACATGTTTGTGCCTGCAAACCTTCAACATGACCCACATCCTAATCAATATGATAACGCTCGCCTGTCGATCCAATCCATGTCCTTAGCAGAGATTGACAAGTTTGCTCTCAAGGGTCTAAATATGAGCTGAGGTTCTCTGAACACCCAAATCACCTAATTTCTGCCATGTGGCTTTGTCTTTACCAAGAGAAATATAGTAGGTCCCCCTATCATGCAGGCCATTTAAAACATAAACTCACAGACTCCCAAGCTCTCTCTTTTGAGTCCCCAGACTACACAGCCTCATGAGTCCTTGAACAGGGTTGGTAAGGAAATGGAAAAAGGCTTTGGATCATTCAACCATATCATGGAAATTCATTTATTGTGCTGCTTCTGGAGCAAAATGTCGGGTAGTGTTTTAGAAACTTACAAGTGCTTTACAAATTGATGGAATTATTTGTGTTTAGCACATGACATCAATAAGAGGACTCAGAAATTATTTGAGCATATTCATGTTCAGCAAGGTTAAATATTCCCTTTGATACAATACCAACTTGCACAGCAAACCGGTCCAAAGGTAGCCAAATGAATCGCCACACAAACTCAATTAAAAGTAATTTCAATTCTGAGACACACCAGATCTCAATGAACATCAACCAACTGTCCAGGTTCCTCCTTTTTAAAAAAAATATTTAATGTATTTATTTCATTTTGAGAGAGATAGTGAGAAAGAGAGAAAGAGAGGCAGATATATAGAAAATGGGCACACCCGGACCTCTATGCACAGCAAATGAACTCTAGACACATGCAGTACCTTGTGAAACTGCCTTATGTGGGCATTAGGGAATCAAACCTGGGTCCTTAGGCTTCGCAGGCAAGTGCCTTAGCTGCTAAGCCATCTCTCCAGCCCCCTGTCCAGGTTCTTTCACTGGTGTACAGAATTACTGTTTTATCAGGCAACAATTCCAGCTGTCATAGTGTTTGTTGTAATAGGAGGGGACTTAGGAGAAGGTCAAGCTCCTTGTTAGAGTATTGTAATATTACAGAAGTACAATAGAACTACCAGATAGTATTATTGTAAAATTACTATATTATAATATGCAGTAATATCTGTACTAATCTAGAATGTGTGCAATAACAGACATGTAGACAGAACATCGGCTCCCTATGGTCTTTAAATCTCTGTTTTACCACATATAAACATCAGCAAAAAAATAACATTATCTTCTTTTTTCCAATGGTGCTTTCATGTCTAGGGGTTCATACTTGTCTTCTCAAAGGCGTTAACATCATAGTCAAGGAATTCTACTCTTTAGCCTTTGACGTTCTTCTGGTTCTAAAATGCTGAGGACATTGTGCAAGGCCATAGTGATTTGACTAGACAAGAAGGGCAGAGCCAGTTATCAGCACACATGAGGGCTTACCTGTAATCATTTATTCATCACCACTTACATACTGTTGTAGTTACTTTTGCGTTGCTGGGATGAAACACCCGACCAACGGCAGCTGATGGGAGGAAAGGTTATTTTTGGCTTATAATCTCAAGGGGAAGGTTCCCGATGGTAGGGGAAAGCGTAACATGAGTAGAGGCTGGATGTCACCTCCGTGATACAGCAGGTGAAAAACAGCAGCGAGACAATGAGCTGAACTAACACTGGCAAGCTAGGAGCTAATAAACCTCAAGGTCCACCCCGCAGTGACACATCTCCTCCAGCAAGTCCCCACCTCCCAAACTGCCATCAGCTGGGGATCAGGCATTCAAAACACATGTGTTTACGGGGGGGGGGGGGCATCCGATTCAAACCACCACACACCCTGTGCATGTGCTCTTAGTTATACCCTGAAGGTACAGAGATGAACAACATTGGATGGCCCTTGACACTAGGAGCCCTTTGTCTGCTGGAAGAGATAACAGTTATGATGACTTCAGTGAAGTGTCTATTCATTATCTCTTCCCTTTGGTATTGCCTGCTAAAATGTAAACCTCCTGAAAGGCAGGATTCTGTCCTATTTCCAACTTTAATCCCAAAGTTCAGCAGAGGGCTTGACACTCAGTAAAACAGTTTCTATTGGATGAATAAGCAAATGGCTAAATACCACTGTGGGGATAGAATTAAAGTACTGCAAGAATTCAGAGTGGAACATTATAAAGTCTTGTATAAAAAGTGGGAGCTATTTCTGGGCATGGCAGCAAATGCCTTTAATCCGAGACTTGGGAGGCAGAGGTAGGAGGATTGCTGTGAGTTTAAGGCCAGCCTCAGACTACATATTGAATTACAAGTCAGCCTGGACTGGAGTGAGACTCTACCTCACAGAAAACAAAAAAGGAGTTGTTGGGGTGGAGAGATGGCTCAGCAGTTAAAGGCACTTGCTTGCAAAGCCTGATGGCCCAGATTTGATTCCCTTGAAACCATATACATCCTGACACACAAAGTGGAGCACACATCTAGAGTTTGTTTGCAGTGGCAGGAGGCTTTGGCGTGCCCATTCTCTCTCAATATCTCTCTCCCTTCCCCTTCTCTATCAAATAAATAATTAAAATACTTTTTAAAATCTTTAAAAAATGAGAGCTGTTGCTCCAACATATTTGATCCTTGAAAAGAAAGCATGTGATCATAACCTCCTCTCATGTTAAACTTTGTCTCCTTAAAAACAACCACAGCATGACCCCCACCATAGTGTGAGATTGGTCCTTAAATCCCATTTCCCAATGAACAAACTCAGAGTAGGGCATGGATTTGTTAAAGAACACACAAGTAGGGCATGGGGAGTGGCATGAATGAAAATCTACAGGTCTGACTCTAAACCTGAGCTCGCCTGCTGGATTCTACACTGTGACCTGTTCTAACTCCTTCATAAACACCTTAAGTACCACATCCTTTCTGCCTCTTTCCTAAATGAATCCTGCAAGGTGGGTTTTATTTCCTTCCATTCTGCTGATTTTCCTTTACTCAGCCGGCCAAAGATGGACAATGACTGCGGTGTGACCATCCCACAGATGACAGAAACCAAGGCCATCAGTGAGAAAATGTCACATCTGCCAGCAGATGTTGGGTCACTCTTCCCAGGGCATACGCTCCACTCTGCCGTCACACTAGATGGGTGTCCTCAGAAGCCAGCGAGCCTGTTGCACTGACTGGGCTGACAGCGGTCCTCGCCCAGCTGCATTTCCCATGCCTGTGCATGCACAGCCGTCTCTGTGCGGGTGACTATAGGACTTCACTTCTGTCTAATACCGCATCAAACCTGGACCCGTGATCTTCATGTTGTCAATGCGCCAGGCTCCAGAATGCCCTAGGAGCTAAGTCTCTAGGCATATGTATGCTGGGTGTTTCTAGATTAGGATAATTGAGATGGGAAGACCCACCCTACCTGTGGCCAGCCCTATTCTATGGGTGGGGGTCCTAGCCTAAATCAAAAGAAGAGAGCCGAGCACTAGCACTCACCTCTCTGAGTGCAGCTTCCTGTCTGAGGACCGGCCCTCTCATGTTCCTGTTGCCATACTTATCCAACCATGATGGACTGTACCTTCAAACTGTGAGCCAGAATAGCCTCCCCTCCCCTTTCTTAAGTTTTCAGTTATTTAACAGTAAGGAGGATAGTAACTAATACAAGTGCTTACAATTTTGTGGTTGAGGGGACTGGGAAGATTGCTCAGTTAAAGGTGCCTATTCACAAAGACTGCCAGCTTGAGTTGAATTTTCCATGTAAGCCAGTCACACAAAAAGTGGCACAAGCATCTGGCGATGGCATGAGGCCCTGGTGTGCCCTTACATGCATGCATGCATACATATGCACACATGAATACATTTTTAAAAATTTCATGGCCAACACTCATGTCCTTCAGAAGGAATGGGAGAGGGGCCACCCATGAGCAATTCAGGGCTGAATATTGGATCTTCTCCTGTGCATGTGCCCCACCCCTTGGAGAAGGAAAGAAATGTGTTTCCTAGTGACTGGGGAATGGTGTTCCGTAACTGAGGGCCACAGCAGCACAGCCTTCCATTCTGTTCTCAGCAGTGCAGATCATGCTGCCTCCTGCACTTCTCGTCAGAGCCTCCCTGGTGCAGGGCATCACTACTGGCTGGCCAGGCCTTCTGATGACAATCCTTAGCAGGCACTGTGCCTAGGACAAGCTATGTGGCAGTGTTAGGTACAGAGCAGGCAGGTATGATAACCAGGGAACAGACTTTTCCTCCATTCACTCCAGCTTCTAAATCTAGCATCTAATTGCCAAATGGGTAAGTCAAAGTCATTCCACAGACACACAATGGCTGTGTGGCGGCCTGGGGCTTGAGCTCTGCCCACTTTGTGCACAAACGTTCTGCAACTCCAGAAAGACAATATCGCTGGACCTAAGCTTTCCCATTGAGAACCCACAATGACAGTGAAGCCCTTGAGCTGATTTACTGGTATAATGAGTGAGCTGTGTCCTTGACGTGCTCCTGTTCTGTGGTACTGTGAGAGAATTTCTAAGGATATTGTGAGCCCATTAAGAATTACACATTGGACTAGAGAGATGACTTAGCAATTAATACACTTGCCTGATAATCTTAAAGACCCAGGTTCAATTCCTCAGTACCCACGTAAACCAGATGCACAGGATGGTGCAAACATCTGGAGTCCATTGGCAGTGGAAAGAGACCCTGGCATGACCATTCTCTCTCTCTCTCTCTCAACAATAAATAAATAAATAAATACATAAATAAATAAATAAGAAAGAAAGAAAGAAAGAAAGAAAGAAAGAAAGAAAGAAAGAAAGAGCGAGCCAGGCGTGGTAGCACACACCTTTAATCCCAGCACTTGGGAGGCAGAGGTAGGAGGATCACTATGAGTTTGAGGCCACTCTGAGACTGCATGCTAATTCCAGATCAGCCTGGGCTAGAGCAAGACTCTACCTTGAAAAACCAAAAGAAAATAAAAGAGATATTGTTTATTATTGACAACCTTCATAATTATAGACAATAAACAATGATAATTCCCCACTTTCCCCTTCACAACTCCACTACCCATCATATCCCCTCCCCCTCTCAATCAGTCTCTCTTTTTAATTTTGATGTCATCATCTTTTCCTCCTATAATGATGGTCTTGTGTAGGTAGTGTTAGGCACTGTGAAGTCATGATACCCAGGCCATTTTGTGTCTGGAAGACTGTATTATAAGCAGTCCTACCCTTCCTTTGTCTCTTACATTCTTTCTGCGACCTCTTCTGCAATGGACCCTGAGTCTTGGAGGGTGTGATAGAGATGTTTCAGTGCTGAGCACTGCTCTGTCATTTCTCTGCACTGTGGTGCCTTTTGAGTCATCCCAGAGGTCACCATCATCTATAAAGAAAAGCTTCTCTAAACAAAAGTGAGAGTAGCATTAATACATGGGTATGAACATTAAGAGAAGTGCTATGAGGCAGTTTGGTGAGCATAATATATGCATTTAGCCAGACACCAGCAGGTGTTACACCCCTAGGCCTCATGACTTCCCCCATCATATTTTTTTAAGTATCAGGCATGTATTCCCTCATGTGGAGCAGGACTCCAGTCCAATTAGAGAGCTGTTGGTTTTCCCCATAACAGACATGCCACTATTGCACCTGTTGTTGAAGAGGCTGTCTTTTCTCTAATGAGTATTTTTGGCACTTTTGTCAAAGATCAGGTGGCTGTAGCTTCCTGGACTTACATCTGGGTCCTCTATTCTGTTCCATTGATCTACTTTGTCTGTTTTTGTGCCAGTACCATGCTGTTTTTGTTCCTATGGCTCTGTAACATAGGTTAAAATCAGGTATGGTGATACCACCAGCCTTTATTTTTGTTGCTCAAAATTGTTTTGGACATTCGAGGTTTTCTGTGCTTCCAAATAAATTTTAGGCTTTTTTTTTTTTCTATTTCTATGAAGAATGCCATTGGAATTTTGATGGGGATTGCATTAAATGTGCAGATTGCTTTGGGTAAGACTGACATTTTCCCAATATTGATTCTTCCAATCCAAGAACATGGGATACCTTTCCATTTCCTATTTCTGCAATTTCTCACTTGAATGTTAAAGTTTTCATTGTAGAGATCCTTCACATCCTTGGTTACGTTTATTCCAAGGTACTTTTTTTAGGCAATTGCAAATGGGAGTGATTCCCTGATTTCATCCTCTGTGTCTTTGTTGTTAGCATATAGGAAGGCTACTGATTTATTTATTTATTTATTACCTTTTTTTTTGTATCCTACTTTGTTGCTAAAAGTTTTTTATCAGCTCTAACAATTTGCTGGTAGAGTTTTTAGGGACCTTTATGTAAAGAATTATATTACCTGCAAATAATATAATTCAATCTCTTCCTTTCCAGTTTGTATCTTTTTATGCGTATCTCTCACCTTATTACCATGTGGGTCCTGGGGAATTGGACCTGGTCCTTAAATGCTAAGCCATCCCTTTAGCCCCCGAAAATGTTTTTCAAAAAATATAATCACATAAGTCTTTAAAAAGATTCTGGTGTCACGTGAGACTTATATTTTTCTGGTCATCAGGCTTAGGAGGCGCTGTCCTCTCACAACATAGTGCTGGTCATGTGTGCGCAATGCTACAAACTCCACCGGTGATGGCCTGTTGTTGTTGCTTCTTACCGATCTCCTTAGAGGTGTTAGAAAAAGCTCCTGCACACGTGCTGAGACAACGCAAAGATAAAATACCCAAGCTGCTTAAATTCACAGATACCTTGTCTTTTGTGCTCAACTGGATTTAGTTTCCAAATTATGATATTACAGATATGAAGAAATGCCCAGAGGTGCCAGAGAAGAGCAGAACCAGAGGGCAGAAGAGCAGCAGACCTCACTCACTATGCTTCCTAGGTGACAGAAAAGAAAATTGATTTGTAAATGGCCTTGGGATGGTAAGAACTGCCGCCTACATCTTTGAATTAATGTGTAATCACATATGAAATCTTTAATCACATTTCTAATCCTTAATTACACAGGCAATACAGGAGTACATTTCCCTTCCAGAAAACAGAACAGTGGCTAAAATGTCACCTTTGAGCAATCTACCCTGAGCTCTTGCTTGGTACATATCCTTTACTATCCTTCTCTTGCTCTTACACGATTTTAGAGATAGCATGTAGCTAGATCCACAAAGTTATATTGCATTGATTACTAGAATTTTTTTCCAAAGCCACTACTATTTTACACTTTTTATTTTTTTTCTCAATTTTTATTAACATCTTCCATGATTATAAAAAATATCCCATGGTAATACCCTCCCTCCCCCCACTTTCCCCTTTGAAATTCCATTCTCCATCATATCCCCTCGCCTTCTCAATCAGTCTCTCTTTTATTTTGATGTCATGATCTTTTCCTCCTCTTATGATGGTCTTGTGTAGGTAGTGTCAGGCACTGTGAGGTCATGAATATCCAGGCCATTTTATGTCTGGAGGGAGCACTTTGTAAGGAGTCCTACCCTTCCTTTGGCTCTTACATTCTTTCAGCCACCTCTTCCGCATTAGACCCTGAGCCTTGGAAGGTGTGATCGAGATATTACTCAGTACTCCAGTCACTTCTTTCCAGCACCATGATACCTATTCTATTACTAGGAATTATACCCACTGAAATAAATAGATGTGTGCTAAAATGTATATGCTAGGTTACCCATCACAGTGAAATCACTACACACAGCAATAAATTCTCACACATCTGTTGAACACTATGAAGTTATTTGAATGGTAGTGAGAACAAATATTTGACAAAGGAAGAACGATTTGTACCATGCTAATTGAAAAAAAAAAAACAGGTAATAAAACATGTGTGGAGCCGGGCGTGGTGGTGCACGCCATTATCCCAGCACTCAGGAGGCAGAGGTACGAGGATTACCGTGAGTTCGAGGCCACCCTGAGATTCCATAGTGAATTCCAGGTCAGCTTGGGCTAGAGTGAGACTCTACCTCGAAAAACAAACAAAACAAAATGTGTGGCATATATCCAAGTATAAAACGTATAGAAACATGTATGTAGGTGTTGCAGTTAGGTTTGTATTGCTAGCAGAAATCACCCAACCAAGAGCAGCTTTTGGGAAAAGGGGGTTTATTTTGGCTTACAGACTCAAGGGGAAGGTCCACGATGGCAGAGGAAAACGAAGGTATGAGCAGAGGGTGGACATCACCCCCTGGCCAACATAAAGTGACAACAGGGACAGGAGGATGTGCCAAACACTGCAAGGGGACACTGGCTGTAACACCCATAAGCCCACCCCCAACAATACACTGCCTACAGGTGGTGTTAATTCCCAAATCTCCATCAGCCTGGGAACCTAGCATTCAGAACACCTAAGTTTATGGGAGACACCTGAATCAAACCCCCATAGCAGGTAAATTTAAAAAAAAGAGTACATGTCTAAAGTCTTTTATTCTTTGTGCATGCTAGGAATCAGTGTTCATTCTCTATGTGTTTCTGTATTTTCTAAAGTATTCTATAGAAATTATATATATTTTGTTTAAAAAACAGTCACAAATTTTAAAGTGATTTGGCTTTTAATGGTGATTAATACAGAGAAATTTCAAAAATGTTTCAAAAAATTTTTAAATGTTTTATATGGTGATTGCTTGGAACTATCTATATGTTTTGACAGTCTCCAAATAGATTATTCTGTATGAATATGTTGTATCAATTTTTTAAAGTTCAGGAAACATTTTCAACACATGGATGTGGGTAGTCAATGAACATTTTTATACTTACCTCTGTGTACATGTTGGTCATTCCTCAAAATGAGTTGTTCTTCCAAACTGACTACATTAGTAGTATACTTCTTTCATTCTCCATTTAAACACCAGTGCTTTGGATTTTCAAACTCTTGGCGTTGCCAGATCATTGTTAAAAATTGTTGTCTCCAGCTGGAGAGATGGTACAGTGGTTAAGGCACTTGCCTGCAAAGCCTAATGAGTTTGATTCTACAATGTTCACATAAAGCCAGATGTGCAAAGTGGCACATGCATCTTGAGTTCATTTGCAGTGGCTGAAGGCCCTGGCACACTCATTCTCTCTCTCTCTCTCTCTCTTTCTCTCTCTCTGCTTGCAAATAAATAAAATATTTTTAAAATATTGCTATCTCACTTTCAGCTGTGTTTTGCTAATTATAAGAGAGTTGTATATCTTTCACATATATTTTCTGTTATTTACATGTGTTATTTTATTTTGCAGTGATTTTTGGTTCATGACACTTCCCCTGCCCCACAATATTTATCAGCTTTCTTCCAGGTTGTAGACATCTTACCTTGTCCCCTAACACTTTAGTGCGTATTTCATAAGAACAAGGCTATACTTTCACACAACTATAATGCTTTTGAGATAACAGCACACTTATTCATTTATACACTGTCACAATACACATAAATTAGTTGAAAATTCCTATACCTAAACAAATATATTAAGAAAATTTCAAAATTAGTGTGGAATTCTTGTACTGCTCTAGAGTGAGCCTATCTAGTCTTAGTATTGTATTTAAAAGTGACTTATGGGGGCTGGAGGGATGGCTTAGCAGTTAAGGCATTTGCCTGCAAGGCCAAAGGACCCAGGTTCGATTCCCCAGTACCCACATTAGCCAGATGCACAAGAGGGAGCATGCATCTGGAGTTCGTTTGTAGTGGCTAGAGTCCCTGGCATGCCCATTCTCTCTCTCTCTTTCCCTCTTTCTCTGTCAAATAAATAAATAAATAAATAAAAATAAAATATTAAAAGTGACTTATGGGGGCTGGAGCGATGGCTCTGCAGTTAAAGGCACTTGATTGCAAAACCAGGTAGTACTTGTTCAACACCCCAATACCCACATAATGCCAGATGCACAAAGTGGTGCATGCGTCTGGAGTTCACTTGCAGTGGCAAGAGACCCTGGCATGCCCACTAACTCAAAACTCTCTCTCTCTCTCTCTCTCTCTCTCTCTTCCTTGTTTGAAAATAAACGAAAATGCCTTTTAAAAAGTTACTTGCATCCTCCCTTTAGCTATGCTATGCCATTGAAATACACTGAGATTCATTTATTTTCTCTTCCCATTTGGTTTTACATTGTTTTCCCCACTACTCATTTTTTGCATGTATATATGTGTGTATAAAGTACATGCGCATGTGTGTGCTTATTTATATGAACTCATGTATGTGAGCGCCTGCATGGGGAGGCTAGAGGACGACATTGAGTGTCTTCCTCAATCACTCTCCTCATCATTTATTTATTTAGGTAGTTAGTTGTTAGGTAGGTAGTTTTTCAAGGTAGGGTCTCACTGTAGCCCAGGCTGACCTGAAATTCACTATGTAGTCTCAAGGTGGCCTCAAACTCATGGCAATCCTCCTACCTTACCCTCCAGAGTGCTGGGACTAAAGGTGTTCAACACCATCCCCAGCTTTCCACATCATTTTTAAAAATTTTTATTTATTTATTTATTTGTAAGCAAAGAGAAAAGAAAGAGGGGGAGAGAGAGAAAATGGGCACACTAGGGCCTCCAGCCACTTCAAATGAACTCCAGAAGCATGGGCCACTTTGTGCATCTGGCTTTATGTGGGTACAGGGGAATTAAACCTGGATTGCTGAGCTTTGCAGGCAAGCTCTTTAACTGCTGAGTCATCTCTCCAGACCCCCACCTCATATTTTGCAACTGAATCTCTCACTAAACTCAGAGTTTGCTAATTTGGCTAGCCTTTCTTAGCCAGCAAGTCCTAGCAATCCTCCTGTCTCCACCTCCCCAGCACTGGGATTATAGGTGTGCACCAAAACACCCAGATTTTATATAGGTTCTGGTGATCCAAATTCAGGTGCTCATGTTTGCAACTTTACCAACTAAGTCATGTCTTGGCTTCTCATTTATATATAGATGAATCTTCCACTGGTTCTTTGAACGTAACTTCCCCCAGAAGGAAGTCTGCATAAGGTATTCCCTGAACTCTTGCTCATACAACTCTGTTTTCTTATCACCTGGACAACTTGGCTGGCTCTAAAATTCTCTGCTTACCTAGTTTTTCTTCAAATTTCTGGAAAATACTTATCTACTAATGCCTTGCTTTGTTTGTGCCACTCCTAAAGGGTCTCTGGTTTGTCTAATTTTCTTACAATTATCAGTATGATGATCTTTTGGTGTTGAACCTTTAGAGATATTTCTTTTTCCCTTTAAAATCTGTTTTACTAGCTTTGTCTTGGAGTTTGACATTCCAGGTGAATTTTTCAAAGTGTTCAGTAGTCTCATTAACTGTGCAGATTTATTTTCTCTTATAACCATAAAGTTTTCTTGGGTTACAGTTCTGAATAGTAATTCATTTTCATTGTCTTGTTTTCTTTCTTCAGGGATCTAAGCCATATGTCTCTCATATTGACTTCCATTTCAACCACTTTCTCTCTGACCTTCTTTGACTTCTTTCTTTAACTCAATTTCATTCTCTTGGCTGTTTTTCTGCCTGCCTTCAATAACCCTTATTAAAATTCCATTCTCCCTCAGGCATCTGTGATTTCCTTTTAATTTTCAAGTTTATTTTGTTTTCTTATTCACTTTCATTTCTCTTTCACACACACACACACACACACACACACACACACTTCTGCTCTTAGTCTTTGGAATTCTGTTTCTAAGTTCTCTTAAGTATCTCCAAATGCTACTCAGAGGATATTTGATATCTGACTTCATCTAAATCATGCAGCATTGCAGTTTTACTTGATTGCTTGAGGAGAATGCCCATCAGTTATATTAATGGGCTTCACATGTTTGTTTTCTTTCAATAGTAGTTTCACTTAGAATTGGTTTGATTTTTTTTTTTTTTTGAAGAATCAGACACTTTTGTAGACACACTGCCTAGTTTGTGAGCCTTCTCTGATAGAAGGGAATACATACAGTTGCCTTATTGGATGATGAAGGTGTGAGAAGGGGTGGAAAGTATTGCCATGAGTTCTTTCTGTGTTATTATTGTAGGGCCTTTGGTTTCCTTTTATAAAAGATTTATTTATTGATTTTTATTTATTTATTAGAGAGAGAGAGAGAGAGACTTGGAGAGAGAGAGAGAGAGAGAGAGAGAGAGAGAATGGGAGTGCCGGGGCCTCCAGCCACTGCAAACCAACTCCAGGTGCATGTACCACCATGTGCATCTGGATTACGTGGGACCTGAAGAATTGAACCTTAGGTCCTTAGGCTTCACAGGAAAGTGCCTTAACCACTAAGCCATTAAGCCATTTCTCCAGCCCTCTTTCTTTCTTTCTTTCTCTCTTTCTTTCTTCTTCTTTTTCTCCTTCCTTCCTTCCTTCTTTCTTTCCTTCTTTCTTATGAACATGCCTGTGAGGAACCTCACTCCTGCTGAGTGTGTTTAATAATCTCCCGGAAGCAAGGCTACTCCAGGCCTGCCTAGTTTGTTCTTGCTTGTCTTCAAAAAATATTTTTTAATTAATTTATTTGTAAGGACACACAGAGAGAATGGATGCACCAGGGCCTCTATCCACTGCAGATGAACTCCAAATGCCTGTACCTACTTTGTGCATTTGGCTTTATGTGGCTACTGGGAATAGAACTTGGGTCATTAGGCTTTGCAGACAAGCACCTTAACCACTGGGCCATCTCTCCAGCCCTGCTCCTGCTTGTTTTAAGCTCCTCTCTGCAAGTGGTGTCATGTGCCAACAAGTCCCAGGACTGTGCTCAGGCTTGAGCTGAGGGTTCTATTAGGCTTTCTCTGTGTGGGGGTGATTTATTTTGCAAATGCTGAGGATTAGATTCAGGGTTTTGGCCCTGCTAATCAAGTACTCTACCACTGAGCCACATTTCCACCTCCCTCAGGGTGGGGTGGTCTTTTCTGCATTCCTGTCCTCTGCTGGCCCGTCCTCTCTCGTATAGACTCTCACACGGGGATTACTGCTGGAACTGGGTGTTTCCTCTTCTTGAAGATGGTTTGATGTCCGTGGGGTCTTGTGTTTTCTGCAGTGCGAAGGCATGGGTTATAGGTAGTGCTCAGCTTCCCATTTCTGCAAGTGGTTGTTCTGTTAATCTAGTTGCCTGTTGTGGCATAAGCACCACTCTGTTATTACAGCCTCAGGATACATAGTATAGTCTAGAAAATTAACTCTGTTCCCTTTGTTCTTTCTTGAGCTTGTCATGGCTGATGATGTAGGTTAAATGTTCCATATCAATTTTAAAATCAGTTTTGCATATTAATTAAAAATCCTTCAGAGTTCCAGATATGTAATAAATGATTGATAAGTATAAACAGTTGTTATTAATTGGGAATGGATTTAAAATATAGATTAATGGGAAGGGAATTTATATTCTGGAGTTTTGCCATTCATAGCATGTTCTACATTGAGGCTGTTGTTTGTACCTTTCAATAGTGTTTTATGCTTTCCTTGTTTATTTTTTAAGATATTATTCTTAGGTTTACAACTAAGTTTAAAATTTTTTTGTTTTCCAAATCACTGTTAGTTTTTGCTAATGCTATTATATGTTAACTTGGTGCCTCATTGCTTCCATAAGCAGGGAATCTGAATCATGAAAGAAAAAAATTGCATTTAATAGGTGAAGTAACCAAACTTTTCTGGTTTTCAGGCGCTGTTATATTCCTAGTGCCCTCCTTCAGGCCCTAGGATTCCTGATCTCTTCCAGCTATCCTCACCAGGATGGAAGCAGAGCAGCAGTCTCCCTGTTCCTGCATAGTCTACAGGAAAGAGTGAGCTAGTTGATTAGTAATGTCTGCCTTGGGAACAAAAAAGTACATAGGATGGTGTGAAGGACATGTATTCGTATATGTGCTGATTTAACATCACAGTTCTCTGCTATCCTTATACCTAATTCTCCATTTCAGCCTTCTCTCAGTATTACACAGAATCTTCCAACTCTCTATCACTTTTGCCACTAGTTGTTGGAATCTACTTTCGTTTACTTATCGCACAAGCTGTTTAGCAACCCATTTCTATTTGAACCTACTAGATTATTCTGGCCTTCTTAATTCTCTAATTTTGTTTTCTTCTTGCTATTATTATTTCAGATACTCTAATGTAATAATTTCCAGAACTTTAAGATTATAAAATGCAGTTCTTGACCTTATATCAACAGTATTATTCCATCATGGAGGGTGTATCAGCAAAGGTCCAGCCAGAATAGTGGTGTCATTAGGTATATATAGATAATATATGGATGGCAAGAAAGAAAGAGAAAGGGTGGAGAGGGTGGGAAGGAGAAAGGGAGATTATCCATAGGTTATAGATGGGTAACTTTTTTTTTTTTTTTTTAGGTTTTTCAAGGCAGGGTTTTATTTTGCTCCAGGCTGAGCTGGAATTCACTAAGTAGTCTCAGGGTGACCTCGAACTCACAGCGATCCTCCTACCTCTTGACTCTGGAGTTCTGGGATTAAAGGCATGCACCTGCACACCCAGCTTTTTGATGGGTAACTTTTGATATAAATTGAAGATAGCTGTAGGGCTGGAGAGATGGCTTAGCGGTTAAGTGCTTGCCTGTGAAGCCTAAGGACCCTGGTTCGAGGCTCGGCTCCCCAGGACCCACATTAGCCTGATGCACAAGGGGGTGCACATGTCTGGAGTTCGTTTGCAGTGGCTGGAGGCCTTGGAGTGCCATTCTCTCTCTATCTGCCTCTTTCTCTCTCTGTCCCTCTCAAATAAATAAATAAAAATGAACAAAAAATTAAAAAAAATAAAGATAGCTGTACTTATTCATTATAGGCACTCAACTTGTAGAATTGTACTACAATCATAAGACACCACAATTTGGGGTGACTTGATAATAGATGTGTTTTTATTTATTTGCAAGCAGAGAGAGATAGATCGGAAGAGAAAGAGAAAGAGAGAGAGAGAGAGAGAGAAATAGGCACACCAGGGCCTCCAGCCACTGCAAACAAACTCCAGATGCATACACCACCTGTACTTTACATGGGTACTGGGGAATTGAACACAGGTTGTTAAGACTTTGCAGGCAGCTGCCTTAACAACTGAGCAATCTCCCCAGCCCCAAACAATAGACTAATTTCTCACATTTTAAAGTTCCATGATGAAGTTCCTGGAAAATTTTGCTTGTCCTCCTCTTGGCTTGTCAATGAGCACTGTGTTTTCACATGACCTTTCCTCTCTGCATGTGCACAGAGAGTGAGGGTGTGAGACATACAGAAAGAGGATGGGGGAGGAAGCAGCAAGCATCTGGGCTCGTGAGCTCTCTGGTGTTATAAGTATGTAAAGCAGTTATGGCTCCATCCTTATAACCTTATTTAACCTGAGTTGCTGCATTTAAGGCACTATGCCAAAATGCAGCCATATTTGGGCTTAGAAATATACAAACTTTGGGAGACATGAACATTTGGTGCACAATTAACATAGCTGGAAAGGTAGTTGAGTAGTTCCTCAACATCTGACACTCGTGCTGGGAGCCCAGAGGATAGCCTATCCAAAAGGGAAGACCAGTAAGTACGCTGTTGAGATCAAAGGGCACAGACTGGGATCCATAGAGACAGAGTAGAACTCTCCTACCTTTAATGGTGTGTGTTTCAGCAGAAGCTGGGGCTCTTGTTCTCAGAGATGGCTTTATACACCCGTCCCAGTAGTCAGAGAAGCTGAAGGAGGATTCAGCAGGCAGAAAAATGGTACCCTTACATGTTGCCTCAAACCTGCACATGAGTCTATGTCTCTCCAGCAAGTGTGTAAATGCAAAATGCCCACTGCTCCCCATGGCTCTCCAGACTTCACAGAGATCTCTCTAGTGACGGCCTTGCCAGAAACACACAAGGAAGCAAATTCCAGGAAACACAGTTGAGACTGGCCAAGCTGACAGATTAGAAGGTGACCACGGAGAGCCAAACATCTAGAGTCTAAATCGTCACATGAGAACTCTAGAAGAACAACTCTCCATGCGATTTGCCTGGCAAGGTTAGTGACTAACATTATAACCTCAAGTGTCAGTGCTCCTAAGGTGATGATTAGTAATAGGTAAATAAAAAAAAAAAAACATGAGTCTGGGGCTGGAGAGATGGCTTAGCAGTTAAGGCACTTGCCTGCAAAGCCCAATGACATGGGTTTGATTCCTGGGTTCAATTCCCTAGTACCCATGTAAAGTTCCATGCAGGGGCGCATGCATCTGGAGTTCATTAGCAGTGGCTGGAAGTCTGGCACCCATTCTCTCTCTTTGTCTGTCTTTGATCTCTCTCTCTCTGCTTGCAAATTCATAAATATTTTTTTAAAAAGAACATGAGGGCTGGAGAGATAGCTTAGTGGTTAAGGCACTTGCTTGCAAAACCTAAGGACTTCATATTCGAATCTTCACGTCCCACATAAACCAGACGCACAGTGACAGAAGCATGCAATGCTGCACATACACACATGGGGACACACACATCTGGAGGTTTTTTTGTTTGTTTGTTTTTTGCAGCAGCTGGATTCCTGGTGCACCCATTATCTCTCTCTCAAACAAATAAATAAATTTTAAAAAAAGAACATGAGCCTCGACAGAGTGGGAGGTCACTGAAACATTTGTCAGGCTGTGGCTACCTGCTACTTACAAGCTTTCTCTCTCTTTTCCGCATTTTTGTTTATTTTGAACTCCTTTGCTTCTATTTCCTCTTTCATCTTTCTTCATTTTCTCATTCTGCCTATATTCCATGATCCATCACTCTGACACTTCCTCATCCATACTAATATCTCCTTGCCCTTTCATCTTTTTTTCTTTAGTTTTTTTTTCCAAGTTCTACATGCATATAAGTTGAAAGAACCAAATTAATACATGTCTTACAATGAAAGCAGACATCAGTCCATTTAATGCCACAGTGTCCAATTCCCTAGAGTGACACATTTTAATTCCACTGGCTTTCCTTTTGGCATTTATCTTGGTGTTTCCAAATAGTACTTTTATTTACTTTTAGCTTTTCAATTTCAGGCTTGCCTATGAATGAGAATGAACTGTCTTTCATCTTTACACTTCCCGCAGCCCTCACACTGTGCAAGTATTGTTCCTGGCCTTCCACTCTCCAATAGTGCTTTGTAGTAATTTAGCTTAGTTCAATATTTACAGTTTAAGTACTTATGACCATGTCCATGCTGCCAGTTGAGTCTTTCCTGCAAAACTTTGTTTGTCTTGCTTAAGGTCCATGTTTAACACTTTTCTGCATTAATCACGACATTATTGAAAATTATGTAAAATTTCCAATTTATTTAGCTACTTCATGTCTATCACTTTCACTTCTTGGAATGAATCTTGGTTGATGCTGGGGAGACAGGTTCAGCAATTAATGGTGCTTGTTTGTAAAGCCTGCTATCCTGGATCCAATTCTCTGGTGCCCACATAAAGCCAGATGCACAAAGTGGTGCATGCATCCAGAGTTTGTTTGCAGCAGCAACAAGCTCTGGTATGCTCATATACTCTCTCTCTCTCTCAATATTTCTCTCAAATAAATAAATAAAATTATTATTATTTGGGTTTTCAAGGTAAGGTCTCACTCTAGGTCAGGTTGACATGGAATTCACTATGTAGTCTCAGGCTGGCATTGAACTCACAGAAATTCTCTTACTTTTGCCTCCCAGGTTCTAGGATTAAAGGAGTGCACCACCATGCCTGGCCTAAAAATATTTTTTAAAAAAGAAATGAATGTTAGGCATAGTCTGGACTCATTGTCCTCCTTTCCTGGAGAAACATTATTATCCTGAGGTCACTCTTTATGACATTCTAGAGATTTCTGAGGATGTCCTGAATCCCAGGGCCTCCAACTCATCACCTCTCCACCTCTCCTTGTTTCACTTCCTGGCTACAGTAACTTCTCTCCTTTGAGTCTGTAGGTGTTATAGAATAGCAGACTTCCTTCTTCATAACTGCATGTCTGCTAGCTTTCTACTATTCTTCCTTTTCTTTGTTCTTTGAATCTATTTCACATTGAGATACTTGCTGTGGTACTTGGCTTCTCCTGGTTTTCCCACTTCTATCCAGAAGCGAGGCAATGAAAACTAAGCACTTTGTGGCATGAGTTTTCCCTTACAATGACCTGGCTACAGTATTCCACAGTGAAAACCCCACTGCCCAGTGTCTTTGCATTATGCTCAGTAAGACAGATCCCTGAGGGAGGACCTTCCAGCTCCTGGCTAGAGGGTGAAGGGCCTGCTGCTAGCTCTTGGGAGCTGAGTAGAACGCCAAGGGTTTCTGTTCATCGAGTCTCCCCATTCCCAGCACGTTATTGCTCTCAAGTCTACCTGCCACGCGATGGTGCACACACCTTCTTTCACCATGCCCAGCAAACAGACCTCCCGTCTTCTACTCAGTCAGCCCTTTAGCGTCTGCTCCTCAGCCTCCAGGATTTTGCTGCCGATGTCTTTTCTCTTGTGATTGTAGATTGCTACGTTTGGAAAAGTCCCTTGAATGTGTATTTGCTTGTTGCATGTGGGAGCAACTGCAAGCGTATACGTGTGCTTTAAGACACTATTGGGCCCTGTTTCTCCTTCTCCAACAAGAACCGAACCTGCTAGCAACACAAGAAGGATAAGCAATCAGAACAGTACAATACTGCAGCCATTTCTCAGTGGACTCTCCACATGGGCTTGATAACAACCAGAATGAGTGAGGCAAAAACAAAACAAAACAAAAAAGCAAAAAAAAAAAAAAAAAAAAAAAACAACTTTACTTATGTGCATCTCCAAAGCCCTAGGCTGTGGATCTCCTGGAAGTGAAGCTAATCAGGCCACCTGTCATATCAATATTCATTCCTCTTCAATTAACTTGTGTGTCTTTTTATGTTTTGCAAGTCAGCATGAGGAGGGCACTCCATCACTCCAGCAACTCAGAGAAATGTATGCCCACTTCAGCCTCTACCAAAATCTGAAGTCTATCTGATACCTGATACCTTTTGTCCCTTACTTTTGTGGTCTAGAGAACAGAATCTTTATCTGACTCTGTTAATGCCCTCTCCCAGATCTCACTAATTTCTATATCAGTTTCTAAAAGTAATATCTTAATGATTTTCATTTCTCTTCACTAACCTTCATACTTTTCTGTTCTCTAGTAAAACTCCCTTCTGATCAATACCATTTACTCAAGAAGAAACACTCGATAATTAATTATTTACTGAGTGATCGAACCTCGATGTACTTACCAATTATTTGTACACCTTGATCTTGGTCTTTAGAAAGTAAGGTCTATGTCCTATTTCCCTCTATGGTTTAGAAAAGTTAATTAGTCCAGGCCAGAGACAGGTTTTAAAATTTTGAAGCTGAATAAACCATCTGGACATTAGCGAAACCCTTCAGTTACAGAATCACAATGCTTTATCCCAACCATCCCTAATAATAGCATCTACTCTCCTGGCACCACTGTGGTCTAAAACTCACCAATGCTTGTGTAAAAGCAAGCTCAGATGTCCCAATGTTGAGATTATATTCCTATGCTGGATGTGAGCTTAATATCCTCAGGCGGATGAGAAGATATTATTCCTAGATTTGAAATTAAATTTTGTCCAAATCTTCTGTGCTTTTGTTTGCTATAAGATGAATGTGATTGTAATGGATACAGAAAACAAGCTGTCAGCTTGTGATCCAGGAAAGCTCTGTGAGAAAGTAGCCTTGTGACTGGGGAAGGCTGTCTGGGAAAATGTCTTTCAAAACTAAGAGAAGGGTTGGAGAGAAGATTCAGTGGTTAAGGTGCTTTCCTGCAAAGCCTAATGGGCCTGGATCAATTCCTCAGTACCCATGTAAAGCCACATGCACAAAGTGGCACATGCATGTCGAGTTCATTTGCAGTGGCTAGAGGCCCTGGTGCATCCATTCTCATTCTCTCTCTCCCTCTCTCTCCTTTCAAATAATGCTGATGAGGATGCAGAAAAAAGAGGAACCCTTCTACACTGTAGGTGGGAATGCAATCTGGTCCAGCCATTGTGGAAATCAGTGTGGCGGTTCCTGAGACAGCTAAAAATAGATCTACTATATGATCCAGCTTACAAATAAATAAACATTTCTTTTTTAATGAGAGAAGACCTGCTGCTGGGGGCAAGACATTTTGGGAAGTAAGGTGCAAAGACCCTCATAAAGATTGGCAAACAGAAATTTGGGCAGCAGAGAAACAGAAAGGCAAACAGAAATAACTGACCGATAATCTTCCCACTCAGACATAATCATTTATTATCATTCCTCCCCACGTAGGTCTATTCAAAATTACAGCTTTGCCTTTTCCTGAGTGCTCTCTGATATTTCCTGAGTGGCTGCAGGTTTATAAGGGGCCCATTATTTACTGCATATTCTTGAACTCTCTCTTGGGGTTGGGGGTGGTTCTTCTGAACCCTTCTTCTCTTCCATGACCCCAAACAACCCTCCAGGACCCTCTTGTTTTAAAAATCTTATTGAAGGAAGCAGAGGGTCTTGTGAAGCAACAATGGTCCCAGCATGTTCACCAAGCACTCAGACAGTAGTCCTGAAGTCTCTGGTTCTGAAGCCACACATTCCCTCTTTATTTCCCTACCAACTCCCTTCCTTTAGTAAGTCATCATGGAAGTAAGTCAGGAAAGAGACAGATAGAGCAAATGGTGTGATGTCTGCACACAGCTGCTTACTGTTTGCCCTAAGATGTTGCTGTAGAATTGGCTTCTCACAGGCCTACTGTGGTGGTTTAATTCAGGTATCCCCCATAAACTTAGGTGTTCTGATTGCTAGGTTCCCAGCTGATGGAGATCTGGGAATTAATGCCCCTTGGAGGCAGTGTATTATTTGAGGTGGGCTTATGGGTGTTATAGCCAGTTTCTCCATGCCAGTGTTTGGCACACTCTCCTGTTGCTATGGTCCACCTTATGTTGGCCAGGGGATGATATCCACTCTCTGCTCATACCATTCTCCCCCTGCAATCTTGGAACTTCCCCTCGCACCTGAAGCCAAAATAAACCTCTTTTTCCCACAAGCCTCTCTTAGTTGGGTGATTTCTACCAGCAATGAGAACCTGACTGCAACAGTAAAGTGGTACTGAGGAGTAGAATTGCTGCTAGACACCTTACTGTGTGGTTTTGGCCTCTTGGAGCTGATTTTCAAGAGGAATGTGGAAGGATTTGAAACCGTTGGCCTAAGAGACACCTTGCAGTACTGTAAATACAGCTTGATGGACTATTCTGGTCAGAGTTGAAAGGCCTGAATGCAGTAATAACTATGGAATGTGAGGTTTAGCTTATGAGGGTGAGAAAGAGCTTTGCCTGGACTGGACTAGCAGTTTGTATGGGAAGCTTGCTATTATGCCTGGGTCCTGAGAAGTTGTACAGGGTTGCTTTGCATAGAAATGAACTGGTATGAGCAGAGGGATATGGCACAGAAAGAAAAATCTTTGGGTGAACTGACACCCATTCAGCTGCAATTGAAAGATTACAACCATTGAGATTGGGCCAGCTGACCTGCACTGGGGCAACAGGAAGAATGGAGACTCTTTTGGAGGGGCCTAAGTGTTCAAGGAGTGTCCTGTTCAAAGTCTGCTTTATCCCCTCCCCCCCACCCGGATTAACAAATTGGCCCCCTATCTGGTATTATGGAGTATAAGAAATGCAGGAAAGAGAGGGTCATTGAGTTTGCAATATGATCTTGTGTTTTAGAAATGGCCATGGGCAGTGTGAAGCAGGTTTGCTGGTTGCCTGCATAGAGACCCCATGGGGCCATGAGTATGAACTGTGGATTGCAGTGGAGACCCAGTGGAGATGCCAGGACCATGAGATGGCTACTAAGGAAAGCAGCTGGCCCCAATGAAGTTTTCCAGGACTTTGAGTAGCCTAGCTGGAGGGGAAGGATTGGAATGCTAGACTTCTTGCTGGTTAGAATTATTGGACTTGGAGATTTGTCACTGGCTAGAGTTGTTGGACTTGAAGCTACAGAGTTTGATGTTCGCCTTAGTTGTTTGAAATCTTGTATTGGCTGAATGTTTCTTTGCTATGCCCAATGCCATCTTCTGCAGTGTGAATGTTTATTCTGTGCCATTATGGGTTCTTTGAGGTTATTTTTTGGTATTATGGCTGAGTTAAAAGATCTTGGACTATGGGGGTGTATGAACATCACTGGAATTGATAAAAACTATGGGGACTTTTCAGAGAGTCAGAGCATCCAGTACCAGAAGGTGCTACATGGGCAACTGGGGGAAAATGACCAATATCTGCCCAATCAACTCGTGGTCTAAACTACTCAGCAGCAAATAACTGTCGTGATGCTCACACAAGTGCAATAGTGGCACACAGCCATGGTGGGAAACCAACTGCTCTTGATTTGGCTAACTGATCTGCTCAGTGGAACGGGACACATAGCTGGAGCTGGGAAACATGTCAGAACCATATCCAAACGTGAGCCCACTCTCCATTATCAAGCTACCACCAACTGTGGGCTACAAGAGGGCCTACACCTCTTAAATTCTCTATAAAAAATAAGGGTTATCCCATTTATCTGGTGCTAACTTTACTCTCCTTTGGAGAATCTGCTTCTCTCTTTCAGATAGACGCAGATCCTAAGGGGAGAACCACCCCATCATACCTCAAAAGGGCCCCAGCTGAAACTAAGAATAATTGGCAAAACAAGCAAGGGTGCTGTTTTCTTGGTGAACCTGGTACTAGCACAAGGGTGAAGGAGATAGACACAGAGAACAATCAACTCCTACCAAGTCAGATATCCAGAGACACAGAGGCTCCAAACACATCATCACTGAAGCAGACCCAAAATGAACCCAACATGGCTCAGGGAAATTTGCAGAAGAGGGGGCGGAAAGAATGTCAGAGCCACACGCTGGGTCATGATACACAGAGACATTTCTCCTACCCATAACTGTGGGTTAACTCCACAATGCATGACCCATATACCTCAACAAGGAGGGGTCAGGGGGAGGAGGTAGGACATGGAGGAGGCTAACAATGGTACCAACTTGACTATATTCACTGAGTACAAAACTAATAAATAATAAAAGTCTATGGGAACTTTTAAAGTTAGATGAATGCATTGCAATTTACATCATGTATAGTTATCAATTTATGGGGGCCAGGGATGGAATGTGGTGGTTTGATTCAGGTGTCCCTCATAAACTTAGGTGTTCTGTATACTAGGTTCCTAGCTGATGGAGATTAGGGAATTAATACCTCTTGGAGGCAGTGTATTGTTGGGGGTGGGCTTATGGGTGTTATAGCTGGTTTCCCCATGCCAGTGTTTGGCACACTCTCCTGTTGCTATTGTCCACCTTATGTTGGCCAGGCGGTGATGTCCACCCTTTGCTCATGCCATTGTTTTCCCTGCCATCATGGAGCTTCCCCCTTGAGCCTGTAAGCCAAAATAAACCTCTTTTTCCACAAGCTGCTCTTGGTTGGGTGCTTTCTACCAGCAATGCGAACCTGACTGCAACACCTACCAAAGGGAATGAATGCTGGGCTTGGGGCAGGGGGGACTTTGCTTCCTAAGAATATTTCTTTTCCTTTTCTCACTTGTTCTGAAACAAGCTCAGGTCCAGTGAGGTGACCCGTACCTGCTGCTTCTCCCACAGGAGGAGACCAGAGTCCTTGAGGCATGGGCTGCTCTACAGTACTCAGGCTATAATACAAAAAGAGGAAGTTTGTCTTATTTTTATTTATTTGAGTGTATGAGAGAAAAAGGCACACACAGAGAGAGAATGAGAATGGGCGTTTCAGGGCCTCCAGCCACTGCAAATGCACTCCAGATGAGTGCACCACCTTGTGCATCTGGCTTATATGGGTTCTAGAGAATTGAACCTGGGTACTTTGGCTTTGCAGGCAGTGTCTTAACCACTACTGAAGACCCATATTCCAGTTTTAGACAGTTAGAGGGCAAAAGGGACTTCAACTATTTTCCGACAGTATTTTTTGTCCACTTTCCAATAACTGGTTAAAAAATTGTTTTAATTAAAAAATAAGTAGGCAAAAAGACACTAGAGCATGGGCCAAGGTTCGGCCTTGCATTGCTTTGGGGGAAGAAAGAAGCCATCCCAGTGCAGCAGCTGATGTTTTCACTTCTGAATGATGTGTGAAGGGAGTGTGGAAACAGTCACAGATGACGCCCGAGAAATCGAGAAATGAGGCCTCTGACAAAGATATGGACTGTGCGTGTGAAACCTGGTGCTTCTGCTAAAAATATATCCAAGCACCAAATGCTCATTCCCGATAGGAGGACTATTGAGATAATACTCTCATCTATCTTCACTGAGGCTGCTGGCCCAGGTGTTTATCCTCTATAGTAAACACCTCAATTTTCTAGCACAGAAGGAGCACATGGGTCTGGTCCCAACTCATGACTGTGCCAGATTTGCTTTATAGATTAAAACGGATGGGTAGGCAGAGAAAGCAAGTGTAATTCTCACTTGCAGTTTGACGCTATGTGATTCTAAGAAACCATGTGGGTTGCCTGGAGGGGAAGGTGTTGGAGTTCTGTTCTCCAGGAGCTGTGCTTAGAAGGTGCACATAATAGGTGACAGGTGTGTGCCTTCATGTACCAAGCCATTCAGCCTGAGTTTTAATTATAGAAATTCATCTACATACCCTGAGATAAACTAAGACAACAAGAGGCAGGAAAAGTGCACTTGACCAGGAGCAGTGGAGGTCTCCCTCAATCAGATATGTTTCAACCCCTCCAGAGGATACTTGAATCCATGGGTAGGAAAAGCCCAATATAGACCATGTTGTTCCTTTATATACATATATATGGATGATAAGTTTAACTTGTAAGCTAGTGAGAGATTACCAATAGCTGATTAAACAAATGATTCCGCAATTAAACATAACAATTGATCAATTACAACTAAACAATAAGCTTCCTATTCATGCATAACCATTTGTTATTATTCCTTCCCACATACATTTTGCCTAATAATTATAAATAGCATAATTATAAGTCAAGCACCACTATTGTTACCATTTGAGGCCATTATAAGCAAAGTAAGGATTACTTGAACACAAGCTTACGTGTCAGTCTACCTGGTAACGGGTAGAAATAGCAAATGACTAGCCACATGGACTCTGAACACAGGGACAGCTCAAGTCCAGATAAAGCGACATTAGATTTCATCATTTTACTCGCAACGGTATATACGATTTAAAACTTGTGAATGACTTCTGGAATTTTCTATTAAATATCTTCAGATTGCAGCCGTCCACATGTAGCTGTGAAGAGAGAACACAAGGATAAGCAGGGACTACTGTAAACACTCTTAACTTGCGAGTAAAGAAAACTAACGAGAATTCTTACCACCCGCAGGGCTGTGGTCCTTTTGCTCTACCCAGCCAGGCTTGCGGGAAGGCAAGGAGCGGTTTTGGGGCTGGTCCTTGGCAGCTTTCATAACCTTGGCTTCTGACGGCATCTAGAGGTGGTTGTGGTGGCATCTTCTAGTGTCATAGGTCTTGGATCCTGAGACCCTTACCCCAGCAGTGACAAGTTTCTCAGCTCTTGTGTGTTGCTAAGAGGCTGGAATCCCCTAGCCCTTCATAGAGGCTAGTGTTACCACTCTCAGGCCTGGAATAGCTGAGACCCTTGGCACTTAAGGCCTGGCAGGTCTTCAGGCCTCTCGCTCAGTGGACCCCTAGCCTGAAGTTTCTCTACTCTGGCTCTTTTATAGCCTTCTGACTTTCTTTAACCTCAGCCCGGCGCCCTCTCCCCTTCTCTTACTTCTCCTGTTCCTCCTTATTTCTGTCCTGGTCACTCACTGGACTTCTGCTAGCATTGCAGCTTGTCACTTCCACAGCTCCTTCTGTCTCTGCTACCCCCACCATGGCCGATATGACGCCCAAGAAATGGAGAAATGAGGCCTACGACAAAGAAACGGACTGCGCGCGTGTGAAACCCGGGGCTTCTGCTAAAAATACATCCAAGCACCAAATGCGCATTCCGGATAGGAGCGCATGGTCTGCTGCAGGGGTCTGTCACTGCCGGGGCTCCTGATGTCACCTTTACTGCTCCCTTCCTTCTTCCTGGTGCAGTCAATCTGCTCTACTGACGGCCGAGATCAAAAGTAGACAGCGACCCACAACAAAAGACTTTGCACTGAGCCTAATGTTGCCACATCTTGCTTGTAAATCCAGAGAAAGTGTACTGGTACCAATCACAGCAGACCTTCAGGTAAGTAAGGGCTTACATCTACAGCAGTCAGGACACTATCCTTTTTGCACCAGTGAGAGTAGCCCCTCTGCTAGGCCATCAGTGAGCAGAGTGCTATCTGGGTGGAAATAGATGCTTCATGTACCAAACCATTCAACCTGATTTTTTTTTTTTTTTTTTTTTTTTTTTTTTTTTTTTTGGTTTTTCGAGGTAGGGTCTCACTCTAGCCCACGCTGACCTGGAATTCACTATGTAGTCTCAGGGTGGCCTCGAACTCATGGCGATCCTCCTACCTCTGCCTCCCAAGTGCTGGGATTAAAGGTGTGCGCCACCGTGCCTGGCTTCAACCTGAATTTTAATTATGGAAATTTATCCACATAGGGCCAGAATGTGGTGGTTTGAGTCAGGTGTTCTCTCCCCCCACCCATAAATTTAGGTGTTCTGCATGCTAGGTTCCCAGCTGATGGAGATTTGGAAATTAACGCCTCCTGGAGGCAGTGTATTTGGGGGGCGGGTTTATGGGTGTTATAGCCAGTGTCCCCATGCCAATGTTTGGCACACTCTCCTGTTGCTATTTATTGTCCGCCTTATGTTGGCCAGGGGGTGATGTCCACCCTCTACTCAGCATTTTGCCTGCCCTCATGGAGCTTCCCCTGGAGCCTGTAAGTCAAAATAAACCTCTTTTCCCCACAAGCTGCTCTTGGTTGCGTGACTTCTGCCAGCAGTGCGGACCTGACCGCAACAGCAGAAATGAATGCTTCAGGTACCAAACCTTTCGGCCTGAATTTCACTGATGAAAATTTATGGACATAGACTGAGATCGACTATTGCAACACAATGCAGGGAAAGTGCACTTGACCAGGAGCAGTCCACTGCCCCCCCCCCGCCCCTGCATCATGGTATTATGTTTCAAGACCTCCAGGGAACGCTGGGGTTGTGCTCTCAGAAGCCAGAGCTGTGCTTTGGCAGCAAGCAGCTGTGATTGTCACGTAGCTTCCTCACAGTATCTCTGCAGTGTTCAAAATGGCTAGAGCTACATAAGGGTAGTCTGGCAGCTTGGCTAATGACCAAGAGGTGTCTGACAGCTGTCAATTAAGTAATCAAACCTTCTCTCAATAGTTTAACTTATTTATAGGGAAATAAATACCAGAAGTATACTTATATAGCTCCATTGCTAATAGTGATTTTTTGAATGAATGCAGCACTTACAGTGTTTTTAAAATTTTTTTGTTTATTTTTATTTATTTTTTTTGAGAGCAACAGACAGAAAGAGAGAGAGAGAGAGAATGGGCACACCCAGGCCTCCAGCCACTACAAATGAACTCCAGACGCATACGCCTCCTTGTGCATCTGGCTAACGTGGATCCTGGGGAATTGAGCCTCGAACTGGGGTCCTTAGGCTTCACATGCAAACGCTAAACCACTAAGCCATCTCTCCAGCCCATTAATAGTGATTTTGACCATGTTTAACAGTGCTTTAACAATACTTACTATGTGTCCAGTGTCCCCTAGTTTGTCTCTGAAAGAAGTAAATAAGCAATGAATTTTTTTTTTTTAAGAAAAAACATGCAGTTAAAATGTGGAAAAGGGAGACTGGAATCTGCCCTGGATATAGTTGGAACTGGCAACTGAAGACTCAGGAGTCATTCCTTACTCTACCCTTCCTCTTCCATTTATTTCTCCTGTTGGCTCCTAGGTTAGGAAGATAGGAAAAGGGCCAAAGCCTGGAAGGTCCACAATTCACAGACATGGGCTACAGAAGAACAGGGCTCTCATTGCCCACCTAAAACTTGAAAACTGTCAGGGTACTGTAATTGGCCTGTGTCATGTGACTAACCACTGGCCTTTTTTTCAAGGAGTGAGGAATGTGATTCACTCCACTTGTGCCGCTGTGCATCTCTATGTGTGTTCAATGGACGCAGTGGCAGCTTTTGTTGCAGGAAGTGGAATGGAACACATGTGTATATGGGAGGAATTTGTGACTCAATGGGTAAAAAACGAAGAGTATGGCTCACAGCTGGCCTCAGTATAGATCTGCAGCAAGGACTTGTCCTAAAGTGAGAGTTATGGTGACTGAGTGTTAGAAGATGTTCCTAAATGCAGATTGTGTTCAGAATGAACTTGCTCACTTCAGGATAGAGAGAGAAAGGGACTGATATCTTGCAGAGAGATACTTTTTAGGGGGAAAGAAAGGGTTCTTACTTAAAAGAATCACTTGACGGAATGGTATAAAATGTTTACTAGGTCACACCACATATTCTATGAAAGGATATAAGGATGCATTTCCTAGTGCCATTACAGGAACGAAAAAAAAAAAAAAAGTAGGTGCATAGAGATGGAGTGAAATGTCAAAAGTAAAATAAGCAATTACTGAGACCTGGGGTTGAGGCTGTAAAAGAACTGCATGCAAATTCAAGTGACTTTGTATTTACACCTATTAAGTCAGGGAGGGTTTTTTTTTTTATTATAATACTCACTTCTGGCAAGGTTTTAGTGAAATAGGTACATCTGTGGATTGCTAGAGGGCCTACAAATTGAAAAGCAATTTGATAATATGTGATTAAAGCCATTAAAGTGCTTGGCTTTTTTTTTTTTTTTGACCTTGCAATATCTCTTCAAGAAATTTCTCTTTAGGAATAAAATGAAAAGCAGGGAGAAATCAAGAGCTTACTGACTTACCAAGTTCTAATGTGTACTGAAGTCATGAGAACCAAGGTCACAGCTTCCCACTCTGTTTCCAAGATAGTTTCCATTAAGGCAAGACAAAGACTCTTCACCTTGAAGTTTGTTAAAATAATAAAATACGTGTCAATAAAATAATAATTTTAATTATGTAATGTCATGTCTAGGAAGGATGTTGTCACTTAAAAATATGCAAACAAGACTGTAGTGTATTAGAACATCCATCTTTGGAATTAATTGCTTTGGTGTTCAGGTTACAAGCATGTAAACTTTATTTATTTTCACATCTGGGCATAGAGCAGAGAGGTACAAAAAAGAAGTGATTACTAATTGGGGTAAATTCTTTATTGTGAAGTGCCTTGATACTTGTGCCCTATCATGATTTAAATTATGCTTGTGAAATGCAACTGCTCTGGCAGAAAGGCCAATAGAACCCATCCAATGGGTTCGTGCAGCGCAGCCCAGCATGAAATTCTGTGCTTATGTCCTTACTTTGGGTCTTTCTCTCAAAGAAATCACAACTCTATCTATGAATGCATATATGTGAAGGTATAAGTGCATGTAGACACATGGACATGATCACTACAAGGTGAATCAAAAATAAACATTTTTCTGGTGCACACACTATTATATATGAATGGGTACATGAATTGTAAGACAAAATGAAAGTTAGGACCCTTTATTTAAAAGTCACTATGAATTTAAAGATGGTTGTCAGGTGTGGTGGCACACTCTACTCTTAGCACTTGGGAGGTGGCGGAAGTAGGAGGATTGATGTGAGTTTGAGAACGGCCTGTGAGACCCTTCCTTAAAACAGAAAAAGATGGCAACAGCTGAACCCTAAACCAAATGTGGGGCCCTTCTAGATGTAGGAGCTTGGCCTGTTACTGTTCAGTTGGTGCCCGTGACTAGTCTGGTTTTGGCCACAGGCTGTGGGCAGTAGAATGAATTAACCTGCAGGATCAATTACTTCCTAGTAGGGGTACAACTTTAAACAAATAAATGATGTGCCTTCTGTATTCCCCCATCTGATCAGAAGGTGGTTCCCACTGTCAGTCTTGTCTTGCCTACAACTCAGTTTCCAATCCTGTAAGCCAAGGGTAATGCCTTCTGTCTCACTGTGAGACACTGAGAGCCCCGGCTCTGCTCACAACACATCCCACTTCCATGGAACATTCTTACAACCACCCATCTCCAGATCAGCCCGGTGTACCCTCCCCCAACCTCCCATTAAAATAGTCATTTAAAAATTATGAAAAGGAGTATGTTCACCATAGCAAGAACATTATGGATAATAACCAATCATATGCTAGAATCCAGGGCAATGACTGTGGCTACGGCTCCCATTGGGTAAGAAAAACAGTCACGGTTGCACTGATGTCTTCCAGCCAGGCCTGGGGCTGTGTTGACCTAATGCATGTCCGCCTGGGTCTGCAGCCATTCCACACATGTGGAGTCGCTCAGAAACATGTTCACTTTTAGTCATGGCTTCTACTTCCCAAAGAGCTGTGAGAGCCACTCCCACTATACTCTTCATAGTCACTCCACTTCTGTCCCACAAGCCATGGGGTTACCGGGGTCTGTTCTTCAGGATGCGTAAGTCACACCCCTCGATGTCTCTCATTGTTAATTCATTCTGTCAGTGTGTCTGTCCATCTGTTCATCATGTGACCTCTGTGTCTCCCTGATCTACTTTTCTAATTTTCCCTTTAACAAAAGGTACAGCCCTTTAGAATTAGACACTTTTTTTAGAAAGCAGTATCAGGATTAGCCTTCTCTCATCTGAGGGAGGCTTATCATATGTATTACAATCATCCTCCCTCCCTCACCCCACTTTCCATTCTGCAAAACAGGATGAAGAGACCAGGTTATGTTAGCCAGATCCCCCTTCTCCCTGCAAGAGCCCCTGGGTCTCAGAATAAGAGGACCCAGGAGTGACTGGCCCAGGGTGCAGACCTAACCAGATGTATGAAGACCCCGCCTTTAACAGAGGCCTGAAAATGGGCAAGTGGTCACTAGAGACTGCTTACTTACTGTCTTTGGTGGGATATAGAAGGACATGAAAAGCATTTGAAAACCCGCCGTTTGTATCTTAATATTTCTTTGCCTTTAGAATCAAAGGATCAAAATCAAAGTCTGGCAGAAGCACCGTGTCTCTCTGGATTATGGAGGTGTTGAGGCAGTGTGCAACTGATAAGGCCAGGGAAAGATGGTGGTACCCGTGATGAAAGTCAAAAAGGCCAAGGTTACCATGGCTGCGGTGGTGAGACTGGCACCTGGGCTTCAGCTTCCACCACCACCAATACCTCTAAGCAAACAAGCTTCCTGTGGGGCTGGGACCCACCAGAGGACGTGAGAGGGGTCCCCTGAACACTCGTCCCCCACCTTTCTTCTTTCTCCCAACATGCACACACACACATATGTTTTTTACACATAGACTAGTGAACATGGGAAAGTTATTGACTGGTCTCCTGGTGACATGCTATTTTAGAAATTTGTTTTGTTGTTGGAGTTTTAGTGTTTGATGCTATACTCATGTAGGTGTTTTTAAGAGTCCTGTAAGAGAAGCCCAATGCCTGTTAAAATTGTCAAAGGTTTCCCTTGGCAACAACAACAACAAAAAAATTAACTGCAAAGTTAATGAAACAAGTTGAAGTGGTACTGTCCAGCCAGGGGAAAAAAAGGTTGTTTCCTACAAAAATGAAAGTCAGTTGACTTGGGTTTTTCGTCTACAACATTCAACTGTGGAAAAAGGCCTCTAAATACACTATTTTGAATATGAGATCAAGAATGACCTGATAGATAAACATACGGGCACATGTCACATGACTCATGTATTTTTGTTGCAAAAATTACACAAAAATATCATGTGGAAAACTTTCCAGTCACATCAGTGAATAAGGAAGTTGAAGCTCAAAAAAAAAAAACTTGGAGAAAATCTAAAAGTGTATTTAAAGGTAAAGCAAATTTTACCTACATTATCCCTAACACATTAAGGTTATAAAAATTAAAGAAATAAGTCAAGTAATTTCTTTAAAAGATACACCGTAGGGCTCGGCAACTAAGAGCGCTTCCCGTGCAAGTATGAGAGAGACACGCGTCTGTAACTATAGTCCCATGAGGAACAGAGATGGGAGAAGCGCTGGGCCTGGGAATGGGGTAAACCCAGCAGACTCCAGCATCAGTAAGAAACTGTGGCTGGCTCAAGTAAGAATGGGCAGAGGAGAAGAACAATGGAGAGGGAGAGGGACCCCTTGCCCTGTAGCCACTGAGGGTGAGTGAACCCCGCCAAAGGTGAGTGCATGGAATGTTGCACGGGCACACGCCAGCTCATATACCACACACACCTCACCACACCACTACGGACAGCTGCACGTGCAAAAAGTACACCAGAGAATAACAGTAACAAGCGCTATGGGAAGCTCATCTCCTTCAAGTCTGTGGATATTTCTTGAGGTGTCTGCTTGCTCATAATAACTGCCCCCAGGAACAGAACCTGATATACGTGGGAAGACCCTCTAGGTCTCTGTATGGTTCTGCTTGCCCAGTCCCGATAGGCACATGACTCATGATCAAGCATTAGATCATCTCTTCCAGGAGTCTGAGTCTCAAATAGGGAGACCCAATGCCACAGCACCCTTATCTGAGACATTTTGGAGGTCTCTGGATATGGCCAGCCAAGATCTCTGGGTCCATCCAAGTCCCTGCTCACGTAAGGCATGATTGTTCAATTTTTCCTTGGGTCCCTCGTCACTACCTAGTTGCCTTTATCTATCAGTGAATGTCCTTCTTGATGTGTGTGTGTGTGTGTGTCTGTGTCTGGTCTGTCTGTGGGGGGTGTACATGTTGTTTGTGTGTGTGTATCTGGGTGTGTACAAGTTCTTTGTGTGTGTGTATCTGGGGTGTGTCCATGTTGTTTTTGTGTGTGTATGTATATGTTGTGTGTGTGACAATGGGCATGTGCATGGTGTTTGTGTGTGTTTAACTGTGCGTGTGCAGGTCAAAGGACAGCTGTAGGTATGGATTCTTGCCCTCCACCTTGACTGAGGCGACACCTGTCACTGTCGGTCACTGTCATGCTTACCAGTCTGTCTGGCTTCCTGGCGATCTTCCTGTCTCTGCCTCCCTTCTTGCCCGGCAGCAGAGATTACAGAAGCCCGCTGCGGCTTCCAACTTTGTGCAGGTTCTGGGGATCTGAGCTCAAGTATTCATGTTTTGCAGAGCAAGTGCTCTAACCACTGAGCCATCACCCCAACCCCAAACACTTTTCCCAAGTGATAACTTCACATGGACCATTTATGCTCCCATTGTCAAAACTGAACCTAACTAATGAAGAAGGGACCGCTAGGAGTAAAGATTTTCAATTATCAGAATGTCAGAGCAAATGAGAAAAATAAGGATCGGCTCTTCTTTCCAGCTTGTCTGGCATAATGGCAATCTCTGGCCTGAAGTAGTAAAATAATCAGTAAGATGGTTTCCTCTGGTCTCCCGGGACCAGACTCAACATTGCAGGATTACAGCATATTCAATTACTTCCAGTGGCACAAGATGAGAGAGACAAGCTCCGGTGCATGAGGACCATGCTGAAATCTGGTAAAGAGTATTAGAGAAATTATGCATCTGCTGAGTAAGGCCGGCAGAAATCTGAGTTGGCTGAAGTGATATAATTATTCACATTATCAAACTGCAGCAAATTTGCCTCTGCTCTGTATTCCCCCTCCCCGACATGCAGCCCTCTTCCCTTCTACTCTCCCCTCTCTTCCACGTCCTCCTCCCATCCCTTCTCGCCGTACTCTCCTACCTTCCCTATTTTCCCGTCTCTCCTCTCTTCAATGGCCTGCTGTATAAGTCACCAGGTCTGTCCACACAAGCCACCATGCAGGAACGGCATCTTTCTTATAAAGCCAAATTAAAGATAGGCGTGGTGGCACACGCCTTTAATCCTGGTACTTGGGAGGCAGAGGTAGGAGGATCGCCATGAGTTAGAGGATACCTTAAGACTATATAATGAATCCCAAGTCAGCCTGGGCTAGAGTGAGACTGTACCTAAAAACAAACAAACAAAAAACAAATAAATAAATAAACAAATAAATAAATAAACAAATAAATAAATAAATAAAATAAAGCTAAATATATAGTGCCCTGATCAGAAAACAGGATGCTGTGACAATCAGGAGAAATTAAACAAATCTGATGTCTTCATCCTTCCCAAGAACCTTTAAAATGTTGTTTATTTATTTATGAGAGAAAATGGGATGGGCATGCCAGGGCCTTCTCCAGACACCTGTGCCACTTTGAGCATCTGGCTTTACATGTGTACTGGGGAATTGAACTCAAGCCGTCAGACTTTGAAAACAAGCACCTTTAATCACTGAGCAATCTCTCCAGCCCCCAAGTGCCATTAGTAGATAGAGAGTGGAAGAATGGTTAATCAGAAGACACTGTGACCTCGGAAGAGAGAAGCTCCCAGACACATGTGGGAATGCATCACGAGATGTGACTGGGCTTCTCTTCCAATGGAGAAAAGGAATTAGGTGACTGTTATTGGACAGAGACCTTTTGGAGTGTGTGGAAGAAAAGGATCATGTGTGCACACATATGAGCATGCATGCACATGCATATGTTTTGGCTGGTTGAGGGCTAGAATGTCATGAACATATGTTACACTATGCTCTTACCTTCTATTACATTTCTAGAGAAGTCTTCTGACTGGGGATCAGGAGCTTGCCCCCCTCCATCTTTAATATTTACACAATGGGAGCCGAGCTTGCAAGAGGAGGCCCCAGCTCCAGCTGCATCTGATTCAAGTTAGGTCAAAGTTCTTTCTGGCATATTTCAAATTTGCATTAAGAAATTGAAGTATCAGCCCAAATGTACTGTCTGGTGGATATGTTCTGGAATTGTTACTGGTGTTCACGTTTTATTCATATGAACTGGTGGACAGAGGAAGTTGACAGCAGAGCAAGAACAGTAGGAAATAGAGAAGAATTTGTAGGAAAGCATTGCCTGGGTTTTTGTGCTGCCCCAAGCTTTCCACGATGCCCGACAAGCACCATAAGCTGTGATGTACGACTCCCTTGACTTGCATGAATCTTCCATTCTTAGTCTAACAGTCACCCTTTGGCTTAAGCTGGTTCAAGGTTTCTATTTCTAGCGACCAAGAGAATCTTAAGTCACATGCATGATTATATGTAACATTTCCTGTTTAATTTTATCCTGTGAGTCACCCATTTTGGCAAGTTTCATTTGCATTTTGAAGAAACCTATTTCTCGGCGCTTATTGCAGTAGGCAGTCATTTTACACATGCCTCCCACTGAACTATGAATTCATTAAGATTGTCTTCTTCGTCTTTTTGCTCCACAGACCTAATGGGAGTGAGCAGTCTATGTAAATACAACCTGATGACACTGGCAGGCTCTGGTGGGGAACAAATGCTTCAGAGGGAAGTCCTTGGCGCCTAGGTCCATTCACACCTGAGAATGCTGATGGGTCCTTGTTACCCCAGCCCAGGGATGACCGCCTTCAGGAAACCGAGTTGGCACACCAGCACCTTATTGAAATGGCAATACTAATTAGCTCACTGATCTACTCATGTATCTCAGAGAGGGACACAGATGGCCTGCCTTTCAGAAGCCCTGACCTGCTTGGAACCTGAGAAGAAATCAAGCCATGGAGTGAACAGGAAAGTGAGTCTCTAATGTCTACCTGGGCAGTGACCAATCGTGAGGCACAGTGGCCCAGCCAGTGACATTAGATTTCTACCATGTGTGTGGATGGGTGGTGAGGACCATGTCAGGGAAGAATTTGTCTGCTGGAGTACGGACGGCTCAGTCCACTCCTAACTTGGATGAACCTCCAAGCAAGAGCACAAATGGAGGGCCACACATCCTATGACAAAATATTTAAGTTATCAACCCAGCTAACAAATTACTAAGCGGCACGGTCTAGTTCCCACAGTGACAAACAGAAACAGTTCTTCCAATATGTTGGGTAGACTAAGTTCAGATGTGAAATTCATGGGCATCTTGGATTATGACTGTTACAGGGAGAGCTGGTCTTATTCTCTACCTGCCTCTTCCTGCCCTCGGTGCTGCTTCACACTGTGAGGAACCCTTGGGAATACACCTATGGAAATATAGCCCAAATATCCGAGCTTTGGTCATATCCCCCACAAACATCTGTCAGCTCGCCTCCATTAGGTCTAAGAATGCAACACACCTTCAGAGACTGGGCATGGGGAAGAGGCCCTGGCAGTGCTGGGAGGGAGGTCCAAGCTGTCTGGATGAGGAATCCTAGGGTTCTAAACTTCAGACCATGTTCAGATTGGAGAACATGAGCTTCAGGTGGGGGGTGTAGGTCCCGCCTGGGTCTGAAGGTTTCTTGCAGCCAGACAAGGCCCAAGTAGGGCCCTGGTGAGGGCAGTTCCCAGGTAAGAAGCTCCTTGCACCTGAGGATGGCCCTGGTCAGAAAGATGAGTTGAAACCACCCAGAGGAATTCTCCTGTGAGCCAAAAGGCCACTGAGATGAGACACCAAGCAATAAGGCACACAGGCAAGGCTGTTTCCAGAGAGAGGACGGGGCCTTTGAGCAAACCTTCTGCACACTCATCCACTCTGTCTGTAGAGGGCCCAAAGCTAAGAATAAACGCAGAGGCTGTCTGAGAAGTGGACACCTCATAAGACTACCAGGCTCTGGGCTTGGAGAGCCACGAAGGAAACTTGGAAGGTGAGGAAGGCAACAGCCAGCATGGGAGTCCAGTGGTCAAAAAGTGTGTTCACTTCACAGTGGGCCAACGGTGTGGTGTGTGGCTTAGTCTCAAGTGCCTTTTCCCCTCTCCCTCCACCTCAGTGAGACTGTGGGTGTGGTTCTGTCCCCAGACTGACTTCGAGGCTGCAGGGCCTGCTCTGGGGGCCCTGTGGGATATAGTTAGGAAGGCTGGACAGAAACAGGAGCAAGGTAGGAAAGTTTCAAGGAGACCCCAAGCTTCAGTTGTTCTAAAGCTGTGCTGACCAGCAGCCTGGCCACTGACTTCATGTGACTAATTGAGCATGTGGAATGCAACCAGTCTGTTAGGAGATGGGCTGTAAGTGATTTTGCACATTCGTGTGTAGAAGAGTGAAAGATAGAGTGTGACATACATCCTCCAGAATGTTCATGTTGAATGCATGTTGAAATGATCATATGGTCTATGGATTACATTACATAAAATGCATCATTAAAATTAACTTTAACCTGTTGCTTTTACTTTTCAAAATGAAGCCAGAAAATGTAAAAATCTGTGCCAGGTCATACCATGTTTCTGTTGACAGTGCAGACTTTCTCTGAGTGAAGAAAGAGAAGACATGGAAGAAAAAGAAAAAGGAGAAGGGGAAAGTAAAAGAAGAAAATCTCCCTCCTTCTCTCTCTATCTGCCTCCTCCTCTCTCTCAATTAAGTAAATAAATATTTTTAAAGTGTTTTCCCTTTGCTTGTCAGTTTTTTTTCTATTATTCTTATTATTAACAACATATTAGCCGGGTGTGGTGGCGCACGCCTTTAATCCCAGCACTCGGGAGGCAGAGGTAGGAGAATCGCCGAGAGTTCAAGGCCACCCTGAGACTACATAGTGAATTCCAGGTCAGCCTGAGCCAGAGTGAGACCCTACCTCAAAAAATCAAAAAACCAAAAAAAAAAAAAAAAAACATATTTTGTATGGAAACATCATGTTTTGGTACCCTCTTTTATCTCACCTCTGGCCTTATTCTGCTGGGGACCCTCCTCAGTGGGATTGCAGGCATGTCTTATGGGGTTGTGGGTTATATGCTGTGGGAGCAGAGTCAGGTTTTTTGGGGGGGAGAGAATGCATCCGGGCATGATGTCTCAACCTGTGGTTCTTAAATTTTTTTCTGCCCCCTCTTCTGCAAAATGCCCTGAGCCGTGGTGGATGAGTTTTAAGTCTACTTCAGTGATGAGCTCTTAGGAGCCTCTGGAGCTCTGCTTTGGTTGGTGTTGAGTATCCTCAGTGTCTGTCTTCTTCACCCTGGTGCTGATTATCAGGTTCAGCATGGAAGCAGCACTCTTGCTCATCTCCCCAGTTCCTCTGTGGATTCAACAGTGGCTTGGCTGAAGTGCAAGGGGTACTTTATCTCCTCGGGTCTCGCTACCTTCTGAAAAGAAGAACAGATTTTCCAATGGAGAGTGAAGTCAGCATAGTTTAAATGGGATAAGCATTATTAGTTTAAGGATAATTTGATGTATGTAACCCTTCTTTTAGCCAAAGACTAGTGAGAGGTTGACACTGGAGAGCATAATCTTTGTCTTCATAGGATTCTGATCTAGTTCCCAATTCCAGATATGAGCTTCCTTTACACTGAGTGGGATCTCTTAGCCAATCAGAAAGCTACTGGTTACCTACCAAGACTGTGTGCCACCATTGCACTGGCATGTGCATCCTGTCAGGCTGTTTGCTTCTGAGTTGCTTAGACCTCTGGTTGCTTCGACCATTGTTGGCCACTTTCCCCCCAGATCTCATGTAGTGCTTTCCAGCACTAAATGAGCTAGCTGCCTGGAGACCAGCTCTCTTCCAGATTCTAGCCAGGCCTCTCCTTGTTCTGTGTTGCCAGAATATGGTATCTTCAGCAATAGGGTCTTACCTTTTGCCTCAGGCAGGTAATTAAGTGCTTTGACAGAAACCTGTCTTGTTTTGGGAACCTCATAAATCTCTCTGATCAATAGCTCATTGTGGTTAGCAACTGATTTCTAGTACTGGGAGTTATAGGCCAGAGACAAAACAACATTTTTTTAAGCTTAGGTCCACCCTCTCTAGGGTCCTTCTTTTCAGATGCTCCCCCGCTTACTCCTGATGAGGGTTAGAACTTTTAGTCTATCTCCAAGGGTAAAGGTTTCTACACGAGTTCATGTTGGATTTAACTTTGTGTTTGTTTTTCCCCACCCTCCTCTTCCCTTCCCCCAAACCTTTCCATCCCTATTGTCTGGGCCTTGAGTTGCCTGTCAGGTATATCAGCAACTCCAGCTGGTCCAGGTTAGGAACCGCAAGTGACACCATGTGGCATTTGTCTTTCTGTGATTGTGTGAGTTCGCTAAGTAAGATCTGTTCCAAGTCTGCCCATTTTTCTACAAAGTTCATTGTTTCATTTTTTCTTACTGCTGAGTAGAATTCCATTGTGCAAATGTACCATAACTTCAGTTTGCATTCATCCAATGATGGACACGTAGGTTGATTCCAGTTCTTAGAAACATAGATCAATGTAACAGAATTGAAGATCCAGACCCTTAGGTCAAGTAACTATAGCTACTTGATCTTTGACAAAAGTGCCAATACAAGTAGATAGAAGAAAAGAACATCTTCAACAAATGGTGATGGATAAATTGGATAATCATATATAGAAAAATGAAACTGGACCCACTATCTGCCCATACACAAACATTAAGTCCAAATGGGTTAAAGACCTCAATATAAGACCTGAAGCTCTTCTCCTACTAGAAGAAAAAAAAATAGGAGGAACTCTTCATGATATAGGAATGGGGAAAGACTTCCTGAACAAAATCCCAGTAGCCCAGGAAATTAAACACTCAGCCAATGGGGTCTCATGAAGCTAAAAAGCTTTTACACAGACAAACATACCATAAGCAGAGCCAATAGATTACCCACTGAATGGGAGAAAATCTTCACCAGCTATACCACTGACAGAAGCCTAATATCTAGAATCTACAAAGAACTCAAAAACCTGACCAAGTAAAAAACCCACTCTAAAAGTTTTAAAAATATATTTTATTTATTTATTTATTTATTCATTATTTGCGAGAGAGAAAGAGACGGATAGAGAATGGGATCATCAGGGCCTCTAGTCACTGCAAATGAACTCCAGATGCACGTGCCACCTTGTGCATCTGGCTTTACGTGGGTACTGGGGAATCACACCTGGGTCCTTTGGCTTTGCAGGCAAGCACCTTAACCACTAAGCCATCTCTCCATCCCCATATTTGATTTTTAAAATTATTCTATTTATTTATTTGCAAGAATGAGATAGAGATGGGGGGAGAGAGAGAACACTAACCTGGGCACACCAGGGCCTCCAGCCACTACAAATGAACTCCAGATGTGTGTCCACTCTGTACATCTGGTTTTATGTGGGCACTGGCGATCAAACCTGGGTCATTAGGTTTTTGCAGGCAAGTGCCTTAACTGCTGGGCCATCTCTCTAGCAGCACTCCATGTGTGTGTGTGTGTGTGTGTGTGTGTGTGTGTGTGTTTTGAGGTAGAGTCTCACTCTAGCCCAGGCTGTCCTGGAATTCACTATGTAGTCTCAGGGTGGCCGTAAACTCATGGCGATCCTCCTACCTCTGCCTCCCGAGTAATGGGATTAAAGGCATGTGCCACCAGGCCCAGCCTCCCCCTATATTTGATTTTTAAACTAGGCACAGCAAACACACATTAGAGGAAAATCAGCCTCTTTAACAGATGGTGCTAGTAAAACTAGAGTTCTACATGCAGGGGAATAAAACTGGATCCATATCTCTCATCCTGCCAAAAACCTATTCAAAATGGATCAAAGATCTTAATGGAAGAATTAAAACTTAGGACCTGCCAGAGAAAAATATTGGGAAATCATTGCAAGAAATAGGCATTACTAAAGTACTTTCTGAGTCAATAGCACAGGAAAATGATCCAAAGAATTGACAAATGGGGTGACTTGAAATTAAGAAGGTTTCTGCAGAATGAAGGAAACAATCCCTAGAGTGCAGAGAGCCTACAGATGGGAGAAGGTCTTTGCCAGTTACACCCCCACACAGGATTAACACCCAGGATAAGTAAAGAAGTACAAAAATTAAACACCAAAAAGGAAAGTTCATCCACTGAGTAAGTAGGCTAATGAACTGAATATAAATTAAAAGAAGAAACAAGAACGGCCAATAAATACTTGAAAAACTGTTTAACATCCTTACTCATTGGGGAAATGTAAATTAAAGTTCCTTTGAGGTTCTACCTTACCCGTTCAGAATGGCTATCATCAAGAAAACAAGTCACATGGCTGGAAAGATGGTCATCAATTAAGTCACTTGCTTGCAAGTACTGGGTTTGAATCTCCAGTACCCACGTAGAGCTAGATGTACAAAGAGGCACATGCATTTCGAGTTCATTTGTAGTGGCAGAAGGCCCTGGTATGCCCATCACCCCTCTCTTTCTCTCTCCATCTCTCTCTTCTTGCAAATAATATTATATACATGAAAAGAGATTTAGGTTGCTCACCGTTTAGGAGGTTGAAAGCCCAGGAACAGCCTCCTTCATCACTGGTGAGAATGTGGGGAAAGAAAGAGAAACCCTATTCACTGCTGGCGGGAATGTAAACTTGTGTAGCCACTGTGAAACCAGCATGGAAGTTCTCAGAAAACTAAACATAGAGCTGCCAGATGACTCTGGTCTATCACTTTTGGGAACATACATGAAGGGTGCTAAATAAACACACCACAGAGATGCCTGTGCTATCCATGTTTATTGCCATGCTAGTCACAATAGCCAGGAAATGGAAGCAGCCTAGATGGCCATCAGCTGAGAAATGAATAAAGAAAATGCGAGGGCTGGAGACATGGCTCAGTGGGTAAGGCACTTGCCTGCAAAGCCTAATGATCTGAGTTCAATTCCCCAGTGCCCACATAAAGCCAGATGCACAAGATGGAACATGCATTTGGAGTTTGTTTGTAGCAGCTAGAGGCCCTGGGCTGTCCATTGTTTCTGTCTCTCTTTTCTCTCTCTGATTGCAAATACATAAATAAAAATATTTTACAAAAAGAAAATGTGGTTCACATATGAAATTTTATTCAGTCATGAATGAGAAATGAAATAATGACATTTTCAGGAAAATGGATGCATCTAGGACTCATTATGTTAAGTGAAATAATCCAAACTCAGAAAGACAAGTTCTCTCTCTCTCTCTCTCTCTTTCTCTCTCTCTCTCTCTCTCTCTGTGTGTGTGGTAGAACTTGAAAGAGAACTATGAAGAGATCTTAAGGAACATGGGAAATACAGAGGATGATGAAAATCTTATAATAAGGAAGCAGAATAGGGGGCTAACTGAGGGAAGAAAGGGAACTGGCTAGAGGTAGAGAGGATAGAGGAAAATGAATGAGATTATTAAAAACAACTTGCTACATATTATAGAACAGTTACAGCAATATACTATAATGAAAGTTATGTGCACATGGTCCCTCCTTACCTTTCTCCTGAGGATGTGAAATCATAATATGTTGTTATGCAGAGCTGAATAGAGGTGACATGGCATTTGGCGGGCTATTGGCCTTCTGGCAGGCATGATACAAGAAGGATTGTTGAGCTGTAACGATGCTGGTTGACCAAGGTAACTAAAATCATGGAACATGAGACCTCAGATAAGACAAAGTGTTGTAAAAGCAGCTAGCCTAATGTCCTATAGCTAGTTACCGAGCAGAACTGGAATGGGTAAATGCAGTGAGACCATTCTGTTCATATGTTCATCCTTTACCCTGCCTGTGGCCCAAAATACGTTCTCATTGACTTGTCAAAGAATTTCAAAAGCAAAGCTGTGTGTGTGTGTGTGTGTGTGTGTGTGTGTGTGTGTGTGTGTGTGTGTGTTTTAAAATAGAGAGCAGGGTGAAAGGAGATTGCTCAGTAGTTAAAACCACTTGCTGGACAAATCTGATGAAGAGTTCAGATGCCTAGGACTCACGTAAAGCCGGACCCACAGAGACAGTCGGCAGAGTCCTGAGGCTCTGGGGCCAGCTACCCCGGTATTCACAGTAGCAAAACAAGAGAGACCCTGTCTTAAACAAGGTGGAAGACTAGGAATGACGCCAAGTTTGCCCTCAGACCTCTACAAGTGTGCCATGGTACACACACACACACACACACACACACACACACATCAAAAATCTGAAGACACAACCTGATTCAGTGGTTGTGGATGACAGACCTTAAACCCAGCCTTGCTAGCACCATGCCTTCCTTCTGTCTCTTCTGTGGTACAGATGGTAGGCATCAGATTCTCTGAGCTTCTGCCTCAAGAAAATTGTACGGGGCCTAATCAGCTGAACAAACAAGGCTGCAAATTGATCTTGACATGCGAAATCATCAAGAATCTGCAACAAAATTTCCAAGCTGTCAAAACAGTTCGGCATGCATTCACGTAGAGCTTGTGGGGATTAAAAATTCCAGTCTTCCACCGAAACGCCGGCGAGGAGAAGAGAAAATGAATGGGCCATCATGAATCTAATCTTCTGATGCTAATTGTCACCAGCACAGCACAGAACACAAACACGGGCCTTCAGCGTGGCGGGCTGGGGAGTGTAACGGAGCTTGTTCTGGTTCTTTAGGGGAGGGACTCGCTTTGGAGCAGGCTGCTGCTTGGAAGATGAGCTTTTATACTTAGCACTCCAGGGATCCGGTCCTAGGGCGTACTTATGCACCTCCTGGTCCTCTGGCATAAGATATCAATGCCAGGCTCCTTCACACAAGGCTCTCTGGAATCTCTCACGTCAGGGTCAGCTACAGGTTGGGACCACAGCATGCACCCCAAGAACTCTGCTGTATTAGTTCTCTGGGGCTGCTTTAACAAAGTACCACAGCGTAGGTGGCTTAAACTGAAATGAAGGTGTCAGCTAGTTTTGGGTCACCTGCCTACAAGCTTGGCTCCTCCATGGCCTATAGCCACATCCGCTTAATCCCAGCCTTCATCTTCACATGACATTCTCTCTCTCTCTCTCTCTCTCTCTCTCTCTCTCTCTCTCTCTGCATGTGTCTCTCTATTTTTTATCTGTCCCTGAATACAATCTTTTACTTTTTGTAAAGACACAAACATCCTGGAGTAAGACCCACCCTGATGACCTTGCCGTAACTTGATCATCTACAAGGCCACTGTCATAGTCTGTTTAGCGTGACTATGACAGAATTCCTGAGACTCAGCAATTTATAATGAACACGGGTTTATTTCTTACAGTTCTGGGGGACAGGAAGTCCAAGGGCAGGTTGTTTGTGCCTGCATCATAACAGTGTGGATGGCACTACCAGACAAGAAAGTGTGTGTGAGCGACAGAGAGAAAAACTGGCTGAATTCATCCTCTTGTCAGGATCACACTTCTGCACCTCTGACAACTGCCTTAATCCATTCCAGAGGGTGGTTCCCTCATGATCTCTTAAAGGCTCCACACCTTAGAATCATTATAATAGTAACTAAGTTTCAACATGAGTTTTAGACGGGATCTCAAACCATAGTAGACACTAGTTCCAAATAAGATCATACTCATGAGTACTGTAACCTAGGGCTTCATTATCTTTTGGAGAGAAGACACAGTTCACTTAATAGCATCTGGGATGGATGACATTCCCTTGGAGAACAATTATATTTTAATCAATTGGCCTATATTCTAATCCAGTGGCAAATGCATCCACTAACTTCATTAGCCTCTGCCACAGATTTGATTCCCCCCTGGGACACCCGGGAACCTGCTATGTCACAGTACATGGGCTGAGGAAGGTTGTTCCCTTTTGTCTCCTCAGGCCTCTTCCTGGGTCTCTTGAGAGGAGAAGCTCCAAGGCCATGGGTGTCTTCCTGTTCGTCTTGGTTATGGTTCTAGCAACAGGGGAGGCAGAGCATGTGCTGATCCCTGTCCATCCTCTGTACTTATGAGAGGTTGTGCACCATCCAGACTCGAATTCAAGAGCACACGCTACCATTTACCACCAGTGCCACCTTGGACATGTTCTCTGGTCTTTCAGCCTCACTTTTCTCATTCGTAAAGAGGAACTGGGGTATCATTTCTTTTCACATGTTTTGGGGCAAAATATGGGTAGTGAGGGCATCAAGCCCACTGTCTGGCATAGCATTGGTATAGAAAAAGTGATGGCTTTTGCCCCTGATATGTAACATAGTCAGAACCTGAGGTGGAGAGGCCAGCTCCCAAGAGTCTGTGCAGATGTCATTCTGAGGACCAGCGTCACCGGGCACCGTTTCCACTGGCAAATGGCATCCACACCTGACTTCAAACACTTTGGAAGAGCACTCATTGTACACCCCTGTTAGTATTTGAGTCTTATAGGCAAATGCTGATCTTGGCAGTCCTGGGGTCTGGAACAGATAAGCGGAGTGTAAGAGGAAATGCTTCTGATGCAGAGACTTGAAGACTCCTAAGTTCACAGGAATCTACCAGGAAAACTTGCCCAGTCTCCCACAGCTGAATTAGACCACCGCTTTGGTGAACCTGATTCTGAAATATGACTGATTATCCCCCCTCTGTACTTTTAGAAAGAGAAAAAGGATGAGGAAAAGATTGAGTGAAGAAGAGATGGGAGACAGTGAATCAGACAAGGATTTTTCTACTTCTCCTCCTGGCGCATACTTTCGTCCTCTCTACTTAACTCCTTCTGAGAAATCCAGTTCAGGAGTGACTCTCCGTCCCTTCTTTCTCCAGGCTCAGTTGAAACCTCCCTGGTTGCTTCCCTGTATCTCTTATGAGAAATCTATGTAGCTCTATGTTTGTCTGTGGGCCTACTCTGCTTTCAGATGTTAATAACTGAATACCACAGATTGGGTAACTTAATAAACAGGTGAATGGGGCTGGAGAGATGGCTTAGTGGTTAAATGCTTGCCTGTGAAGCCTAAGGACCCCAGTTCGAGGCTCAGTTCCCCAGGACCCACATTAGCCAGATGCACAAGGGGGCGCACACGTCTGGAGTTCGTTTGCAGTGGCTTGAAGCCCTGGCACGCCCATTCTCTCTCTCTCCCCTCTTTCTCTGTCTGTTGCTCTCAAATAAATAAATAAAAATACACAAAAAAAATAAACAGGTGAATGTTTGCTCAGGATTTCTGGATGTCCAACGTAGAGTTACCCTATCTATAGATAGCTTCCTGTTGGCAGAGTCCCAACACAGTGCAGAGCATCACATGATAAAAGACAGTGTATATGTGTGTGTGGTGGTGTTTTGTGTTTTTTTTCTTTTGGCCACTTTCTTACAAAGCCACCAGAATTCAATTATGGGGGCTCTACTCTAACAACTTTATCTAATCCTAAGGACCTATCTAAGACCCTACATCTAAACACCAACAAAGCTGTATTTTCATAAAATAACTTTCAACATAGATGTGAGACGTTAGGGGAGACACTCAAAGTGCATCCACTCCACAGCGTCTGTTCTGGAGCTGGTCTCCCCATGTACTCGTAGGGTCAAGGCAGACACTGCCTCACTTACCACGCGTCCCAGGAGCACAGTAACTGCTCAGAAATGCTTGTAGACTCAGTCCCTGCACTTCCACAGAAGATGACACACAGCTCTATCACTCTCAAGGGTTCTGCTCCACACAGACCTCCATTCCACTTTGCATTCTACCGATGGTCATGGTCCATCCAGGCCCAGACCTCAGCCTGCCTCATGTTCCTCCTTCCACTGACTGGTGTGAAATGGCCCAGGACAACAAACAGGGGTCTCTTCTCTTGAGAAGGGTATTGTGCTCTGGCTAGACTGTGAGGGGAAATCAGCAACAGCTCCACTCACCAAGCTTTGCACTGGCTGGAGTCATAGCTAAAGGACACTGTGGTACCTTCTCCCCATCTGCCCAGTGGGGACATATCTTTCTATCTCATAACCCAAGAGGAGAAATTTTGAGTTTTGAGGGTTTTTTAAATATATATTTTTAATTTTTTCAGAAATAGCGAGAGAGAGACAGAGAGAATTGGCATGCTAGGACCTCAACCACAACAATCAAACTCCAGATACTTGTGCCACCTAGTGGGCTTGTGTGACCTTGCACTTGCCTCACCTTTGTGCATCTAACTTATGTGGGATCAGAAGAGTTGAACATGGATCCTTAGGCTTCACATGCAAGTTCCTTAACTGCTAATCCATCTATCCAGCCCCAATTTTGAGTTTTTAAAAAAATATTTTAGGGCTGGAGAGATAGCTTAGTGGTTAAGATGCTTGCCTATAAAGCCTAACAACCCAGGTTTGATTCTCCAGGTCCCACATAAGCCAGATGTGCATGGTGGTGCATGCATCTGGAGCTCACCTGCAGTGGCTAGAGACCCTGATATGCCCGTTCTCTCTCTCTCACACACTCTCTCTCTCTCTCTCTTTCTCACGCTCTCTATCTCAAATAAATAAATAAAAATCAGGAAAAGAATTTTAAAATATTTTATTTATTTATTTGAGAGAGAAGAGAGAGAGAGAGGCTGATATAGATTGAAATGCCTTTTTAGTAATTATGATAAATATAACTGAATTAAATGATTCAGTCTAAAAGTAGATATTGTCAGAATGGATTTAAAAAATCTGGTTATATCCTCTGCATAGATAACATACTTTAAATCCAATGACACAAATAAAAAAGTAAAAAGATGGATATATGCATACACACACACACACACACACACATATATATGTATATGTATATATAGATAGATAGATAGATAGATAGATAGATAGATAGATATAGATATATGCTGAGCCATCTCTCCAGCCCCTTTTAACTCTATGTTTATGTGTTCTGTGTATGTATGTGTGTATATGTGTGTACAAATGCAAGTAAGGGCATAGAACCATGAAGCAGTGGGGTGTAGTGGAAGGCAGATTAATCATGTGGGATTACCTTGAAAGGGATTAGTCCTGGTCTCAATGAATGGGTTAGTTCCTGGAGAATGAGTTGTGGTAAAAGGAGTTTGGCTTCCTTGGCTCCCTCTTGGCTTTCTGTCTTGTCATGTGATCTCTTGCATATTTTTGTCATCATGTTGCAGTATTACCAAACACCTTTCATCACAGAAGAGCAGATGCTGGTCCATGCCATCGGGTCTCCTGTCAGTTAAATAAATCAACCTTTTTATTCTGTATAAAGTGCCTGGCCTCCAGCGTTTTGTTGCAGAAACAGAAAATGAGCTGAGACAAGAAGATGTAGTTCTTATCTGGGTCTGTGCAGAGCAGGGAGAGACCAGCCCTGGGTGGTAGGAAGCCTATGATGGCATAAGTTCAGCAAGGGGCTGGAGAGATTGCCAAGTGGTTAAGGTGCTTGCCTGCAAAGCTTAAGGACCTGGGCTTGATATCCCAGTACTCACGTAAAGTGAGATGCACAAAGTGGTACATGTATCTGGAGTTCTTTTACAGTGGCCGGGATCCCTGGTACACCCTCTATCAGTTTCTTTTCTTTCTATCTCCCTTTGCTTGCAAATAAATAAACAATTTTAAAAAAATGTTCAGTGAAAGCATCAAACAATAGGACAGCCAGACATGGCTCTGAGAATGTATGTCCCTGGGAATGTCCCAAAGTCCACAGATGGGCACTGGCGCTACCACAGATGCAGGGGAAGAAGTTTGCGCTGGTCTTCTGTACATCTCAGCGAATATTAAGGGTACACATATGACAAGCATGCAGCATTTGAAATTAGAGGCAAATTAGCAAATATTATGCATGTTTGAAGATCTTTAACCATATCTGCCAATGATGGGGCCACTGGAATTGGGTTGAACTCTCAGTACTGTGCTTTGGTGAGTTTCACGTGGGTTTAATACGATTTTCTCCAGGCAATCATTGCATTTGTTTGGCTATCATATCAAAAGCATAAATAACACGTGGGACTACATCAAACTACAAAGTTTCTCACTAATAGCAAAATTAAAATAAATGGAAAGGCAGCCTATGGATTGTGAGTGAGGACTTGTGATTCATACATCTGATAAGGGATTTTGATATTCAAAACATATAAGGGAATCACATAGTGGAATAACAAAACCAGCATGATTAAAAATGGATAAGGAATCCAAACAAGATATAATAATAGATAACAGGCTGGGCATGGTGAAATATGCCTTTAATCCTCACAGGGGGTAGAGATAGGAGGATCACTGTGAGTTTGACACCAACCTGAGACTTCATATTGAATTCCAGGTCAGCCTGGAATAGAGTGAGACCACACCTGGGAAAAAAAAAAAAAAAAAAGCTGACAGGTATGTGAAAGGGCTCAGCATCATACACACCAGAGAAATGTGAGCCAAACCACAGGTAGGTATTTCCATACATCATTTAGGGTGGGGCTATTACCAAGAAGACAAGAAGTGACATGTGCTGGCAAGGATGAGTAGAAAAGGGACCTTTAAAAGTTAAGAAAGAAAGAAAAAAAAAGGTTAAAGGGAACACCTGCACCTAGTGGAAGGGTAAAATGATACTTCCACCACCAAAAGCACAATGGTGGCACCCCCCACCAAAAACAGGAACATGGATCCAGAAATCCCGTTTTTTGGTCTATACCCAAAGAAAAGACAAATAGAACCACGTAGAAAAGTCTACACTCCGTATTCACTGCAGCATTACTACAACAGCCAAGATATGGAAACAACTCAAGAGTCTATTGAATGAGTGAATAAATGGGTCAATGAATTTTGGATATATTTGCATGCATATATAACGTATAAGGAAATCACACAACTAAATAACAAAAAAAAAAAACATCGAAGTGGGTAAAGAATCTAAGGAGAGGGCTAGAGAGATGGCTTAGTGGTTAAGGCACTTTTCTGTGAAGCCCAAGGACCTAGGTTTGATTCCCCAGGACCCATATAAGCCAGATGCACAAAGTGGATAATGCTTTTGGAGGTCATCTGCAGTGGCAAGAGGCCCTGGTGCAATCATTCTCTCTCCCTATTTCTCTCTCTCTCTCTCTCTTACACACATGCAACTAAATAAATAAATAAATAAATATTTTTTCTTTTTGTTTTTTTTTCCCTTTATTAGTTAGTTTTGTATTCAGCAAATACAGTCAGTTTGGTACCATTATTAGGCTCATCCGTGACCTACCCCCTCCCCTTGGCCCCTCCTTGTTGAGGTATACGGGTCATGCATTGTGGAGTTAGCCCACAGTTATGGGTAAGATAAATGTCTCTGCATATCATGACCCAACATGTGGCTCTGACATTCTTTCTGCCCCCTCTTCCGCAAAATTTCCCTGAGCCATGTTGGGTTCATTTTTGGTCTGCTTCAGTGATGAGGTGTTGGGGGCCTCTGAGGCTCTGGCTCTCTGATTTGGTAGGAGTTGATTTTTGTCTGTGCTGATCTCCTTCCCCCTTGTGCTGGTATCCGGTTCATCAGGAAAACAGCCCCCTTGCTTGTTTCTCCAATTTTTCTTAGTTTCAGCCGGGTTCCTTTTGAGGTATGATGGGGTGGCTCTCTCCTTAGGATCTACATCTATCTGAAAAAGAGAAGCAGATTCTCCAACGGAGAGTAAGTTAGCACCAGGACAAATGAGATAACCCTTTTTTTTATATATAGAGAATTTAATAGGTGTAGGCCCTCTTGTAGCCCATGATTGATGGTAGCTTGATATTGGAGAGTGGGCTTATGTTTGGATATGGTTCTGACTTGTTTCCCAGCTCCAGCTATGGGTCCCATACCACTGAGGGGATCAGTCAGCCAAATTGAGAGCAGTTGGTTCCCCACCATGGCTGTGTGCCACTATTGCACTTGTGTGGGCATCACAAGTTATTTGCTGCTAAGTAGGTTAGATCATGCGTTGCTCCGACAGATATTGGTCATTTTCCCCCAGTCGCCCATGTAGCACCTTCTGGCACTAGACGCGCTGACTGTCTGGGGACTGACTCTCTTCCAACTTCCAGCTATGCCATTCTAATTTGCATGTCAATCACATAAGGTGTCTTCAGCAGTAGGGTCTTACCACTAGCCTTTGGTGGGTCATCAAGTACTCTGACAGAAAATATTTTTTCTTTTTGGTTTTTTGAGGTAGGGTCTCACTCTAGTACAGGCTGACCTGGAATTCACTATGGAGTCTCAGGGTGGCCTCGAACTCATGGCAATCCTCCTACCTCTGCCTCCCAAGTGCTGGGATTAAAGGCATGCGACACCACACCCGGCTAATAAAATATTTTTAAAAAAGAATCTAAGTAGACATAGTTGCAATTGATTGTAATGGATTATATTGTTATTATATGTCTTATATTAATTACATAATATTATTGAATAAAATTCAATAAAAATGTGTATGTACATGTAGTAAAAAACAATGGCACATTATCCAGCCTTTACATGTCTATTTTTATTTTTATTTATTTACTTGTGAGAAAGAGAAATAGACAGAATGAGGAAGAGAGAGTCTTTAAAAAGGAGATTCTAAAGTTGAGCGTGGTGGCACATACCTTATGCCTTTAAATCTCATCATTCAGGAAGCTGAGGTAGGAGAATAGCTATGAGATTGAGGCCCTCCTGGGGCTATATAGTAAGTTCCAGTCCACTTGGGCTAGAGTGAGATTCTATGTCAAAAATAACTTTAAAAAATAAAAAATAAAAGGATATTCTGTTATTTGAAAAAGCAAGGACACAGAAAATGGAAATTCTTCTAAGTGAAATAAATCAGACACAGAAAGAAAAATACTGCAAGATCTCACTTACATGTAGCATCTTAAAAAGTCTAAAGAGTACCTACAGAAAGCAGAAAACTGCCAGGGAAGAACAAACAGGGAGATGTTGACCAAATTATTCAAAGTTACAAGTATACATGATGAATACACACAGAAAGCTAATGTATAGCACGATGAATATGGTTAATAATACTGTGTAGATTATATTACATACTGTGTATTTTCCCAGAAGGTAGATTTCAGGTACTCTTAACCTGTCAATCCCTTACTTCACACATAGATAAACTATGTAAATTGATGGATAATTCTAATATTTTTACCACTTGTGTGTATAAATATCATTTTTTAAAATATTTTTATTTATTTATTTCAGAGCAAAAGATAGAGAATGGGCGTGCCAGGGCCTCCAACCACTGCAAACAAACTTCAGATGAGTGCGCCCCCTTGTGCATCTGGCTTATGTGGGTCCTGGGGAATCGAGCCTTGAACCAGGGTCCCTAGGCTTCACAGGCAAGCGCTCAACTGCTAAACCATCACTCCAGCCCTATAAATATCATATTTAACCAGTCATGGTGTGGAACATGCCTGAAATTCTAGCACTGGGGAGGCAGAGGCAGGAGGGTGGTGTGTGAGTCCAACTTGGGCTACATAGTGAGGTCCTGTCTCAAAAACAAAACAAAAAAAAAAATAACTATGTCAGGCTGGAGAGCAGGCTCAGTGGCTAAAGCAGTTGCCTGTGAAGCCTAAGGACCTAGATTTGATTCCCCAGTACCCAGGTAAACCCAAAGCACAAGGTGGGATCTGCGACTGGACTTCATTTGTGGTGGCTGGAGGCCCTGGCACACCCATTCTATCTACCTCTTTCTCTCTTCGTCTCTCTCTTATATAAACAAATAAATAAAATATCTTATTTTTTAAAAAACCTGTGTTATAGCCAGGTGTGGGGGGATGTACTAATCCCAGCTACTCAGGATGCTGAGTCAGGAGAACTGGGCGTTTGAGGCCAGTCTGGGCTAATGATATAACCAGACCTATCTCAAAAACAGACAGATAAGCAAATAGGCAAACAAACAACAAAAATCATATTATACACTTTGAATATATACAATAAACATAAGTTTATAGAAAGGAATTGTTAAGTAGACTTAACCCTTGTATTGCAAAGGGTGCATAATAAAGAATTTTTTTTTTCTTAGCTAAGCAAAGAAAACAGTTAATAAATGTTACTCATAGAGTTGCAATCAACTCAGCTCTCTAAGGCATAAATATGGGGGTTTTAGTGATAAAATCAAACAACTGTTTTAAAATAATGATCTAGGGCTGGAGAAATGTCTTAGTGGTTAAAGTGCTTGCCTGAAAAGCCTAAGAACTCAAGTTCGAAATCCCTAGATCTCGTGTAGCCAGACGCACAGTGATGCAAGTGTGCAATGTTGCACATGCACACAAGGGGTGTACACATCTGGAGCTCGTTTGCAGTGGCTAAAGGCCCTGGCATGCCCATTCTCTCTCTCTCTTTATCTTTCTCTCTCTCAAAAGTAAATAATAAAAATATAATAATGATCGAGGTGAAAAATCAGTCCACAGTCTACTCACCCTGAAAACAAGCAGTGGTATCAGGTTCATTATGTTAGCCCTTCAATGCAAGCTGTAAGAACTGTAATAAAAGGCAAATCCAAATAAAAATACATAGACCCATACAAATTCCATATGGTCTAGAGTAAAGTTGCATTTGCTATGAGAAACCAGACCAGCCAATTTTAAAATGAACACGAAGGAAATTTAATTTTGCATGTGGCCTGTAAGATAACCATTTATAGAACGTTATGCATTATCCTGTTCAGCACGGGTCATGTGACAGTGATGCATGTGACAGCGCATGCTTGTGGATGTCCTGCTGTGTATTCACGTGACACAGAGAAAACAAACACCAGGGTGCCATATAACACGCGTTTGGGTTCCTCAAAAGCAGATCTTAAATTGGAGGTTAAAGGGCAGGCAGTGTAGTTTGGAGGTGATTTCAGAAAACATCAACAAGAGGTGGGGGATGTGAGAGGGAGATTGGGGGATATAGAGAAACCCATAAAGGGTGTGTTAGCACTAAAGCTTGGTCATAACAAATAAGAAGGGAGCCGGTGTGGACCACTCATGGAGGCGTTATCCTGCCAAAGGGAGGGGTGAGCTGGACTGTTTCCACTCCAGTGACCTCTGGTCATTAGCTAAGGGCTCCTGGAGGCAGGTATATAACATAACATAACAGGGCCTCCTGACACTGTAAAAGGACTCCAGACACATGCACCATTTTGTGTATCTGGCTTTACATGGGTACTAGAGAATTGAACCTTGGGTGATCAGGCCTTGCAAGCAAGGACCCTTAACCACCGAGCCATCTCTCCAGTCCTCATGCATAGAATTTTCAAAAATATTTTTTATTCTTCTTTATTTATTTGAGCAATAGAGAGAGAGAGAGAGAGATGTAGGGAGAGGGAGAGACACAGAGAGAGAGACAGACAGAGAGAGCGAATGGGTGCACCAGGGCCTCCAGCTGCTGCAAATGAACTCCAGATGCATGTGCCTCCTTGTGCATCTGGCATACAAGGGCCCTGGGGAATCAGGCCTGGGTCCTTTGAATTTGCAGGCAAGCACCTTAACAACTGAGTCTTCTCTTCAGTCCTCATGCATAAATTTTTGTTGAAGAGTAAGAAGCCCCATTGCTCTCCCAGTCCATGCCTTTTGCTTCTGTTCTGAATTATCCACTGACATTTAATATTCATGTACCAAGACAGCTGGAGAAAACTATGAAACAATAATAAGGAGTGCTGGAGAGATGGCTCAGCAGGTTAAGGTGCTGGCCTTCAAAGCCTAATGACCAGGGTTTGATTCCCCAGTACCCACATTAAGCCAGATGCACAGAGAGTTGCATGCATCCAGAGTTCATTTGCTAGCTGCTGGAAGCCCTAGCTCACCCATTCTCTCTGTTTGTCTCTATCTCTCTCTGCTTGCAAATAATTTTTTTTAAAAGGCTGACCCCAACAGTGTGTACAAGAATATCAAATATAAATATGTAAAAAAAAAAAACAAACCACAAAACCCAATAAGGACAAGGGCCCAAAGCAATCAAAGCAGTTTGGATCTGGATCCATAATAGGCAGATGCCTGTGTGTACTACCCCCATGGTAGCAGGTAACTACAGACAGCCAGCTGCTTCATTCTACCTGTGGGTCTCTCCTGTCTTATTTGGAGACACTCAGTAAGTCTAGAAGAAAAGCCCCACTCATTCTCTGCAGTCCAGCCTCACCAGGGACCTGGAAAAGGGAGGACAACTCTGGGCTGAACCAAGCCTCACTCAGAGAAGCAGCTTCCAACAAACCAGCACGGCACTGCTACCCAGCACGGGAACACTGTGGCTTTGCCCACCAACACTAAACCCTAATTACCTCCAGGCATCACCTGAAGCAGGAGAGCAGCCATCATTAACTTGTAAGGAGGCCATTTTCCAAGAGGCCGTCCAGGTACCACCCGGAAGTGGATAAGCCCTGAGCTTGCAAAGAGTTTGAAAAGCCAATGGAGGCCACCATCGGTCTTAGTGGTGATCTTCAATGAAGGGTGACATTGGTCCTATGGAGATATTTGGCAATACCTAGGGAAATGTTTGTCACACCTGGTGTGTGTGTGTGGGGGGGGGGTGCTGCTACTGGCATCTAGTGGGTCAAGATCTGGGACACTACTAAATGTCTTCCACAAGGAAGAGTAGGGATTGGGATGGCTGAACTGATCTACCCTGGTCTAGGGGGATTTTCTGCTGGGATCTGACCCTGCTCCACTGGAGTTCTGAGTTTCCCCCTCACCCCACCTCTGATTCTGTGCCCCAGACCCCCCACTTGCTAATCGCTCCCTGGACAATACCTCTTTCCACCCCGAAGTTCAGTTGCAGTGTGAGAATTCCTTTCACACACGATTCCTCTGATTTGCCTCTGTTCTCAGAACCAGCCTTGGCCGTCACCACCTCCTTCCCAGTTCTCCCTGGCACTTCACAAGTTCTCTTCCAACTTCCCCTCACCTTTGTTCAACATACGGGTTTCTCTGCCTTTCCTAGTCTCTGCTGTGAGCTCAGCATGCCCAAACCACCTTGCCTTGTCTTTGCATCTTGGAGCTGAGTGGTTTTCAAGAAGCTCCAACCCCCAGCTCTCAACCAGCATCTCCAGGGTCCATAATCCCACAGAGAGGATGCCTAGAAATCTGCAATGGGCTACACCCCCAGTGCCTGACTGACTCTGGGCTGTTCATGGGAATCTCTGACAGTGGCAGTCCTCATTTCTGGTAACAGTACTCTCCTGCAAGCGGACTGTGTGCTGGCTGGATTGATACGACAAGCTCCCTACAAGAATGGCTGGCCTCTAACAAGGTTGGCTTTGGGCCTGGCGCTATGCTGAACAACTTGACCTGGCAGTTTGGGGTACTGAAAATATGGGGACAGTTGGCTTGGGATTGCTCAAGATTTTAAAACTGAAAGTCCTGCTTCCCATGAATGCCCCCAGGGATGGCTATCTACCTACCTGGTGGGAATATCTGGTGGAAGGTAGCAGAGCTGAGCTACTGTTCGATCATGGTCTCGATTCAATAGCATGCCTTTCCCTGCTGCTGCGTTGGTGCTCTCTGGGTTTAAGTGTGCCTCAGAAATGGATGTGAGGGCTTCATGAAATGTAGCTCAGTTTAAGGGGCATCCTAAAAATAGTGAGGTATATGCCTCAATCCTAATCTTTGAATATGTGTAGAAAGATAAACAACACAGTGCAGTGAGTGTTATGATTATGGTCAGTGGTGGAAAAGCACATGGACGAGGTAAGCAGGGAAGGCTTCCTGAAGGAGGTGGTGCCTCAGAGTGGAAGCTTGGAGAATAGAAGTTTGCCAGACAGGAGAGGAGATTTAGGTGGAAAATTTCCAGCTTGATGAGCTAACACTAACAATAACAATACTGAAATGCCTTGGCATCATTTCTAAACTAAGATGGAATAGAGAGAAATGATATGGTTTCTTTTGAGCTGTGAATGAAAGCACATCCTGGTTTTTGTAATATAAGATTAGTATTTTTTTTCAAACATTCATCTATATCTACATTTTTCCATTTTTCATTTTCAAAGCATCTATATGAGGGTGGTAAGAAAGAGGCTATTATTTCAATGTCCATTTTGGGAAAGCTGGCCCCAAAGAGTCAAGCAATTTATGCAAACCACCTCTGGGTTAAAGTCTGGAAACACTGACCTTGAGACTGTTACAGTTACCCTCTCGTTGCTGGGATAAAAAACCTGAACAAATGCAGCTGAGGGGAGGAATTTTTTGGGGGGGCTTACAGTCTCAAAGGGAACCTCCATGATGGCAGGGGACAGCATGGCATGAGCAGATTAGACATTACCTCTGCCACAGCAGGTAGAATACAGCATCAGAAGAGTTAGCCAAGGTCTGGCAAGGGGGAGCTGGCTATAACACCCACAAGCCTGCCCCCAACAACACACATCCAGCAAGGCTCCACCTTCCAAATTGCCATCAGCTAGGGACCAAACATTCAAAACACATGAGTTTATTAGGTACAACTGATTCAAACCACCACAGGCTGGTTGCTGAATACAATTGATTATCTGGACTCTGGAGCCAGACAAATGTTGATAGGGTTCTAGATTTTTTAAAAAAAACTTTTATTGACAATTTTCATGACATATAGACAATATACCATGATCATAAAACCCTCCCAGAATCTCCCCCTTTTCCCCTCTTAAAATCCCCCTCCACTGAATCCCTTTTCCTTTCCAACTAATTTCTTTTCTATTTTGATGCCATCATTGTTCCCTTCCTATTTTGCAAGTCTTGTGTAGGTAGCACCAGCCATTGTGAGCTCATGAATACTATGGCAATTTTGTGTCTGGAAGACATTATTGCAAAGCACTCCTCCCCTTCCTTTGGCTTTTATATTGTTTCTACCACTGCCTCCTCTGAAATTGTCCCTGAGCCTTGGAGAGTGTGATAAAGATGTCTCAGTATTGCACACTCCACTGTCACTTCTTTTTAGCACTTTTGTGAGTTTTGAGTCACCCCAGTGATCATCACCAATTAGCAAGAGAAGCTTCTCTAGGTAAAAATGAGAGTAGCATTAATAAAATGAACATAAGCATAACTATTTAGATTTTTCCCATGCTGATCCTATGCCATAAAGTAGACTGTAGAGTCACAGGTTTCTCGTGTGTAATGGGGACAATACTGTTCCCTATGCAGAAATGGTGATGAGGATGAAATGAGATTAGTAATTTGAAGGACCTGCTAAGAGCTTGGCACCTGGTAGGAAATCGAGATTTTATATGATCTCTGCATATGTTCATCACACCCACCAAGGCTCAGGGAATATTGCAGAAGAGGTGGCAGAATGAATCAAGAGCGGAGGATGGAGAGGGGTGCTTTGGAACAGTCTAGAATGACAGAAGGTAGCCATTGCATTCATGACCTCACAGTGGCTGTCATTGCTTACACAACTCTGGGCCCCTTCAAGATGCCATTGTGGATGATTGAAGAAGGAAAAGTTGAAATTAAACTAGAACTAGTTGGAAAAGAAGAAGGGGTTATATGGAGGAAGAGGACAAAAATAGGAGGGGATTGTGGTTGAAATACATTATGTACATACATGAAAATTATCAATACAAGTTATACTTATATTATTCTTATACTATAGGAAAAGAAATCATCTCTTCAAATTTGGTATCTTGGTTGAGAATACGAGAGTCTCCTTGCTGTAAGTACATGAGGCTACCATTGTGCGGCATTCCTCCAGTGGCTCTGCCTCCTAACAACTCGATTCTCAGTGTGCTCATATTAATTAAACTACCTCCCTTCAAGGATGAGGAAGCTGATATGCTTTTGAAAGGAGGATAATTACACATGATGTCTCCTTTAATAATTATGAGATTGAAAAGAGTTGGAAGTGAGGCTTTTAAACATCGGAGGCAGCCATGGTGAAGGCACGCTCACCCGGAGTGGATCTGCTCACTTGTTTGCTCTGATTCTCTTGCTTGTCTTGTATTATTATATAGATTCAAACAAAGGAGCAGATAATCCGCTTTACATGTTGCTGACTAAGCCCAGCTTTCTACGCTTAATTAGGGTGAGGAGAGTGGAGATAACATGGCTCCATTATCCCTGCCCTCTCAGAGCTTTACCGTCCTCTACTCATTGCCTGCTGGTGGCTCTTTGCATCTGTGGTGGCTTGAATTAAATGTCCCTCATAGGATAAAGTGTTTTAAATAGACGGGTTCAAGTTTTTTTGAATGCATAGTTCCTGGTTGATGGCATTTTGGGAAAGCTCTTGTGTCAACTTAGGAAGTGGGGCCCCGCTGGAGGAGGTATGTCACTGGAGGCAGACCTTGAGGCTTATTATTAACTAGTCCAGCCCTATTGGGTGCTCATAGCTAATTCACTCTTGCTGCTTCTTCCAGCTGATGTGACAAGATGTGATGACCCAGATGTGTGCTCTGCCAGGCGTTCCCTGACAAAATGAAACTTTCTCTCAAAACTGGAAGCAAAAATAAACCCTCGTCTCCTATCAGCTATTTCTGGTCAGGTATTTCGTTTCAGAAACAAGATGGTCGCTGCGACACAACTTCTTGTTTGTCATATAGCATCCCTCCTCTCCTTTTCTACAGGGAGGGAATAGCTTATCTACTTGGACATATTAGGTTGCATGCAGCAGGTACCTCCTGCCTACCAGTCATCAGAAGGGCGATGTACTTGGGCAGTACATCCTGGCTGTGGGAACATGTAGGAGAGTCTCTTCTGGGTAGCAGGGCAGGAAGCAGAGAGGAGCAAAGGATGGAGGAACAGGCATGCCCTTCAAAGGCATGCTCCAAGTGACCTACTTCCACTGTGTAGATTCTACCTCCGTAAGTTCCCACAACCTCCCAGAATGGCGTCTTCAGCCAGGGTCCAAGCATTCAAAACATGAGCCCATGGTAGACATTTCCTGTTCAAGCTATAAGAACTATCCTTCAACCCAGAGCTGTCACCACCTGCTCCCTCTACTGAGTTGTGGGAAGCGGTAGTGGGGATGAGAAGGAGCACAACAGGCTTCTCAGACAGCCCCAAGACCTAATCTTCATCCTGGGTCTTTCATCATGATAATGGCCGTGTTTCTACTGCCGTGAGGGTTCCTCTGTCTCCAAAGATGCAAGCGGGGATATGGGATGGCTGTGGGGTTACATACAGCAAAGTATGCAAAGCACGAGGAACACAGGCAACATGTTTTAAGAGTTGAATAATGCGTTTCCTGCCTACACTGATCATTACCTAAAGGCCACAGTAGTCAGATCAAATTGGTCTGAGATTTTCAGAGTCTATTATGAAGGCCTAAGTGCAGACGAAACTCAGGACTACTTTATCCAGTATCTACTGCAGAGTCATTATTCCTGGATGTGGCCTTCAAGGACTTACTATGTTCATTGATTTATTACTTAGTGTCTATCATGGGCCTGCTGTGAGCCAGGCATGACAGGTATTTCTGGGACCGGGACATGCACAACTTCTACCCCCATGAAGTTCACGGGAATGTGTGAACTTTTACCTTGAAAGCGACACCAAGGGCTCCTCGGGGAAGTGATGAAGTTGGGCACCTGGGACTATCATGATTGAAGAAGGCAGCTCTCATTTCCACAAGGCAATTTCACTAGAAGTTCAGAAAAGCAGGCCTGAAGGACATGACTCTGCTGTACCAGGAAAGAGCTGTCCTAGCACTGCTCAAACAAGGAGCCTAAAACTGTCTGAGACAGAAGAGGCTGATGACCAGCTCCAGCCAGGAGTTCTTGGCTTAGCATCCAAACTGGAGCCATTTGTGTGACATATGATTCCAGGCAATTTTCTGAGGAAGAGGAGCAGGGTCACCGCAGTCCGTGACTGAGGAGAGACATGAGACAGGATGGAGATGTTACCAGAGCCTCAGTGATAGCCTAGTCCCAGCCAGCTCAATGGGGCAGGATGGAACTTGGGAAGACACCATGGAACACAATACAGCCTCATGGCTCATGAGAGTCCAAACACATCGATAATGCCCTGGACCAAGACCAGGGAAGAATCCTAGGTTGTAGCTATTGGTGCACATGATGTCAATAGCAATTCTCAAAGTACCCACGACTGTTGCTTCTATAACTTTTTCTTCACATATGCCAAGAGGAAGTGATGTGATAAACCCACACATACACATCAAACTGCTTTGATTCTTATCTTGCTAATTTTGCTTTCTTAAAGGCCTTGTTTCTGGACATAGAAACTTGGGATTACACTGAACCAGAAATATGCCAAACCAGTTATGCCCAACAAGTCATTCTCAGATTGGTTCTCAGTTGGTTATAAATGTTTCCCTAATTCTCCAGTCTGGGAAACTTCCTGGAGATATTTAAATCATTACGGCTGGGTGCTGGGTTACTGGAATCCAGGTAGGTAGATGCCAAGCATGGTGCTAAACATCTGGGCAGGCACAAGACAGCCTCCTTCAGGCCTAAAGTGTCACTACCACAGAACATGAGAAACCTTTTCCTGTATGTTTGCAGGGTCCAAACCAGCACACGAATGGTGACTCTTAGCTCATGTCCACTATTTTTGGTGTTATTCCAGGCTCCTTTGTGCACTGAGATGGGTCTCGCACAAATGTGTGAACACCTCTGTTTATAACCCCATAAACCAAAGGGGCACACAGACAAAGGGAAGATTATACATAAACTATAAATGTGGACATGGGGGCCATCTGACCAGAGAATTATGAGGCCCTCAATACCTGGGCCATGATCTAAGAGGGGCTGAGTTTCATTGCTCCTTGGAGAGAGGGACAGTCAGAAGAAATCCAGGGACCTCTAAAGCCCTTGGCTCAGGAGCTTCTATCATAGAGAAACATCCAAGCAGGCATAAATCACGAGTCTCAGTTATGTCACATCTCTGGGGTTGGTGTGTGTGCTAAAGGGGAAAGAACAGGGGACACCTAACATGACCATCAGAAGTCTTCTTGTCAACTCATTAAGCCCCAGGGAACAAGGCATACCCAACCTCAGGAGAAGGCACATTAGAGAGTTAGGGTCTCACAAGAGAGGTGACCCAGGATGAGAACAGCAGAATAGAAACAGCTTAGGAACATTCTAACAGTCATCATGTTTGCTTTGAGTCCCATAACTCTGAGACCAAAAGCACTGCAAATAATCTCTCTAGTTTAACTTCACTATTATGCTTGTGTGAACTAACCCCATTAGAACACTGCACCCAGAATACAAGAATTGGAGGTCAAAGAGAGTTTATGATGTACATTTTATTTACTTATTTATTACAGAGAGAGAAAGAAAGGGAGAGGATGGGCACGCCAGGGCCTCTAGCCAATGCAAACGAACTCCAGACACATGTGCCACCTTGTACATCTGGCTTATGTGGGTACTGGGGATTTGAGCCTAGGTCCTTAGGCTTCACAGGCAAGCACCTTAACCACTAAGCCAGATGATGCACATTTTTGAGGTGCCAATGGTGAAGGGGTATGCTAAGATATTTCTTCTACAGTAAATATGAGCTATTGTACCTTGTATTTTCCACCATGAAAGTATAAGCAAAAGACTTGTTTGGTTTCCTGTTAGTTTGTTTTCTGTCAAGTAGTCAAGGGTGTGGGTACATGATGAATTTTTCTGGTGGTTTAGATTTTACCACACTGAGGCTGCCAGCCTCACATAGTACTGCTTCCTGAAGTGGCCACTTTCCAGGATGTAATAAACACACACAGCAAATAGCTTCACACTGAGCGGTTTCCCTAAGAGGAAGAATGCAGAGGTCCAGGAACCGAGATGTGGAAGGAGGGGTGGTCACACTGATATGAACCCTTCTTGACTCACTGGAGGACTTTGTACTTTCAACCCTGACTCTGAGCTCTGTGTGATTAGAGATGCTGGTCTCTGGAGAGTGCATGCTGTCTATTGTGGACAGTAGAGGTTTCCCATTGAGTTATCTCATATGGTTGCTGCCTGGGCACTTTGAATTTCTTATGTCAAAAGATTAGCAAGGGCTGGAGAGATGGCTTAGCTGTTAAGGCTCTTGCTGGCAAAACGAAATGACTCAAGTTCAATTCCCCCATATCCATGTAAAGCCAGATGCACAAGGAGTCACATTTGTCTGGAGTTAAGTTTGCAGTGGCTAGAGCCCCTGGTGTGCCCATTCTCACTATTGTCTATCTATCTATCTATCTATCTATCTATCTATCTATCTATCTATCATCTATCTATATGACTCTTTCATATATACATATGAAACAACAATCAAGAAGCCACCATGTTGGCAAGGCCATATGATAATATGATATAGATGATCAGAAAGGGATCTTAAGAATGTGTGGAATCCAGGGGTCACACCTGGTCCCTCTTTGATAACTGTGACTGTGTATGGACAAGTACACCAACCCTGATGGAAAGGGTCCAGTGACTCAGCATCTTTGGGGATGAGGTTGCGTTTCCACCACCAGGAAAAATCATGAGACAAGGAGAAGGGTGAGTTGAGTGAGGGAGTTTCTAGAAAAGAAAAGAGACAGTGGGTACAAGGTGTGTTCTGGATGCCAACTTCAGTGGCAGGGACTGTGTCTTAATTCATTAATCTGAAGAGGCAAGGACATGAAAATCCTGGGCAGTTTGCTTCCATGATGAGTATAGGCACTTGAGAGGCACAGGGGGGTGCTGATAGACATGGAGCTACACTGCCCAGATCCTGTCAGAAAGCACCTGATGCCAACTATGGTCTATAGACCACCTTCTACCCTCAGCATCTACATGTGTCTTCAGCTACTGGCAGACCCCTGACCTTCCCTGGAGTACCTCATATCTGTTGATTTCATGTGGGTGAGTGTCAATAGTCCTAGCCTTATGCCCTAAGGAGACCCTACCAAGATGGCCAGGGCTTTGTTGAGCCTACATGGGAGTTCAACTTCTCCCTCTGCCCAACCACTCTTCCTTTCACAGTTATAACTCCCCAATCAACATCTGATATCTCCAACTCCATTTCAGAGTCTGTTTCTGTATATCTCAACCTGTAAGCACATTTATACCATAAGTGGGGAGGCCTACCATTGTGGCAGTCTATTTGCACTCCTGTAGCAAATTCACCATAGCTCAAACAACAGGCATTTCTATCAACTCTGGAAATAGAAGTCCAAAATAACGCTAGTAGATTCAGTATTTGGCAAGGGATCCACCATCTTCTTACTGTGTCTTCTCATGGTAGGAGGAATGGGAGAGATCTTTAGGGCTTCTTTTATAAGAGTCCAAACCCCATTTAGGCAGGTAAATGCAGGCTCCATCCTCATGTCCTAATCACCTTCCAAAGGCCTCACCTCCCATTACCACCACATTGAATGTTAGAATTCCAGCATATGAATCTAGGGCAGATATAAATAACCCACAGTAGTCACGTGTAAAGGGAACAGGTCTGAGAAGTCAGTTCAAGACTTTCTACCACATCCACGTCTGCTAAGAACAATAAATGTGGAGGCTGAGAACTGAGAAAGGGTGAGCTTAGGTCTTTACGGGGCATTGTATTCACACTGGAGCATGAATGTGGAGGCCTCAGTCCTAGTAGAACCCACTGCCTGGCTTGTCACCACATGCACTGGTAGTGAAGAGGGTACAGCACCCAGTTATGTCCGCTGTGAGCACCCTTGCCCCTCTTACACAGAAAGTTTTGTGCAAAAAAAAAAAAAAAATGTTGTCTATTCCAGTCTTGGAGGGTGAATCAGTCAGTTCAATGAAGCAAGAAATCAACTAATTTCACTCTTCTTAGTTTTTTTTAAAGCTCACTTAATGTGGTTTGGCTTTGTTCAGGAAGCAATCTAATAACTTCCTATAGCTTAAGTCAAAATTGCCAGAACTCTCTGGAAATAATCTAAGAAGCACTGACTATATCTTCTGTGCATATGTTTCCTTATATTTCCTCAAAATTCTAAGATAATGTTAAAGATATTAATATGTTATATTTGTTTATTTCTCTTTACTAGTTTACAGTTTACCAAAATTTAACAAGCTTTCTTCATTAACTTTGCAATTCTTTTATAGAATGAGAGAAAAATCATCTTCCTTTAAATATCTGGAAACTCAGGGTTTAGCGACTTTTCTCAATATCACAAAACTGGGAGTGACACTGGAGTCTGGGAAATGAATGGAGGCTTCAGGGTCTCGGTCACTAGCTCCACTACCAAAGGATCTGTTTGTAAGGTTTGTTTAGTTGTTTAATCTCGCTTGCAAATGAAGAGTTAGTACACTGCGTAGTGCTCTCAGGAGAGATGCAAAATCATGGGCTGCTTTAGTTGCATCATACAGACATTCAGTATCTGTTAATTGGTGAAATCTATAAATAAATGAGATGTTGCCAAGGTGAGCGAGCATCAGAATGTGAAAAGTATCACTTTCACGTGAGTGCACTTTTATAGTTTTTATTTTATTTTATTTAAGCAAAACTTGGCATCTCGACCCAGTACTGCTATTCAGCAGCTAAAAAGAAGTTTTCCGGAAGTCCTGTGACACCCTGGCAGCAAAGCCAGCTAGAATTCAGCCTTCCAATTTCCTCATGAATGTGGGGGAGACGGGAGACAGAGCTCTGCTACCCCTTTTCTGAACAGCTACTGCGCGTCAGGTGCCGGACACCTTGCAGTGTGCTGTATCTCTACACATTGCTAAAAAGCTTCCAATAACCCTGCCTCTAAAAACTGTGTTTACGAGACTATAGACACTGAACCTCAGGGGAGAAGGAAGCAGGCAATG